>OU015692.1:10022031-11261209 GCA_907165295.1 Nomada fabriciana | reverse complement strand
CTCTCCCCACCCTTCGCGGCTCCTCCAGACGGTAAAAACAAAAGAGAAACAGTTTTCTGTCGACGCTGCCGCCGCCAGCGACCCACTCCCTTGTTCCTTTCGCCCGGTTAACCCCCTCCAGGGGCGCGTTACCAACGGGGGCCAACTTCTGCCACCCCCTTTTCTCTCTTCCGCTTCCAACGCCGCCGTCTCCGCTTCCTCCACCTCCTGCAGCTTCTTCACCCCCACCTCTCGCCACCGCTACCCAGCAAACCTCCACCCCTTTTCTCCGTGCAACAAGTAGCGCGTTCATTTAAGACGTGTCGGCATTCTTTTGTTCGCTTTAAAAAGGCAAAGCACCGACGAAGTTCCGCTTTAAGGGGGACGGAACGTTCCACCCCCCCGACTATAATAACCACGTCGTCGCGAGAGGCAGCTGCGTGAGATGCCTAGGATGTTCTACTGCGTTGGCAAGATGGTTAAGAAGACGGTGTCGATGTTTTTTGTTCGTTTGATGGCGGGTTTTTCAATCCTGTGGTAAGTACGGTAGAATCTTCATGAACACAGTTAGTGAATTTACTTGTAACGTAATTACAAGTGTACCTTCTGATCCTAAAATTGATGATACAAGAAAGACAACGATTTTTGGTTAAGTCTTTCATTGCTCACAGCGAATCGGATGTCAATTTATTTCGCCTGCCTATCTCCCAATTAAGCCGATTAGTAGGGGTTCCATTATATTTGATTTAGGTTTTAGCATTCATTGGTTTTACAGGCGACACCCCGATATTTTTTAGTACCGCGAGTAAAAGGTGTCTTAAAAATGGTAGTCAACTTATTACTACAGCTTATTCTTGTAAACAATTCTTCAGATAATTGTTGCTGATATCAGCTAGTCATAAAGTCAACAAAAATTGATATCTACATAATACTAACTCATACGAGCATTTTTGCACAGTTTTCATTCTATCTAATTGCAAAGCCTAATTACTACAGGTAGCTATAAAATTTCTCTTCCACCAAATGAACGATTCCAATCTCAAATATATACATACTTATATACCTACCAAATCAAAATAAGGAGCAGAAGTAGCTGAAACAAAGTTCTGCGTGTTCTTCTAAAAAAATCAATCGCGTATTGGTAAACATCTACTACCACATTTCGAAACGAAAAATATCCGAATTAAATATTCCTTCCTTCTCACCTATCACTAACCGCACCCCTAAAGTATCCAAAAGGCCCGCATTAAAATCTCCCTCACGACTTCCGGAATCCCCAAATCACCCAACTCTTTCTTACCCATGTCCCAATACACTCCGAAACGTTCCCATCGAGAGAGGTATCTCCCGTGCCCCAAAAAAAGGAAGCTTCGTGAGACAGGACTGGCAGGAGACGGCAACCTGACCTGCCTTCTCATCCACGGCATATGGCTGTCGCGCCCGACGTATCCGCCTAGTTAGCGTGCCACACGGTGCCACCGAGACGCGTATACAAACTTCTCGTGGAAACGGATGCGAGAACGGTCCCAGCATCCCATTCATCTCCATTCAATGGACCATCTCGCTTCGTTAACCAGTCTGTCGCATTTTTTACCCATCACCTATACAATATATACATATATACATACATATACAGCCGGGACAACCCTTTTTCTCGCAATTTGAATACATTGTACCCCCGGCCGACATACATATGTATATCCGACCGATACTTCCAGCCTCATCTACCTATACCACCCCGACCCCCGTCCCGTACCCCGTAGCTCTGTCCCAGTCTATTCCATCGGTTCTTTCCACGTCGGTTCCCTCGCACGCGTATCGTAGTTTCTACCTGGATAACCCAACGGCGGGGGGGATTTTGTATCGTTGCTTGACCGAGTTTCTCGTCTCCATTCTCTCCTCCTTTTCCCTATGCGATCCCCACCCTCCCCGTGCATGCCTATCCGCGTTTTCTATCGAGGTCCCCTGTACGAGCCGATTCTTCGACAATGCGTCTGATTTTGATTTATATGACGCGACCGACAGCTCGAATCACCGGGAAGGGTGCACCGCGACGGAAATTATAAATTCATGTCCCCAGCCGGTAGCGCGAGAGCTACGTTTCGCTTCGGGCGATTTGCGTTTCTCTGAAGCTGCGATTCGCGTGTTCTGTCTTCTTCGCATAACCCCTCCTCCCCCCTTCTGCGATATATGGGACGCGTGCATGTGTGTGTCGACAGTTGTACGGAGAGCGAACGCTCGTTTCCTGATTTGCCTTTTACGAACCATTGTCCCATCTGTTGATCGATCGGAGAGAAACGACGCGTGGATTCGCGGAATTACGTGTTACACGCGGTACTGCACGGTGCGCGAATGGGGAACGAGGGTTAGGATACGCGTGAATGTACCGAGCAGCGAATTAAGTCGAGACGCAAGTTTCGTTGATCCTGTTTTACGTTCGGTGAGTTTGACTTTGTGCACGTCCGTTGGCCTTTTCATGGTTTGATGGATATCGTTGGATACGGTCTGCGCGGCTTTCTGGAAACTGCGAAGATTCCTGCTGGGGTTTGCTTTAGCCTTAACCCTTTGACGGTTTAGTGGGAGGAATATTGGTAGAAAGTTTGTGCGGTGAAATTTATTTGGCACTGTCTATGTTGCCTGAAGTAGTTCTTGCGGAGACAGAAGATTGTAATAAACAGACTAAACACTACTATAAATTTCTTTACGAGTTTTTGGTGATTTTTTGATTACATAGCTCGTATATTTTATATAATATATATCTTATTGGCAATATAAAAATATTTCTCACATTTCTATTCGGAGCAGAATACATAATTGAACAGTGTGAAAAAAAGAATTTCCCTCTTTCCAAGCATTGCTAACGATATTCACTTGTACGTATCTCAACAAACTCCCCGACCCTCTTCCACCCTTTTCCTCGATACATTCTCGTAACGGAGCCGATCTAAAGAAAGCATCACCCTGCCAGTTATTCACACGGCTCCGCAACGCGGCACGTCGCCCGAAGCAAAAATTAAACACACTTAAAAACTCCAACCCCTCTTTCGGCAGACCTCCAAAGCCGCCCAACCCCTAAACTACAAAATCCGCAAATAAATACCAGCGAGTCTCCTTCGAAAATAATTTCCCCGCAGAGTGTACCGTGCTTTTGGTCCCGCGCCGCGTTGCATCGCTAATCAGTCGTCGGTTAGTGACGCAACATCCGGGGACGTGGCTCCCGCAAAAGGGGTAGCAGTCGGAGGGGAGGAAACGTGATGGGTTCCGCGTGATCAGGAGACGAAACGCGGAAACCTGCCTCGAAATTAACCGCCTGCATAATTCCAGCGCGTCGACTCGACGTCGTGAGATCCGATTTGGCCTGATTTGTCCCCATAGACGGCGACGCCGACGGCCGGATATAATTCAACCCCCGGCCTGTCCTGCGTCTCATCTCGATATCTCTGCCTCGCCTTCTCTCGAGCGGCATGAACGCTGCTCCATCAATAACTGATATTCGTCTCCTCGTAGCTAAGGAGCCTGAGTGCTCGCATCACCCTCCTGACACACATAAAGCGAAAACAGCGGCGCCTAAAGCGCCCCATGCGAGCTTCTACGTCGCGGATGCACTTTGCGATGGCACTCTGTGTCACGGAGGGATAATTTTCGCGATAGTCGGCGCATGGAGGGGGGGGGGGGTTGTAACGAGATCTTGTTTGGGGATATTTTGATGTTGCATTTAGGATTTGCCGCGCTGCGGTTGTTTGTTTCTGAACTAATTGGTATCGTGGTTTATTGCGCGGCTTGTGCATTTTGTGTAACTCGATTTGTATTATATTGCGTACACTGGAAGGTGGGGAGATTTTTGTGGGAGATGCAGGAGCGGTTGAAGCGGTGCTTAAGATTTTATATTTGTTACTGTTCTTGGAGTGTTAACGGAGTTTGAAGGGTACGTTGAAATATTATAATTGTTCTTTGCTTCTGTTATTTTGTTCGTTAACGTTTTTGATACAAAGTAACTAGATAGTGCGTATAATAACCCAAATTTACAACGCGTTAAACTGGCCTGCATTCCAATAGTAAAACGTACAAGAGAAAGTGAACTACCCACGCGAAGTTGACTGCCAGAAAAATGCAATTTTCCTCCAAACTCCGAAGTCGATGATTCTTCAAATCAATCATTACAGTCGATCACGTTCGCAAGCCCAACCCATAAACTCTGGTGCACGTAACGAAGCCCGCCGCGGATCGTGATAATTAAATTCTCGTCGGGGAACCACGACAGGTACAATAGTATGGGAATATTTCGAGCGCCCTTGAAAGGGTTCCGATGCCAGTCAGACAGTCGAAGAACCACGGAGAAGATACACCTCGAGGAAGAACCTATGCCGATATTGTGACGAAACGTCACGTAGCAAATTTCCAAAAGGGAAAAAGGGCCAGAGGAACTTGGCGAAGGGAGCCGCGGCTCTCACGGCTTTTCGCTTTAGGCAGCCTCCGACGGCTGTTGGAGCGAAAGGGTTACGTTCAAACTCCTCGTCTCGGCGACAAAGGGGGTCTTATCTCGAATTTCTAAAGTCCCACCTTCCTGTCTCTTGCAACGCATGGCGTTCCTTCTCCCCTTGGTCCCCGGCACCTTTTCATCCCCGCGCAACCCTTTTTCACGGGAGGATTCCTCGTTGGAGATATCGTTCGTTATTAGCGGTGTTTCATACGTGTATCCTGATATTTTTCTTTTTTTCTCTCACAGGGGCATCCTGTCTTTTGAAGAATCGCTCGTGCACACTGGAGAACGCCACTGATTGGCGCGAAACGCTGGGGGAGATCGTGACGAAGAAGAGGCCCTTTAAGGGTGGTTGGAGCAGACAGTCGATGGACCTGAAGGTGAGCAATTTGAATAGGATACTTTTTATTTAGTCCTGGTTTCTGTGAAAAGTTGGTAATTTGACGAGAAATTTATTATTGAGGTTGTGTGGCTAGGAAAATTGTATTTCAACCCTATCTGTCTTTGGTTTCAATTTGCCTTAGTTCAGTGTTCATAGATTGGCAGTTCATTAATTATTAATTGGACAATAGAACTTGAAATCGCTAATCGATAGGAATCGATAGATTCATCTTTTCAAATAATTCTGAACATATTCATAATTCCACTCCCCCCAAAACTGCTTCAATTATACTGTGACTTATAAAACAGCTTGGAAAATGTATATCTGAAATCCAAACCACCGAATCCTAGAAATCATAGTCGCTAAACTTTAAAATAAAAACGCACTACAATTAATTTCACAATCGTTTAAACCAAGTTATCAATTAATCAATCACTATTGCTAATATATCATTCAAAGGCAATCCAACGAAAAAATACAGTAAAAATAAAAACGGAGAGGAAACCAAGTCCTAAGAGAAATTCAGTGCGCGTAACAAATTGGCGGAGAAAGTTGTCGCGGTAAAAGTAAAACAGCAGAATGGAAGGGGTGGTGGGTAGCCGCGTGATAGAAGTCGCTCGACGAAGGAACGAGCCCGCTTAAATAACGCGTCGCGGCGCTCTGGATGCCGGTGAATAGTGCCAGGTAGTTAGGAAAATGTCTTACTTAAGAGAGAAAGTTCGCCGACCGGAGATCGTTGCAACGACGACGACGACCCTGGCCCAGAAACAAAAGCTGGAAGAAGAAGAAGCTGGTGAATAATTCAAGTGCGCGCGAAATGAGGAAAGAGTTCGTTGCTTGAAAAGTTTCCCAGAGCAATTTTACGCGGCCCGCTTTTCTTTGATCGCCGATGGCCGCGCCCTTGAAAATTCTCCGCAGGAAACCGACCCTTAATTGAATCGCCACCCCTTCGACGCTCGTTTAAAGACGTTTTCTCCTCAGGTCGCTAGAATTGATTCCTCTGGCGCAACGCGAATTATTTATTCGTTTGAAGTATGAAAATTCTTGTCTCCATTTTTTGTGAAATAAGTGAAAAAAAACAGTGCTGGAGTTTCGAAAAATGTTGGAATTTTCGAGACCAATCATTCGACTGGATATTAACGACTTCGGCGTGAAATAGAATAGCTTTCCTTTTTGCAAAAGTGTTGGATGTCGGAATGAATTTTATAGGATATAGAGAAAGATGGTTTCTTTCAAGCAACGTGAAAATTTCGATGATATACGGTGGTATTAGAATTAATTGCCTACATTTCGTTTAATGCATACTATTCAATTATTTTTTGCGAATCAATTGGCAATAATTTTAAAATTGACTATTTAACTTTCTGTAATTAAGTGGGTAGAACTTATTAAGACTCCTGATTATATAACAGATTAACGAAGCATTTATTGCACAACAATTTAAACTCTGATCTCATCTTCTCAACACCTTATATCAATTTATTACCTCTAATACTACAGGACATATTTGATTTACCCCCAGTATCATGAAAAAAACAACCATTTCATTTTAAACCATACAACTTTTCTTCCCTTCACTTCTTCTCGAAATTCATGCTTTTGTCAACGTGCCCCCCGCGATGCGACCTACGATCCTACAGAAATACTTCGAACGCGGAGAAGAGAATATTCAGCAGGACCTACCTCAATCTCGAGAACGGATTCGAAGGGAGGAAAGGGTTTAGCTCGACGAAGCCGCGTAACCGTACGATTCACGGCTTAGGGGGTCGGAGTTGGATGTACGCGTCGAAAGGAAGGCAACGGCCAAGGAAGGGCCCGGGGATGGGTGGGGATAGCACAGGACCCCTAAAAACAAAAGGGAACGTGGGGGCAAATTACGGATTCAAACGGCTGCCTTTTGTCTTTTCATGTTTATTTCTTTGTTTTACCGTCGTCCGTATTGTTTCAGCAGAGCGACAGAAAGCCAAAGGGGTTGCGTCGGGGGGTGGAAGGTCAGGCTTTGCCTTTGTGCGAACTCCGGTAGCTTTGTTATTCCTCCAGCTTTTACTTTTCCCGCGAGCCTCTTCCCCCTTTTTCCCTCCCATTTCACTGGCTGACCCGTGCCGCTGATTTCCCTTCTCTCTCTCTTTCGTCTCTCGTATTTTTTTCTACCCCTTTGTGTTTCTGCAATACGCGTCGTGCGTCGTGGCAACTGACAGCAGAGCTGAGTCGATCGGTCGTCCATGGACCTCGGGAGGTCGAACGGCTGCTCCCTGTGAAACGTTTCGCCATTATTCCCTGGAATTGCAATCGCTTCTCGTTAGCGGGATGAGACATTTTTTTTAAACTGCTGCGAGCCTGGTTTTTGTTGGGAATTTTCGGTTGGGTGTACGCGATAGGGGAACGGGCATGTGTTTAACCCCTTGAGGCATAGTACCTTTATGATTCCAATCTACGGAGTATGACCGATTATTTTTTGGGTAGAGTCATTTCTTTCTGTCTTATGATAATGTACGTTGTTTTCTTTCTTTGTTCTTCGTTGATAGATTTTAGCGCAAATACTGTAGGATTTGCTTTTGCGAGGGAAGTGATTAGAAACTTTTTGCTTCAAAGTTTGTTGAAGTCTATTGGCACATTGATTTGCGATTGGGTAACTCTGATCTTTTGTTATTGTAACAAAGTACCGTCCTCGGGAAAAACTATAGATGCATGTTAGTATACTCCCATACCTACTATATAATTTACATAATAAATTTTTAAAGTTTCTGATAATTTGTAAATAATATATATTTTTTGTGCACCATTGTACACCCATATTTTCCTTCTGTCACAAAATTAAACCTGTAACCCTTAAACCTGCAAACCTGTCTACCTTCCAAGCACCTGTAATTTCCCCAACCTACACATTCCGAGGACAGTATTGATTTATATACATATAAAAAAGCGAATAAGTATTGCCACGTTTCTCCACATTCCTCCTGCTCAATCTAAAATACCGCGAGAACCATACTCCTTATATTTCTACTATTTCCAATATCTCCGAATCCGCCCGCGTTTTCCCCACCACAGCGGTATTCTTCAATGTACACACAATATATTCACCCCCCAACCCCCTGTACCCATCGTATCGCAAGTAGGCCAGCTAAATTCTCAGAAAATCGAGACACGGACGATCGAAGTCCAATGAATCTTGCATGCAACTCGAGTGCCTCTGAGACGCTGAGCGTCGAACTCTGAAACGATGGCCCGGTGGCCGGTTATTTCGAGTCGATTAATTGACTCGATTACTCCACAGACTCTTCCACCCTGCGGCGGCAATTATGAATGTTTCACGGAACGGCGAATAAAACGCTGGAACGTCGAAACGAATGGGTAGAAAGGGGGACATCTGCTGGTCTCGGGATTTGCACGTGCAAACGCGCGCTCTCACCGGTAAACTGACATCGAACGTGACGTCGTTCAAAGATTCACGAGAATCGGGGAGGGTTCCGTACCGATTTCCTTTGGACGGGAAGAATCGTGAAAATTCTGGCTGCTCTCATTGTCGAAAAGACATTTTCGGTCACCGGCGGGGACGAAGACCTTTCGCCGAGGGGAAAATTCATTCTCCGTAGTGGAACGATCCTTAACTGGTCCAGGAAGCTTCGTGAAAAGACAAGAGACTTCGTTCGAAAGGGACAGAGATTGGAAGACGGTTCATCTTTGGATATTCCTGGTGATGTTCCAGGCGGGACATAGAGAATTTCGGATTAGGAAAAGATAGAATTTGCTTTTTAAAGAAATGTCTGTCAAGTAGGATATTTTATTGGAAGTGCAATTTATATTAAAGGATGTCTATAGGATCATCTGAAAAACTAAAGGCTGATTTATTATAAAGTTGCGGAATTATATTCGTCGGTGTCACTAGACTGTTATTAAACTTGCGAAGCACTCAATTATTTGAAAACAATTCTTTCTAAAATACCACTTGTAAATTCTCCATTTGCCCGTCGGAATTTCGTGCACATGAATTAGTTGAATTGCAGTTTGCAAAATTGTCCACCCCTAAATAGATGTTCATGACGAAGGTTCGACAGAACAGGGACCAACTCCCAGAAAAATTCCACCCAAGAATCTCTAGAAAAATCACTCTTCTCATTTATGAAGACGAGCAGCACAACAGACAACGGATGCGAAGAATGCGGAACGAGCTGGTTACCTGGGCCAAGATTCTTTGAATTTAATCGAGGGTAGCTTAAACGGAGGCAATAATTGAATCTTTATAGGGCCATTAAACCGCCAACGATTCGCGATTACCATACACCCTCTCGTCAGTCGCAGAATACACGCCACTTTACCACGAAACAGCCCCGTGCAAATCAATCGTGCATCGACTAATTAACCACCCTCCGTTACGGAGGCGAAATTCATACGAAATTTCCGCAACTTTTTTCAAATTAGTCCTCCTGTCGTCGAACTCCGAGATCTCCATTCCGCGGCGGCCCGACGCGGATGACGCCGTCGGTTAACGAGACGTCTCCGTGCGCCCTATTCTAACCATCGCCGCGCCACCCTCCATCCTCATACCCCCTGTCTCATCCTCTCGGTAAAAACGAGGTCCGTGAAAAACCAGACGCCGCTTACTTTCGAAATTTCCTTGCACGTTGGTCAGACTCGACCTTCTCTCCGTGGAGGGATCGTCGACGAGGGTGAGGACGTTTCGAGAACGAGACGAGGGTACAAAACGGAGACAGGAGCGTGCGGAACGGGACGCGAAACGTTCACGAATATGAATCGGAGAGGGACAAACGAGGAGGGTGAACCGGGATGGATGACAGAGAGGGTTGGCGGAGGGGTTGGCGCGGCGGTCGGCCAGGACCACGAGATCAATATGTATGTTGGGGGATGTGGACCACGTGGGTCGGGGGTGGCCAGCAACTGGCGGCTGCTGATTGGCCAGCGGCCACCCCAAGGCCACGCCCACTCCCACACACGCTGTCTTAGAGCCCCGTCGAAGCGGCAACCACCCTATATACCTTGGTGAACAGCCACCGCAAAAGCAGGGGGATGCTGGGGGTGGCTGCCGCTGCTGCTGGATGCACGATGCCAACACTCCATACCCCACCTTAACACTGTTACCGATTTCGGTGGAATCATCGAAAATTGAAAATCTACTCGCCATCCCTCTCTGCTACAGCCCTTCTGCGGGTTTTCTTGCTGGAAAACCACCTTCCACAACACCCCCGCCAAACCTTCCCAACTGACAACTACGGTGCAATGTGATTAAACGGATGCTGCAACGAGTCGTTGGATATTGAGAATAGCGAGGAACAGGTTTCCCATTGGACAGCAGGTGAAAAGTCCAATGGATGTTGAATACTGGTTCCGTGAGCGGACGTAAGCCTGTCCGCTCGTGGCTGCCTTCTTGTCTAATTTACATCCTCGCTGACTCCGGCGTCACGATTATGAAGTCGAGGGTTGAATAGTACGTAACAGGTTACGCGAGACGAACGATGGATAACTTTGCGTGCGTATTAACGGGGTGTGTCGGCTCGTGGTGTGTATATGGTCCGGAAGGAGTTTTCTTGATTGGCAAGTTTCGCAAACTTGAAACTGAGATCCATATGGGACTGACTTCGAATGTATAGTTATTTATTGGCGGTGTACCAGATCGCGGTGGTTGTTAATGATGTCGTGAGCAGTTAAGCTTTGCATTGATGATAGTGAATCTATGATGGAATTGTTTTTATCTTTATGAAATTAATGCAGTGTTGTTTAAAATATTGATAATAAATATTGAACTGTTCATAGCTTTCCAGTTATGTCATTCTGAGATACGAGTGGCCAATCGAAGCAGTTTTTGCTTTCAGGATCGACTAGAGAATTAAAAGTTAGGTTGACTCTGTCACCCCTTATTTACTAAATATACATATTCTCTGTATATACTAATACCATTTGTTAAACACCTTATTATAGATTCGCCAATTTTCTGAATCGCCTAAAATGCCTAAATATTCCTCGACTGCGCACTTGTGTAAAATATAAGAAAAATATTTTACCTTTGCGCGTAATAAATATTATATTTTTAAGAAAGCACTACGTAATCCTCCCGTACCAATTGAAATCAAACACTTATTCCGTAAAATCGTTAAAACGTGAAGTAAATCGCTTTCGAATTAAACGGAGAAATTTCGAATATCATTTCCGCGGTGTAATCGCGAGATTAAAGAAGCGATGTCTCGTTACGCGAATTAACACCGCTCGACGCAACGATCCAGCCGATCGATGGATCGATCATGGTTCGTCAAAGCGTGCACGGTTCGCCAATGGATTTAATTAGCCATATAGATCTGGAAACGGAAACGGGAGGAGAATGGCTAACGACGTTATCCGACCCTTCTGACGATCGTCGATAAACGAGAATCACCTCCGTCTAATTCTCCTCTCGTCCCCTCGTTCGCGCAAATTCGAAAAGAAATCGGAAATTGCGTGTTTGACGTCCACGAAACGCCTCCATGAATTGATCAAGCGGTCGTTTCAAGTGAGTCGACTGACGAGATTCTGATCGATAGAACAGTCGAGTGGTCTGTGAACTCAAGGAGGGAACAATGCAAGACTCGTTTTTTAGGGCATTCCTAGATTAAGATTAGTTAATAAAAATCGTTCAAAACAGTGAAATTCGGTTACTTGACTAATTTACTGCGTAGAGGAAATGAATTCATAAGATTTCAAGGCTTTATTCAAGGTTTTAAAGCTGTGTCTGCTAATTAGCAGTTTGAAAGTTAAGTAATGTTAAGAGAGATGCGAACTTGGAAATTATAATATATATTATAATAGCTGGTTGAATTTCGATCACAGAATTGAGAGATTTATCGAAGGGTTCTATCGATTATATCAAATGTTACGATGGAAGAATATTTTATGTACAAGAAGAAACTAAGAGTGCTACAGTCACGTCTTCCTTCTTTTTATTGCTCCAGTCATCGAAAATCTTTTAAGTATAACATTCGATGGGAAGAAATTATAATTCCAGGAAAAATTTGAATTACGAAAAAGCAATAAACCTCCGCCTTAGAAAAAATTAAATAATTCTCTACTATCTTCTTAATTGCTTACAAAATATCCTACCTCTAGTTGCATTCGCCAGCATTCTCAAAATTTCCTGCCAAATTACCACAATTAATTATCATCATTGAACCTCAAAAACTGCAAGACTTCAAGCTCAGAAAAACGAATCGCAGGAGCGCAGAATACTTCCAATTAATTCACCCCAACGTCGCTTGTTCCTCCATCTGCTGCCCCCTCAAACTTCTTCTTCCCATGTTCCAAACATAATCTCAATCTATCAATCTGCAACACATTCTATGCCAGAAATTTTCTCCTCTCGAATTTGCAAAATGCTATTCTTGTTTCTGGGACAGGAAACGAAATTCGCCCGGTTAAGTTCAAAAATATCCAGCTGCGTCGAAGCAACGGGGCGGTCGAAACTTTCGGCCGTTGTTTCCACACGATTCTACCCCCAAATTCATTTCACCCCTGCTTTCGCCAGGCGAAAGATCGTAAAATATTCAAGCCTCCAGCAGGTTTCTGTGGACGTCGGGCGAGATTTCAGGGAGATGCGACACGATTCGTGTGGCAACCGCAGATCTCACAGCCAGTTTCCTCGAACGACTGACCTTCTTCCATTAACGCGACACCGATTTGCTAATTAGTCGATAAGGTGTCACTCGACCGTGGCGGAGTAATTAAGATCGGTCGCAGGGCAACGTCGACGCTGGTTGCGCAGTAAATCGTTCATCTGTCGTCCCGACGTCGATGTTCCGAAGCCGCGTACCCATTTCGTATAATAGAATAATTATTAGCCTCTTTAATTAACTGTCTGTACACCATTGCAGCCTCGAAGACACGTACTGGATATTTTGTGTTATTTGAATTTTCGCTAATAATTTGTATAATAAGTATTCGACAATCATTTTTATGCAGTAAACTTAAATTAAACTAAAATCAACCAAATTAAATAAACGAAAATTGACAGCAATCGTATGATTGACGGTTATCGATACAGCACGTAATCGATTTCAATCGTGATCCGAGCAAACCAAATATTCCTCAACCTGACGAGGCAATTTGGCTTTTGGTCGTGTGTACATACATATATACCTTCCCCAGTATATGGTATGTATATACGTTTACGATGCGAGACAACATCCGGTCGAGAGTGAGGGCTCCAAATATTCGTTAGGGGGTTAGGCAGAATCCAACCCCCATAGGTGCTCTTCACCTTAAGTCGTATAATGGGAAACGACGCCCCGGCGATTTTCGTTCGTCTTGGGAGCTTGTGAAAATGATAGCTATTCCATAATTAAACGCACTGCTCCCGTGAACGCGCCACGCGTGCACCACGTCCCATAAACCATATTAATGGCGAGAAGAACGCAGAGGCGAAACGATGTACACGCTTGTAATAAGCCGCTTACGAGTTCGCGTTCTGTAAGTTGCTTTTGTGCGTTCTAGGAAAGAGTAGCCTCGTTTTGGAGAAGGAACCGCGACAGTTTTTGTACCAGAATGAATTAGTGGTAGCGATAAAATGATTGTGAGATTAACGATGAATACTTACGGGGAAATTGTGTACAATTCATTAGATTGTTCTGATCAAGGGTCAGTGATTGTTGTACTCTCAATGTTTGTTAAACAATGATTTAATAGCAGTAACAAAAATTTAAAACGATTAACGATGAAAGTTTGGAAGGATGATTGTCGAAGACAATTATACATTATTCATTAGACTATTTCTTCCAAGAATACCTCTTTGCTGTTTTAAAATAATGATTAAATAATAGTTATAAAATAATTTCACAATTAACGAACAGAATTGACGCGAATAATTGCTGAAGGAACATGATCAATAATCCATTAGATTATAATTGTCCAACAAAACACGCTTTGCATTCCTTTGGTGACCCAGTGGAAATTTACTTCCACATAAAAATTCACCATCGACAAAAACGAGTATATAATAAACTTCTTCGATGGACCGGTTTCTTCCAAGAATTACCCACCACCAACAATGAATAAACGTGCCGCAACATTTTCCACCCTGTAACCTTCTGTTTTAAGCTCGATCCATTTTATCCCGCGGAATAAAACAAAAACGAACTGTCAGCGGCAAAACGGCGCGCGACAGGAAACTTCAAACTTTACGATAATGCGGTTCTCCCGCGGAAAGCGAGTTTTCCGGTCTTGTGGGAGGGGGTGGTAAAGGTTAGGGAGAGAAAACTAAAAGTACCCACTAGCCGAGTCGGCGCAACGAAAGAAGAGTCCGCGTGGTTTCCCGCCGCCCCCTTGCCCCCTCAACCCCGTCGAGCGACACTTGCCGAAGTTTTCATTCATAATTAGAAGGAAAAAAAAGAAGGGGGTGAAAGTGGGTCAGGGGGCGCGCAACAACGGGACCGCCACTTGTAGCGACGATAAGAAAACAAAGCCACCCACGAAGTCATCGACATACGTGTTCGTGTTGCGATTAACGACAAATGTAATTCATAATCCATATTTATTTTTTTGAATAATGATTTCATTATTTCCCTCCTGCACGTTCGTTGCTAACTTCCAATGGATTTAACGCCGTTTTAATTGCCGATGGGATGAATTGTTTGAAACGGGTGTTTGGTAGCGTTGATTTCTCCCGGTTCCTGTTCAAGCTCGATTAATAATGAAGAAACTTCTTTAACCGTGGTATCCTGTGCTCCTCTTAAAAACCGTGGTACACTTTTTTGGCGAATTTTGGGCCAGCCGTTGATTCGACATCTGGCATAATATATTCCACAAGTAGATGTAATGACAATAGTGGCACATGTATGTATATGCATAAGCAAAGTTTAGCAACGCTTCAAGAGAGGAGATCAAAGACACCGACGTTTATTTCTTCCTCGAATCTACCACTTTCTATACATCCCCCATGAAAATACCAACGAGCACCCGAAACACCGCTGAAGCAACACTCGCCCCCAACATCAAACGAAGAAAGGTGCAAAAACACCAGAGCAACTCTGCACGGTAAAACAAGTCCGTCCAAACAGAGGCACTTGAGAAAAAAAGCGGCCCAAGACGAACCAAGGAAACAATGCAATTTGCCCGTCTGGTAACCAGGCCATCGAGGCTGAAGGGTTGAGAAAGCGGAGGAGGAAGGAAAAAGGCGGCCACGGAACCAACTTCCTTCAGCGTGGACTTAAAGCGTGAAAAAGATGAAGAGAGAGAGGAAGCAAAAGAAGGAATTAGGGGGAAAGAGGTAGCGAGAAAGCAAAAGGGGGTGGCAAAGCTGTGTTCGTTGGTGCGTCGGCGTTTTCATTCATAATTAGAGAAAAAACAGTGGCGCCGGGCGCGAAAGGGAAGGCGCGCCACGAAATAAGACGGTGGAACGAGGATAAAGGGTGAAGAAAAGACGAGGAAGGAGAGGAACGGGCTCTCGTAGTACGCTCTCGCGTAGTAGAAAGAAAGAGTCAATGAAGAAAGTGGTGAGCCACCGCCCGTTGGTGGGGATGGCTGCTCAATGAATAAGAGGGTAAGAGAAGGAAGAATGAAGGCAAAGACGTCGGAGGCGCGCGGCAAGAGGAAAAACGACAGAAGCTGAAGATGGCTGGCTAGGGGCTGAAAGAGAGGGCGAGAAGAGACGCTTGTCGGTAGGATGGGGAAACCAAGTTGCGGGGAATCTTAAAGACTTTCGCCATTCTGTTAATTTTCTTCTTAAAGTGGGTTAAATTATTTTATGACTTCCTCCGTTTCACCCTCGCGCTCTTTCTCTTTCCTAGGGGGAGGGGTGGGCGGCCAGCCACCCTCGAGACTAAAGCGGAACGCCTCTCTGCCGCGTCCGTGGCATCGCGAGAGACGTAATTCCTTCTTTGTCTCATTCACGCGCTTCCCCACCTCTTCCCTCTCACCCCTTTAACTCGTTTCATCCCTCGATGGCTCTTGCTCCCGCGGCCGACAACCACCCCTTTCTTTCCAGACTTCTCTGTGCAACTCGAAGTATCGGCCGCGTCTTTTCTCGCACGTCCTTTTGCTACTCCTTTCCTCGCTTCCCCTTCGTCGCAACCTCTTTACGAACTGTGCGAAAAGTTTCCGCGTCTTCTTTGCCCGTCCCGGGCCTCTCGACCTCGACACTCCCGTCAGCTGATCATTTCATTTTCTACGCCCCGGCTTCGATATCGGCACGGTTGCTCGTTAATTTCATTCATCCGGCTGTTTTATTGACGCTCACAGGCGGGCCAGGCACGAGTATTGAGCGATCGGTTTATCGCGTCGACTGGAATACGCTCGTTCATACTTCAATCATTATTAATGGGTGATGGATAAAAATTCGTACATGTTTCGAGGATAACGTAAGTACATACTGGGTTCGCAGGTAGACTGAGTTTTTGGAATTTTTTGTACGAGAATGTAGGTATCTGAATTATGCAGTATTTAAAATATAAATATACTTTATTGTAATTTGACACAGTTTTATTGGATATTTATAGTGCAGATGTACAATGCTATTTTACATGTGTATGATTTTTTGATTTCTGTAAGTGCTACTGTTCGACGTTGGGTTTATTAGAGTGTACAGGTATTATCAATTAGAGCGAATAATATATATACATACTGATGCAAGCCCTTCAATTAGGAAAAGGTAGAAGCATTTGAAGATTCTTAAAATGTGCAGGAGCTGCAAGCAAATTTTACCTGCGGTTCGTTAAAATGTAGCCTCATAGTTATTTGAAGAACAGAAACTTAAAATGGGTTGCGTTACGTATTAAATGTAAAAGTTTTCGTTAGAAAAAAAGCAAACCTTAGTCGTATGTGAAACATGTACAATTAATTTAAAAAATTAGCCCAGACGCTTCACTATAATTTTCCCTTCTTAATTACCCGCAGTAATAATAATCACGCGACCATTTTCAAATACAGTTTCGTTGTTTTCATATTATTATACCTTTCATATTATTTACAGCGGCTCGAGGTATAGCAAATTATAATTGATTAATTCGCTGTTTCAACCAGCGAAACACTTCGTCACATATTTTGTTTCGCGTTTAAAGGTAACGACCAGTGTTTTCTTTTTAAATGGGATGATCGACGAAGAGAGCTTCTGGTATTTCCGCCACTGAGAAACTTGGCCGATGCTGGGAACTTTATAAAGTTTCCCCATTTACTCGAGCAAAAACGAGGAAACTGGCGTGAGCAAACAAAATCATGGTTCGAAAAGTACTCCCCGACCTTCGACATCTTTCCAGAGTTTAAACTGAGCGATTATTACTTTACACCGTAGCTCTTACATTTCACTGTCGTCGTTGTTCGTTTCTAAACAATTTTACGGGCTCGTTTCTCCCTCTTAAATTCAGCATTCTGTGCCAGAACAAGCTCTTCCTTTCGAATTTCCCTCGACACCGACAGCCCATCCCTTTATATACACATTATATTCTTCACATTTAGATAATGCTGAATTTTTTTGCAGTCGTCGAATCAGTAGCGCATACGGTTCAGTGAAACGGTGACTTAATGTGCATGTAAATATTATTACACGAAATCGCTTAACGCGTCAGCTATACTCGTATTGCAATTTCTATTAATGAAACGTGATAAATAAGTATAGTAGAAATGGTCCATTATTTGTTCTTTCGAATGATTATCAAATTCTTTAAAGTCCCACCTTGAATTATTTAGCATGAGTTATGCTCCAATATTCGCTCCAATTTATTTCAAAAGCCCTTCACCCCTTCACGATACGACGAAGTTATAATACAAAACGGTGTTATTACGTCCAATCCATCGTGAATAATATAAAAAAGGTAATTCATTCCAGAATCCTCAGACTGCCAATATAACGAAAATATTTAAAGAGAATTCCCTTTAACTCGGCTCGACGATACAGTCGACGGGAATAAAATCAACGAGCGAAGAACGGAGCAGCGAAAGCCTGCCGGAGCCCTGAAATCGCGGTCTCCTACTTCCGGCAAGTAATTATTCTTTCTCGACGCGTCTGCCGGTGATAAACAAGCCACCTGTAAGTCGCGTCTCCGGATGCAGACGGGGCGAATGTATCCGGAAGGAGAACGAAACAAGACGTTGGCCAAGGGGAAATCGTCATGGAAGAATTATCGACCCTGCCACCCTTTTGCCACCCTTCTCCCCCAAAGGTCAGACAAGGTCGCAGAAACTTTAAATTCCAATCCAGCAACAAAAACGAAAGGTGCACCGCGTACGAAAACCTCTCGACCATCTCCGAGGCGTACAGAACAGCGATAATAATTCGCAAAATCGTCCGATGGACATTGGCTACAAACCACCGAGCACGTTCACCCTTTCCACGAGAAACGGTCTCGCGGCATACGTAGACGCCGATACAAAGACAGACACAGGGGTGGGCCACGATCGGTCGAGACCCAGCGCCGGCCAATGGCGTTTCACCCCCGTGGTGAGGGTGGGTTGCCATGGTAACCCCTCGCCATACACGTACGTGTACGTAAAAGGCACGTACACATGTACGCGTGACGCTCACTCTCGGGCTTCGCCAGGCCGAGAAGTACGACAAGGGGGATGAGGCAAACGGAGGCTGGGGCTGTGTGAAGGGGGTGGATGTGGGGGGGAGAGGATGGCGAAGGTGAGGTTGAGTGAACGGGGAACGGGGGGAGAGGGAGGGATACCTCTTCCACCCTTGGACAAGCCCAATCGATCGAGGTGTGCTTCGGCCGGACGAAACTCACCCTCTGTCAGCCCGCCCTCCGATCTAGCTGCCTCGTACCATCGTTGCGATCGGCACCACCGCCACCACCATCTCTACCCTCCAAAGCAACGGTGCCTGTTATTTGAATGGTGGGACGAGCTGTGAGGGATGACGAGGGGTAGCGGACTGGCGACGGTGGTCGGGGGTTGAATGTGACAGAGTGCCACCCCCGAGGGCCTCTCCCGTCGAAAGTGCGGCGAGCAGAGTCTTCTCCGTCTCTCCGTGTCTCCGCTTCTATCCTCTATCTTCTGCATCCACCTGTCCCTTTCGCTCTCTATTCGTACACCACGGTGCTTCGCCTCCGTCGGTTTCTATCTCTCGCTCTCTGTTTCTCCTCTTCGACCCCTCTCCCACACCTGCTGCTGCTGCTGCTGCTGGCGCTGCCTCCTGCTAGGTTTAGGGTTACTCGCAGGGGTTGCGGCGGCGCGGCGGGGGCGGCGTGGACAGAAATCAATATAAGACGGGCCTCCACGTATTCGTACCCTCTCGCTCGCTCTACGTACGATCCCTTATGTTTGTCTCTATGCGTTCGTTTATCCTTTTCCCTCGTTCCACGGAGATATGTAGCTGTCCTCGTTGGAGGAACGGAGGGACCATGGTTGTCTCTGTTCTCCTCTCTATCTGGGTTTCACTGGCTGCCCTCTTTCGTCCCCTTGCTTCTTCTCCTCTTCCTCGCCCAGCGTTCTCCATCCCTCAACCACTCTCCCACACCATGTTCCCTCGAGGGTGGACTAACTCACACACGGGCCCGTGCGCGGACACCCACGCACGTGCACGTGCAAACACGTAGGAACGCCAGCGCGCCCCGGCAAACCAAGCATTTCTGTACAGGGTGTGTTTCGACATGTAACGGGTGGCCCGATGATACGGGAGGAATTATTACACGCGCCACCGATGTTGAACCAGTAACGGAGATCAAGAGAAGAAACAGGGGCCAGCGTTGCTCCCCCCACCGGTTATTTTAATACAATACACAGAACGATCCGCGAACGTCTGAATTGAAAGACTGGGTTAAGCAACGCGAACTTTCACTCGCCCTCGAAATACGCGGGAAGTTCTCGCGCCGCGTAAAAAGTTCCCGCGCCGATGAAACTCTCTCCATAAATTCCGGAAAGAAAAACGAGCAAGACGAACGGCGTGGAAAACGAAGAATAAGAGGGCAAGGAAGAGCGAGAGGGCAAGCGGCGGCACGTGCCGCAGCGAAACAGAGACGGCACGGGACGGCGAAAAATCTGAATTACAAATCCCCCGTCTCCCTGTACAATTAACTTTCGCTCTCTTCGCGGCGCCTCGTCCCCGTCATTAAGACGATCCACGTGAACCGACCGCGTGGAACATGCCGATACTTCGTGGACACCCGTTTCGTCGCGGTATATAGGATCGATAGAAGGACAGCAAGCGTGTGGGGAGAGTGGAGTTCGTATCCTGCGGATAAGGGAACGGCATCCATAAATTACGACGCGACTCTGCAGGGTAAAAGTCCTGTACAAGAGACCTCCTATGTACGGCTGAGGTCTCTTCCGGCGTCCCTTCGTTCCTTCCAGGTCCGCGGGCTCACCCTTGCGACGAGAACCCGGGGAGGGCCAAGGGTAGGCGTGCTGCGGCGCTATAAATTTTATCGTTAAGTTGTTTAGAATCGCGGCTCCGTGAGCCATTCGACTTTATATCCAACCCCCCTCCCCCCTCTCCCACCCTTTGCAATGGACGGCCAATGTTGGCCGTGAAGCGGGGCTTGATTTCGAACACTCACTTTCTACCAATCGCTCGGCCTACTCGCTGAAAACGAGCGTGCAATATGAACGAAATATCGTGAAGGATATATCGAATGGCGGGAGGGGACAGGAGACCTTCAAAGTCAAGCGAGTTTTTGGTTTGGAAGGAATGGCTTTTGGTAGTAGTATAGAAGTGGAATTAGGTGCTGAATGTTTGAGGCTCAAAACTTTATATTGGCCAACAAATTAGCTACTGTTATTGGATAATGTTAATTAGTATTGGAATAATAGTTCTGTAGGAATTTAAGGGGTAACTACTTTAATTTATTCATCTGAAGAATTTCGCTTTTCGGAAGTTTGGTATAAAGAAATTTGAACAACCCTGTCTACTCGGGCATGTGTTTTTCACAAATACCAACAAGATTTTTAAACGTCTCAGATGTTTGCAAATGCTTAGTGCCATTCATGTTTACGGAATCAAATACAAGAAGTGAACCTATAGCAACAATAAGGATAACCTCTACCATGTTACCATTAATCGTATCCCGAATTCCAGTCCTAAAATCAAAGACGCGTCCACTGCAACATTTCCAATCACCCTACAGCAATCTCGCTTATCAATTCCCCTTGCCAATGCTGCAGCGCTGGCCATAGAAAAGCGAACAAAAAAAGCAATAGGAAAAGAAAAAACAAGGGTGCAGCACGTGATGTCTTGACTGGAAAGAAAGAAAGAAAGAAAGGAGCACCCGTTTTCGTCCTCCTCGAGGGTGGCACGGAAACCCAAGTGGGTGGAAGGGGATGGGCCGACGACAGAGGGTATCGAGGGGGTACAGGGAGGGGATGGTCGAAAATGCGGGTGGCGGCGATGCCTCGGTCCGTCAGGGGAAAAAGGAAAATGGGAAAAGGGTGGTTTAGGGGTGGGGGATGGATTCGATTCCTCGAAAAACTGTACGTTTTTCTCGCCGATAGAATGGCCGGGACGTCAGCTGAATACATTATGTGTTTTCCACCCCTGAGGCTAGGATATTGAAATTTTTAATATCGAAGGGTGGCGGTCGAGGGGGTTGGCCGGGTGGCGGACGAAGGCGGATGGATGGAGAGCAGTCGAACGTCTATGGCTTCACGAAGCATCCCTCATGTAGCCACCCTCCCACGGCGATCCCTTATTTTGCCGTTGATATAGCCGCTGCTGGATGCGCGTGTACATATATTTACACGAATCCTATACTAATACGCGTGTGCACGTATGTACGCGTGTGTGCATAAACTGTGGCGGCTACGTGAACGCGAAACTTCACGGAGATTGTTATATTACCGTTAGTTGTTAACCTCCAACGGAAAAGATCGATAATCCGTGGTCTCTAATTACGCTGGATTTTTGATACAGCTTGGGAAGAACAATGATGAACAAGTGTATGGTCCAATTTGCCCCTCTAAATAGGAAATTTAAATGTATTTGGACGGTGATGGAATTTTTCTGCGGTTTTTCTGCGGAATGAATAAAAAACGATGACATACTATTTTTTAATTAGTGCCTACCTTTTTGAGAATATCACCGTAAAATATCACCAAACAATTGCTTTGTTTCATTTTAATATTGTATGGAGAAATTAGATTTACGGGGTATAAGAGGCTATTGGATTTATGGTTGCGATTAGAAGAGTTTGTTAATATTGTTTTGGCGAACGAGTGTTTGCTCGACGTTCGTCAACGAAATGGTAGAGTTGCGAACGAGGAAATGTGGAGCAGGAGAGAAACAAAGGATGTCTTTTCCTGTTCAATGGTTTTCGACTCGTTCGATGGTTAAAGAGGGTCTAAAGAATCCTTCGCTTTGAGATCTCTACTATTCACTCTTTGATCGGCTATCTTTGTAACTTGAAAAGCTTATTTCATACTTGTTGCTGTTTTTCAATTGCGTTTCTTAATGGCGACATGGGAATAAGTTCAGAGCACGGAAGTTCTTGTAATTTCAAAGGCAAGATAAAAAAAGGGGAAGCAAATGGCAAGGAGAATACGATGAAGTAGTTCTTTGAACGTTCCCCATCGAATCTACTTTTGTCATCGGTAAAATGTCGTTGCTGATTTTCTATTTGTAAACAACATTTTGTTCTATTCTGATCAGAAAAGTTGTTAATAATTGCTATTTGTCAATCTTTTCTAATTCGACATACAAAAATCTTTACATAATAACATTTGACACGATTTTTATTTATATTATTTGATGTATATTATGTGTTGCTTTGATGAGAGTGTATATTTCTATGTTGCGTTTTTCAAATTCCAAATCAGTATTGAAATTTTATGTCTATTTTAAATAAACTTGGTTTTAAGATAGTTGTAGTCTTAAACTGTCGTCCTCGACTTCGTTACAACAAGATATTCATAGTAATTGACGTTTGATTGATTACCTTAATTATAAAATTAGCGAGTTCAAAGTAGTCATACGGTGAAGAATAGAAACGACGAGACATTGGCCGCTATTCAAAGTTCAATAATGCGAATATAATTAGCCTACGTATAATGGAACGTAATATTATCCGATACACTGATTGCCCCGTAATAATTAATTTTAACCTGATTAAACATTGTCACTGCTTTCAACCACGGACTATTGAAAAGGGAAAGTTGTATGTCGCAATTTATTTCCAACTATTTGTTACATTTATTGCAAAAAAATTAATTGCACACGAGCTTGCTCAAATATGCTACTGATAAAAAAATATTATTCATTATACATTGATATTTTCAATTTTCTACAATATATAATATTTTGCTTTCTATAATAACGAAACGAATTTATCGAACACAAAATACAATACATAATCACAGGGACTCGTTAAAATTAGTTTCCATGTGTAAAGGGTAAAACAGACCCCTTACATCATATACTACAAGAACATGTAAATCAGCAATACATAAAAGTTTGAATAAATACAGCAGTGCAAGTAATTGTGTGAGAAATCGTTTCTTATTGACATGCCATGCAACAGAACGTAGGTACATGCAATTAATGATAAAGTCATAGAGGCTCGCATTTCTGAGAGCAGTTGCTTTTCACGATGATTCACCGGCATGAAAACCAAGTATCAAAGGAAAGAAGAACGATGCCCTCTTCTTCAATAAGGGCATCCACTTTTATTCGTCCGGGAGTTCCGTTACAAGCCTGTAAAGTGGCGTGCGTACTTGTCGTGAGATTACATCGGCCTTTTGTTGAACTGTAGCCATCATTTAATTCAATTTTCCTGTTCCAATTCTGCGCATATATTAAAGCATCGGTTGCCAGTTTGCGAAGCTCCCGAAGAAAGTACCGATCGAGAGGGAAACGACATTTTGACGCTCGCCACTTCAGAATCGGTGCCAGTTGAATTAAGCATGGCTCGCTCTATCGGCCTAAAATTACCTCCGCGATAGAAAGTTCAATTACACGTTCAACGAAGCTCGTACCAGTTGGACAGACTTCCTTTCAATATCCTGCGATATCGAAATATAAGTATTTGTACAGTTCCAATAAACAGAATTCAAGTATTGGTTCACGCGAAAGTAGCTCGAAATTTGTTGGAATGCTGAACGAAAATCTTGTAAGAGACGCACAATTTTTCTATCAACGAAATATAGAATTTTTAACAGACTAAGATATACAACAAATTTTATCCAGGGTGATACAAATTTTACCATATCTTTTATGGTACGCGAGCAGATCATTATGACATGATTGAATTTAGTTGTACATCTATGACAATTAGATTAACAAAGCTACAATTCATTTCACGCAACGGTTATTCGCAAACAACCACCGCAGATTATTTCACAGAACCCAGAACAAATCCACGAAAGCTTCGAAGGCGCCCCCACGTCTGCCCTACAGTCCCAAATGATTTTCCCCGGCGTTTTAGCACCGACCCTTCGAAAATCCCCAGACGGCTCGATGCCTCGAAGAGCATCGGACGAATAAATACATCAAAATCGGGTCAGGCCGCAGGACACCGCGGTCAAACGACACCGATCCCCCAAAAAGCTGTCCCCGTGCAGGAATCGCGGATCCAGTTTCGAGCAGTTCGCGCAGGTGATAGCGCGCACGACAATGCCGTGAATAGAGTAGCAGGCCCTACAAGATCGTTGAAACGTACCTTCGACCGCGACCCATATTTTTCAGCCCCATCGCGATCATCTTCCGATTCATACCTGGCGGCCAGCCGTGCGAGTGGACACTCCGTTAATTTGGACTTTTCTGACCGGTGTGTGGCTCGACCCTTGCGCCCTCAGAGCTTCCTTTTCACTGCGCCAGGGCAAATGGACGTATGGGCGCGTGCTACGAGGGTTCCTCTCGATGCTTCTGGCCACGATGCGGACGGCCCGAACGGGTCATCCCTTGACCCTGGGCGTGCTGCCCAGCCTCAACCCCCCTCGGCGGTCAAAACAGGCGGAAACATGGCCTGACCCTCGTACATCACTGGCCTGGCACGATGACCAGGCTCGTCGTACGCCACGGTCACGCGTACGCCAATTAAAAGTAAATTCGTTTCGTCTCGTGGACGAGGATACAACCAGCGTGCGCATGGGAGAGAATTATCGGAAGGGTGGACGGCAGGGTGGGTTTAGGCTCGACGGCCATCGCGACAGGGATGAGATATCGCGGGCTACGATTAAGGCGTGAATTATTTATTGCGGGATGAGTCGCGTTTCGTTCGTAGCGTTCCTCCTGTACCTTGGACCTCTGTTGAATTTGGGGAGGGTGGAGGGGTTTTACCGAACAGAGGGTGGCACGAGGGTGACACTGGTAGGCGCGTGACTCCGCGGGAGGGACACAGTGTGTATATGTTACGGAAATTGGTTTGGAAGTTTTGTTGAAAACGTGGAGCGGGAAAATTGTTCTTTTGAATATTTTCGTTTCTTAAGTGAATCTTAAAAAATAGACGAGATAGTTAGGGGATTAAAATATACAGAAATAAGTGGGCGGAAATATTAACAAACTTCTATCTGTATGCACGTGACACATTATTTAGTTGCTTTTACGTGCTGTCTTTAATTTTGTCATAATTTTCAGTCGAGTCAATATCGTGGACATCTACGAAAACTTTCTTAAGGCCAACGCGTTACATTCGACGATGGGCGTACACTCGAGCGGAAGTCGAGAGAAAAAAGATGTGCACGGCGTTATACTTATCCATCCTTCGTGTATGTTACATGTATGTACACGTGCTTCCGTAATGCTGTACAAAATAATCGATGTTATACTTGCGAAGTGGAAAGTGCGTTTCACATCCGGCCGCACCGACGAAGCATAAAATCATAATAGAAAATTTAAATGTTGATGTGGTACAATATCGTCGGCATTCACGCGTGTTTCGATGTCTTTTTTTCCTTCCTTCTTGAACGTTACCCGGCCTAAAATCGAGGAATTTTTATTCGTGAAACGACACTAACTTTCGGCCGAGCTACTTATCGCACCGGCTGCATTTTGTCTCAAGTGAAATCCAAGGTAATTCGAGATCAAGCTGCATAATTCATGACCACTAGGATAGCCATTTGGGGGTGGACAAAATTTGATTCAGATAAATGGCTCCGTTTCTGAGAATTTCTTGGACGTTCTCGTGGAATGTATTTCGATGAGACTTTACTATATTATTCATTCGAATGGGATAGAATAATTTATTCTCAAGTCGAACTTATATTACAATAGATTGTATATGCTGTTTGGGAACATGGCGAAATAAAAAGCGATAAATTTGAAGGAGTAATTTGTTGGGATATATTTTATAGCATATTAATAATGCTGATAATATCATAATTTTTGTAGTTAAGTTGATTTTACTATAATCATTAAATATATATGTTCATTACAATAAAAATCATCGTAACAATTAAACTTCTATAGGTACAATTAACTATTGAAGTTTCTGTTTAACAATTAAAAAAATGTAAGAATAGGTATTATAGTTGAAATGCTTGTAATTAGTCTCCAAACAAATATTCTCTGCAAACTAGCCATGTAGTACGTTTCATTTCAATAGAATGCGCCTACAAATCAGTTATGTCTAGTAAAATAACTCCCTTAGTGCTAAATCTGTTTTAACCACAACCATGGATATACTTAATATTCACCCTCAAATAGAAGGGAATATTAAATTAGTCTGATGGAAAGGATTCAAAGCATCTACCTAACATTCACTATACATTAATAGCCTCGCCAACGGATAATGTCGTTGTTTCAATATTGCTGTAGAGTTAACTCAATTAAACATTCACAGTATCAACCAGAATAACGCAAACCGTATAATAAAGTAATAAATAATTAATAAACCACTCTGTATCCTAATTAACATTTCAAAGGATTATAGTGGTACGCAGTTACAATAATTTTCGTTTCCTTATTAGTCCATTATAGCTATAGTCCTAAAAATTTCAAATCTTATTGCTACACAAAGCTGTGTATCTCGGAAAATAATATTAAACGCTTGCACAATCTATTCGATGAATTACACCATAATTAACCGAATAAACAATACGAGACTGTAAACAAACTTGATCAATTCGTTTCCAATAAACATTTTACACCCAGGAGTTTAGAATTCCACCCAAAAAAAACGCAGACAGTACTCCAAAACATTCCTATTCACCCCTCATTGTACTACCTTCTTCAAGCTCTAAACTAAAATAAAAAAAAAGATAAGATTCTCAAAATCCATTCAACGAAGCAGCGTGGCAGGTCTCGCGTTCTCCCCGATTTTCACCTGGTGGGTTCAAACGAACGGATTATTTGGTTCGCGAACGCGGCCTGTCCCGGGGGTTGAGCCCCGCCGCCGTGCTCGTCGTCCTCGTCGTCCTCGTCGTCGTTGAGGGTACGACGTTCGCTGGGTCGGCTCCGTGTGCTCGTTACAGCGCCTCCACTCTGCGAGATTCAATATTCTAACCAAAATCCCCGGGGCTAAGGGCGGGTGGCGGCAAGAGGGGGATGGAGAAGAAGAGGGCAAAACTTTCTAGGCATGCAGCCGCGTGTTGCCTCGCCGCGAACCGCACTTCTGCGACTAGAACATCCGCCTGGTCTAAAGTTTCCCGTTCGTTGGCTTGTTCTCTCTCTCTATCTCTCCCTCTATCGTCGTCTTCGTCCTGGTGCTCGTCGTCGTCGTCGTCGACGGTAAACTCGCGGTCCACGTGAGGTACGCGCTAGCACAGGCAGTAGAAGGTAGGGGAGGAAGGGGAGGAAGAGCTCACGAGCGAGTTACTTGACGGACTCGACGTTACTGACGTCGTACAGCTACCACCAGGAATCCGACTTGGTGAATTTCACTCGAGAGGAAGGAATTCGAAGGGCTGGGAGACGAAGACGACGACCAAGCGATCCCGCGATATCGGAAATTTTATTTGCCCGTGGAACGGGATTCCTCGGGAGGTGCGGGGGTGGGAAGTGCTGCAAACCGGATACGAGGCGTGCAATTAGATTTGTTTCCGACTAACGACGCGTGCCACTCTGTTTGGATGGTAACGCGGGTTTTGGAGATTCGGGTTATTCGAGAGAAGGGGTCTTGTTTTTATCAAACACGGTTCGGATGCACGGAATATATTGATTATAATATGCGTAAGATCTCTGGAGACTACAGACGGATAGAAATATTTACTGAATTGTTAGTATGAACTATATGTTGTCAGGCTTTTCCATGTGAGGAAATCGAATCATGATATGATTGGATTATTTATTGCACTTTTTAATCGCCAATGTCACTAATTCAACTTCTATTTTCAAATACAAATTTCGTTTCGTTGGCTGTTTTTCTAGTTCCTCGTTGTAGTAATTTAAATGGGGATGATTATAATTGTTACGATGTACTTTATTAAAACACCGTGTAGATATTCAATATAATAAGAGCGAAGAACGAATGAAGATAAAGCATAGTAATTTATAGCAATTATATTATGTCAAATATAATAGTACTGAAATAAAATACCAGTCAGACGAAAACTGCCGTATAATCGTCGGCAAATAATTTATTGCAGTCCGAGCAGCCCCTATGTTACCAAATTAGCCAACTTAAACACATTAAATACTTAATGTACATATATACATCAATTGAAAGAAATTTCTGCAAGCCTGTAAAGGATACTCGAAGCATCGAGTTACATTTTTCTGGTCCCGAGGTGTGCAGAGGCTTGATAAAATTCTCCTCCCCACCCCTTGTCAACCCTACACCACACATGCCCACGCGTATTTATTCCAGTTGCTCAGCCGACCCCAACCCCGGAGCCAATCGAAGTCTTCCGTTTTATCGGCGAAACCGAGGGTGTTCCTCGGGCAGACAGAACTGCCCCCGCGTTCCAGCAGTTTTATCGCCGAAAATAAGGGTGGTTTTCGAAGGGTGGTGGTCGTCGATTTTGCGCGGACCCTACGGAAAACGTATAGAACGACCTCCATATAGAAGGAAAGGCCCTCGGCTATGGCCTCCCATCTTATCCCTCTTCCGTTCACCCTCGTTTCCTACCTTGAAACACCCTCTCCTCTTTTCTACGTCGTTCCTCGTTTCTCAACGATGTTCGTCCGTCTATCTCCGTGTGTTTGCGCGTGCATGCCACGCGATACGGATAATGGAATGCATAGATGATGCACCCCGTGTATCCAATGGCACATGGGAATTTTTGACGTCGCACAGGGGTGATGCTTCGTTGAGAAAATGGAGTAGGATGATCCGCAGTTAGGTTAGATTTAAAGTTGGGCGATTCAGCATTTTTTTATCGGCGTAGATTTATGGTCCATTTAATAACGTGTATCTGCGAGTTAGCCGTGGAACGTAGACGGTACCTTTTGGAAAATATATGGATCATTACATCGGGTAGATTGTTTCTTCAAAATTGTAATTATTGCTTTCAAAGGTTGTTGGTGAAATCGATTAATATTTTAGCAATTTCGATGTTTGATTTAAAAGGAAAGCCAGAATTTAAGATATCATTATGATTTATGCCTATCGTTCTCCTTTTGTTACATAAAAATATTTGTGCGCAGTAAAAAATATTATATCGGGTAATGCAGAAGTACAGTGTCTCTTGTATACATATATTTAATCGCCTGTAACCGGTCGGAAATTTCCAAAATTCCAGATCGCACTAAACGAACCGTGCAAGTATCCGCGGGCTAATTAATAGTCAAATTTATCGCAGCAAAAACTGCACGGGCGCAGTTCATGAATTCCCACTACGCGACATCGCGAGAAATTACATCTCACGTGTCACTGATCAAAGAACGTATTTCCAACGATATACATATACTGCAGAATTTCATTTTCAGGCATACACACGCTACCCTCTCTCCCGCCCTTATCGCGAAGGGTTGCAAACTTCAATCGAACAAAATTACGCACTGCCGCCTCCTCTAAGACAATTCCACATTCGCTTGCCTATCGATGCAAAAACAAACAGTCCGTTTCACCATTTAATAGCCAATCTCGCCCCCCATCCTTAGTACTCCATCCACCTTGAAGAAACCGTCAGAGAAACATTTCAACCCCTGCCACGCGATTCTCGATGAGCCTTCGATTCGCAATTCATCCCCGGCGTTATCCTCGGCAGTGATCGCTTTGAGAAAGGCCGCTCCAACGATACAGGGCGCGAAAAAATGGTAAAGAGACAAACGGAAAAACTACCCCCGTCGCCTCGGATTTAACGTTGAACGCCTCTCTAATGAGGTGCGTCGCCGATCCTTCTCCGCCCGTTGCTCCTCGTTCGTTTCGCCAGGTAGACGGCAGCGGATTTTTAATGGGGCACCGCGGCGCCGCGTGCTCTCCATTCCCCCCTGCCTACCCCCTCGTCACCCCTCTGCCGGTGTTCCAGTGGCGTTCGACGGGAACCCCTTCGACCGATGGTTACCTGGCGAATCCGTGGCATTGGCAACGGCAAAGCGGATACATAGGTAACGACGACCCCCGAGGGTAAAAGCGGCGAGAGGAAAACTGTCCGCGTAGCGAGATTGAAATTCAAATGAGACCGCGAGGATATTCTAATTCCGTGCGGCAACCCCTTTTTTGCATATCGGGACCCACGCAGCTGCCATCCCGGGGACCCAAATTATATACATCTTTTTTTCTTCCTTTATTTTTCCCTCCTCCCTTTCTCACTAGCTCACTCTCTCTCTCTCCCTCTCTCTCTCTCTCAGACGCCAGCGTGCGCCCTCACGTGCGACAGAAACGTTTCTCTTCTGTGCGACGCTCGTTTTTTCTTTCTTCCCCATCCCTCCACGTCGGAGAGTTTTCGGCTGGAGTCGTGGCGGCGCGTGATCCGCAACAATTGAGAATCGAACGGTATTCAAATCCATCGGCGATGTAGCCAGCTACCTAAGCCCTAAGGCTTACCGGTTGCCTCTCGCGGATCCGATCGATTTTATGTTGCGGAAAGACGAACAGGAAAGAGGGAACACGTCGGCCAGATAGCGCCGATTATCGCCGGCTTCCCGATAACGCCTCCGCTGCCGGCTGGATAACGCTGAGATCGTTTTATGGGGTCGATGCGGGCTCGTGCACGATTCGTCATGGCGCGGCGATGGGAGACTAATTTGTCGTTGGTGATTCGTGATCGTTTATGTGCCTCGATTCGCTTTTGTTTGGTTCGCTTTGGTGCTTGGGCACGGTAAGATTTCGTTGTCGAAGTGGTGAATGAAATGGATGGATGGTTCGTTGTACTTAGGAAATGTTAATTAAAGGTTGATGGAGAAATGTATGATATATGTAGTCTACCATACTTGGCCGTTGGTGATTTGGCCGTTGGTGATTTGGCCGTTGGTTAATATCGTTCAATTTACTTGCACTTACTGTGGTTTGGGTCTTTAGTATGCTTTTGTTGTTGAACGTGAAAGTAAGAGAGGTGTCGAAGGAAATATCAGAAGAAGCTATTGCATTTGCAAGTTGTTGGTGGAGATTCAAAGAGGTTCTGTGTTAGGTTTAATTATAGGTTTTATCATGTATCACATAGTACGTGAAGTTCTCTATATGGAAAATTGATTAGATGAAAAATGGATGAAAGCAAACGAGGAGTCTTTCTAGAACGCAGGCTGATATTCGGTTCAGTTGGACAATTACTTTTCGCTTACCCCGTTTTTCTTGCAATGTAAATGTTTGTTACTTATTAGTGTCAATAAAGGAGGCGATTATTGAACATAGAAGATTTAAATATGTGTACATTCTGGTATATTTTATGAAATATTTAACAATGTAAGATAATTAAATTGCTCGAGCATTTCTAGTATACGGGATTCAATTAATATTAGCCTGCTCTGTTAATCGAATTATTTAACAGTATATATACCTACACGATTCTACTTGCATGGCGATTCATACTTTCCTTTCTTAGAAGAAAGACCAGTTTTTAGATTTTAGTTTACCAATTACGATCTGTATTAATAATTGAAACAAGTAATCTACGCGATATAATTTTACCCCCACATATCATACAGGATGCCCCGATTAACTAGAAAAGGTGAAATATCCCTATACTTGTTTGGTATTTGGTGGTATAAATAATTTTTCGGTAGGTGAAATGGTGCGAGAGATACCAAAGCAAAGTTAATTTTTTCAAGTCGGACCCTGTATTGTTTTATTTATATTATAGGAGTGAATACCGAGATGAATATAATACGCCATGATATCATTGAACTATCTCAAGAACATTTTTTTGATAACTTTAATCTTTCGTTTTTAAATCCCGTTCCTAACTGTTTCTCTATATTCCATTAAATCAATTCTTCTTACCTTACGTACCTTGGTACCTTCTAACCAACAATATGCCTGACAAATGAACTCGCCAAACATCGAATGTTCCCACGAAAAAATTACATCGACCGCAATTTCCGTCAGCATTGTAAATTTGTTCAACCTTGTCAAACTGTCCTCGAAATATTTCACAATTTGCCCTCGACATTGTACAGACCGAGGAGAAAAACGCGTGGGTTCTAGCCCAGACTTTTTATCTCGAAAAGTTGCTTGTTATAGCTAAATGAAATGATGGCGTCGCAATGCATTGTTTAGTGGCTCGTTGCAAGCAGCTCGAGCGGACGAGAAGATTTATGCCAGCGAAGAAAACTTGCGACGATAAAGTGTTTCCGCAAACCGTGTTCATGGCGGACGCTTATCGTCTCGTTATTCCGGATTTCGCGGCGAAAGTTAGGCAAATGAAAGGGAACCGTTTTCATTCACAAACGTAGCCTCCTTTATGGGTTTAAGTATGCTTCCTTCAATCGATCCGCATCGACGACTATTTTCGTCCTCCTTAATTTATTCAAGGGAGTCGGCCCGATTTCATTCATCGATATCAATCGGAGACAAAATTAAACACTTTATATCAATCATCCGGAATTTACGACTAGCTAATTCTAAATGCATCCCGGTTAAAAAATCATGGGACACTTGTCAGTTTTGACAAACTTCGGTCATGTAATCGAAATTATTGAAATTGTGTAGGATATAGTTTTATTTCTGCGCATCCCTATATGTTCAGCATATGTTCAGTATTGGTTTAACAGACGAATGTAAACAGTTTAGTATTCGAAAGCTTTTAAACAACGAAAAACATTATTTAAAGTGCTGAGAAATTTTTTGTGGAAAGAATTTCTAACTCACCTGAATGGATATATATATATTAATAGACAAATTGCAAAAATATCCACGATTCCAATAATTTTGTTGCAATCCTTATAAACTTTTATTACCCGCCCCGTCACTTCTGAGCAGGGATGTACATTCAATTGTAACAACGTGGACATTCTATTCACATCAATAATCTATACCCAGTTCACACCAATACTCTATCGATTAACAGTCTACACAGCCATACACTTATGGTATGCACTCATATACATATAATACAATACAATCGCATTATTCTTCGATATTCTAGCAAATATAATTAAATCCTACACAGAATCAATCATTCCGTAGTTCCCCACCAAGCATCCAAAAACATCTACCCCAACCAAGCAGCTCCTTTAAACAAAATCAACCTCCAGCACCTAAAAAATCGCAAGAAGTGAAAGAAAAGAGGCACACGTGCTCGTATGAACGCAACCGTGGCCGGGTCTCAGTACCGCAGAACGTTTTCAATTTTCATAAACGGCCGGAATAATCCCGATAAAAATCCGCAGGTGAGGTTTCCATGGGACGCCGCCGAAGTCACCGGTCTTGATGGGCCGCCTACGTGTCCGGGGAGAGAAGGAGCCCGGATCCAAGAGCGGAGAGCCGAGAAGAAAGAGAGGGAGGAGAGTGCAAACGGCCTAAGGGGGCCGACGCTTTGCATAATCAAATCCCACGACGATGTAGCAGAATGCGAAGTATCCCCCGCTCGTCGGTGCGTCGAAAGGGGATGAAGATTCCCGCGGGCACGCGAGCACTTCGAAAAATGCAGCCAGCATCCCTTCTGGCGTTGCCTTTCGCCCGGTCATAAGGCCGTGCCAGCCCTCTGCGCTCCCCCGACGACAGCCCTCGCGGAATTCCGGGAATAAACCGGAAACACCTACTCGTTTTGCGCCAGAGAGCCCGTGAATTCACGTTCCGTAGGGTTGACGGGCGAGGGGTGCGTCCTGTGGGGTGTTCGAAACTGGAACCAACTGAAAATTGACTGGGAGAACATTTCTCGGGGTCCGTTGGTGAGATTTTCGGAGGGGGCGCGAAAGTTGATTTGGTTTTGCAGGTACCGCTCGACCGGGGTGAAGTTCGGCGAAAATTCGGAAACAAGCTGGGTAAGTTATGGGTTAAGATAGGGCGGGGGGTAGTTTTGGAGTACGGTTGGTCGTATGCGTGCGCTAATGCAATTCAATTACATTAGACGTCTTACAAATAGTGACCGTAATTTACTTGAAATTCCTTCCATTTTCTTTTTAACATAGTAAACATTACCATCTGTATCGCAATTGGAGCAAAGTAAGATTACCCCACAAGCCTAGAAAATGGCAGCTATCGGATCATCTGTCCAGCTGCAACAGCTGCAGAGATCAATCGAAGTACTAATGACGTGAAATAACAAATTACTAACATCCTCTAAACTGCAACAGTTACTACAATTTCATTTGCTACCAAACTGCCTAATCCAAACCGTTCGTTCGTATTTCAACGCGATCTATCCGACGCGCACATAATTGCGTCAACGTGCGGACTGATGTACCCCAACCTATGCCGCCCCTCTTTATCGAAAAAGGGAGAAAGAGAAAGAAAGTGGAAGAAACGAAAGTTTACAGTACAAGTAGCTAAGTTCGAAGGGCCACCCGGCACGTCTGCTGGCGTTTGGAAAAGCGGCGTCGGTGTGTCGAGACGGAAAAAAACCCCCGTGGAATTCCACAAGAGGCAAAGGAATAGGGTGGCTGGCTCGCGGGGTTGGCACGTACCCCCTCACCCTCCCCCACCCACCCCCGTCAAAATGGACGGGCTAAGCCCGTATAAGTCTAACGGGATTTTCGATCGTGGGCGGGAGGGTGAGTGCAGGCCGCAGTTTGGGGGTGGCCATGCAGGGGTGGGTTGAACGATGGTAAGGGCATACTGGAAGGGGGTGACTGGGGAGTCCTTCAAGATGGCGGCTATAAGGGATGGTTTAGGGCGCGTGAGGGTTGCGGGTGAGGCAATATATCAGAGCAGAAGGGAGTGAGAGGGAGTGAGATCCTTCTAGAGGGTTGCTTCAACCCCGATGGTGGCCGTTACCACCCCCATTCTCGTCCTTCCTTCCGTTCCTTCCTTTCTTAGCTTCTCTCTTCTCTTGCTTCTTCTGCCTGGCCTCCGTTCTTCCTTTCTTCCTTCTACTTCACGTCCGCGTATCGTCGTTTCTGCTTTCGCTCACCCTCGATCAAGACCACCCCCTTAACTCGTCCCCGTGGAGCCCTCGGGTCCGTTCACGAAAGTATAAACGTCAGAGGAGACTGATGGAAATGGACGAGACGGCGAGGGAGGAACGGACGATCGGGAAATAGTGGAAAATCGAATGGCGAAGGGTGGAAAGTGGAAGTACGGCCAGGGGGTGGGACAGGGCTGCTTCGGCAGTGGAGGACAACGACAATTCGTTGCTTCCAGGGATTGAAGGCTTTTCGTTCAGCCGGGCTTTCTCCCTTTACCTTTGCCGCGCTGATACCAAGGGGCGATGGAAATATGCCAACGGAAGTCGTCGAAACCGGTAGCCGCCGATGCTTGTTGATGGATTCGTGTAAACGCGCCGAAAGGCCTCTTGTTCCTTCGCTGAAGCGAAACGCCATCGACGGTGCGTTTTTGTTTCGAGGATTCGAGACATCGATACGTACCAGGAAATGTACAATGGGAAGCAAAGCTTCCTGGTGGCTTTAGACGAGATTAATTGTTCTAATAGATTGTAGGAACAATTTGAAGTAAGTTTAGCGAAATTGTAAACGTTTATATTTGTATAAGTTTGGATAGATGGTTCGGTTTCCGCGACTAAACCTCGTGCGTTCTTCCGTGTCAATCAGTATTTATTATGAGTAGGAGATGCGAATACATAAAATAATTTTTTTAAATGTTGTCGAAGGAAAAGTATTTTAATATAATTTTGTTATTTATAGTTTTTTTCACGGTTGCATGCGTTTCGTGATAAACAAGATGGCGACTGGTGAAATAGACCCGACGTCCGTCCAAGGGTTATATTAGAACGTACGGTTCGCTAAATATAATTGCCTAGTGCATTTCTATCATAAGCGACTCGTCGTGATATAAAACTTTTTAAAACAAGTTTAAAGTAATCATTATTTATATTTCGTAAATGAAGGTAAACAGAAAAAAGCGAATTATGCTTCAATATTCCAAACGATTTCACGTTTACATTGTTTCACCGTTTACTTGCATATTTCGTTTCATATACATAGCTTATATCCATCCGCGTCATCGACAGATATTTCGTTGCAGCAAAGCACAACGACAATATTCAAGTACAAATATCTATTCACCTTTCTGCACACACTTCGTTATTTTTAAACCTCTGAGAGCACCGATCAAAGTGATATTTAGAAAACCGTGTAACCCGTATAAACCTACAAGAATCGCTCCATCCAAGCTGCAGAACAATCGTCACGTTCAAGTACGTCGTAAATCCGCGCGCGCGCGCTTCGCAAGCAAGCTAAGCGTGGCGTCCGGTTAAAAGACATTACAATAAATTCACGCGAAATTTATCGCGCGGTATGGTATCGCAAGAAGCATACCGTAGAAAGCAATGAAAGGGAACCGAAGAATAAGAAGGAAACCAACAACGAACGCTGGCAAAAAGGAAGAAAGAAACAGAAACGGAACGAACACGCGCATAAAGATTCCAGCTCGTATCCAGCCACCCCTCGGCGTATCCGCAAAGAGGAACGGTAATGAGCTTCAAATTCGTTCCCCCTTAACGTGTACTTTAACCGCGTTTCGCTGCGTTTTTCCTTCCCGCGACGTTTTGCGCCGCGAAACCAGGGTAGGCCACTGAAAGAAATCAAACCGAAGAAGAAGGAAGGCAAAAAGAGGAAGAAGAAAGTGAAGAGAAAAAAACAAAAACCAAAGGAAAAAAAGAAGAAGAAGAAAGAGATGCAAAGAACAGCAGTCAGAGGGTGCACAATGGTCGACTCGTTAATCGACGTCGGTGTGGAAAACGGGGCGGGGGAACCGCGTGTCTCAAAGTGGCACGGCAAGAAATTCCCGATAAAGGGGAAGAAAAACGAGCGAGGACGAAATCTCGTGGAACGAAATCGCCTGACTTTTTCACCTGCTGATCGTGCCGCCCTCCCTGCACCCTCTCCTCCACCTTCCTCGCCACGCTGACGCTCTTCGCGAAGCACGTTCTCACCCCTTTTCCTTTGCCTCGAGTGCCTTTCGGCCATGCCGAATATTCTTTGGTATGACGACGTAGAAAAATAGAGGAGCGAAGTGCGCAAGGTACGCGGAATCGAGGCGAGGAAGAATCGCAATCAGTGACCTGGTGAGATCGAGCATAGGAAAAGGAAATCGTCGTTGAACGAGAGGGCTCCACGACGGCGTAAAAGAAACGGGCCGGCTTGCTTTTCATTCCTTCCCTCTTCTTCGTTGCGCACAGGACGGATACGTAAGCGCGAGTTCACGTATACGCACAATGCGCCAGCGATCGCAAACGATGAAGGAGGAGCGGGATATCCAGAGCGCGGAGAGGAGACGAGCAGAGGAAGACGTAGAAGGAGAACGGGACGAATGAAAAGCTTGGAGCTTGCGGTAAACATCGAGCGTGTAATTCGCTCTTTAAAGAACACTTGGACGATAATTAAGCCGGCATGGGGTGTGCTGGAGTTCGTGGCAGGGCGGAGAGGAGCGGGCGGGATCTGGGATAGCGGGGGTGGGTGAAAGAAAACGGGTGGAACGAGGACGACAAACGAGATCGAAGAGAGACCGAGGGAGGGTGCAGCGGAGGAGCGGGGAGGGAGAAACGACGGGCTCCGGGCACCGTTGAAAAGATCTTTTTCCGTTTATTTTTCGTGACCACGGCTCGGAAAGACACGTGGTCTGATTTTAATTAGCACCGTGGGGTGCGCACTGCTAGCGCAGCGCGCGCACCCACGGAGATGGGGAATCTCAGGCTTAGAATTTATTTGTCCCAACCTCGTTTCGCTTCCTTTCCTTCCTTCCACCCCCTACGCCCTCTGCCCTTTCGCGAAGCTTCAACTACTCGCCGCCGCGTTTCTTTGGCCATGTTCTCGCGCTCGGTCAAGAGGGTTAATCCGACAGCGAAATTCTCGTTTCCCTGGTCGAGAGGGGCGCGACCGGTTTTGATAAACGTTAATTCCACCTGGTACTCTCGGAGGATCTCGTGACGGTATTCCTCCGGAGACTTTTAACGCGACGAGACTTCTGCGGTTGGCTTCTGGTTAATACGGGAGCTTTGGTAGTTGAGCAAATTTTTATTTTACCCGCCTTTCGTCCTTGCTGGGGAAATAAATGATTTATGTTAATTGCTGCCTATAATACGCCAGGATCGACTGGAGTATGATAAAATGAAAATCGATGTAATCGTATGGTGGAGGAGGTACTTTGTTTAAGTCGTTTAACACTAGAACTACCAAGCCAGATTGGTTGCTTTAAAATTATTAACATATAAGTATTGTTGCAGCAATTTATGATGACTTTTAGTAAGACCGAATGAGAATTATGTATATCTATGTATATTTAATGTCCATTCAACCACTTTCGTGTTCATAATCTGTCCAACGTATACTGTTGTTTAAATAATTTTAGAATGCCAATAGGGGTGGCAAGAAAATAGATGGGATTTTCTCTTTGGTTTTAAACGGAGGGAATTTTAAAAAGAAGTTTTAAACAACATTCGCAAGTTTGCGTACGTCGGCAGAAAATTGCATGCACGAAGGATACGTGTGAGATATATGTATGTATGTTTTGTGATATAGAAATGTCTCTCAGAGAAAAAGGGACTTGTACAGAATTTATTACTGTTATTATTATTATGATAATTCCATAATATTCCTATTGAAATAATTGCTTTCGTGTTTTAGTTTTTAGTTTGGTTTCCATATGATTGCATCGTTAATGCTCAGATTAGATTAGCAATTAATTGCACACAATGCTACAGGTTAGTTGGCGATAACTGAAAAGCAATTTGCCTCCGAAACCGAGGCCTCCGAATCTTGGCAGACTACCTAAAAAATCGAGTCTGATGAAGAGAAAAATGCCTCAAATATTGAACTTTCACCGTCTCCAACTCTCGCTACCCTCGACCGTTTTGTGTTTCCCTAAAGAGTTTGCCTCATTAATTAATGCCACAGAGAAATATCGTAATTTGTCGTAGCTCGCTTGAATTTTCTCGGTCACTCTGTCCCTCGAGATTCAATGTGCTCAATTGGCTTCAACGGATGTCTATTCGAAGATAAAATCAGTTTTAAAAAACGTACATTCATTTTACGTTTTACGAATATTATACAAAGACAATATTTAAATGAATTTAACTGTTCACATTTCATGTTCCATTATATATTACTATTCTCTACACAGACTATGAGTAGAATTGTAGTAATACTCGTTTTAGTAGAATATTTTATTTCGAAAATTTTATTTTAAATTATTTTAGATTAAACCAATAAACATTGTTTCCAATTAGTATCCCAAACTTGAACACTCTATACCTGTAAACCTACATTTCCCACTCAATGAATAAACGTCAAATTTCCTTCATCCAACTATCAAAACGAGAAAGAAAACATGAAACCAACGCAAAGGGCGTAGACCCATGGATCAGACATCGACACGTTATTTAGAATCGAATAATTTCGAGTATCAGCGAGAGTAAATTGCGTGTCCTCCTCTATCCTCCTACCCTTGGTCTCTCTGCCAGTTAAAAAAAAAAGAAAACAAAAGGGTGACGACTCCCGGTGGCTTTTCTTCCCCTGTTCGCAGCGCTGGCGACGGAGGCGAGGTGGTAGGGGTTGAATCGTCGCGCTCACCGACGTTTTATACGTCGTCGGGTTTCATGCGGCAGCGGTAATTTTTTTATTAGCTTGAAAACCACTCGACTCGTCGTCGTCGTCGTCGACGTCGTTGGCGTCGCCGTCGACGTCGTGGTGATCGTTGTGTCGCCGCTAGTCGGTGAGACTCGCCTCCAAACAGGGATAAAAAAATCGTCCATCCCCCTTTGTCCACCAGGCGCTCCTTTCCGCCTTTCTTTTCCCCCTCTATCTCTCTTACTCCCTCTCGTTCACCCTTCGAGCATCCCTTCACCCTACACAACCCACCCCCTACGATCCCTGCGGATCGTCGAACAGTGAAAAGAACCACGCGTTCATTTGCCTTATTAAGTAGTTTTGCAGGAATTAAGAGCGTGTCGCTTTGTCGTAGCTCGCCCTCGCCATTGTTCCATTCTCGCGGGCTTATTCCGCTCGTTTCCTATAAGAAGTGCCGGTGAGAAACCTTGGAAAAGTTTCTCCCGGGCCGGCCTCTTTTTTCGGCCCAAGTCGACTCGCGCTTTTTAAGGGTTGCACGCGAACCGTCTTGTTCGCCGTGATTGCTTTATTCGTCGAACGCTGGCTTTCAAGGTAATCGCGAAGAGTCCATTTGTTTTGGTGTTGTTGATGCATGCTTTTCAGGAGTTTTAGTGCGGTTGGTTCTTGCCGATTCTTTTCTTGACGCTGCGAGAGATATACTTATTCTTTCTTAGGAACACGAACGATTTTTGGGGGAGACAATTACATTTTTCTTCTTGATATTTACTTGAATTCTTAGTTTCCTACTTTTAAACTGTTTATTGAATTTGTGGGTGAAGGTAAATTTTTCTCAGAGTGCTCTTGGGCTCACATGGAGTATACATTATTATATTTTCATTTGATCTCTTCGGTAAAAATTCGAGTACCCTTTTATACAGTTACATATTTTGTTTACATGTAAAGGATATGTTAGTTATTTGACCAACCGATTTATTTTATTCAATATAAATTACTATAGTTCTTTACATACAGAATAATAATTTACTCAACGCAAATAACTCAACCCACTCCCGATTTCTCTTACCTTTGCTGTTTTGCGCGAGCAAATGTACTCACATCGCCGTAAAGGTATATGTCTCTATCGTAAAGTTACACGTTTCAGCTTATATTATACATTATGTATATACTAATTTTTAATGCGCGTCTCAACTTCCACCGAAGTGAAATTGAAATACTTTTGCCTGCAGGTGGTGGTATTAAGAACTTAAGACTTCGTGCAACCCCTTTCCGGTTCTACCAGTACTTAGAAACTCTTAAAGGGCAATAAACTTGTTTGGTGTGCACGCGCCGCTCATTATAATGAATCGCGGAAACGCGTGCATAGGAAGTGTCGTGCCTCTCCATTGTTCGCGAGGTATGCGGACAAAAGTTGATACAAAATGTCTATAAGCACTTCCTTTCATCTAGGAAAGTAATATAGAAAGGTTCGCATCTACTTGGAAACGTTTGAACTAATTAAACCAGAGCTAAGCAAAACACTACATATAATGCAATATTAATATATCCAAAAAGTTTTCAGTATTCGGTACATGAAAAAGCAATTCAGTGGAACTTCTGTAGTGTAAGAAATGTATGAAACTTGTTGCTCGTCCTGAAATTTAATTTGTAATTAACTGAAATAAACTGGAATAATTATTACTCCCCTGTAAACACTGCACTCATATACATATAGACTGGTGTGCCAAACTAAACTAACCACAAAACTTTCGTAACTTGAACCTGAAAAAAAATAACCCACCTACGCTCATTTTAAAACGCAAAGCCTACTTTGACAAACCCGAGATTACTTGTCGGTGGCTCACTTTTTATTCAAAGTGCGATAAAATAGCCAAAGAAAATCGTACATCAATTTTTCTGTGCTTGTTGTAGAGAGGAGACTTCGATCTTGGAATCCGTGGTGAATTTAGATATGAAAACAAATTTCGCAATGTCCGTTTGCATTTACAACATTTTCGAAAAAACCTAGCTTAACTTTTTTCCAGCTACAGTGGGCAAAAAAATCTAAATAGAACAATGAACTCGGTAGCTCGTCAGTAAAGACCGCGGGCTTCAAAACGAGTCCAGGTGGATTGTCGTACGAATTTTTGTCAGGATAGTACATCAGTTCAAATATCGACCATTTAGTGAACCTTTAATTTTGCACGCCAGTGTATTTAAAGTAATTTAACAAATAAGGCATACACGGCAATAACAATATTCAACTTGTCATCTGCCAATCACAGTGCATTCGATCGCAAACCAAGAATTCACCAGATAGTGTGTCAGAGAGGCCAAGAAATATATCACGATTCTACCCCAGTTAATCTCCAAATAATTACCGCAAACCGTCACGTCTGTAGCATAATGTTCGTTAAAAGGAAATTTCTTCCGCGGCGACTCGGGGGACTGGCTGACAGAGAATTTGTTAAAAGGTCGATTTTTAACGTCGATGGCGACATACCGTCGTATTCGGGACGACAGTCACAGAAGCCACCCTCCTCCAGTTGGCTCGGTATTAATGCAAAAGAAGCCCTTACCTCCCTGACTCGCAATCACCGACATAAATAAATCGACCTACCCCGTCTATTTCTCTCCCCGTCGGCTCTGAATCCCCGTACTCAATCAGGCATCGAAATACGTCGGCATAAAAAGGAGAAGGAGAACGGCCGTGGAGGACCGATTGTTCCACTCGTGCAGATCGGATCTGTCGTTAAGCCACGCTTACTCTCTGCCAATCCCACGGACGATCTGTAATCAGAGCGACGTTCGCGATTTATTTCAGACGATTTTATCGCTGATACACCGCTACACAATATGCCAGATCGTTATTAACGATCAGGAATTGTGCTATGGAATTTTTATTATTCCGTTTCCTACCCCCTCTATGGCAACGTCTATGAGTGAACGGCGAGGCGGGGGTCATTTGTTGCGTTCGGTTGAAGTCATTTTTGGAAATGTTTATGCCGGTTCCAAGGTAAATTAATTATTATTATTAGTGTGAAGCTGTGGTAATGAGGGGGCAATCGTTGGGGAAATTGGGCGATGTATTGTTTGAAGAAATTGACGAGGAGCAGAAAGGAAGAAGTAAAGTAGGTACCGATTTAACTTCCCTCTATTTTCTTTTATGTCAATAAAAAACTAGAGCCAATTTTACGTCCCAGGTATAGTAGAAAAGGAGTATAGCTCACTTGTCAATTAACAGGGACATTGCATCGTATTAATAATTTATTAAAAGGCCAACTCTAAATGCCTGATAATGGAATAATAAAACTAACCAATTAGCTCGCGGTTCTCAAACAATTACTATCAACACCAAAACGAACTACCATAAACCCAATTAAATTAATCTGTTGGTCGAATTTCCATTGAATATCTCCTACAGCTTTTCAAAAAATGTATAATACCACGCGAGGAGCATTTCGAGAAAATGATTAATCGACAATCATCGATCTCCAATCGCCTGCTTTATTCTCAGCTAATTGTAAGGACAAAGCTGACAAGTATTCCAAGTGAGGGCGAAAGTTTTCGGTGGCGTCGACTTTCTATTCACCGGCGATAATTCATCGGAGGGCGCGTGGCCAAAGTAACGAACATAAATTTTTGTTCAATGGCGGCACCGCACCGAGAGAAGCTGGCAACTTACAGGGGCAACATTCTCGACCGACGCTTAAACACCGGCACCGTCGTTAGTCTACGAGCCATTAGGTAAATTATGCTGGCCCCGGTACCGAAGTCCTTCGACCGATGGAAGCGTAAACTTTAACCATCGCCATTGAATCGGGACCGATCAAATTGTTTTTCACTTCTTTCCTCCATCCCATCTGGGCGGAAACACTCTCTCTCTTTCTCTCTCTCTGCACCTTAACTTTTATTGCCACGCTTGCGACTTTCAGGGAGGGAGGATGTGTGTACAGTGGAACTCACAATCAGTTAGATAGGGAAAGGATGCGTCGAGAAAAACAGAAGATGCGATTGAATCTATTCTCGATCGTGATCAATTGTAACAAGATAGAAAATCCTAACTCGTTGCCATGCATGTGAAACCCATGATATCACGGGTCAGTGGATTGCCCTTGATTTCAGTTGTCACAGGATAAAGATAAAAATATACAGTCCCATTGTAAAAAGTAATCGCGATCTTCGCGTCACGAAAATTCGTCCCCTCGATTAAAATAATTTTGTCCGCCAACATTTCATTTCCGTTAACAAAAATAAGCGAGATATTCGTGACGCTCAAGGTAGGTGGGGCACCCTGTACAAGGGTGGAAGGTTGTATTAGGTGGAAGTGGGTTTCGGATGGTGAAATACTTGAAGAACGAGGATTAAATTAGGTTGAGCTGTCTTGTTTCCTTTTTTTATGCATGATCGTAAAGTTCGCAATTAACGATTAAGGGATTAGGTACTTCGAGGCAACAGGTAACGCTTATGGAAATAAGATATTACGTAGATTAAACGTTGATGGCGTAATAATGCGATATACTAATGTAGATTTATTCGCAGGAGATGAAAAGGTGTAGAAGTTTGGTGCAGTTTCTCAGTTGAAGGATGCCGTACATTTCGAACAGATATCCCTTACTGTACATATGTACAATATTGTATATATGTATATATCTATATAGACATCTTTAAGCGATTTAATGGAAGGATAAAGGTATACGAAAGTGTCCTTTTAACAAATCTCGAATAGCCAATTATTTCACAGTACCATCCCTTGTTAATTAATTGAAATACCCCTCAATAATATTTCCAATAAAAGAGGAACCACGATTGTTGAAAAAAACAACTTTATATTCCCACATAAGAATCGATGAATTTAATCCGACAGCTTAAACAAATAAAATGTCCCTCTCTGAAATCTCTTATAACATTCTCCTTGCCCGAGACGGAAACAATTTTTCCTACTTCCGATCCTTTAATCTCCATTTCCATACCGTGGTCAGTTCACCACCCCCCTCCAGGAGATTATCCCCGACCGATCGACGAGCACGGTCACAAGGGGGTCGTTACCGTACTACCTCGCGACTTCACTCCCGGCAATTAATCTCCCCGCGCTAATTATTTAGCCGGTTAGCAGGAGTTCCGTGCGGACGAACGTAGTTCCGTTATCAGATGTGGTAGGGGTTCGTTCGAGAGGGATCGCGAACAAGCCGAAGAGGAAGGCACGAAGAGAGGATGGAAGCTCGACGCGGGACAAGTTAGGGGGTCGGAAAGGGGTGCGCGGTTGAGGTTCAGCCGTGCTCAGGAGGATACACGAGGGGTTGAGGCTCGCGCAAGAGTAAATTGATTAGAATTAAAGGGTTGGCTGGCAGGTGCTGCTGCCGGGGTTACTACGGACCATAAGAGAGAGAGAGGACCAGGTCGCGAGAGGGTGAGGTTGCACAGGAACCGTAGAGAGAACATAGAACAGAGTGACGAGGGTGGAAGGGAGCGAGGGTACAACGGTGACCACAGCCTCGACGCTGATTGGTCGAGTCAAGTTTGTGGCAAGATGGCTGGCTGAAGCTGGTGCTGCTGCTGCCGCTGCTCCTCTACGTCTATCTCGCTCTCTAACTCTCTCCCACACCCTCCACTCCCGTAGCAGCCCGTACTCCAGTTTCTTCTCCAGTTCACCTCAACCTCCTCCGCCTGGTCCTCAGGCTCTCTCTTCCCATCGTAGTTCCCTTCTACGCGGTCTCTAAGATGCTTTATCTATGTGCCAAATAGATGTATGTACGTGTACACGCCTGTTCGAAACAATACCGGGCGTGCAACCACCCCCTCGCTCTGCTACCAGCCACCCTTTCTACGAGCGCCACACCACCGCCTCTCTGCCTCTTACCTTCCTCGATACCTCCCCCTCTGCCCCCTGTGTCCTTTTCCTTGCCCTATCATCCCCTACGTGCTCTCTCGTCTCAGCCCTTACCACCTCGTCCACCCCCTCGACAACGTCACCATTTCTGCCAACGTTCTCCGGTCCCTGCCTAACCCCCGCCCCTCTGCCCCATGCTTTCTTCTCCTGTCCCTCGTCATCGTCATCTTCGTTTCTCCCTGTCGTACCACTTCGTCCTCCCTTCGCGTCCCTTCCTCTTCCTCTTCTCTTCGCCCTGTTCAGCGTCGCGTCCTATTTTCAACCCCTCGCCCCTTGTTTCCATCCCGGCCACGATGCTCGGCCCGTGGCACCCAGCCACCCACGGATACGAGAATGCCGTGCCGGCCTCAAAGAGAATGCGATAATACGAAGAACTTCGACTAATGAGTTAATAGTTGGTGCCTCGCGTTACCGTCACACCGCGGTTACTTTATTCCACGTCGCCCGGAGCAACGAGATTATAACGCGCGACGCGGGGGTGGTTTGCGCGCTTCGCTGCATACGCACACATACAAGTACGTACGTACGTGCTGGTGGCCACGTGAACGGTGCATTGCCATGCGAACGCGGGCGAAATACACGGGTAAGAAAAGTAATTCGCCGTGAATAATCGGTGGAGCTCGTGTCGACGAGTTTTTACTTTCTTCGAGCGCAGTCACTTTTGCTCGGCTGGTAATTGAAGCGCGTATCACCCACCGCGCCGTCCAATTTTATCCACGACTATCGGGATGTACCGTTCTCTTTGGACGATCGATATTGTGATCGTGGCAAGGGAACTGGGGGGATTAAACGTTATCGAAGATAACGAAGATGGTCTGAGCCATCGATGATCTGTCAGGCGCGTAGCGATTAAAGTTCTTTGGTTTTATTTGGTTTCTACTTTTTGATTTAGGTAGGTATTGTTGCGTTGTATTAGCATTGTCATAGAAATAAAGGTGAGGCTGAACACGTTTTCATTGAGAACGATTTATACAGACGCTGTTGACAATTAATAAGCATGTTAATCAATTAGTTAATCAACGAAGGATTAGTATGTCCGAGCAAAAAATTGCAGTAGTGCAATTAATTTTACTTATTATTAACGTACGTTTCTTCTCAACTATTCGTAAGCCATCGCACCATAAAAATAACAAAATTAATAAAAATAATTTCTCAACCCCTCAAATTTTCCAATCGCGAAACTGCGCATACGCGTATAATAAACAGCTACCACAGAATTATTTGCCATTAATATTTGTTTTAAAATGAAAATTAGCTACCACAAATTTCTTTAAAAAAAAAAGTAAATATAAACACTCAATTTAAAAAGATTCTTCTCAATTTACCGTTCAACAGGCCTCCTTGACAAAAAAACGTGAAAGCAAGAATAAACAAAGTAGCACTTTAGCACAAAGTGAACGAAGACGTCGATGGTATCTCGCAGACGAGTTAATCCGCGGCAGATCGTCGTCGAGCACTTTTAAAACAAGCAACGTCGATAACCCCACTCGGCTCTGGAGAGCGTGGATCGTTCTCGAATTTACATTTCTAATCGTGGCTAAGAAACGGCGCGTTATGGAGATTCGAAGGTAAACGGCGCGATATCAGCATATCAAACGGCCTCTTTGAGCCGGCTCTCGGCAGGCGAGCGTGTAGCCGACAGCCGCGGGGCGCTTTTTAAAACGCGCGGCCCGCAGAAAAATCCCGGTCTTTTGAGTGTGTTCATGTCGTGCCGTGTAGTGCCGTGTCGCGTCGATTCGCCGTCGACCGCGCGCCGAGATAAAAAGAGCCGAGCCGCCAAAAGCGAGAAAAGTGCAACCAATAATTTTATTTTCCGCGATAAAGCACAGCCTCACCTCGCGGTGACTTGAACGGTGGCACAGGGGCGGAAGGGGGTGGAAAGGGCTGGAGGGTCGCGTATCTTTAGTAAGTAAACAGAGCGTCTTATGAATTTTAAGCAGCGCGTCGAGGAAAGGTACGATCTGCTTCTTCTTATCGGACCTTCTCTCTCGTCACCATTTCTACCGTATCCATTTCATAATCTTTTCTGCTTTTTTTATTCAGCTCCTGCTTTTTTATATCTTCTCGTGTGGCACATTGGCTAATCAGATAAGAAAAAGGGTAAGGACAATTTGTAAAAGTCCGTAGATAGGTTTGGATTGCGTCGGTTTCTTCTTCTGAAGCTTCCTGAGTAGGGCATAGATAAACAGACTGTGCGCAGATGCGATTAACGAGAGCGGGGAAGTGGCTCGTTTCTTTTGAGAGGGGCGTCTGTTTCTTTACCTCGAAGGGGGTAAAACCCTTGCGTGCGTGGAAAATGTCTACCTTGATGGGGTCAGTCGTTACGCGACCACTAGGAGAACGAAGAATCCACGCGAGGCTAAAGATGGAGGATGCAGTTTCTTATTTATGACGGCGTTTCGACGTCTTTGAACGAGACGACGCTTCTCGTTTTAGCGTTGCTCGATATAGTTTCCACGAGGTCGACGAACCATTTCGAAGAACAGATTTGTAGAATAAATATTGTATTGGTTTAAGATGCAATATGCGGTTTCGAAATTGGGGAAGAAGTCAGGGGAAAGAATTATATATCGTGGATTTTAAATACCTTGGCAAGTGGTTTCATGCCTTTCCTACTTACTTATGTGTATTACGTTTTAACCATTCTTGGGATAAAATTGGATACCGGTGGCCACCTCTATAGTATATGATTCATGATATTTTAAGCATAGGTATATTAACGTACTTTTCACAATTATGCCTCATTAGCCATGCACAGTGCAATATATATATATAAACTCGTAAGGACGAAGAATAGAATTCTAATAACTGTTGGACCTACTTCGAACAAAATAGCATTTTAATTCCACGAAAAGATTATGAACAATATTAACAAACATTCTCCAAACCCTAAGACAGCTGATACAAAACTCATTTCGCACTGCAGTTTCTACTACAATGCAGAAAAAGAAAACAACAAAAATGACCACCGCAAAAATCGATTCGATATACCAAATTAATCCGAGTCAGCAGCATTTCAACCACTAAAAACTCCAAAAAGAAAAGAAAAGAGAAAACTTATCCCAGCGCATATCGAATATCTCATGGAAGACTAGTTTCGCAGAAACTACGTACAGTTTTCCGTTTGGACTTTCCGTCAGAGTAGGCGGTCATGCGGCGTTGTTTTGATATTGATCTCCGGATACAACACCGTCTAAGCATTCTAATGGCAAGGGACGAGGATTCTGCGCGCTGCATGGCGCACGTGTTTCTAATGATTTTAGTGGTACCGAGGTGTACCCACGGCATCTTATAGTTATAGTCAGCCAGGAACACGTATTACATCCACTCCGCTGGGGCACCGTGTAATATGTCGGAATTGCGGAAAGGGTTAACGTGGCCTGCAAGGTAGAGGGGGCCCATGAGGACGGTCTTGCGGGATTCTTAATGGCAAAAGGCCTCCGAGGTAACACTACGGCTATTAAACGCAGACTCTGCTACTCTGTCTCCGTTTCCATCCCACCCCCCTTCTTCCGTGAAACACTACTCGTCGCTCCCTCCTTCTTTTCGTACCAACTTTGGTCGCAGGGTGGTTGTTCTACTTTATACGTACGACGAAGCAATACGATTTCTCCACTTCCATTATTTACAGTAATATATCGCACGAAATAATAGAACTAATTATGTAATGCTAAACGGCAGGATAAATATATTATGCAGAAGCGATGGAGATGTTTAGTTTTTGGGGTGGATTTTGAGGATGTTATCTTTTCGACGCGGAGTGTACACGTTCGACGCACGTATGGTTGCCGCAATGCTTGGAGAAATGTTGAGAAATCGTGTGGTGTGATGAATAGGTGTGTTTGGTTTGCGAAATCGGGGTGGAGTATCTCAGGGGTTAGACGGGGACATTTTAATATTAATTTTAGATGAATTTATGTTATGATAATCGATATATATATTGTAATCTCGAATTAAATATTAAATGTATAATACGTAACCCACATCTCCCCTCGTTCCCCAGAAATTCTCCAATAAAGTCTCAAGGCTCTAACTGCAATTAAGCAACTATGCTGAAACGGCGAGTAAAAAAAACGAAAGACAGGGAAGGTACATGGGAACTAGAAGATCCCAAACGCAGGATAAGTAACGAAAATGTAAAGCCTGGATCAACCGTGCTCATCCCCTTTTGGCGTTGGCGTTTGACGCGACCGCTGAAATTTTTACTTCGTTCGATTTGGTCTTTCGGGGATTCCCCGCCCTCTGATTGGTGGACTCTGGCCACGCCCTGCATATAAGGGTGGCTTGCTCGCCCGAGCACTATCAACCCTTATGTATGCCCGATGTGAGTACACTTATGTACCGGGTACATATGTAAGCGTGCAGATTTCGCGCGTACATACATATGTATATGTATGTACCGGAACGGGTACATAGGCGTAGGAACGCGTGTACCCGGGTGGGGCTTTCGCAGGACCGTGGGTTGAAGCAGCCGCCGGTGAAACCCTCGATACGACACGGTCGATCGTGCCAGTCGTAATTTTAGTATGAAACTGTTATCTAAAAACGTACAACTCGCCGGCGGTCGCTATTCTTTCCGTGAAAGTCTCGCGGGACACTCGACACGGGGGTGGAAGAACAAATGGATGATCGTCGTTGATGATACTTGGCCGCGATAACGCGTGTACGGGTACGAAACTGAAATAGAAGATTAGTTCTGAAAACTGGTGGAAGTATACACTGTGTATTCATTTTATAGCGTTAGGAATTTTATTGTAAAGAGGAAGGGGTGAAACGGTGTTGAAATGGAAATTTTATAAGTCAATTACCATGTGCTCTTTTATGAAGAATTTTTGGTTCATTGAAAAGTTGATTCTAAGCTAGAGAAAAATAATGTTCAATTGATGTAATAATGTAAAGATGATAATAATATGAAATAAATAGAAAGGAGCTCAGGTGCGTATAGAAACAATTATTTAATTGTACGTAAAATTTGTTGCAAGATCCAATGGCGTTAGAAACTTTCTTCTAAGGAAAGAAAGAAGAAAGGATCGAAATATGAATTTTACGAAACATTCGGAACTTCAAGAATTGTGTTTTAGTAAAGTAGATGACAAATTGTAGCATTAATAAGTAAAAGATATAAAACTCTATGAAATCGAATTAATCCTACAAGAGATAGGATTGTTACCAGCAATTAGTCGGTATTAAGTAACATCATGGATTACAAGTCACGCTGTTAATTGCACAGTGTTTCAAATATGACTTTGCATTAGCCATCGAGGTACACGGGAAGGGAATTTACGTAATCTCACGGCGCTAGATTGTTTTGAGCGCGGAATTGAATAGAATAAAATGCCAGTTCACCAGGAAGAGAATATTTTCATCCTGAGAATATTTTACATGAAATTTATGCCTCGGGGGGAGAGACAGAGACAAGGCAAAGAACTTACGTCTACGTATAGATATTACTATTTTACACCGGGCAGAGTAGAATAAGATGTCACCTCAAATTGTCTCGAGTGACTAAAATAGCTTTGCATTACAAACCTTAAAAGCATCGTAGAAGACGACAGCTGGAGTCCGTGTGGAATACACGGCGTTACACTAAATTCACCTCTTTCGAAATGATATGTATTTCAGAATTAATTACATGCAAGTGCGGTTAGCTTTCATGATGCATCACGTAACGACGCTGGTCGGTTCGTATCTTCCTTCGAATTGTTTTTGCTTAATTACGTCGGGCATCTAACTCGACATTGTATCGTATTATGGAAGAGGATTTTCAATTTGGTCCTTTCGCATTAGTAGGAATTACTATTCCTTTTTTATCATTATTATTTTAGTTATCAGGTAATTTAAAATTATATAAGTTACAAACTCATCATGATTTACTATTTTTTCGTAATTTTCTGCAAAAATTACTATACCAGTAAATGGTTACAGACTGATCTTATTATTATTTCTATTGTACAACTAAGAAATCTATTATAGGAGTGACTGATTCCGCAATTTCAAATGAATTTGGCGCGCGCACTGATTAGCTCGATGTTCGATTGCAATCTCTCGATTCATTCACTGTATGCAATAGTGCGGGAACTCGTTTGAAGTTAGTTCTCCTTATGTGCGAAGCGAATTGCGGGCGCTCGCGTCAGTGCCGTGAATGCTTCAAAACAAAATCGTGTATTGTGGAAAGTTTCTTCATTTGTGATAAAAATGATCGAGGAACACGACGAACGCGAAACAATATGCGATTCAGTGGTAAGTGTAGCGATCTATTGATTACGATGACATTATCGCATTCACTGAAGGAAGCCAATTATTACGAACATTAGAATGGTATCAAATTCTAACCTCACTTTCAGAATTCACTGGTGGAAGGCTGCCGCTTACCAGTCAGAATGCACAGCACGGATGACTGGCGTGAGTAAAATACTAATTTTTACAATCAATCCATGCATCTACTATTTTTTGGTTCTGTAAAAGTATCCTATTGTTTTGTCAAAGTTAAATATTATATGGTTTTGCACGTCAAAGATCATTTCGATAAGTGTGCCACTGAATCGTATTATTTCAGCTATTTCTACATGAATACAATCTTTTCTGTTAGATTAATAATGTAGAACTGTATTTTCTGAATCTGTATGGTATTTAATCGAATATTATATTGACGTTCATCTATTCCATACATTGTGATTAGTCTAGCTTTTTAGGTTATGCTTAGGTATATTGGATGGTAATAGTTTGCGTACGTATATTCTGTTGCGTCTTGGGAGTCTTGTATCATGATTCCATCGATCGAGATGTAACGACAAGGGTTTATCAAAAATTTCCTTTTGTCATCCACAGCTCTTGCTGAAATCATCAGTGTTAAAGACGTACATGGTGTCAAGTGTTATTATGTTCACTATGTAGATTGTAAGTATAACGCGACTTAAGAAGAAAGGTGTATTATCTATGTGCAGAAACAACCGTTTTAACTAAATGTACAATATTTTAGTCAATAAACGATTAGATGAATGGGTTATGGAAGATTGTTTGGACACACGGAAAGTCCAATACCCTCGTCGAGATGGAACCACACCAGGAACTGGTGCAGCAACCCCAAAAAAGCAAGCAGTCAGTAGACCACCTAGCCCTAGCAATATTAGTAACGAACCGGTCAATGGTTCTGCCGTTTTACAAGCAGCGTTACAAAAGAAAATGTCTAGAAAGAGAAAGGCGGTATTTATAGAGAACGAAGATTCTCAGGAGGCACCGCCGCAAACGCCTGGTCCGAGGCCGACCGGCTCGTTGGTCGCGCATCATCATGACGACATTGTTACTAGAATGAAGAATGTCGAACTGATAGAACTAGGTCGTCATAGAATAAAACCTTGGTATTTTAGTCCATATCCGCAAGAGATGGTCAATCTATCGTGCATATATATTTGTGAATTCTGTCTGAAATATAGAAAAAGTCGGAAGTGTTTGGAGAGGCACCTTGTCAAATGTAATCTGAGACATCCGCCTGGCAATGAAATATATAGAAAAGGATCGATCTCGTTCTTTGAAATAGACGGCCGGAAAAATAAGAATTACGCACAAAATCTTTGCCTACTAGCGAAATTATTCTTGGATCATAAAACTCTTTACTACGATACAGATCCTTTCTTGTTCTATGTAATGACAGATTTTGATAGCAGAGGATTCCATATAGTCGGTTACTTTTCGAAAGAGAAAGAATCGACGGAAGACCACAACGTAGCCTGTATTCTCACACTGCCACCCTATCAAAGAAGGGGTTACGGAAAGTTATTAATAGAATTCTCCTACGAATTGTCGAAATTTGAGGGCAAAACGGGTTCACCTGAAAAGCCATTGTCTGATTTGGGGCTGCTGTCTTACAGAAGTTATTGGGCGCACACCATACTCGACATTCTACTAAATATAAAACCATTAGTAGAGAACGAGAAGCCGCAGATCACGATAAGTGAAATATGTGAGCTGACGTCGATTAAAAAAGAAGACGTGATATCGACGCTACAGAACTTGAATCTCATTAATTACTACAAAGGACAATATATTGTGACATTGAATAGGTAATTGGCTAAATAGTCAATGCATCGTTAGGGACCAAAAAAAAAACGAGTCAAAACAGACAATTTAGCTTCTTTCCATACAGAGGATTTCTTCCAGTTATCTGACTGACAAAACATGTTTATTCACAGGGATATTATCGAGCAACATGCAGCCGCAATGGAAAAGAGGCACATCAAAATAGATCCTAAGTGTCTGCATTGGACACCAAAAGACTGGAGTGTTAGGGCAAAATGGTGAAGTGACGTTCAAAGTTGACAATAAGACTACACTAGCTTGTCTTGAAATACCTTTCAGGATCCCTCGGACTATTTTCTGTGACTATTGTACGATTTAGCAAAGTGTACAAAAGCTTGTACATAACACATTTTGACCGTACGGTCTGCGTTTTTAATAAGACTGTGCCAAGGCTTTGCGTGCAATTGCAATGGCCTATGAAACGACAGAAAAAAAGCAAACAAACGAACAAACAATACGTAATAATAATAATAATGTTCATGAAAGCACGCGTATCTCGGTTAAACACCGCTCACATCGATCAACCGAGGTCAGCGATGTTTTATGTGACGAAAGAAGTATATCTGTTAAATAATACACTGGCTTACGTCTACAGTCAGAAGCAATGTTTTAATATGGTGATTAGAATTTTTTAAAAAGTTCGCATACGTCTTTGCGATTCGTCGATTTGTACAGGAACATAAACCGGTCTTGTAGAATTGTAAATAAATCTGATTTTATAATGTGCGCCTCGTTCACTGAAAAACTAAGAACACGATCTAGTTTTTAAAACGTACCACGTATAAATATATTTACACATAGTATTTCGAGACTTCGAGTAATAAAGCGGCGGGGCTAGCGAAAATAATAAATGGAGGATCGTGTCCTCCACGAAGTCAAGAAAAACTAATGGGACATTTTTCGGTACCGATTAGTACAACGCGAGAGTTGTATGTACGCAGATTTTTCGCACAATTGTGCGCACACTTTTAAACACGTATCAGCTGCAACAATGCGAATTTACGTGTACGCGTGTTGACAAAAAAAACGGAGCGTAATTAAGAAACTGTCGTGAATGTTACGAGAAGTTGGAAAAAATGCATTTAGAAAAAGAAACATTGGAAGGAGAGACATATATTAAAGTAATCGTATTTAATTAACCGCCACCGCATTGAACATACCACGAACCTTCGTTCTACATTGTGTGAACAGCGGCTGTGTTCGAACAAGTTCAAAAACGCTCGGGCATAAATCATACGTCTCGGTCCGATACAAGATTGTTCTACCAAAACGAAGAGTTACCTGTGAACTGCGAAATAAAAAGTATTTTTCTCTGAAAGTGTGTTATATTTTTTATAACAACAAAAACGATTACCATTAATTAGATCTGCACAGACAGAACAGGAGAAGAAAATTAAAAATCGAACAAATCGATTCTTCATATAATCCACCCTTTAACATTTTCGTTCTCACATACTTCTTATCCACGACGTCGTATCCAGGTATATGCACAGTCGTGTTCCAAACAGTAAAAGGTATAAATGAAAGAACATTTTCAACGCAATTTTTAAATACATCATCTTTTTATGTATATATATATATATATTTTTTTTTATATTCAACAGTAACATCACAGTAGCTTCATATACAATAAATTTTTGTTTTCTTTGTCATAATTTCATCTGCCTCTTTGTATATTCGTTCCACCACGTAGTTGTGACACGGCGAGTCTCGAATGTTTGCCAATTTACAAAATTCGCTGGTAGGTTGTTCGACGCGTCAGCAGATGGAATGAAGAGAAGGAAAGGGAATGAAATCTTGCAAACGTTCTGTGCAGAATTTGTACGTTATCTCCACGCATACGACTAGACAGACGAACACCACGAATGTAGGATATTATTTGTATCCCCGTATACAGAGATCGTAATGTCGTTCCTATATTTTCTAACAAGTACGCGATCGATCACGATCTAATCTATTTCTTCCGCACGAGAATACGAAATACATCCGCAGATAAACGCGTACGTGCAAGCGATATCCGTCTCGGTAAACGACGAATCGTTTTCAAGGGGACATGAATCCGTATGATATAGTTGACTCGCCATGAAACATTCCGTTTTAGTCTCAGCTTGCGAACAAACAAAACGTTCAGGACGATTTTTAAGAGACACCGAATAATGCCAAATTGCTGAAGCGAACGGAGCTCTCTTACGATGATATTAAAATACCAACTCGGTTTTCTATAGGTACATTATATCTTATCTGAACGATAAACGCTTATATAGCGATCTTTAAACACACGATGGAATACCAACTATTCTTTTTTTTTCTTTCTTTCTCCTTTCTTCCTCCTCTTTACACATATTGACACACGTCAGATATATTATATTATATACACGCATACACGCATACATAAAACACGCATACCGAGTAATTATTAGTGTCTGTTGATTTTATTCGTGTTCCGCAGACACAACGACAGTAACCGGTGTACTTGAGAAACACTCGATGAACATTAGACGGGGACTCGGATACACCGAGAACGCTAGTTTTACTGGACCTGTATAATTGTAAGTATTACTGAAAAAAGAAAGAAAAAAAAAGAAAAGGGAAAGAGATATAATAGGAATTGAAATGATAACCGAAGATATGTAACGCGTATTGGAGTATTGAAATAAAGACGTACAAAAACTTGAGTTGTGGCTTTTTGATTGTAGTTTCTCTCGATTCGGTTCGTTTGCCAAGTTTAACTTTATCCTAATACAAATTTTTTCTAAGATTGATATATATATTTTTTGTTGTTGAGATGATTAATATGGTGGTTATTTTATGTTGGGACAAAAGTGAATAATTGTATACTTTGGAGTCAAACTGTTCGAAAAGGTCTTTAAATCGTTCTTTTGAGGATCTCTCCGTATTACTTTACTCGATCATTCGTTTATCTTCTGCTTCGATTGTGAACAATCGGAATTAATGATCGTAAGTAGTTGTAGAAATTTGCGGATAGATTAACAACAACAATAACAACAACAACAATGACAATGAGAGTTTTGAAGTCAGCGACAGCCGACGTCAAAATTGGACAGCGATTGTTAACAGTGATTGGCGTTAGAACGATGATAATGCGAACATTGATACGTTCGAAAAGTGTTTAACCCTTTTGCGACTTTTTATTGCGCGTTCATATTAGGAATTATTTGAATTAATCTAATCGAGTTAATGTTGACTGACTGAAGGGAAACGTTAAAGTATTGAAAAAGGCGGTTACCAAACGTCAATTAATTCTATACAATTCAGAATTTATGCCCGAATGATACTTTACGCGTATATGTATATGTATATGTATAAATTTGAATCTCATGTTTAGAATTTCAGGAAACTTTAAACGAAGTAAGTATCAAACTCTGAAAGAAAGTTCTGTTTAGTAGTAAACATAAAATTGAGTTTCTAGCTAACACTAATAGAAACAACAAATTTGCTGCATAATAATATCACGTATTTTATCATCGAAAGAAATTGTTCATTTCTTCCCAACACTAATGTAACATTCTTCCCTTCATAGTTGCACTGCTCTCTTTCCTTTCGTCCTGACAACAAGTAAAATTGTTGACGTGCCACTGGAATAACACCATAAGAACCGTTTCATTCCAAAGGGATGACGACTCGGGTTCTGTAAACTTATCAAAATTCCGTACATTGATATGTATCTCTATAAATCGATATAGAAGACAGTCTTTCAACGTGAAATCTATAACACATGCATATGATTTCAGTCTCGGTTCGAAATGAAAGTTTTCAAGCGCAAAGGGTTAAAGAATTTCCGTACAGCGACACTACAATTCCCATTACAATATTTTCGCTATAGAGGTGTTCGATCACCGTTGTATCATAACTAACACAACCCTCTTAACATGGATTCCGCGTATGGAAACGAATTTCCACGCGTTGGAATTGAAAATGCAACACATTCATTACTCGCCGCAGTCCGCCCACGTGGCACTATAGTATTTTATCTTTTTGTCACCATAATTCTCGATTTGTGTGTTGCATTAGTCGTGCATGTGGCGGCGTGAGTGTGTGTGTATGTGTGTGTGGCGCGCGCGCGCGTATTTGTTACTTGTGCGCGTGTTTGTACATCATATATATTATATATTTATATACGAATTTATATAGCTTCATTCATACTCTTCTTCTCTCTTTGTCTAATTAAGATAGTTCTTTCTTCTTTTGTTTATATCTCTTTCTTTTTCTTTTTGATGAGTAGATCTATGGTTGAACAGTAGTCGGCAATGGCTGGACAGAATTGTGTTCGATGAAATTTTTTTTGATATTTAATATGTAGTTTCCTTCCGTGTCGCTTCAAACAGTCGCTTTCTGATCCGTCGACTTGTCCCGCCATTCCTGTATCTTTTCTTTGTTTTTACCTCACTTGTTTCTTCGAAAAGAATTCACATTGTGCATCCGCGCACGCACGTTTTCACACCGGATTTGTAAATTCGTAATGACGATCGTATTCAAGTACAAGTATGTACGTATTCAGCGTATTCAAGTACAGGCTCGATAAAATTTTACATGCCGTAGGAAATTAGCTTCGTTCGTGTGATACAGCAATTAATTAATATTTAATTTTGTTTGGCACGAGAAAAGTTGTGACTTTATGTAACACGTGTCGTGCCACGTGGATCATCGATGGCTCGTGTTAGTTGGTAAAAAATAAAACTTTCACTGGGGAGATGGGGCCGGTTGTCACAAAAATTCAACTTTTTAAATTTAAAAAACCCACGTTGCTCTCTAATGCAATTTCGATTACACCATTTGAAACCCTTGTATTTCATGCATGTTTTAAACTTTGTAGATTGTCCAATTTTTTTCAGAAAATCAACTTGAACTTGATGAAAAGAACAAAAATGATGAAAAATGAATTTTTTGACAACCAACCCATCTGACAACCCCGGTCTCCCCTACCATATTCCCGCGATAGAGTGTACGTAAGAAAAAATTAAATATATCAAAAATTTATCAGAATTGGTATTGACTTACAAGTTCGATACTTTAATTGTGCACAATTCTATAGACAGGGATGTCAAATTTACGGACCCTCCATTTCCAAATTTCTATTGAAATATGGAAATTACTACGGTAGTATGGAAATTACCAGTTTCAATGAATTCCATTTGTCTTTATTATAACATAGTTTAGTTGGTAAAAAAAAACAAAAATAAGAAATGATTAAGAATGTACTTAATTGACTCAGTTTTGAAACAGCAAGAAATATTAGATATTTAGTACTGCTCATTCTGTTAAACTTTGCATTTGATTCTAGGAATAATACGAATTTATGCACGTGAACATTTTCTTCAAGCAACTTCCAATAAGAAGAAAATGAAATATACATATATTGTCACATAGGAAATGAGGTATCAAATCGTTTGTTAGACTACTATTTCCCAAATCTGTGCCTAATTGCATTTCTGTAACAAATCTACTATCCGGTGTTTTTCGAATACGCACCCACAGCACCTGGCGAATCGATACATCGATCAATCGAGTACACTTCGATCTCACACAGAAACATTTACGCTTACACACCGAGTTAGCAGAATTTCGAGTTACACGAGGTCCATGATTATTTAATTTTTTATAATTCAGTAAAAATGTTTAATGCCGAAGAGAGCTTCTTATTTCCAATTTGTTATTTCTTATGGACACTACGTGTCACGGAAAGTCTGCTAGTGTTCGCATTTACGAAGATGAACGACAACGTGAGAGCATAGCGACGAGAATTTTGGACGTTGATCTTGTCGTTTAATATAATCTCCAAATTTCGAAACACTTGCTAAATTAATAATCGCGCTATCTAATGAACGTATATATTTTTCAATCATCATTAGCAACGATCTACGAATTACGTAACATTATCTGACTGATAACAAACTCTCAATCACAGAATGTCCTTTAACATTTGTTTCTTTTTAATTAACATCGAATGTAGCAAAAACATGCAGCAACGTTGATTGCATCGACCAGCGACGAACTGCAAGTCTCGAATATACTGTTTCACGTGTATCGACCTGCGATTAACTGCATATAGCGTAAGTGATAAACTGCGAGTCATGCAGTACCACACATTAAATTACGGTATACGTCATCCGTTTACAGTGGCGTAAACATGGCATATACGTAGTACATATTACGTTTGTTCGATAAGCGATATTTTCTTCTGCGACAGTAATAAATTTCTATACGTATCATTCGATACAATTACAAACAGTCTATCTTGCATTGTTTAAACCATTGATAACATTCCTTCGAAGACTTTATCAAACGTTTCCTATAATCCAACCGCGATGCTCAATAGATAGCGTGTTAAATTTTCGTTTAACGTCAATTTCTAATTGCAATATCGAAACGTGTCAGATTAAATTTCTATTTAAATATTCACGCTCGTCAATCACGACAGATCATCGTCCACTGTACTCGTCCCGATTCGCCTTCTTTTCCTTTTTACAAACGTTCACGTTTACAACAACACGTGTTCTTCATATACATATATATATTTTTGTTTTCCACTTCTCCTTCCATTTGGCTCGCTTTACAGCTTCACGTACGGTTGCATATTTGCTTAGCTTACGTAATTATTAATTTTTCTCTGGTGTTTCACGGCTCTGCTCGTACGTCCCATACATTTGTACCTCTCGAGTTTTCTATGGTTCTGTAAAAATATTACAAAGAGCCCGCTTCTCTGTCTATCGATCGACGTTCGACCGTGATTCCAAATCCTGTTTAACCGACGATAGTGCGTCCTTTTAACGTGGACGTCGATTTTTACAAGCGATAGTCGCAGTGCTTTCGTTACGCCAGGGAGACGGCGTGAAAAAAAGAGGATCTACATACTTTCGTCCAGCCGGTTGCCTGAACAATAAGACACTTAACAGTTGGACGATTCCCACGTTTGGGAATCGATTAGTGTATTTTTTTTTCTTCTTTTTTATAGAATGCCTCGTTTATTTGTTTTTTTGCCTTCTATTCTCATGGTGTTTGAATCGTTCGTATCCCGGCGGTTATACATATACGTTTGCGTATAAGAAACAGAAAACACGCGTGGAGGGATCGGAAACGCGTTGAGTCGTCGACGTATGATCGTGTAAAAAATATTTCTTCTTGTTGGAACTTTCGAGAGGAGTTGCGTCGAGGACAATCGAGAAAGGAGGGCGAAAGTGAAACGGCGAGAGATTCAAGGGGGTTGTGGGACGAAAAATCAGCCTCTTGTAACGTGTATCCCGAAATCACGCGTTTGTTTCCTATTTATTTATTAATTTTTTCATTTTGTCTTTTTTTCCATTTTTCCTTCTTTTCGTTTTAATCGTGAAAATGCAGTCAATGAAATTTGGGAGCCAGGCTACGTTATCGAACGAGCTCGACCGTTTTACGACAGACTACTGACATCTTCTATATTTGTTCGCTTCTCGGTTTGCAGAAATACGTACATTTGTTTTTTTTACTGTGACGTAGAAGTTGAATGAGAAACTGTTTCCAATTAAACACGTATTTGCCATTTAAATTTCACTTCCTCGCCCTTTACGGTATTTTTTAGCATTTCACTTGTCTGTGACAATGAATACGATTAAAGAAAAATATAAATAAATAGCCTTCGCGACGAAACGATGTTCTTTTTCAAATTTGTTTCTCGCCTTTATTACATTTAATATATCGCATCCAGCCGGCTCCCGTGAATTTTAGAATATCTGCCTTAGAGTATTTGAAGATACAAAAACTACGATAGAAAACAGAATAGACTTTGAATATTTTTGTTTCAGTTTCATCCTTATTCTTCTGCTGCATCGTTTATATTTCACACTCAACATCAACGTCTTATTTTTCCTTCTATCATTATATAACTATTATTATTTATTCCTCTTATCATTATTTATTAGTATTATTGTTATCATTAATGTCACTCTTATGCGTACATAGATACACACACATACATACATACAGATGTATGTATACGTAATAGTTTAATTCACTCGAACTTATTAAGTAGTTCATCGTATTATCTATAATAGCGTTTAACATCCTCCTTCAAATTTTTTTTTCTTTATTTCTTTGATCTTGCTTGCATTTTTTTATGATACAGATTGTCATATTCGGCACCGTATTGCCGTCGAAACTCTTCAGCCTCTGATACAACCTATTTTGCCATCCTCGAACGAGAAAAATCATTGTTTTCTCGAGCAAAGAATGACCCTCCACCTCTTTCATTTCATTTCCCCCTGCCCGACGTAATATCGTTGGCAGCTCATCAATTATCGGATTACTTTCGACACAATCTCATTTACCTCTACCACTTTTTCCTTTCCTTTGCCTTACCCTTTAGAACGATATGAAATTTGTGCATTGTCCTTCCATCATTTTGCGCTATTTAATAACGATTGGAAGTTATAATTCGCCATATATCTTTCGATCGACGATATTTCTCGATCGGATCGATACTATTACTTCCTGATCAAACCGCCCTAAAGCTTTCCATCTGTCTATCACTCCAAGTCTTCCTTTGAGTTTTATCTATCGATTTCTCTTCACTACATAAATCAAGTCCGTCCTTGATTCTTATTTGCTTATTTTCATTCGGACAGTTCAGAACAGCCTCGTCCAGTCCAGAAACAGTTTTATTTTAACTAGAAAAGTGATCAGTGGATTATTATATTCTAGATTCAATCCTCTCGATCAAAAAATACATCGACGAACTTCTGCTTTTAATTAAAATCTGCGGCCATTCCCTACGATCCTGATTATATACTATATGCATGTATATATTCAGCCGATCGTTCACAATGGGCCGTCGCAGTGGGAACAGTCATTTCTGACACGTTTTAATTACAGAATTGCCCTCCGCTCGATAATACAATTGAGGGGACAGCTTTCCGTGCGGTTAACCAGAATTAGAAACGTTTCTTTCGATTAAGATCGCCCCTTATTTTTTGGCGGGCTTTTGTTTAGAGTCTAGTTTCCTCAGGTACGCGTCGTTCCACCCGTTTTTACCCGGGGAAAAATAAGGGTTCCTTGAAATCGCAACACTGCGTAACATTGTTCCCTACATGCCACAATCGAAACTCTCCTGGTTTTGCACTCTCTGTTGGTACGCTTCCAAATAGCTATCGACGTTCCTGTAGATGCCAGAGTTCGCTTGGTACATCAGGGTATCGAGGATCCTTTCATTTGTGATCGCCTTCGACGGTAAGACGATCTGAAAGTACGTTCAGAAAATCAATATTATTGCTATCAGTAATACGTATTACTGTATATTAGAATTACTATTAGTATATATTAGTATATATTATATTTGTTATATGCAATTGGTTGTAAAGATTGCAGTATTATCACACACTGCTATTAATGCCTGGATTTCTTTCACTCTTCATAGAATCGATTTTCATTTGAATTTTCGTTGGATGCATTAATGCTAGGATTCCAACTTGTATTAATCTATTTACCTTAATGAGGTCCTGAGGTGTTATCCTATGCAGCTTTAAATCTCTACTGAGCCTCTCCATGATGCACTTGAACTCAACTTTCGGGTCGACTTTACTCGACTTCTTATCCTTGACTCTGTTCTTCGCCCATTCGAGCATCGCCTCGAATTTTTTAATCTCGCCTACCTCCAGACCTCTGCACATGATCATTTGAACCATCGACTCGCTCAGCTTTAAGAAGTCCGGATGTTTGAATAATTGATACGCCCTGGTCTCGATGAAGGCGAGAATCATGTTGACTAGCTCCGAGGCGGACGTGTAACGCCAGCAATAATTCTCCAATGCACAGAGCATCACGCACACAATGTCTATACGGAGAAATTGTTTCGCATGGTGGAAACATGCCTGCAGAAGTTCTGGCAGATCGTAGTGTTCCGCGGCGCAGATCAGGCCAGGTATATTGCTGCAGGTTAGTGGACAAGAGCCAGTCTGCAGATAGTTCAGTAGGATCTTGAACGTCTTTGGGTCGAACTCGATGATATCGAACTGCAATAGAAGATAAAGCCGTGAATAAATAGAAATAAACAGCACGCTGTTATCTGCTTATTGTCTCGTTTGAAATGTGTTTCCTTATAAATTAATCCAAACATGCATCTTCACGCTGGACAGCGACACTGAACAATAGAATAGTTTGGCCTACACCGTTGGAAGCGCGAAACTTTCACCTTTAAGACGCTTTTTGTCGCATGCCAATATTTTTGTTCGTTTCCGAGATATCGTTGTCTAAAGTGAAGCCAAAGTTGCTCTCTGCTATCGTTGTCTCGCTAGCGCGTTCGGATCTCTCACTCGCACGCACTGACCTACTCCACGGTAGTCACGTGACTAGTAGTGGTCAGCTGGAGACGCTGAGTCAGCGATTCTCTGTTTTGTTTACCATTACTATTACTGGCGCCAGACGTAATTCCGAGAAAAATAGTGGGCCAGGCGTTTCCGAGAAATTCGAGATCCATTCATCGTTTCGTGCGTTTCTGCACGCGTTATTCAAAGTCCTGTCCCGCGAGAACGGATTGAGATATCGAGGTGCAACAAATTTCACGTTGCAGAGCATGCAGCCCTCTGTCTCCTGAGTAGTATTCCATGACAAATTTTACAATTGTTTTTAATGATATTTTATATAGAATAGAGCGTTCTAGAGGGAATTATTTGTTATTTTTAGTAGCGGGATCATTGTAGGGATATTTCTTTGAAGTAACTTTAAATCGAATAATACTTTGGCCATGAATGATAATATAGTGAACGGTGTGGTTTTTATTGAAATTTAGATTTCAAATATTAGATTTGTTTAAAATATGCTAGCTGAAACTCGATAAATTAATCATGGTAAGGTAGAAAGAGACATTTAGCTTCGTGTATATTTTTCTTTGTTTGTTTCACTGTTTTATGAGACCGTTAAAGAAAAATATTTTGCCGCCCTCTAATTGTAAGATTATAAACAATAATGAATATTGTATTACGAGCAGAGTGATTTCATAGAAATATTATGTTTTGTAATAGTGGCGCGTTTAAACATGTTTATGTGGAGAAAAATAAAATAATATTAGTAGCATTTATTTATTAGTAATTAAGCAGATTTACCTCAGTTTGTGCCAACTTTGCTCGGTCAACTTTCTGCGCGTCTGCGCAAACGCTCAGTCTTGGCACCGCCAATTGTTGGGCAGCTTTCTCTTTCTCTTTCGCTTCTTTGCCTAAAATTCAGCAATAATTTTAGTCAATAATTGCAAGACAATTTGAAAGTAATACCTAGCTTCTAACAAAACATGCTTAAATATCGTATCAAACCCACAATTAATTAAGATGTATAAATCCAATCATCCAATCATTTCTTATAGGTAAAACTTCATTATAATTACAGCAAAGTATAACTTTAATATATTAGCCACCATTGCTCCAAATTGCAAAATGTGTCCAATAATATATTTGGAAACCCAAAAAGTAATAATATTTACTTAATATTTTACTCAATATTTACTTATACCGAAATAATTAAACCAAATTGAACATTCACACGAACCTCATTTCAATTGCAAACAGAAAACCCTATTTTCTACGTTTCTATTTTTCTCAACAACTTCACGCTCAACGTACTACTGCAATCCTGCGAGCTTGCCCATCGTTTTCGATCCTCGCTCTGCAAAGTGTTTCCGCTTCCGTGCTTCCTGATGCTTCTTCCCCAGCCGGCCGTGATCGTACCGAGCCTCGACAATGCACGCTTCACCATTGGCGACGAGGGCACACTTTTAGGTCTAAACAAGTCAGAGCCAGTATCTCACAGAAACCGCAGAGCGGCACCTCGGGGTTACGGAGAGGACATTCTTCTCGACAGAGGAACAAATTTTTCACAGGAGTACATAGAAAGGAACAGGGACGTACATACAAGTGGAGGGAAATTTCGATGATGAAAGGTTTCATAAATGGATCCTCTGAACGCATCGAATAGTAACAACAAAAAAAGAGACGAATAATTACAAGACAACGACGAAAGCTCGTCTCCTTCGTTCGCAAAAATCGCAAAAATCGATAACGTGCGTGCTATATATGGATCAATAGATACTGACCGGACAAGAAACAGAGCTTACGATTACAATTACACGAAAAATCGACTCAAACACGTTGAACACGTCCGTTGCATGCCGATAGATACACAGGCCGTCCGATACTTTACGTCAAAACGTTCGGAGTTTAGGTAAAATTGTGAAATCGAGAGACGACGGACAGTTCACGGACCGCAGCTGTATTGGCAGAGAATGTGATGGAAATAAAGAAGACAGAGGGAGAATGTATTTGTCGATACGCCGCGTCGATTCAAATCGAAGCTCGAGAGAATCAATGAGATATAGAATTCGCATGGCTGGTATATTAATTCGAATGATAGACTTTCAGTGCCTAAAATTTCGCCGTTATTTATTTCTTTTTTCCTTTTCTGTTCAATCTGGCCTCGGATAGTAAAACATGCCACACAATTATAGCCATACAAACACACGAAAATAGCGAAGGAGACATCGGATATAATTGAAATTTACTTCCATGGCAACGTTTCATCTGCGTACGGATATATATATATATATATATATATATATATATATATATGTATATGTATATGTATATGTATAGAGAGAGAGAGAATAAATTTTGTCAAAGTGATAATACTTATATTCATGCGGTGCTGTATACGTGTATGCGTGAGGATAGGAGACATGGAAGTGCCGTAAAAGATACACATCATTACAATTAAATATACGATATATATAAATATATGTATATAGTATACATTCGAAAACGACATCAAAGGCAAGTTGAATCTCACCGTTAGCTTCAGTGTTTTTTAATCTCTAAATAAATCCAGTTCGTCACACTTTCTACTTGTGTGTTATTCCACTTCGTTTTATTTTTTTGTGTAACCCATTTTATGGACTAATAGAATGAAATAGTGAAATAACAGTGGAATATTGAATGTTGTTTGACCTTTTCTTTTGGCGTATAGGTGAACTTCAACGAGTAGTCAAAGGGTTAAACAATACTATTGCAATAGAATGTTCTTTCATAGAATAGAACAGAGTTTCTTAATTAAATATCTCCAAATAATTAAATTCTTTAAACCAAGTAAGTAAGATTAAAAACAAGAAACTTCAATTTAGAATGTTACGAGGAACGAATAATATTTTGATACGAGACAAATGTTCTCTATATTGTTGACCAAAAATGGGTTAATACATAGATCATTTCCAAATAATACAAACACACAAACTGATTGTCAATCATTCCTGTTATTCCATTCTGCTATTTTCTCTTTCAAATACGACACTGGACTCGCAAAGATAATAACGCACAATCGTTGACAATAGAAATAATTAGAAAGATACGTACCTTGGGCTCTCCACATCAGGAACCTGAAGAAAATTGGAACTCCTTGGTTTCTGCGGACTTAGCAAGGTAGGTACTGGCCTGGCAAGTAATTCCGCAACTGGCACTTGTGGACTACCAAATCCAGCTTGAATTCCGTACAGCATTTCTTGAAATACTCTAGAAAAGTAGAATAAATTAGCCATCTTCCAGTGCCAATCTCTGATTGAATTATTATTGTTGCAACCTTAATAAAATAATTCTTTCGAATCGTCATTAATGAATTCGAGGTCGAATAAATGGAATCAAGTTACAATAAGAAAACGTTTCCTGGCCATATCGTGATAAATATTATAACGGAGGTTTATAAACCTTTAATACATTCATATTTTTTACTAATAAAATTATTACTAATTATGTCAGTGACGAAATGAAGTTTCACCGAATTTCTGAATTTGCCAAAGGACATTGATCTTACATGAGACGTTCGCAAATATTGCATCGATTTTTAATTACTTAGCGATATTTTAAATTTAATTGACACCGTGGTAACTAGAAGCACAATATGAATAATTTGTATAATAATCACCTGCTCCTAACTGCTAGAATCGCTCTGACTCCAAAGAATCTGATTTTCTGTTTCTGCGGGCCGTGCACTAAGAATGAAACGTCGAACAAATTTGCGGTTGTTGCTGTGTTTTCTTCATTGTTCAAATATACTTTCGTAAAATCCTTGGCAAGTTGATCGTAATCCTCAAATTGATCTCTGACTGAATCCAAGAGTGGCGAGGATGGCCGCATATGACCGTATGGTCTCCAAGAACCACGTCTAAAATAATAATTTTCAATTATATAATATACATATTTACTAAACTATTTGCACGTAAACAAAAAATAGTTTATACTCTTATTATGGAAAAAAGTAACAGGTCATTCGTGCTTCTATCTTCATTAATGATATCTTTCTAATGAAAAATCGAATCTTAAATAATCTAAATCCGAATCAATCTGTTTCTAAATATTTCTAAAATAAATCTGAATTAGTTTACTGGAATTCCTATAGTTTTTACTGATTTCTTTTTGTTTGCACTTAAAACTCCTTTTACCGGTATGGTTTTGGAATCTGTCCAGTCTCCACGTGATTAGCCAAATTAGCCACGATGTCTTCGAGCATCTGTGTTCTCGTTCTCTCTTGCATTTTTGCGAATTTCGGCGCGGAATAGCTCGCTCTCTCTCCATTGACGATTTTCGTTAGAAGCCATTCACGGAACATGGGACCTGTTGCATCAAGGGACAATAAAATCCGTTTCTATTCTTCTTTCCAAGCTTTTTACTGTCGGTACATATTATTCTTCACATGTTCATTATTCGTGGATATTATTTTAAACTTTTCATTATTCGCAGACATTATTTTCTAAATTTAATGTTTGCTATATATTATTTCTAAGACACATCTTTTTTTAAATATCTCCGAATTGCTAACACCTTTTTGTATTTCAAGTGCGATGCTGCAAATCTACGATGGAAAATGTATGAAGAACATTATTTATCAGTGTTACTACCTTTTTTAAATACATTTTGTTCCCAAAGGTAAGGCTTGTAAGCTCCAACCTCGTCCCTCGTCGCCACAGAAACTTCATATCTCGTAACTTTCGTTTTTATCCGTGGGCTGACTCTGACTAGAATGAACGTATACAGGAAATGGGACTTCATACAAGCTGGATTGAATGGAGTCTTGTCAGCTTCTAAGAACACAACGCACACTATGTCGTTGCCGATGTGTCGCTTCTTTTGTACCTAGAGAACAATACTTTCTTAACATATTTCTACGTATTGATTATTATTCGATAGATAATAGTTATTTCTACAATAGAATCTTTAATTAACTATTCGACGTCAATTCATATAAATTGCCCAATGTTGCTATTGTATAATAATCCATTACATATAAAATGTAATCCTTTTGCCTGATTTGCGAATACTTTAATTGGAGAAATTAATTTATTTATAATACAATCGACTTTTACGTTTGTCATAAAAGGCAAAGGCTGACGCATAATAATTCACTGTTACTTTAAATTTCTTTCTCGAAACAAGTGATTCAGGAGTGATTCAGAGCCTAGTTAATTAACTGATTATTTCTTTAAGCGTTCTAAAACATTTTTATAATACGTTATTATAGCATGATAAAATATTTTCATTTTATTATTTAATAATTATATATCTCGTTCAATAATTCCTTTTAATCTACAAAATTTCCTCGTACCAATTAATATCCCTGCTCTGTTCCCAATATTTTTCAAGCAGAGAAATTTCGTTTTACCCTTTGCTCGTCGTGCTTCTCGTTTGGCAGAAAGGTGGACACGTGGTACATAATTTCGATGCCCCGCCAATTCGTATAGACCGAGTACAAGCCAGTCAGATCGTGAATTGTGTCCAAGCCGCCCTTGTACTTGTCGAAGCCCTTCAGGCGAATTTTATCGCCAAGAATCTGCAGAAATTCGTCGAACAGAGCCGAGTTCTCGTGGTTGTCCAATATTTCTTCCTCCGTCCTCTGGTCCTCTTGAACGTAGAGCACACCGACTTTAAGCTCCGACTTTATGAACACCTGATCCAGCTTGAGCAATTCATCCTGGGTATCTGGCAGTTGACCCAGTGTCAACGGTGGATTCACGTTCACCTCTTTGCCCAAACTGCGTACCACCTCCTCTCGGTTGTACCTGTTAACGACAAGGAGCGTCTAGTATATTTCTTTCAAGAGAATAAATAATGTCGAGGTCTGGAACGATTGTGATTCCATTTAAATATTATTGAATTATTTGCAACCTGAAGCATGTACAGCTTTTAATAACGATTTGCTTATATTCAAGGTTCTTGAGGGGTTTTATTATAAAGAGTTTGAGGAAAAAGTATTTAATTAGGAATATACATATATTTTCCGAAGTAAAGATAGGACACACATTGAAATTCATAGCACAATCATTAAGAGTGCCTCCAATCTGAACATGATTCTTTGTCTTCTTTCTACTTAGAGAATTAACTATTCTTTCCAAATAATGAAAATGTTTGTAATTACCGGTCGGCGAACACAGAGCTAGCAGGAATCAACCCGTGCACGGTGTAAGTGATAGCCCTAACGAGGATCCTGAATTGATCTCGACCATTCAGTGTCTCCTGCTTGATACTCAGTATCACTGGACCGAGGTCCTCGTCGTTCGTGAAGTAATTCCAATGTTCCGTGCCATAGAAATACTTCTCATAAGTTTCCTGCTCGACCGAGGTCAGCTCGAATCCCTGGTTCTTCTCCCATTGCTCCTCGATCGTAGTCTTCTTTCTGGGCACATCGTCGTTGTCCGATTCCTGCTGAACCTCGACCAACTCTGTGTCAGTTGCCTCTCCGCTCTCACTCTCGTCCCAGATGGTGTCAGAAGTGATCTGCTGTCTGGAGCACTCGATCCAGTAGCCAGGTGTAGGCACCAGGTTGTGTGGGAACTCGTTGCAGAATTCGTCTGCCAGGAAATTCATTGTTATTTTGAAATGAAGGTAGTGTGATTTCATTTGAGCATGGAGTTATTTAAATCAATATTGTTGGACGGATATTCAAATTGTTTAAATACAATAGATATTGTTGGACGATGCGGGCAAATTGTATTTGAAATTGGTATAAGTAGTGTAGTATATCTATGGTATTTGGTATTTCAGTTAGTTACGCATGATAACGGTATTTCAAAATATTCATAATAACAATAATATATGATTAAGCGGAAGTATTATATTAGTGCTGTTTTAAGGATAAAATTTGATTTGATATTCGCTGTTCCTTATCAATTTTTGTACATTTTGAATGTCTATACATATACATTTAACTGATTGGTAGAATATACCAATTTATGTTATAAAATATCGGAGAAACCAGAAGGCTCCTCATTAATTATAACAATGTAGTGTGACAAGTGTAGCTTTCCAACACAATAAATTCTTCGTCCTTCTGCTTATATCTAAAATGATTATACAGTTATACAAAATAAAATGATTAATGGATACAAATATGTATATAAATAACACTGTTCAACACAGGTCTGATTTTACAACCTTCAATAGACGTTTCTTGTAGACTTTATTGTGCTGAATACGAATCTGCAACTCGTTTTTCTCCAGAACGTACCATTTTTTAAAAAATCAATTTTGAAATAAGTCGCAAATTTGCAACTTTGGAAGTGTTTTGTGGTAATAGTTATACTTTTGCGGTAATAGTTATTCAATTGCGCTTGGTGCCAAATGATTCTTTGAAGTTTCATGAATAAAATGGTATAATTAGTAATTAGATTATAAACATTTAAATGTGTTTAAATAATGATCAAAGTGAAAAGGACACCGAAAGTAGACCCATTTTGGCTGATATTTTTAAATTTCAAAAACTAAGGATCCAGGAGAAAATCTAACTATGCCATGCGATAGAACCGCCCTTTCTGCACAGGGAAGCATCAATGGAAGTTATAAAATCATTTTTGTTTGCAATATCAAAGCGAAACAGTTTGGCAAAACACGTGGCGGCGGCAGTGGTGCTCAATGACGGTGACTGCCCGCTTATCGCTCACTCAGCGTATCGGAATCAGTAAACGCACAGTACTTCTGCTGACAATGAGTGTCACTGTTGCCGCCGCGTGTTTTACCAAACTATTTCGCGTGTATATTGAATACAAAAATGATTTTATTACTTCCGTTGATGCTTTCCTTTGCAAAAAGGTCTGCTCTATCGCATGGCATAGTTAGGTCCTCTCCTGGGCCATTAGTTTTTCAAATAAATTGAAAGACATCAGTCAAAATGGGTCTATTTTCGATGTTCACTTTCATTATTATTTAAACACATTCAAATGTTTATGATCTAGTTACTAATTATATAATTTTATTCGTGAAACTTCAAAGAATCATTTGGCGCCAAGCGCAGCTGAATAACTATCACCGCAAAAGTACAAAACATTTCCAAAGTTGAAAATTTGTGATTTCTTTCAAAATTGATTTTTTAAAAAATGGTATGTTCTAGAGAAAAACGGATTGCAAATTCGTATTCAGGACATTGAAGTCTATAAGAAACGCATATTTAAGGTTAACAAATCAAAAAAAGTTGAAATTTGTCGAACAGTGTTATTTAATAAGTTAATTATATAATCAGATAATTGTGAATGATAAATTATATAATTCTTTTACTGTATATTCTGCTCTAACACGAGCACGAATTTAGCATTCACGTCGATGAAGCTTACACTACATCTCACAATTTCGTTTCACACTCTATCCCCTGCTATACAGAAACAATTTAAATTAATTAACAATCATTTTCGACGACCCGCTCAATCGTCCCTACATCGCATTAAACCCCACGGAAACGCATAAAGGTCTCGCAGTCGAGAAATCATTAACAATGGAACACGATCCATCGTTTTCAGTCAAACTTGATGCACAATCGGGTCACCATAGTAAAGGATGATCCGTTTTAGGGTCTTTTCCTTCGCCATGCAACACGACTCCCCTGCCCACTTAGGCACGTATCACCGATATTGCGTTTTCCCCTCGTACACCTTGCTTTTCGTTCATCGATCCGCCGGTTTTCCTTCACGTGCAACGACGCCGATACCACGGTCGATTCACTGTAAGGTAGAACACCAAACTGATTATAGACAGGCTTGGTATTCGAACTTAAAGTGAACCGGCCACGGTTCATCCCCGTCTTCTTGTCGCCTTTTCGTTTCTCTAATCGTGCCGTTTCCCTGCAGAAACTAATGGCCTCCAATGCTCCATAAATTCGAGTAAAGATACGAATGGTAGAGTTCCAGTTTTACTCCTTTTTATTGGCTGATGCTGTTCCTCTCATTATTTCTCACGGCTTGTTTCTTCATGAAGTATCGTGAGATTCGACGTAGTAAAATAATGATCGGAGGACCATTCACGGAATGTCCGAGTTATTTAGTGAAAAGAAATGTTTGGATTAAAAAATGTGTAGTGCTGCCGATTTCTAATTAAGTTTGATTAGTTATTAGTCATTTGATTACATATATTTTTTTGGAACGTTGTATTTTTGGAAATGTATAATAATAGTAACAAGAATGTGTTGTTACGTAAATGTTAGTTTTCTATCATTAAAATGAAGATTCGTTGATTTATATTTAGTTTATATACAAGAATGTGTCGGAGCGTTCGTATATAGTTGCGACTTTGTGTTTCACGTTGCGGACACAAAACTCAGGGAAAAAAGTGGTTTATTTCGTTTCATTTCGTCGAATGGCACGAATCGAATAAATATTTGCACCGTTACGACGAAATGTTTTAATATTATTGCACTCGCACGAATTCATATAAAGTCTATTAATTCCGAACACGAACGATGTTGCGGCTGTGATGCTGCCGGGACATATTGGATTAAATAAAGATTTAGTTACGTGAAAATTAATTTACTAAGTATAAATTCTGTACGTGTAAACGCGCACAAATGGACAGAAAATGAAGATGCACGTATACATAATATAGTTCCGTTTACATATATATTTTATTCTTCTTTTTTGGAGAATAGTTTTGTGTTTGCATTAATACGTGTATAAAAAAAACTCACGTCAAAATACTGTTCGATTAACTAACAATGCCTTTTGGGCCTGTATTGAGCAATTTGTTAGATTAGTTCGTGCATCCAGCGTTGCAGTTGAAACGATGAAAAATTACGTTGAAATAAACAAACAACTATATTTGTATTCAAATGGCGACAATACTTAGTTTAAAATGAAGGTTGTACGATACTCCAACTTTTCCGAATTATACATATGTATATAATTTCCAACGACGACAAACATTTCGCTTGGGACAACAGACGACGACTCCCGAACACAAAACACGTTCATTCGATTAAGTGGCATCCGCGATGCAAAGCATGTTTATCTTTTAACTAACTCGAGGACCTGTCTGTATTCTCACATTCCTGCAAATATTTTGAGAAATGCTTCGGAATACCACTAAATAGCAAATGTGTTTGTTGCCATAAGTAATTGACAACCTTAAGAAAACGTCTCAATTCATTATTATATTATTTGGAAATATTTTTATTCGTAATCGAACGAGAAGGGTGCAAGTTTGTATTAATGCAGAATTAAATTTCTAAAGTGCCGTTCTTTATGGCAAATAAAATTATTCAAAAATAAATTTCACTAAAAAATTCAATTTAAACTATCCATATTGTTTTCACCAATTTCTTTATGGGTAAAGATCTTTAGAGACCTAAATTTCATATTCCACACTTCCAAGTAGTAATCAAATATTGTTCTACCTATCCTTTGCTTCAAGCTAGAAAATAATTTGATAATTTAGCTTCACTTCAATTTCTTTAAAAATTTCAATTGCATCCACAATTTTACTTCAAGCAATTCAACTAATATTATAAATTATTTATATTGTGTTATATTAAACAATGTAATATCGTATAACTCGCATGTAATATAATGTTGTAATCTTATTATACATATATTGTAGTATACGAAATCATTTCAGAAGTGTGTATCATAAGACACTTACAATCAGGCCACAGTTTTAAACACGACTCGTAGAATTGATTTTAATTTGAGACATTCGATTTCCATTTCGAATAGCAAATGTAGTCAACCATGTATGCAGAAACGTTAAATCCAAAACACGGGGAACCACCTGTAGCTCTGATTCATACGTACATATGTACACTAGTAGAAGTTCGCCACCTGAGTCTCTTTACTTCCGTTTCCTCTTAACTCGCTGCAGTCGAGTCTGGTAACACTTTATCTGATATTCATTGAACAGTTTCAATACCTAGTTCTTACTACCTTTTTTCTTCCTCCTTTTACTTTGAATGGCTTTTGAATTGTTCTTTGTTATTCGGAATTTTATTTTTCAATCTTTTCTCCGGTTGTATCAACAAAGAAGGACATTCGTTTTCTCTTTACCGAGATCAACAAAAGATGGTTAGAATAATGCATTAAGCGCAGTAAATATAATTCACCGTATAAGTGAGACTTTAAGAACAACTGTGATCATGTATAAAAGGTGCCGCGTATAAAGAGCATTGCATAGATCGAGAAACGAGTATATGTATACAGGATTTTTATGTTAAATGGAAGCACCAAAATACTTCTTTTATATTTACAGTCCTATTAGAAAATTATAAGAATATTTAATCAATCATATTCATATAGGATTGAGGGATAAATAAATCTTTAATCATTTACCACTAAACCCTTCAAACGAGAAATATACACTTCGTATAAATACAAAGTACCTACTATGTTTTGCATGAGCGCTTATATTATTATTCATGATTTACTATTATTAACAATTGGATATACGTGATATTCAATATCTTATATAAGATATATAAGGTAAGTTATTATTCAAACATTACTTTTAAAATATCGTCAGTGAAGAGGGCAACAAATATTTTTATTTTTATCAAATTCTCATAGATCTGTCCGAATTGATCATACCTGAGCAAGCTTGCGGTGGTAAGGGGAAGATCAAGGTGGTCGAGGATTTCCTTCGGGCAACTGCCCAGCCTAAACTTTGTGGTTTGAAGCTGCGCAACTGCTGCATGAAGTCCGCACACTCCATCAGCGCCACGTCAGCGAAGTGAAGATCGCAAAGTATTTGGTTCTTGAACCTATGGATCAGAGGAAATTGATGACCCTTCGTGTCATCCAGTAAGTGCGCCACCGTAAGACAGAGTTATCGATTAATGACTTCGATCTAGTCACGTAACGCACTGCAAGGAAAAACTTTTCTCGTGCACTTCGATCCTTTTGTTAAGCGAATTGCGATTAACGATCTATTGGATTTGATTAATGCATTTGCCTTTCCTGGTTCGTAATTTATTCGCAACAATACGAAGCTCTATCAGCTTTGGCAATAATCTTAAATCAATTCATTGAACTCCTTTATATTGTACAAAAAGTGCAGGACGATTAAAAATTTATTTTATTCTTATTCCTTGTAATATTTTCTTAAGTGTATTGTCGTTTTTCCCTGCGAAACTAGTGTCTATTACATCCAATTTTTATTCACCATTGCACGTGTTCCATGCTACTTATTATGATACGCATACTGAAATTTTTTCTGTACGTTATTTCGTTTTAGTTAAAGAATATTTACTGCGGATTATACTTTACGGACGCACCGCCACCAAAATTTCTTTCTCACATCGTATAACAATTTAACTTTAAATTTCTCTCGCCTGAATCCCTTGAACGAAATTATTTAAACAAGTTAACTGTATTCTCAGAAACGCGTTCTATTCACGACGTTTCATTTTATTTGAAATAAAAAATAGAGTGAAAAATAAGGAAAAATACGAAGCAACATTCGTTCTATCAATCAATTTCGCCGCAAATGCAACGATGCGTTTTAACCGTCTCGATTGCTGAGGTTCCGATCAACCAAATTGCAATTCCAACAGCGTGACGTTTTTATTCCACGACGGGGAAACGCGTTTCGGGATGGAAAAAATCGTCGATCGTGAACGAATTCGAAAGTTTTTATTAGAAAAATGACGCACAGTATAAACTTTATTAGTTTGCATCAGAATGAAATATAAAAATGAACGTTTATTGAAGGAAGTAAGTAGAACATCGTCTGTATAAATTTAAAATTTCGATCAACGTTCAATAATATTTCAACGTAGGAGAATTATTGGGATGATTTTACATTGACATTTGCAGTTATGTTACTTTTATACATGGAATTGTTCTTTCCCTTTTTGCTCACCGTCTAGCCCTTTTTTGATTGGGTCCCGTGAGATTCTGGCCGCAGCTGTTACATTTTAGGCATTCCTCATGGTAGTGATTGTTGTCGTACAGCGGTGACGGTTCTTGAAACAATAAAAACATTCTTGACATTAAATTTACTGTTAGCAATGTAAACGGCCAAGTCGAACAGGTCTAAATAGGTATCGATGATATATACATAAATTTATGATGATTTAAAAAATTGAATAACGTGGGTATTTGTATTGAACTGCAAATCTTCGAATTTAATGAACTTGTCTTATAATTGCAATTTTAAAATGTTCTTATATTGAAGTTCTTTTACGTCTGCGATAATAAGGTTTGTTAAAAAGAGGAAAATGAAAAGATGAAAACTTATTAGAAAAGTTCATGAGTAGAACAAAATTTAATAGCAGGAGGCAAAAGGGTAAAGGCGGGTCAACTGGACAACCGGATTTTTAAATTCTTTTGAAAACTCATCCGCAATGACATTCTAAAACACATCACAGAGCATTCACTTATAAGGGATAAAAAAGCACGTCCTTTTCTTCGTTTCAAATACTTTATTTGGAAGAATGCAATATGCGATTAACACCTGTTTAAATTACCAGCAAGTAATCGTAATAATCGTTGGGGAAAATTGGGTCAATGCGTAGACAGTTTCCGTATCGATAATACAACTTTGGAAACTCTATTACGAAATGCATTTTCCCCCGTTAATCCAAAATCAATGAAACGTCGTTGAAACTATTACATTAATTAAATATCAATCGCAACTTATCGATATTATTAGGTTCATTGGGCGCTAATTGCGTTCATAATTCACCTGAAATTTCCTACAAAGTATCGCAATAGTAAAATTAACTATAGAGAACAATGTATTTTCCCACGAATTTGAATTTGTTTGTAACAAACTGGAAAATACAATTCCTCTGTTTCCCTCGATCAATACATTTCGCTCCGAACCTCGAAACATCTTTACAATATATCACTCTGCACGTGGTCAAGCATCTAATTTAAACACGTACAGCAAAAACATTGTTAAAAAGGTGGTGTAGAAAATGTAAACACCCACGCCCGATTGATAGTCAGTGGAAAAAAATTTAGTCGACACGGGATAACAAACAATCTTTGCCCTGATGGAGCCTCACATCTTTACCTTTCCATCAAACGACCATTCTTCCCCGCAGGACACACCTCGAAAAATCCATGACAAGAAACTGCACGTAAATTACACATGCACGCCCGCCCTAATAATCCAATTACCGTGAAACGAGGAAAAAAAAGTTTCTAAAGAAAGTATGAAAATAAAAGGATGGCTCATCGATCAGCGTCGCGGTGCAACGTTAACCCCATTTGCAACCCACGAAATAATAATAAATTATACCCTTATCGTCGAAATTTTGTTACTTACACCTAAGTAGAAATAATTCAAGAGAGGCAATTTAAAAATGAAACATCTCAGTGATTTGTGATGAATGAAAACGAAGAAAGAAGTACCCAAGTATTCTACATCATATGTCGATTAGTTCACTCGCTTTTCAATCGCTATCAGAAGCTATCGGAATAATGCGTCTTCGTTTTACTACCCCTATTTCTAATAACATCCTCTATTTTCATCGAATATTTTACATCGTTTCACCCGGTGCGAATATTTCAACCCGTTCGCGGCCAGCGTTATTCGCTCGCAATGCGAATGCGCACATACTTATCCGGCGATAATGTCCAGGCAAATTGCGCGTACATAGACGCTAATGATGCAAATGTGTTAAAACCGTGCCACGAAGCATTGTACAAGTTCGATCGGTCTTTCTTATTCCTTTTTTTTCGCGCCCTCGATCCCGTTCTTCCTCCCCATTTCTCCCCCCGTGTTTTATACTTAACGACCCCTGGCCGTGGGGTGTGGCCGTTGCCTCCCTCTTTCATTCTCTCGTGACGCCGCCATGGGGGCCATAAAGAATTCCAGCGCGTGCCGAGCGTGGAATTTTGATATCGCGAAGAGCGTAGCCGGGCGTCACGGCGCGGGGCGTCGGCGTGACCGTCGGAACCGTCTAATTATTACACGCACTGCCTAGTTCACGCGAGCACGCTCGTGATTTAGATGTTTCTTGTCACGTGTTCTACCGTACGGCCCCTTGTTTGAACGGCCAATGGGCAGAAATTTACATTTTTATTACGCCACGTGGTAATTTCGGCTGTGGAAGAGCCGATAAGGAAGTTGAGATCAGGGGAAGCGGCCATTCTATCGAGTGGAATATAATATTTCGCTTTTTGGAAAGACGGTGGGATATTGGTGATAAGTACAGTCGACCCTATAAGTATTGGTACCCTCGCTCGTCGATAAAAGATGTTGGATGAAATTGAACGACGCGTTCGAGGTCTCGTTGCAAATGAATACATGTATGCACAGTTCGTTTGGATGAAATTTGAACAAAGTTGAGTAATTAATACTTATGAAACTGACTGTACGAATACCTATGCATACAGTATACACTTTGGGTGTGAAAGATCCCTTTTGTTTTGGAATTTCGAAAGATTTTAAAGGAAAAGGAGGTTGGACGTGAACGACTGTGGCGTGAAAATGATTGGATTCCGGTTACTTTAAGGATAATTTGAAATTTGTTATTTCTTGGAAAGGTGAAGGGTTGCGAGGGATATAGGAAACTGATATGGAGAGGGAGTGAAGGAGATACGAATGATAGGAAATATAAAAATGGATTAAGAGATAATAGTAATTTATACAGCAGAAAGTTTTTACTTTCTTGAAATATGGATTCTGAAGAATATAGCAGAGGTGGCATAGAGATTAGGGGTGTACAAAAATGTAAACTATTATGTATTTCTCTTTCATTAAGAGCAATAATAAATAATACAATAATTTACACACAGGCATTACAATCATCTATAAAAGAAATGTGTAATTAATATAAACTACATTTCACTGCATAAAATGATAAACGTTCCACTGAAATATCTTGCACAATAATATCTCATCCCACTTGAAAATTATCACGTCGTAAAAACCAAATGATATAAAACACAAAATCCACTTAACACAACCACGATCCATTAACCTAGCATCCAATAATATAACACGCAGTGAGCAATTCGTGTAAAACCGGAAACATTTTCCCCGGCCTGGAAAGAGTGCGCAACGTGAAACAGGAAATTGTCGATGCAATGCTCAGAGGACTTCGAGTCTTCGATTTAATCGATACGACCATTAAAACAAAATGAAGTATCCTCGTACCCAACCTGTTTCTCTCGTCTCTCGTAACACTCGCACACTTACACCTACATACCTATCCACAGTACCTGCCTGTGTATGTATATGCACTCTGACACGATCTGCACAAGTCTGTTCAAGGGTTAACGCTCTCGTGAGCAGGAAGCGAACTTTGCGTGCCGATTCGCGACACGATAAGCGAGATAAAGTTCGAAACTTGTAAAAGGCGTGCGATAAGGCCAGATTAATTAAGATCCGCAGCGGGGATAATTCGTGGTGTAATTCATTGAAACACCTGTAGGGCGGCCAGACTGGTAATTATGGATCTCTGAATTGTTCGTGCAACCCCAAATTTACGTGCAATCTCGCTCAAAAATCGTAGGATCCTTGTCAGATTTAACAAACGTTGGTCATAAACCATATACGAAACGGTGAAAAATATATTTAAAAATGTTGGAAAAGAATTGTGAAGTGACCAATCGTCTGGATAAATAATAATCGTGAAATTAAAGAACAAATTAATTTTTAACGTGTTACCATTAATATGAACGTTACTTATGGCAGCCGAATACATGATCTAATTATTATGAAACGATATTGGCAAGATTTGGTACAAACGATTGCAAATGTTTTTTCATTACACACATTATCTAATCGTGTAGCGGTTTCTTCTTCTTTTTCTTCTTCTACAATGACGAAGGCAGGAAGAGGAAAATAGGCTTTATCGTCATCACTTCGAGTGGGACTTTTAAAAGCGGCTTCCAGAAATATGGGCGGAAAATAGTCGTAAGTACCATGGCCGTGGGTATTGTCGTGGGATGCCCGTGGCATAAATAACGAAACTTATCCCGTTACAGCCATTGGGAGATGTGGCCCTGTGAAAAATGCCAGTAACGAAACGGGGGACGGAAAATAGGAGGAATTAGAAGCTATGGGATTGCGACGGTGATAATGATTTTCTGTTTGATAGGGCGGAAGTGCTACTCCTGCCTTTGGGGTGAAAGCTCGGTGCTCGTCGTTCCTGATAGACGGGATGAAAATGTACTACCACGGCACTCTCCGCTTGTACAATTGATTTTATTTATATCGAGTTTTTAGTTGCTTTCGACCGGTGAATGTTCGGTTTAGTCTGTTTTAGAAATTCTACTATAAATAGGGAACTTTATTCAAGGATTTTAAATGTATTAGTAATGTAATTATAAAAAGATATTTATGGTGTGGAATTATAATTTCGTCTGGGTCTTCCTTTATCTATGTCGAATTACTGTTTCGTTTACGGGTTATTGAATACCAGTACAGGCCTCTTTCACTTGAATGTACGATGCCTTGAGTATGCACGCCTTATTGACTCCGTCAAACTACAGTCCAACTACTTGTTGACATTAAATTAACCCAGGCTCTAGTCGTCCAAGCGCAAAATCCCCAAAGCTTCCATCGGGAGACTTAACAGACTTAAGCCGATGACAAGAGAAAAAGACTCGGTAAATAAAGGAACTACGAGACAAGAATTACGTACAGTAGATATTTAACTGACTATTATTCAAAATACAGTCCGGTAAATGGGGTAGATCCAATGAAAACTATCTTCAATTTGTTGTGTAAATTATATTGATTCAAGAAAATCCAGTAACAAGGGCTGAAAAACATTTTCTATCAATATAAGGCTTCACTATACACTTAAGACGATGTAACATTTGCCGCACGCTTCCCGTGGTACGCTCGTAGCCATCACGACCGTGCACAGCTGAGAGGTTACGCGCCTGAGCCCGCGGTTTACGGCCGCTCTCAGTGGCCAGTGTTTTTCGTTAATAATTCAAAAACGAAGCTTCAACCAACATTACCGTCAATGGGAAAGTAGTTCAGAATCACCCCAGCTATCCCCCCATTTCTCGGAGTTCCCATAGTTTTGGAACACCCTGTATATTTTTGCAATCAATGCAGTTTACTTTGAATTACTCTTTCTACGATAATGCAGGAAAAGTAGCATGCCTGTGCCCGGGGGAAATGTTAAGACACTGATAATTTCAATTTTCGACACGTGCAATCTAAATGTTAATATGAATACGGTCTTCTAAAATACCATTAAGAAATGAAAGATCAAGCATGTATTACCTACTATGTCTTGGAAAATCCCAGACCATTTAACAGCCATTATTTATACCTAAACACTCTTGCAACAAAAGCGATTCCTTTTTCCTAACTTGCACAATAATAATAAATGGTGATAAAATTTATATTGAACAAAAATATCATTTTCCAGAATCTACGTGTTTCTTTTTCTAGGCGACCCTTGCGAGAACTATCGCTTATAATGCAATGCATTTCTCTACTCCAAGTATTCTCACAAACAAATCTAGCAGCTCGTGTGATTTAACAATGACGCGAGCACGGCCCGCTCGCGATTTCTTGCGGACGAAAGTAATTGGGCGGACCGAGAAAAAGAAGTTATGAGGCAGAAGCACGCCCGTCACCCTGGTAAGCCCGGTTTATCGGCGCTTTAACCTCTGCTCCGGTTCTTCCCGCACGAGGCAACAAGCATCCGGCTTATCTGGATCCGATGCCTGAAAGCTGGATCTCAGTCGCGGTTCATAAGGAAAAAAGAAAAGAAAAGGAGAGAGAAGAAACGGTGAAAAAAAGAGAACAGCGTAAAAATGTGCGTGAAAAGGGAAAGCTAGCAGATTTTTCACCGCCCTCGCGAAATTTACATGGAAAATGCAATTAAAACGTCCGTGAAATGCGATTACGCGTGAATTCACGCGGCTGTCCACCGTGCACGCTCGATTTTACGAAGGGTTCTTTCAGGTATCGATCGGTGAACGTAATCTGATGCTCGTACAGAACACTGGCGTTGCTTAGCTTGCGTTCTTAGGTGGAGTTTGAACGCCGTAGATTTTCCAGGGGAGAAACACCGCGTTCCTGAAGAGGTCAGGCCGTTTTGACTACTTTGCTGGAGCGACAGGGATTATTTGTAGGAAATATGCTTGATGTAGATCTCGATTTACTGAAGGAAGAATTTTTCGAAATTTCGAAGGGAAACAATTGGAAATTAGATTTACATTATAAGATATAAATTAAATATTTCGAGGTGATCTGTAACAAATAAGCAATTTGTTTTTTTAATTAAGTCCTCTTCTGGGATCTTCTTCTTTTCCATTGACGTTGTCAGAAATTTGTTTATGATCTGTTCGGAATTATTTGTCAATCCACTATATAAATTTACTGTAACGCAGCTGTACTGGTGATTCCTTGGTTTGTGTAATTTTACAAATTCTGTGTTTTGAAAACCGTTGTTCACTGAACGTCTTTTTGGATTACCCTACAGGGAATTCTTCCTTTGCCTATTTTTCTTTGTACAATCCGGTTTCAAGATCTTCTCTGTGAACGTGCCTCCAAAATCCTGCTGCTCGATTTTGCGCCTGAGCTCTGCTTCTAAAGCACCCTTTCTTTATCTCACAACCCTAAGTTTCCCTCGTGCTGTACTTCCTTTAAGTACGGTCACTCCCCCGCATGGAACTACTCATACACCCAGAGTCTCGTACAGACTGCGTTTGACTGCTTCCACATTTTTATTGTTTTTTCTTTCAAATATCTTGTGTGAATTTTTGTATTTAATTCTCGAACGAAACGTTAATGAAATACATAATGTTTAAAATTGATCGAGAGCTTGACACAAGTGTTTACAAAATTAAAAATAATATTACTTCTACAAAATAATTCACAAAATATCAAATATGAAATACAATTTGTTTATTCATCCTGCACTGTTATATTCTCTCCTGATTCTCAATAAAGGTGTTATTTTCAAAATTGCCTCGGCAATATGTAGAGATCTCCCTGTATCATTGGGGAAGCCACGTTTTCCCTTCCACGTATAACAAAAGACTATTGTGCCCTGAAATGGGATAAACTGTCATATATCTAATATAAATACGGCTACAAAATATACCACCCAAGTATTCTAAATGTATTTTACATTCTCATACATTATGTACAACCTTCTTTTAGCGTCGCAGAAGAAAATAATATACAAACGTTGTACCTGTTATCCTCAAGTTATATAAAATTAACGTAACATTTAAAAGAACGTAATGACAAACAAAGAAAAAACTACTTTCATCACATGCTACCGTTGATTAACCCTTTTTAATCCAACAGTATTATCAATCTATTCTTCGTTCTCCCTTTTCATAAAGACCGTCAGAAACAATATGTTCGATTTTTATGTAACGCTATTTTCAATCAAAGACAGTCCGGCAGTCCCGACATTTCAAACGATAATCGAGGTACAGCAGTCGATCGTGAGCGAATTGAGTAGGCGTGTTACATAGGAATTAGTAATGAATACGGCTGCATTGCGCCGGAATTAATGACGAAAGACAATCGAGGTTAGACGGGCAGAATTTATCGAAACTAATGAAATTCCTAGGATCGCTGGACGCTGACGATTACGACCACACGCCGCCAAAGTGATAATTATTTCCCTGGCAGTTATTGCGGTCGGAATTTCTTGGCGATTCACGCGAACGAAAGAATGGCCAGAAGAAAAAGTAGGGTGTGTGATGGAGTCAATTATAACAGATTTGTCGATCGTTGAATCAGAGGGAACGATATTGCTTTGTTCGTTGAGGTTTAATTTAAATGCTTCTGTTCGTTCACTGTGTAGTTTATTGCTTTTTTAAACGATAGATCGACAGGTAGATGCGTTTAGATTTAATTAAGAAAGGACGCGAAGAAGGATTTTTAAATTCTGTGGAAGAATTAATTTTCTTTTTTTGTTCATTTATGACGGCAGGTTAATAAAATTTTTAATCGTGGGGAAATTGAGAAAGAAGGTTTCGGTTTGTTTAATATATTATTTAAAAGTTGAAGAATCTTCATTAAGCAGAGAGCTATTGAAGTTTCAAATTGGAAGTACGGTATTCTCGAATGGAACGTATTACGCTTTTGATCTTGCTATTTTATAAGTTACGAAAGTTCTTCCGACCGATTTTCACGCTCCTTTTGGAATTACAAGATTTCTTCTTTTCAGGCTGACGATATTGCGTACCGATAGAAGTGCTGCGACAAATAAAAATGAGATTCATTTTTAAATATTTGACTTCGCAAAGGATGTAATATTACACGTTTTTCGACAGAAAAAATACATGCATATTTTATTTTACACGATGTCGCAGTACTCTTCGCAGCGCTGTTAGAAATTGTCATATTCATCCACTATTTTTATCTAAATATACTGCAACTTTCCCCAAGAATGTAAATACTTAAATAACTTGTGAATGCAAAAGTTTACTATATCTTCTTCTTAACAATATCCAATTTTAACTTCATTGAACAAACTATAAATATTTCTTATAAATATAGAACACGTAAACTTACATAAGCAGCACTAACGTACAACTGTATTCTTTGTCAGTAGTGCAACTCAATGCATTAGTCGAGAACTTCATGTCTTTCTTCTTCATTAAAACATTTCTGTCGAGCTTTAATAACGTTCAATAAATATTCTAACTATTATTTGTGTCACTTACATCTGGTTTACGAAACATATGGTCGTGTGTTTTGCTCATCTATTAAGATTATCTCCGCCATAAAGAATAGAAAATCTTAATACTCTTAAGTAGTACAACTCAACGCTTATTCTCCAATGGTACATGTCATTTAATTTGAGGTAAGTACTGCATCTCCACGTGCGAAACGTGAATAGTATATATACTATATATGAAATTAAGTTAAATAACTGAAAACCAATTCTTACGTAATATTATACCAATATATTGAATCAAATTTCACAACCCTTTCATTATTTTCGATTTTTCACAGTTTACATGCCAAACATATTTTCTACCTTTAAGAAACATACGAATACTGGCCCAAAAAAGTGGAAAAATATATTTATACAGCCCACATATTTCAACCATTTAACAACAACGATATAAAAAAATCAACATCTGCCTCGGATCTATTATTCGAAACTGATCTCTAACATTCCCCGAACCAAAACGGTGATCAATTAAATCCCATCGCAAAAGAATCGCTGGTAAAACTCCAAAAAACACGTTTGAACATCTCCAGAACCCTCCGATCCACTTTACAATAGAACGTCCTTCTACTTCACCCACCAAATACACGAGGTCTCCTGAGTGTGCGAACACCCCACAGACAATTAACATTTCTCGATTAAAAGCCCATCAGTTCGCCAGTTGTGCCAAGCCAGGTCCAAGAGGAAGAGGTTGGATTAGGGAATAATACGATCAGCCCGTTCGATTGAATTTCCATTCGTCGGGCGCAATTGCTCTTCCTCCGTGTTTCGCAGTCCGTCGTCTTCGACCTGACGCTGCCATTGTACTCCCTGGGCTACAAGTGGCCCGAAGAGAAGGAAACGAACCAACCTATCGACCGAAAGGTTCCAACGATTTTTTCCTTCCTTCTCCATCCCTCTAAACTCTGTCTCTGTTTCCCTTCACGGGGGCACAAGGGGTATTCAACGAGCGTGAGAAGGAGCGAGCTACGGAGGAGGGAGAGAAACGTGGTGTCCATGGTTCAGCAAACGAAGACGAACGATGGGATCGGCTGGAAAGGAAACAGACAGATGGGAGTATGTTTCACCTTATTATTCCGTGCTGCGATAGCAGAAGGCGGAAGCAACCCCTGACGCAATTTCGAAATGGAGCCGCGAACTAACCGGAGGATTGCATTAGTCTGCGCTTCGCAAATTAAGGGCAATTCCTTCCTTTTTTCCTTCTTCTACTTTTTCCCTCCCATCGTCCAACTTGCCTCGTCGTTTCGCTTCTTCCGTTCGGTTAGAAACGAAACGAGATGGACGACGATTGAAGACACCACGGGACGAGAACGTCGCGGGGAATAACGATGAGCAGCTGTGATAATGAAGGTTCGTTGGCTGAGCCACGTGCCGTGTCAGGGTGTTTATTTGATAAGGAAAAGGTTTGTCAAGAGGTAAGGATGATTTAGTTTATATCAGAGTTGATGGAGCTTGGCGTGTGAATCGCGGTCGCTGATGGCTTTGGGCAGTGATGAATGATTTGATCTGATCTGATTGGGAACCGTGGGATCGATGGCATTTATTTTCTTCTTCTAGTTATGGATAGTGATTGATGTATCTCGTAATTTGGAGAGAATATAGTGGATGCGTTGGGGGTGGAAATGGGAATCAGGGGTGAATTTTTTGTTTTATTGAATATTTCGATCGCGCGAGATTGTTCTCCCTTGTTTTTTGTTGTTGCTGTTTTCATAGGAAATTGCACCTTGTTGAAATTGAAAGGAAGCATTGAACCCCTTCACTATGTGGAATCTTGAGAAATGATATTGGTCTTGGTGCGAAGAATAACGCACTTTTTATTTATACATATAAAAGGGGATGTGGCGTATAAGAGCTCAGTTGCTCTACATAATTAATTAACCTGCAATGTAGGTGAGAAGTAATTCAATGATAAAGCAAGTCGGTAAATCGGTATACTTATTTCCCCCATAAAAAATCCCTTAGAATTATTTTCGATACATCATAATAAAGATTAACTACAACAAACCCTCTTCATAGTATATGTATTTAAAACAAATAAAACTTAGCACATAATTATTCAACGTAGTCAAATCCTTCTTCTGTTTTTTCTAATAGCTTGCACTCGAAAAATTAGCCTCGAAATGAACCAAGCATTTCCACAGAACTAAAAATAGTACATTTACAGTTAAACTAACTTGGTAATAGCCACTGAAAAGACCAAGCCGCAAAACGATTTCGAAACTTGAATACGTCGCCTTTGAAGTTAACCAACTAGAGGAGATAAATATTTCCACTTGGTACAAAGAAAGGTATTCACCCTGGAACCACTCTACAATCTCTATTGTGCGGCACTCGTGCAACGTGGTAATTAAATTTACGAATGAAGAGACTCATTGTCAAAACCCTGCTGTACCTGAGAGGAAGGCAGACCGCGAAGTAGTCGAGGAACTTTCAAGAAAAGCTTTTCCTATAGCGAGAGAGCGTTAGGGGGAGAATTTTCATCCGATGATAATCACGAGGGTGGATATTCGAAAGTGGAATGAAAAGTCGGGGATGGCGCAACAGGGAAACGATGGGAGAAGTGTTGTAACGACTTCCGGCCTAGAGTTACTCCAACATTTCTCTCCTTTTTTTCGTAACGAGCCATCTCTCGCTGGCGGTGAAGTGGATCGTGTTAAAATTACATTTTCGTTGCAAATTTCGCGAGAACGATCGTTTCGCTGTGCCGACGGGAATAATGAGTAGTAGTTTCTCTTTTTATCACGCGACCGGTTAAGACGAGCTTGATTAGTATGGATAGTTACGACGAGTGCATTTCTTTCGTCCTATAGTCATAATTTCAGTAAAACTAAGTGGCGCAGAATGCGTTCTAAAAGAGTGCTTGCTTGATGAACAATTTTGAACTAATGGCAATAAAGTATAGAGTTAAAGAAATTTATAAGTAATGAAGGGAAATTGAATTGGAAAACTGTCTTGTTTGGAAAACTCGTGAATTAGTTGTAATATCTTTTACCTTGACTAAATTTGGCTGTGTGTATTTAGATGATTTTTGTTCATTTTATTAAGGAAATTGTAATGCATATTATCAAATACATTATTCGTGATAATTACTTTAAATTTATAATTCTCTTATGAAGGACAATTGTTATGGCCACTTAGTAATTACTTTAATCAAATAAGTGAATACGTAAATTTACTTTAGTTAATAAGAAGCTGGAATTAAACACAAATATAATTATAATACAAGGATAAATTTAAAGGAACTATGTAAAGAGCAATTTCAATCGTTGCCTCACAGCGTGAAACACCTTTCCTTTTCTCAAACAAGAACAGTTGCATTTGCAATTATCGTAGAGTAATTAACTGCACTACATTTTAGTACGATTATTGGACACGTACAACAAGGAGTGCAATCAGTATAAAAAAATATCATTTGATTTTCTACCGAGAAACTGCTTCTTGACTAAATATCTAAGTATAAAGTTGCACGGAGCACATTCCAACTTGATTTCGATAAAACAATAGTCGCAAAGTATTTTCCACTCAAAACTACTACAGCAAAGAGTTTGATTCCCATCCAATAAATTGCACAGTATACTGTAAGAAGCTCAATATTGTAGCAAAGAGAACTACGAGAAATAAGATGATGAAAAACATTCCTTACCCTTGCTGATACACTAAAATTAATAAATTCCATACGCAACAGCGTGTACTATAAAACTTAGTAACATTCATATGGATACTCATATGCTTAAATGAATAAAATCAATAAGCTGCGTTTCGTCTGTTCAAATAAAAAATATTAATAATATTACAATTAACTGAACGACAAAAAGTTAAAGAGAAGGCAACTCGTACATACTATAAAATCTAATTGCCTTCCCCATAGACAAATCTAATTGAAACTTAACATAATGAACGAAATATAATATAATATTAACAACTAAAAGCGTTTCGTTTACCCATTGAAATAATACCATCTTACAACTAAACAAAGCATACTCCCCTATGCAATAAATAATACTTTTTCATCTTCAAATAATATTATCTCTATCCTAATTCTATCAGAAAACCTGCCGCAATCTGTTACTGCGCGTCGTTTTCGCATCGCACGATTGAAAACCATCAGCAGAGTAAAATGTGAACCTGACAATTGTAACTTCTTTCCCGGTTTAATCAAAGCGTAACTCTCGCCCACGTAAACGGAATATTCCGAGATTCATAGCAATCGTGCGCCGCCGACAACGATCACGAAGGCGAATAAAAGTCGCGGGGCAACTCGTTCCCATGATCATAATGCACACAGACGCATCGTGTTTCAACGCGGGATGAAAGCTCGAACGCGGCTGAACAATAAAAGCATTCTAACGAGCAGCATTTCTCCGCTCCGCTAATCACGGGGCTCGTAAAACCATGCTACGAAAATACTCGCCGCTCTCTTAACAGCCGCGCGAAACGCATTTTTTTTTTATTCCCAGCACACACTATCCCCGTTATAAATATTCAATCCACGCCTCTGCTTGGACCCCTCTCGCCACGCAACCCTTAAAATTGAAAACATTCTCGACGTGGAAGTCTGCGTAACTTTTATTTACAACCACTTTCGTGCTCTTTCTATTTAATTAAAACCGCTGTAATCAACGGTAAGAGTGGTGCGTTACGTTGGATGAAATCGCCTGCACACGTTTACAACGGATTCTTCAAGATGATTCCTAAAAAGCATGCACAACGTTGAAGCGAAATGACTCGTGTAAGTTGCACTGTCCAAAAGTGATAATTTTAGGTGACCTGCAATTTACCGTGGGTGATAAAATTATTTAGGGCCAACAGATTGACGATTTCGCATTGAAACAATTAATCTTCGATGATTACCCGAGAAAGGTTTAATTATCTTGCGAAAGCTTTATTTCTACGCGAACACGAAATACGTAAAATTTCTTACGCTGGCTCTAATAATAATAAGATCATCCACCGTAACTTGTTCGAATGGACTCTTCACGGTATACATTTCGTAATCCAAATTATCTCCCCCTGTCTCTATTTTTTCTATGCACGTCCGCGTTATTCAAACTAATTGATAAAATAAACAATCGAGGACAGAATGAAATGAAGCAGTCTGGTACACACAGAACCATCCTACCTTCGACGAAGTCTCAGCTCGACGAATAACGGCAACCTCATCCCGTCGCTGACCAAACGGAATCCTTCGTCGACGCGACGAGTTCTTTTTCCCATCACACTCGTGCACACACCGTTCTTCCTGCCCCGTCACATATTACACAGACACAACGCGGCGAACCTTCAAACTAACACGCGCGCCATGAATTAAACGACAGGTCAAGATCATCGAGAGTCCATCAAGACCCCGTGTATACATCCAGAAGAACGATTTCCTTGTACACGAAGTTCCTTGGCCGGCTTCCAACTGCTCGCGATAACCGATATCTGCCACACACCGCCACAAGTGGTTGCGCCCTGTTACTGGCCAGACGCTGGCGTGATCCTTTAAGTTAGACCTCGGGTGGCGAAGTTTCGAGACGACAACACCAACAACCGGGCATTGTATTCGAACGAAAATTGGATCAACCGATCGATCCGCGCGACGATCCTTCGATCATCGCTCGAAAGGCACCACCCATCGTTCTAATGGAAAATCGAAGCAGCCCTTCCGTCAGATAGAAACAGCTGGATCTAGCGACAGGATCAAAATTCTTCTGTCGGCGAGTTTCTATTCGAGCTGGAGTAGACTGTTCGCGAAGGTAAACACACTGCGAAGAGGAACAGGTGATCCTCGAGACTAGGAACGAGGTCGAGGTATGACAACACGCGACACTTCTTCTGCTTCTTTTTTTAACAGAAACACAGCGTTCTCTGCCCGAAAAAGACGTTGGCGATTCTGTTCCCTGGTAGTATTGGAATGATCTAGAAGGAAGTTGATCCTGACAGGACACACTTTTTGTTCGATCGTTGATCAGGACAACGGAGTCGATACACGATCACTGAATTTTACTGCGGTGTCTCGGTTTCGACAGGCTGTTCCGTTGGTACGTCGAGGGCGGGTTTTCTTCGTCCAGGATAGCAGAATACGTTGGTAAACGTGTCCAACTGTGAGAAGAACACGCACACGCTTGGCAAGCAGCAGCTCTTCGAGGCTGGTTTCCCCTTCGGCTGCCAATCGACTGTCATGCACCCAGTGTCACTCCGTCAGAACTAGGGCCACTGGCACCACGCCTGCGTTCACGGAGACGCTGCACGGCATCGCGACGCCGGTTAAACGCGGCGAACGAGTGGCCAGGGCGCGCATGGCTTTGTTCGATTCGAGTTTCGTTGTCGAGTGATCTTTGGGCGCGGAATTCGACCGACGTCGAGGGTTCGGCGAGCTTTTCGACATTTTTTCGTGAATTTCAGGGGCGAGATATTGCAACCGCTGTGGCGGAATTGTAGGGTGTTGTAGAGAAAGTTGGATGTCCAAGGAGCATTGTTAAACAGAGATTCATAGAACGGCATTAACGGGGTTGGATGTCAGGATTAGACTATACTTTGATTTTGTTTAATGAAGGAATCATTTGTCTTCAAAGAGCATTTGGCTTTGCAATAAAAATACAATGCAATTTAACGCTAGCCAGCAGACTTGTCTTTGAAATACTGGTTTCTGATCGAGAAGGGGGAAGTGGAATACAGGAATGGATTGAGTACGATTTTTCGTATTTGAAATTCGGTATAAATGAATAAAAAATAACGAACTAATGACACAAATGGCAATTATTTTCTCAGTAAGTATAACTCATCGTGTAACAATAAAGATCCATTTTGCATCGTAAATGTATTAAAGAATAATGCAGTAAAAGAGATTTGACGACTATGGCTGACAATGCTGGGATATACTACTTAAATCGCGACAACAAATGTAAATTAAAATTCATATTTTTTAGTAAATGATCGTGATCGTGATGTAAATGACTCACCAGTCTGTGTGCTGCTGTCGAAAAAGGTGTTCGATGTCTCGACAGTCATTGTGGCGAAAGTTCCATCAGTGATTTGTGCCGAACTGTCCCTTCGCCCTCGATATCTTTGAACCTGATGAACATTTCAGAAATACATAAAAATATTTGCTTTACTATAGTTGAATATTATTTACTAGGGAGGGAAATGTAAAATACATAAGTAAAAAAAGAAAAGAAAAGAACGAACCGCCTCTTCACTTTGTGAGCTTTGCCTTCGAAAGTTTCGACATCTTATTTTTTCCTCTACTGTGCTCTGTCGTCGAAAGCCACGAGCAATAAAAATTTCATCCGTGGATGACTGCCCTTTCGATATTGGGCCGTGCGATGCCCCTTCTGATGCTCGTGCACAGGGACTTGTATCTCTCGAAGAACAGGAGGAGCTGTCTGGTGTCCTTAAGCAAAAGTAATGTAAAGTAATTAATGGGGCCGTGGTTTTACGTTAAGGGAAAATAGATTTGTTCAATAAATATCCTGGAACGTATTTCGAACCAATTAATTGTTTCCTTAACAAATGAAATTCGAAATATCTAATAATTATACATTCTTACCATGATTAATGAGAGATGAAGTAAAGTATTAAATATGCTTAATCAACGTTTAATTGCTTTCGTTTGTCACTAGTTTGAAGTCCAATTTGTATAAGGACCAACAATAATTACTTCGTTTCCCTTGAACTATTTTGTTTTAATAAAGTACAAACTTTCAATCAATAATTAAAACAATTAAAAAATTGATCACGTGGCCATGTATTTTTGTTTCATCTTGATGATAGTATAACAAAGTGCGTTTATAATTTTTTTAGTTGCTAATCTCAGATATGTAACACTATCTGTCGATGGAGTGGCATTACCATCGGACACTGAAATTGGAAAATCGATAAAATGTAGATACCTCGGTGGCGACCGACCAGCAATCGACTGCCGTTTCAGCTGAGATCTCCCTCTGATAGGACTGATATCCCTTTTATCGACAGTTCTATCAGGGCTCAGATGGCTCCTCGAGTCGCGACGTCGCGGATAAGAAGCGGAATCAGGACTGAGAGAATCTCTACGAGCCTTTCGACCTTCAAAAAACATAAAATATTCCTCCTTATCTGCTCTTGAATATTTTAATCCAAATTGAAAGCAACAACAACATCATAAACAGTATTATAGCTGTGGGCATAATTATTATATATAAATATAAAAAGTAAGAAGGGGCACAGTTCCTATTTTTAATTGACATTTCAAAAGCAACAGAGCTGATCGGCATTAATTTATTAGAAGAATTCAAAGTAAAATTTGGATCAGCGCCGATTATGTATGCCTTGGTTAAAACGAAATATAAATCATTTTGACAAAGACTAAGTACACTTAACTATTTACCTAATTGCAGATGTTTCTTAAAAATGTGCAACTAATTTTTTCGGCGTTTACAGTCAGTGTTCCATTATATACGAATGAAAATCGTCGACCATAATTCGTGTTAATAATTGTACCTCCTTCGTCGGGATCCGGTGACAAACTTGGCTGACTTTCACGTCGCCGTGCGGGTGGCATCGACTCATCTATGGCAGCTGATTGTCGTATTAGTCTTGACAGTTTGTTCGGCGAAACCTCCTTTCCCTTTTGATAGCACTGCAACAGAATCAATAATTCGCTGGCAGAACAATTCGCAATCCATTTAAGCTACATCTATTTCCCGTCTGACCGTACACTGTTTGTTACTACTTTACCCAAAATAACGTACCATTTATATTTCTTACACGGTACTCTTCACAAATGGAATTAATTCTAAGAACGCATCTAATTTTAAAAAATCTCTTCTATAATGCAAGTAACATTTAGGTACCTATGACTTAATTAATAACAGTAAGGAGCCCAAATATAAACGCTTCTGTAAAACGTAGGGTTACTTAATTTGTCCTCCCTTCAAATTTTCAACCCATTCTTATTGACTACCTTTTTATGCTCCCCCTATATAATTACAATAGTGTTACAATTATAGAATCTCCCAGATGATTCACCTGAGTTGTCGAATCTCTTCTTGTGGTGAGCAACGGAGGCGTTGTCGCGTGAACGTTCGGTGAACCAACAGGGCTGGAACTACCGGAAGGCGAGGTTCCAAGAAGCGGGACGTTGCTACCAGCTGTTGGCGACACACTTGGTGGTGTCACCGATGACATCACGATGGTAGGGGTGTTGATGGACGCGTCCAGTGTTAGATGCTTGTTCTCGCTAATATTTTTCGAGTTCACAGTTAACGTGGTCGACGTCATCACCGCCGTAGTCGTCGACGAGATCGTTGTGGTGGTCGACGTTTTCGACTCGGTGCTGGTGACCACTGTCGACTTGCTCTCCCCCAATGGCGTAGTTATCGTTGTCGTGGGTGTCAGTATTTTGTCAACTGTTGGCTGACTCTTCGCCTCGAGACTGCTCGATCGGTCGCTTCTGTCCATTGAATTTCGAGCTTCCAGATGTTCCCTACATAACAAAGAAGATAATTAGTTTGTTTTCCGGTGTAAGTGATAGAACAGTAGATTTTTGTTGGACTTCTTCGTGGAAAATAAATGGATATACTTTGATTGCTTTCGATGGTTCGAAATTATTATATGGTGTACGTTTTATGTAATGGCTGAAAACGTTGTTATTTGTAACAAGTTTTGAACTAAATTATTTTCTAGGAAGTTCTTCAAAACCTTTGATGGTACAGAAGGTAGCTCCATTGATAGATAAGGTTATCATAAAGTGCAATTATGTTCTATCTCCTCGCCAGGTTTGTCTTAAGTGAGTTATTAAGTTCCTCCTTAATAAGGAAATTGCAATCAGAATTATATTGGAATTATTATGGTGTAGTAGTGCGGCTTTGTATCTTGTCTAAAATATAGTTAGACGATGTCTAATAGACAACCGAAACGGATAATAAATGAAAGCTCGAACAAAGGGTTGAAGATTAGTATCCCTATTAGCAACAAAAATTTTAGTCACCTTACAATCATTAACAAATTAATTGCAACCGTTCGCTGTAATTAAAAATCTTTACCTCGGATGATTTACTTAAAATACAAACAATTCAAACCGAACGTTTACCAGTTGCGAAAGCAGTTTCTAAAGCAAACTGTCTACAGCAATACGGAGTAAAGTAAATATACAATTGGCCAGAGAAATCATTTGCAACAAAATAAATTAAAAATCGATTTTTATAATAACGATACGCCATCGTATCACGCTATGGAACATTCTTTTTCAAGCATGGCTTCTAATAAAAATGAACGACACACGTATGATGTCTCTTAATTGTTTACACTACAGATCGAGCAATTTCAATTCAACATTTCCATCAGCCAGGCACGCCATTCGAAATTAATCATTCGCTTAGCCCTACAGAAGCTCGTTCCGTATCCACAACTAAGTGATTGGATTCCGTCCACCAGGAACTGCTTCATCAAAGACAAGGCCGCGTGCACGCGGCACAATCAAAATTGGAGCCTCGCATCCGATTGTTCGGCCATCATTATGTACCTGACAGCGTTGCTCGCCGCGCTATCGGTGCTGGAAGCACTTGGTCTTTGATCGCTTCTGTAATATTTCGCTGGCATCACGCCACTGCCACTGTCCATCGACTGCTGTGATTGTCTACGTCTGTGGTGACGGCAATTATGCTTCCGTTCACCGGGGCTTTTGATTCGTCCGCTTTCGCCTGAACCGCGTCTCGAACCTTTTGAATCCACCGAGCCTGGAAAATATTTCAATTATTGATAAATCAGCAAAAATTACTTGAGCATTTGGAATGACCATACGGCATTGTAATTTGTTTGCAAATCCTTGTTCAATTACTGAAAGTTACTTGAACAATGTATTGCCGGGCGCTGGATGGGAATTTTGATAATAATTGATTTGCAGAGCATCTAAGTATGAGTGATTTTTTTGTGAAACAGTATTATCCAAAAACATCGGAGAAACAGAGCGAGAATATCGAATAATAGGTTCATTCGGTAATATGTAATCAATAATTTGGGGTAAGGTGTATGGGAAAATTCAATGATTTTACCAACCAACCCGTATAATACTATGCGAAGGCTTTTCAACTTTTTAAAAGTACACACTTAAGAAGAAAAAATATTCTCGCCAGGCAACTATCCCACCGATCCCATTCACATCCTCTAGTAATAATAAATTATTCTAAATTATTCTGTTAATGTATCATTAAAACATATCGACTGAAACAACTTATATACATATAGGTAGATCCGTGGATCCTCTAACATTCAGCAACATATTCTTTATATCAACCATGTATAATTAAATATATTACATCAACGTTTATAGTACGTTCCCCCATATGAACGAACACTATCCCATACTATCTTCCTAACACATTTCCAACGCCCGTAAGATTATCATGTTATTATGTCATACACCATAAAAATAATCGCAGACATAATGATAAACAAAATTTGCAATCGCGATTAAAACAGAAAGTACCGTTCCAATCTACGTACCTCTATAAGTGGGTGAAATAACCATTGGAGGGGGTTGAGTCTGGGGCGCTGCATCTTTCTTTCCCCACAGCCTGGCAAAGTCATTTTTGAAATCGCTAATGGTCGAGTCCCTTCTCGATTTCGTCGACGCTTGGCTTTTAATTCCGCTATCCACGGAGCTTTCGCGCCTCTTCCGTAATCTCTCCAAATGACTAGCGTCCGTGGTTGTCTGCCTGGACCATGGTAAAGATTTCGCGATGTCCGCAAGTGTTTCGCGGCGGCACAGTTTGTTTCCACGCTCGCTTTTCCCGGACGCACCACCACCGCCCCATTCTCGTAGGATGTCTGTGAATTGGGCCAAGCTGGATCGTCGACGACGTTGATTCGACGCGGATGGTTCCTGTGGCTCGTTCGGCGGCGATGTGGACGTGATCTGTGTCGCCGAGTCGCGTCTTCCCGTTCCTGTATAAAGAAGATGAGAGGTACTTGTGTACATAGAACCGGTCGAGTACTTTTCTTTGTTCAAAATGTGCTATTCGAATTTTAATCGTTCGACAGTTTTAGTAATAATAGGTCACGCAATGGGAAGTTCAAAAATTTGATCAGAATTGAAGGTAGATGTTATTAACGAGCATTTCCCTTAGGGCAGCTTTCGCCAGGATATGTCATTAATTCGTTGGGAGAGCACTTCGTAATCCACTTAAAGTAGTTTTGTTTCGCGTCTGACCAAGCGCGGACTGTCACTACTGCCGCGGATATAGTGAATCGTTTATATTTGTTGCACTGCATTTCGCGAAATGGAATTAATTCTGAGGGTGTATTCAATTTGCAAATTCATTGAAGAATGTATGTAGATGAAGATTTAGCTACCTCTGACGTCATTAATTGTATTAACAATTACAAATATAAGCCGTTCTATGTAAAAGTGGTACTGGAGTACTTTTTCCTCTTTCAACATTTGAACTCGTTCTTTCAAAAAGTTTCCCTTATCTTTTTTTCAAAAAAGAAGAACTCCTTTAATGGATACAATAATATAACGTTTTCCCCTGGGAGCAGGTTTCATGGTACTTATTTAACTGTAATAAAAAAAAACTAAATAATTCTATTGCATTTGAAATTTAATTTACATATTTTTCCTTCTTATTAAATTAGACATACGAAATGAAATTATGTATTTCTCAATGCTTGTTTAATTCTTTATTCAAAACTTAGTTTTAATCGAATTTTCTTGAAATATAAATACACCCATTGATATTAATGTGGTTTAGTTTCCTTTACAAAGCATCAGTTTCTCACCTCCTTGAAAATAAAATTGTTCTATTTCCAATACGAAACTAAAACTATTACTTTGTTTTTTAGATTATTAGTACAGCTGTGACAAAAAAAAAAGACGAATAGGTTCACAATTCGATTCGATTGTCAATAGTTACAATGTTGTTTCCAAATAAATCATGTAACTTAAAATACTATTGATCTCAAGAATCGAGTAGAATATATGTATATATGTGTAGGAGTTGAAATCGACGATCGGTTACAGATCGTCGATCGAAAACATGTTTGTTTCGGCAGGTCGTTCACCGGTGTCGATGACCAACGTCATAACAGAACCTAGACACAGGTGATAGGTGAACGACCGCCGAAACAAACATAACAAGGAGCGAAAGAGAGCGAGAGTGTGTGTGAGAGAGTACAGCGAGTAAAGTGCGTTGACCGAGAGTATGGAGTATGTGAGTATGTGTGTGTGCCGTGTTTAGTATATAAGGCGGCGAGCAATAGGAATAGGGATATAGAGATATAACCGATTAGCGAGCGAGATAGAGAGAACATAGCGAGTAATATACAGCGAGAATACAGCGAGTAATTTGTTAAACGTTAGCATCTGATAATAAAGTCTTTTACTACACCAATTAATACGTGGGATTACCTTGGCACACCCGCCAATATAACCAAATCCCTACATATGCAATACATACCAAGACGTTGCTTCAAGGTGGACTCTTCCACCTGTTCTCGGACAAGATCGTCCCATCCATTTCCTCCCTGCCATATAAGACCGACTTGATGGCTCAGAATCGGCAGGTTACACACGAAGCAGATCGCTGTCATGGTCCTGGAATTCGGAGAATTAAATTAATCCGCCATTTTATGCACACAAGTGGGAAATGTAAGTCAAGATAAACGAATGCAAAGTTTCGACGATAGATTTACGTGAATCCATTCCATGCAAACAGAACATTTATACATTAAAGTTCAGTTGAAGTTTTAGAAACCAGCTAAGCGTTTTTGCTACAGTTACTTTCATGCTCGACAAGTCACGTGTCTCATTCTTCCGCTAAGATAAAGGGAAACGAACGAAGATGAAGTATAATCCAGTTTAGTTTTAAAGCAAACTGCTGCGTTCACGATGCTACTGGCAGATTGTGCAGGCGGTTGACAGAATGTATTCTGAAAACTGTTCCAGTAATATTTGTGAAACTCAGTTGCATGTTAAAATTATTCTTTCGCTCACTTGCAACGTAGAAATATAAACGTTTATTTTATCAGGTTTCTCGGCCAAACTAATTTTGCGCAACGTAAATAGTTTCTAATTGCGTATGACAAGCAATAATAGCATCACAAATTTAAATCTCAATACAGGAAAGCAACTTATATTGATTTAATGACAGAAGTGCTTTAAATTCTATGGATATTTCTAGTAAATTAATTGTAAAAAAATGATCACATATTAAAAATGCAATAAACAGCTTTATTTCATATTTCATTTCCATAAACTTCCTGCGCAACTAGCACACTTACTCATCGACAAGCAGTACTTTCACCATCATTTCCAAGTGGAATTTCACACTAGGTCGGCAAGTACAAAGCAAAAGCAAAAGTAGCAGCGTGTTCAGGAAAAATTAATTGACCGACCAACGCACGGTGATGCTCGCTTTTCAAAAATACTCTTCCATCACGCTGCACCACAAACGATCGCTTAACGGAGCGACGTTCTGCGAATACAAAGACACAGATGTGTCTATAAAGCTGGCAAATTGCTACCAGCATCATTCCAAAAGCGTGGATGCAGCGAAAGCGTCATATAACCAAGCTTCTTTTTATTTACATGTGTACTGATGTATCTAGTCCGTATACAGGATGTGCAACTAGTTCGGCGTGAACAAAGCGTACTTTTTCGTCGTAGGTGGAATGGAGAGCGTGCGATGCCTTTTCTCAAATTTTAAAGGCAGAATCTTATTGAACTTTAATTTGATTCGATTTGAAGAGAGAATTCCACGAAGTTATTAAAATCTATAAAATATACGAACAACTTAATTCATCTTTTGATTTGTCTGTATTTCCATCTAACAAAGTAAATAATATTATCTACATCATTGAAAAAACATAACATATCTTTCCCTAAAACGAAATTCCATGTTCTTTAACAAAAATTTAGCTTGCTGGACAAAAGGCTACCCATTTAACACCGTCACATCCTGTACACAATTACTCGCAGGCTAAATATGTCGAAGATGAAAAAGAGAATAGTACAGAGACAGAGAGAGAGAGAGAAAGGTAGAGGGTGCAGTCGTGTGTCTGTCCTCTTATCACTCAACAAGTAACAAAGTTGCCAGAAACTCAATTTTCAATTCTCAAAAGTTCAAATGTATCTGGTCTGTCTATTCGACCTGTAATGTCGAAGTCTGGGGTTCTGCAACGACATCGCATGGCAGGGGCCTGGCCGACCTGCAAAAGACAGACACACACAAAAATGTTTTTTTTTCTTCTCTTCATGTCACGGAATCTTCGAATCCTACAATTCATAGAGATGAGTTGAAATCAATGCACATCGATGACGTTCAGTCCTACGAGTCACGTTGGTTCGTCGAAAAAACAGAGAAAATTCTACCGTCGTATAATAAAATATTGTTGAACAAAAATTCTGTAACGAGGAAAGAATCGCGTTGAACAATATTCACCATCTCGTTCCATTACTGTTCCTCAGATATCTTCTTTAGTCGTCGCTCGATGGTCTAAAAACTTGCCCGTCAAGTAATTAACTTGGTTAACCTGGCCAAGCTGGCCTTTAATGAAGTCTAACGATCCACGAGGAAGCATACTTAAATACCGAAACTTTGCAAGCCCCGCCGGAATTATTCGCATCGGAGGGTAGCTGCAAATATTTGCTGAATGAAATACTGTAACCAGCTTAGCAGAACCGAAAGTGATTATTTTTGAACGCACTGGCTTTGTGTATTTCACGAAACACGTTTCAACCCGTTGTTAAATAAATGACTGGAAGCTAGATCGGTTTCGAAAGGGGGAGTCATGAAACAATTCTTCGGCAATCGGCGATTTCGGCCTCCGGGTTTATGATACGGCTAGCTTTGAATTCTATTCAGATACATCGGGCACATTAAGGTAGAGGTACTTAGTCGCTGTACTGGTATAAAACTCTAGAAAGAGACCACATGTTTTCGACGCCTATTGCCTCTGAATAGCAATTGCCGTATCACAAAACCTTTGGTGCCTCGTTGAAGGAAGGCGTTAGAACCGCCAAACCATATGTGCTCGGTCCCGTTGGCCCAGGTAAGCAGGCCTTGGAAACCGAGTACCAGCAGGCGAACACGCTGATTGGTCGACACCCGCTTTAGTAGACACCCATTTTAGTATATAAGCACACGTTTTGTAAAATAAAGCAGTTACCCAAAAAACCAAAGAACACTCTCGTTCCTTCTACTTTGCTATACATAGAGCCGGAATATGGCATATATTCCGGCTGGTCCTTCGAGCAATTACTAACAACATTTTAGTCGGCACACACTTCGTGCAAATATACAACAAGGCCAGAATGATCGTAAGATCAACCGCTGGTATTTAACAAACAATTTTAAACCCTTCCTTCTTGTCATGGAATTACAGAGGCTGAAAGAAAATTATATATATTTCTGATTTCCATAATGAAGCAAGATTTCCAACTAGATCTGTATGCAAAGCAACCGACCAATGAAATTCACGAAACAGTCAAATCAATATCACTATAATAACTAATGACATGTCTCGTTATTCATACATTTCACATGTTGCCTCGTATCCCAGAATTAACATAGATTAATATAACGACGTGATTAGAATAGCTCGAGGCTACGACTGCGTTTAAGTTAATGATTCCGGCCTGCGATTCCACATTAATCAAACGTCGACGATAGAAACGTAGGTATTCGGAACGATATCAATGTATTTTCGCGAATTCGCCGCGAATTTCCCACGGGCGTAGTCTTCGACGAGATTGATTAAACACGAATCACGTTTCCACGTTAATCGCGTTCACGGAGCACGACGTGATAGGGAATATGAAATTATCGCGTTTAGAAGGAGTCGCCACACGTTCACCAAAGGGGAGGTCCGTGAGTCGAGCAATTTTGTATACATTCGTATGCTAATACGAGAGGTCGGTAAACGAAGAAGGGAAACGGGAAAACAGGATTAAATAAGGCGCAAAAGTAGCTGGCCTGGGGGAGATTCGATAATTGATCCTGGGAAAGCGGGATTTTCCTTGCGGGAAGAACACGTTCGATGCTTGAAACTTTAGAATAATTTGCAGAATATATTTAGGAATTAAACGTGTATTGGCAAACTCTTCATTGGACGAATTAAGTGGGTGTTAGATAATTGTTTTTGCATTTTTAGAGTGGTATAGTTATGAATTTGGATTCGTCTTAGATTATAGCTTCGGAATTTTGGTTTAGAGTGAATTTTATACAAAGATTTTATTTCTATTTTCGTGGTTTCATTTTGACTTTGTAAATTCGAAATTTTCTGTAATATATTACTGACCGGTACAGGATTAATTGGTTCTGTTTATTAGACTTCGATGGATCAGTGTGCAATAAATTGTGCAAATGATTTGGCGACAATAAAATGAGCTTTACATTTTTTTTAAATTGCTCAGTCTGTTTAGAATATTTTAATCTCGTCGGTACACGTTGAACCTATTTTAACTCATTGTGGAGCAATGAAACGACTCTTGTCTTGTCTCAAGAACTATTTTTAACCATGGATGGAGACGCCGTGATTTATGGTGTACATAGCAAGGTGTATTCTGTCTTCAAGTTATTCCACCCCTTTAATTTCAAGCTTCTTCCATGTCGTTTGTGCATTACAATTACTATATCTTTATTTTAGGATATGACGTCGAACGACGAATGAATCGGAGAAAACAGATTACACTGTTCAACACGGGTCTGATTTTGTAACCTTCAATAGGCGTTTCTCGTAGTCTTTAACGCGCTGATTACGAATCTGAAATCCGTTTTTCTCCAGAACGTACCATTTTGGAAAAAATCGATTTTGAAAAAAATCGCGATTTTTCAACTTTGGGAGTGTTTTGTACTTTTACGGTAATAGTTATTCAGTTCCGCATGGTGCCAAATGATTCTTTGGAGTTTCACGAATAAAATGATATAAATAGTTGTTTGATTATAAACATTTAAATATGTTTAAATGATGATAAAAGTGAAAAGGACACCGAAAACGCACCCATTTTGGCCGATATTTTTCAATTTATTTAAAAAACTGAGGGTCTATGAGAAAATCTGACTATCCCACGCGATAGAACAGACATTTTTGCTAAGGAAAGCACCAACGAAAGTTGCAAAATCATTTTCGTTTTTAATATAGAAGCGAAATAGTTTAGCAAAACACGCGACGGTGGCAGTGGTACTCAATGACAGCAGTCGCTTCGCTTTATCCAGTTCAATATTTTTGCGCTTGTTACAAAATAGTTTATAAATAATTAAATAATATTTTTTAAATGATTGCATAAACTAAGTATAATATTGCAAGAAGGTAACAGAGCCGTGCACGTGTAGCGATTCCAGTACGCTGAGCGGCAAGCGAAGCGACTGCCGTCATTGAGTACCACTGCCACCGCCGCGTGTTTTGCTAAACTATTTCGCTTCTATATTAAAAACGAAAATGATTTTGCAACTTCCGTTGGTGCTTTCCTTAGCAAAAATGTCTGTTCTATCGCGTGGGATAGTCAGATTTTCTCATAGACCCTCAGTTTTTTAAATAAATTGAAAAATATCGGCAAAAATGGGTGCGTTTTCGGTGTCCTTTTCACTTTTATCATCATTTAAACATATTTAAATGTTTATAATCAAACAACTATTTATATCATTTTATTCGTGAAACTCCAAAGAATCATTTGGCACCATGCGGAACTGAATAACTATTACCGTAAAAGTACAAAACACTTCCAAAGTTGAAAAATCGCGATTTTTTCAAAAATGGTACTTTCTGGAGAAAAACGGATTTCAGATTCGTATTCAGCGCGTTAAAGACTACGAGAAACGCCTATTGAAGGTTACAAAATCAAAAAAAAGTTAAAATTTGTCGAACAGTGTTATGTATCAATTTTAATCATTGTTCTACGTCATGGGATTTATTTCGATCATGCGAACTGCGCTGCCTATTCAAATTATGGTGATTAAATTCATATTGTTAAAAGCATGGTGCAAGGATAAATAATAATTACAGCCCGTCCAGGCGGCTGTGCGTAATAATTTTAGAATAATTCTTTGGACAAATTGTGTGAATCCATTGTAATATCTATTATAAAATCATGAAGTGCAAACAGTGTGTATTGTTGTTGAATTGTTCCATACGCCATTCATTAAATGAAAATTACAAATACAAAATAATAGCGTGTACGTACTTTACATGGTTATTCTTGTCAAGCAATTTCCATTGATATTTTATAATAACGTAACTGTTTTATAAATATTTGAAAGCACCTCGATATCATTTATTTCATTCTACTACTAGATAAAGGCTATTCTAATATAATATTTAAAGGGTGTGTTTGGACGTAATACGCGGTTCCGATGCTACTGATTAATTAGTATACGGAGGTCGTAAATCTCCGTTCCGATTTCGTATCGACACCGTTACTCGCGTATGACCCTACGACCGTTTAGGGAGATAGGGGTGGTATATTGAATGAATATTCGTTTCGGTAACAAATAAACTCTTTAATAGCAAATAGTGTGTAGTGTTGAACAAGTATAAGTATAAGGATCAGAATGATGTGTTTAATTTACTATCTAGTGAATGGATGTTTTTTGAAGTCAGAGAGAAAAACGGTTTTCTTCTGCTTCTGAGTTAAGACGACTGAGCGAAGAAGAAGATTGACGTCTCTTCTCTTCGTAGTGCTATGGATACGATCCTGTCTTAGACTGCCTTCCTCGTCGAGTGTATCCTACAACGTCGACTCGGAAGGGTCTTTTGAGCGTACTGATTGGGTCCAGTAAAAATGTATGATTGCCAATCGGTGTGTCTAAAACGTAGACACACCTTTCCTTTGGGCCCGAATCGCGGGTTTTTCCAAAGGAGGCGGTGCGACATTGACCGTGCCAAACAAATCGCCAAAGCACGGAAATTTCCGCCAGGGTCCCAGAGCTTGACCTGGTTGGGCCTGCTGGGGCACAGCTGCGAGACCCTTTTGGAAACTCACGTTTATGATACATGCAATTAACTGTTGAGGCCGTGTATGTTTAATTTCGTCTACCTTGACGGATTACAAAATAAAACGACTTCCTCAAAAACAGCTCTATTACTTGCGTGTCATAAACGCCCTAGCCATCTGCACGTTTGGAGGTTCCTTTTCGTACAGATTGCTGGCCGTCTTTTTATTAGGTAGGCAATTTGTTTGAGGTGTCGGTTCCGCGGATTTTCCGCGTAACAGGGTGTATTAAATATTGAATAATATCTCGCGTCAATTTCCAAGATTTCCAAAAAATCCATAAACTAATAATAATAAAGATTGTATATTTACATGCGTTCCAGCAGTCTCAAAATATGATACATTTCACCAAGTAGCTGTTCTATCAGTAAACAAATTTTTCACTGCTTCCTTACTGCCCTCAATTTTACTTTCCCCTATTTGGGTTTCTCTCCCTCCTTCTTATCTCCGTTTTACACTGTACGTACCCCAAACTTCCTTCGTTTCCTAGAAAGCATTTCACAGTCTTTACTCACAGTAAAAGAGGCATTAGCATGCAAAACAGGATCCGGTTAAAAGCTGGAAAGGGGATTCTGAAGAGCCTAACGCGAAAGTGCCGGGGAACTTTCAGTCAGATAAAATATTTACGAAATTCACCCGGTGAATTCGCCATACTTTCATAGAATCCCGAAAGTTTGCCGGAGAGGTTGCAGCGCAAGAGAACGCGGAACCATATTGCGAAATTCGAATTTATGTTAAACTTTTCGCGACCATGGATTGAAGTCTAACGTTGAATCACAATGGATACATAAATCACCCCTTCTTGCCACCCCATCTACGTGACATTAAACTGTTCCCTCGCCACGCTAATCATTGAATTAATAGGGTGCCATGTAGATAACAATTTGGGAGAGATTAGGCTTTCGTCTGCCTAAGGTGATTTATTTTCCTGTGGTTGCAGGGATTTTAAGTAGTTCGGGCTTGCGGTTAATCAGGCGTACCTTTAAGCCTCGCAAAAATAGTTTGTATGATAATAATAGTATCATGTAATATATGTAATATGTATACAACTTTCAAAACATAAATATTTTATATTTTATTGTATCGACATTGAAAGTAAATTATCGTTCCGTTACTGCAAAGAAATATGATAATTGCGTCGCTTGATTAAACTTTAATCTAATTGATGTTGCACATCATGGAATACGTGTACATATGTTAAATATATTATTAATTCACAAAGGGCACGATAATATCATGCATGAAATTGATATTATGTTATTCCTTAAGCGATTTAATATATGATTATTTGGAAGGTCATCTGCCCTATACGTTTTCAACTGTGTGTGATGATTCATGAAGTTGCATTAGAGTAATTGACTTGTTGAAGTATAATTGAGAAATTAATGAAATCTCTTTAATTGACAGCCAAATATTCTTCTCCGTGTACCACAGTTCGATAGTTGTTATGAATCAAAATAAGTAGAGTATAATGAATACGAATTTCCAGATCACAGGTCCTCCATATTTTGTGCCAACTTTTGTATGCAACACAACCGAAGCTGTAAACAGTTTCTGCTCGACATGAATTGTAATAATGTGGCAACGATGTGACATCATATTGCGGTCCGAATTAACGCCTCGTGAAATGTCCACGTGTCACCAATAGCATATATATTCGACGTTTCGTGACATGACAGTAATTCTCGTGATGATGCCCGTTGCCCGTTGACCAGTACATAAACGCGTCATTTAGAACTGACCGATTAACTCTGAAAATGTACCAGGCATTTTTAAACGCATGTATCTGTTTTAAGTGCCAAATGAGTGACAAATGCTGAGGGCGTTCGACGCGTGACCAAATTTCTAAGCGAAATTTGTCAAAAATTTACCGACTGCAGTTATGAACCTTGACACGAGTTGATAGAGCGATAACGTGATTCATTTTTATTCTTACAATTGTTCAGAATTGTGGCAAAGAAATATGTGATAATATTTTCAGCGTTAAACGGTTTTTTATTTTTCTATAAAATAGTCTAGGATGAAAATATTCAATGAAATTTTGTGTCATTAAAGAATTTCAATCCTATGTCCTCGCAACAGTGAACAGACTACGATATTGAGTGATAAAACATGGTGGGAATAAGAAAATTTATATTATTTGTGTCGACTGTAATGTTCATTAATTTTTTTGTTTATTAAATTAATAACTTTCGTATGGTTGGCCGTATATTAAAATTATTTATTGCGAGGTATGTGAGAATGCCAAACTACTGAAGGAGTTTTTATTCCGTAGTCGCGTCTGACTATGCACTGCCATCTACTACTTGAACGGTGAATTATCACAAAAATTATTGAACGTTAAAGATATTATACTGTCCACTGACATCATATCTAATATCCAACGACGAAAATGCACAGTTCTTCGTATATATATTTATGCAAACAGTTAAATATTATCCACAACAGTTATTTAAAAATATAAGAACAAAGTAATATCTGCCAATTCTCAATCTCGAACTTATCCTTCCTCAATACTTAAAAATGATTAATATCACCCTGTTTCTAAACAACTTTCTTCGACTTAAACATTATTGTCAGCCTGACAAACAATCCCCAATTTTTTCATGGATCGGAAAATTTGTTTCCCAATGCAATGATTGCATTTTTACAAAAGTGTCAGATTTTTCCGCGAAAGTGTTACGCAGATACGGTTTCCCCCGTGTTTAAAATGCAAGACTCATTTGCACCCCTGTCGACTGGATCCGCGCCTTAATAAAGTACAACCTCGAAAGTAATCTGTGAAAACTCTCGTCCAACATCGTTCGAGAAAACTCATCTAGACGACGGTGAAAACGACAGTGGGATGCAGCTTCCGGTGTTTCCAGAAGGAAATTCTACTCACCGGTCTCTTGCCGGCGATCAGACAGATAAAATTAAATCTCCTTCGCGCGCAGAAACTTGATAATGAAGGTTAAAGGAACTTCTGAATTCTTCGTTCTTATTTCTAGTAGAAAAGAGATGGCTTCTTGGGTGTACGAACTTCAAATACAGCGTAGCGTTTCGTTTTGAATTGGGCAGGAGAAATAATAATAAGTAAGAGTCATTGTGGAGTTTCAAACAATTTATCATAGAAAGGTGTCATTGCTGAAAAAATAAAAATATTGTTTCTAACAGGTTCCTTAAATGTTAAACTAATATAATTACAGAAGTATGACTTATTTTTAGTATTTTTTTCATCACAAATATGCAATTGAACATTTCATAAACTGTGTCGTACCTTCTATTTCTTCACGACGGCCACTTTATTTATGTGTCACCTCACACGATACCGTGATCGCGCTTCGAAGCAACAGTCGATGTGCACAAAACCAGTGATCCACAGGTGGCTCTTAAATGCAGGGAACGTAGTTCGTAAAACGTCTTCGAAATCGTGAAGTTATTTGGCAACCCGTTTCCTTTTTATAGCAGCTCGTCAATTTAAACGAACTACATCCAACGCTAATAGATAACCAACTATCAAGTCACCTCACCTAATATTCATGGAAATAGAACTAACAGTGCACATTAATAATTATTAATTCCTATGACTAATAATAATTAATACCAATTTCTATTCAATAACAACAACGAATTTCCATTTATCTGCAATAAAAATCTTCCCTAAATGAAAATCTTCGTCAAATAAGGCTCTCCCCTGAACAAGAAAATCGTTCTCTAAATAAAATCGTAACATTCTCGAGCAACGGATTCAAATTTGGAACGTTAATTCCGGGAACGCGAAACGCAGAGATACGTAAAACGTCAGTCAGCCACGCGAACGGGAATCAAAGGGAAGAGAATGCGGATGAAGAGGAATGCCCTCGACGAGGAACAGGCAAAGAAGAATGGACGATAAAATCGCGTGCACCGTTACCCCGAGCCGAACAAAGGCCAACAACAGGGTATCGTCATAGCAACAGGGCCACGTGCAGAGACCGAGAGATCAGCGAGACCTGGAAATTGGCGACATGAGATCGAACGGGGATGAAAACACGAGGGAGAAACGCCGGCGAGAGGGAATTTTGAGGTGGGAGAGCTCCGAATTCCCCGACGATCGAAGAAAGGCTAACATGGTTTTCTTTGTTTCCCATCGGCGAATTTATGGTCGCGGATCAAGGGATGAAAACGGGGGGCGAAAAAGAGGAAGAAAGAAAAAGGGTGGGCCGGGAAACGAGAGGGGTAAATGAAAGTGTCGCGCTCGCGGAATACGCGTCGGGAATTATTTATCGCCGAACAGGGGGGATGTCGAGGCACGGTACAAATAGACAGGTGACACCTGAGACGCAGAGAATCCAGATTTTATCGCCTCGCCGTGTATAATAGAAGGTTGGACACCGACGCAGAACCCGAGCTTTATTGTCGCCACGTGAAACGTACGAAGTGCTCGAAGACGCTGGTTCTGGCGAGGTTCACAGGCACAGAATGAGGGTGTTATTGGACGGGGTGTGGGTACATACAGGGCGAAAGGTTTTGCTGAGGGAAGGGCGCAAACCTTTGAGTGGTGTCGTTGGGAATTAAGATTTTGGAAGTGGTTGAATCGAGCGGTTTTGTAAAACTATTTTATGTTGCTAGTTATTACGAGAATTTTGTATTCATTAATTGGCAGGTGGCCGAGGGTTGGGCAGCTAGATTTAGAAATGATTTATGGTTGTCAGAAATAATCGAAGGGGGTGAATGTCTGGGACAGTTATTTATTTCACGGTAGCGATTCGATTTTAATTGAATTAATTAATATATGACAGGAAGATCTGATCGATTGGGCACTTAGGATTATTTATTAATGTGTATACCAGAACACTGTCAAAAGTTTGATTTCTAAACGAAGTAAATTTTGTTAAGAGGCCCTGCAATATTTTTGCGTGTTGTGTTAGTATAATGTAATGCGTAATGTTTAATCTGTTCCTTCTAAGAAGTGCTCAATAATATACGTCGCACTTTGCAATATGAACATATTCTCGTAATAATCTGCATCCCATAATGTTTATATTCGTGCAAAAATTCTTTTAAATGAAACGTATTTGTGTATTAAAACAGTGAAAACAGTCCAATGATATCGTGACTAAAATATATTTGTAAAAAAGAAATTACTGTTTGCAAACAATATTTTTTTTCAAAAAGATGCTATCTTTGCGCAGTATTAAAACATTTTTTCTAGAAGATATTTATTCCAAATTCTAATGTAAAGACTTCTAAATGTAATACAAAACGGTAGTAACAATATTTCACTTCGTTTTAATTAATTAACTGCATCAGTAGACTAAAATTAATGCCCTGAAATAAAACATATCCACATCTCTGCGCCAGTATAACAGAATAAATTTAATTCTGCAAAGAGATATTTCATTTCCCGGTAATACGCGTTTGTAATATACGTAAAAGTGTATTTTCATCGACTTTCCAACCATTTCGCTGTTATACACACGTACACACATAGACTTCTGTTCCAATGAAATCGACGAGACATTTTCAAGCATTGTCTATTACATTTACACGTCAAAGAGTATATTGCAAACGAAGAATGGCAGCGAAAAATGAGATTTTCCGATGCAATTTGAGAGTCAAATTCGTTACTCGGTAAATAACGATAAAAGCAACCTGTTAAAAGATAACGTGCACGTGAACAGGGGGGGGGGGGATTTCATTCGGTAGAAGAATCGTTCGAAATCGCTTTTCCTTTGTCACGATTTAATTAAAATGGGTGTAATATCCTCTAACGGGTAGTCCGTACGTGAAATGTTACCCTCTTGAAAAATGGCTCGTTGATTTATACATTAAAATCTCGCCAACTCGTGCTTAAAGCTTAGTCGTTTTCATTGTGAAAACGAAATGTAAAAAACTATAACAAAAGTAGATAATAATGCAACCTCAACTCAATAGTATCGCCGAATTGATGGAAGCTTTATTTTGTTCTGTTTAAAACATTTTCCTCCGCAACTCTTCCAACTCTTCAACGGCAAAAATAGAATCACGAAAAATCGAATATAGCCTATCTCGTTAAAGTGATATTCGATGCGAGACGAATCAACGAGTGCCAAACAATCTCGTTAAAATAAAATTCTATCACGAATGCAGTGGAACGTTCCTATATCAAGTTTAATAAAAACAGGAAAAAAAGAAGAAGTACAACGGTAAGATACGAAAGCGCAGTCGAAGCTGACGAGAATAAAAAAAAGCTTCTCTTGAATCTCAGTCGCGTTGCAAGGCAATCGCGAAAATAGAAACGAGGGAAAATAAGTTACGAGGATTCGATTTGAAAGATGACTGACGACGAAACTGACTTTACCACGTTTCGCAACAAAGTGATTGCGAGAAATGTGCAATTCCATCGCTACCTCCTGCCACAAATGGCTTACGCGTTTCTAAAATTCATTTATTCATCTACCCGGACAACTTTCCGTGCGTACTATTTTACCGTGGCGTTTGTGAAAAAATTTCAACGACAAAATCACCAAGTTTTGCAGGGCTTTGAAACTGCGAACCTTTTGCAATTATTGATTTACGAACGGTCTGCGTTTAATGTGTATCGTCGCGTTGGAAAGGAACGATTTTTAGTACAGTCTGGAATATTTACGAGAAATTTGGTTCTTCGTTGAATCAATATTGCGAAAAGGAACTTAATGGATTTGTATATCCGATGACCCAGAAATCATTCGCGGGATTTCACCGAGCACGTACGCGCTGCAATTTTTTTACATCCATTATTCGACATACAGCAGATTCTCCAAAATATTTCACGAAGCATCAAATCCTTTTTGCGCTCATCCAAAAATGTTGTCGCAATAGCATTTCGAGGTTACAATATTCGTGCGAATATAAAATATACTTTTTTTTAGTAAATAAAATCGTTTTGTAATTCATTATTATTACTTTATATCATCATCGAATGATTAAAGGTTTAAAAATTATTCGTGCGATATCTTTTTCTAATATTTTTCAAATGGAAGAAATAATATTACCAAAAAAAGAAATGTAGAGGAACGTGATTGGAAAAAACTCGATGCGATACGACCCTAATAGAGGAACAACATGTCGATAAATATCGCAATCGGTGTTACACGAAACGGATAAAACACTGTGCGACGGGCTAAAACACGGTTTGACAAATACCATCACAATATTTTCCCACTTTTCACGATTGATACGGCGCATTTCACGAAACTTTTCACTCTTTTCCATCACCGCCGCTGTTGCAGCTGGTGTGGTTTGCACCACAACTGTGAAATGCGCGTATTTTCGAATAGGATGCTTCAGTTTTACACTCAGCATTCTGTAACGTCAGCAGAAAATGTTCCAACGAGGAATGGAATTAGAATTTATTATTTGGAAAACGGTGTTTCCATTTTACGGTGTGTTACGTAGGAAGGATTGTTTCCTTCGTTTTCGTCTATCATGCCCTTATTCGGGAATCGGGAACGCGTGCAGTCGGGTCTGCCCCTTTCGCGGTGACGCGATGACGTAACCCTTCGGGGGAACGTTTTCGATCCTTCCGGACCCCTTGGAAAATTCGGTACCCCCACCATATTTCTGGTCCGAATTTCAAGTATGTACATATAAAAGGGGCATGAAATCTACGCTCGGCGCTCAGTATGGACCTACTAGCTACGTAGCATGTTGGTGCCGGCTAGCCATACTGATGCCCAGCGAGATCGGGTTTCAGTCCCTTTTAAGCAACTCTTATTTATTAGGGCTTAGTTTGAATAATCAGGCAACCGAGTTACTTCGCGATTATCCAGTATACGAAGCTCAGCGAGAACGGGTTCAAGTCCCCTTCGAGCAACCTTTATTATATTTGTACGACTTTACGTAAAAGACTGAAACCGTGGCTTAGCTCCGCGGTATTTCGTTTTGTAAAAACCTTGTAAGAAGAGAATATAGACTTTCTTATTCGACCATAGGCGCATTTATTTCATTTCGACAACCTATACCAATCATAAGCAGTATCAATCCATCGAAGGGATATACCTTAACCGCTCAAGGTGTATCGCAGGTTACGAGACCAAATTACTAACAATCCTGTGGCTCCCGGTGATGCAATAGGCACTGGTTCGTCCACACACTTCCTATCGAACGGCTTGACCGTTTAACTAACATAAAACTCTTTAAAAACCGATCCTCGGCTCCGCAGCCGCGCCCCATAGCCCTCGCCTCGTAACAGGTGCATTGCTAATATTGGACTGTTAACAGCAGTAACCAAATATATAATACTTATAGATATAATATATTTTATTCGAAGCAATAACTGAAGAGATTTCTCGTATTAATATTTAAGAAAGCATAACGTAATTCCTTTTGATTATCAGAAAATAGTAGGAACGTTATTTTTAACGATCGAAGTTTTGTTTGTGTAATTTATGAAACAACGCAGAAGTCAGTGATTCTGAAAATGCATTTTAAGTCATACAGTTTTCGTTCGAAGATATTTGAACATTTTAGTTTTCATGAGTTAACTAATATTTTTCAATGATCCTAGAAAAAGAAGTGAGTTTATGTAAAATATTGTCATTCTCTTATGGAGTTCCATAATTTTACCATCATGCAGCGTAAAGATTTATTTTTTTCTTTATTTTGTAACAACTTGCATCGTTACAATAATTACTAGCGCAGATCTGGTTCACGCGGTGTTCAGAATCACAGCATCGATTCTTAGTCCCTTCACGGTTTTACTGCAACCGTATCAACGATTTCTCTTTAATCTCTGTGCACGTAAACGCCTGAAGAGACTTCACTTCACTGCTGTGCGCCATTGTTCTCCCAGTAAAACCGTATGAAAAAAAATTAAATAAGAATACACAGTACATATATACATGCCATCAGACACACAACAATTGTTCGATAAAAAATGTATATAAACGTTCTCTATTACACCGTATGATTATTCCAATTATTTATATAAATCATATCTTACATAATTCAACTTAATATCTAAGTGTTTAAGTGCTCTTCAATGGTAACAAACACCGTACTGTTTTAATGATCCAGGACATTTTGTCTTCAAGATATCAGAGAAAAAACGGTGAAACATCCACCCTTGAATGTAACATTTTTAATCCCATGCAAGGTAGCACTGGATAAATTAACGAGAGAAAACATATTTCATATGTAAATCATTTTTCCTATTGAACAACCTCCTTAAGAACATAGAATATTCTTTGTCCACGGTCTCTTCAGCAGTGTCTCTTTTTTTGAACGAACCTTCGACCATGTGGAAGCCCTGCTACTTTTAGTAAGTGGTCATAAAAAAGGATTGTCGGGCGAACGCCATAAAAGCTCGTGTAACTATTAAACTGTATTCCTCGGTTTATCGCGCCATCACGTCGAAAGAACAATTTGTACGAAAGCTACTCCCCTTTGGCCGAACAGCAGAAGAAACTGAGACACGAACACGTGTAGGAAGATAGAGACAGTTCCCGCGTCTAATTCAGTCGAGGTTCACACTTTGGTCAGGATATAAAATTCCACGAACTCGATTCTTCATTCTTCTGCTACGAAATACAAAGTGTAGATACGATAAATCTAATTGGAACTGAGAGAACAGGACTTCAGTACGGAAAATCCGGAGACCTAAATGTGACAATGTGGCAAGTGTTAGGAGAAAACATTGCATAGTGTAAAAGTTTGTTTTCAGTAAACCTCGCGTAGATTGAAATAGAGGGCAGGTAGAGTAATAAGTTATCAGTCTGCCTCAATTATAAACTAACTTTATTATTATAAAACGTCGAAATACGACAATTCTCAAACAAACAATGATTCTCACCCGATTCTCGCGATACTCTCTACTCTCGACGATACTCTCTTCAACTCTCCCTTAACTCTGCCACTCGTACGCATCATCCACTCTATACATATATTCTTTCACTCATTCATGATACACACTGCAGACATTCCTTGGCGACAGTTAGTCGCGTCCACCTGAATCCTTCTCAAGTACTCAGCTCCAGATACATATCTTTCACACCTCGCAATCATTCTAAACAGTCACGCAATATTCCCAAACTCACGGTACTTAATAATTATAATACAATATAATAAATAGTGCATAGTTTTCTTATTAAAATATATTTATATGACCTTCGAATGACTGAGATAGCTTGTTTCTTTCAAACGAGATGTTTAATTAAAAAACAGTACTCATTTGGAAATACTATTTCTTTAGTTAGGGCATAGAAATGTTAAAGGTACCCATACAACTGAACTAGTGTTATTTCAATACAGTTGTAGAAAATCCCCCATGCAGAAAGCCAGAGTCTTTCATTTTACGATTTTCAACATTAAACTATCGCGTATACCTAATTCATTTGTTCCTACATTCCTTGCTTTCTATGTGCATATAAATCTGCCTCCAAAATTCTCCATTAATCAGACACAACTGATCAAAGCGACGAATCTCCACGCCCGCCACTTTCCCTCCAGCTCTACGTCAAACACTCTCACGCGCCCCCAAGGAATCGTCTCCTTCGCGCTCCAGATACAAGCGGATTTCTTCGTTTTATCTCTGCGTGGCCGCCTCTTAGTCATCCACGAAATTCATCGTGGAACACACGTGAGTCTTTCAGACGTGTCTTGCGACGGAAACAGGGGTGGTGCACAGCAGAAGAATGGGGTTCTTCATTCGAAACGCGCTTCGAATACGCTCGTCCTTAATCAAGCCACGAAATCAGAGTGGTTTCTATGAATGGAACGAGGAGAAAAAATCGGAAGGAAAAAAGCGAGATATCGTGTCGCTGGCGTTGAAATAAGGACAGAGTGTCCCGTAGGATAATTTCCGTTCCATAGAAACGACACGTCGGAGACTTGGTCGTTATTAATATACCGCGACCAGGTCTCAAAGCAAAGCAAACTATGTTTCCACGTGTACCTTGAGTTTGCGTTGATTTAAGAAATTACCGTGCACGACACGAACCATCGGGATCCGGCTATTTTCGTCCAGTAAATTGTTCCTGGTGGAATCGACCAGCAGACGCTGCACGGGGACACGCTGTGGTTACACGCATGTGTGTGCGTGTGCATGAGATGGTGGCAGGAAGTTTGGAATATGGATACAGGTAGATACGTAGGTGCGCGTGGTTATTGAAAATGGCTGATGTTCAGGATGGATTAAAGCGTTATTTCATATTGAAATTTAGAGAGGCGAGGAAATTGGCGTATATGTACATATATACAGGAATGTCGCAAAAGTTTCAGATTTAGTAGCACAAGCATGTGTCATTATTTTGTTCTTTAATTATGATAGTTGCTTTCGTTAATTTTTATAAAATATTTAATCTAAATTGCAAGTTGTATTCATTGGGACTGATAACGATAAGGATCACAGACATGTGTGCTGGAATTTATGGAGACTCCATATTATTGCGGTATTTACAGTACATTTTATCAAATATGTTATATTTATAGATGTAAATGACGATACAGTGCACGACAATGATGCACACTTGCTCGAGAGTTTCAATAAAGTCTTCAAAACATGTTGTAGCTAGCAATTAGAAATTCAGTTACACGCGGAAATTTAATTTTATATCATCCAGTTAAGGAAATTGTAACGACGTTCTTTTCGTTCGCCTCTTTTTCACCGATATTCTCAGAGCCAACGTTAGCGTGTCGTTTTTAATGGTGCTAAAGATATTTTTTAAGAAATCTCTCAGGGATCTGCGTTTCTCCAATTTACGTGCAAATTTCCCTCGACCTCGTGGCTCAAACTCAATTTCTTCAACGAAAATGTAAATAAATCCTTCGCCAGATACAAAACATGGCCGAGGAAACAAATTTTTAACCTTATGTAATTTAAAACTGTTGCTGAAAAGGAAATCGCAAGTTTAAGGGAAGTTAATCTGAAAAAATGTACCACATCATTGGTAAATTTTGTTAGAATAAGTAAGTAATTAGATAACTGTCCAAATTTAAGGATTATTCTTAGCATTTATGAGGGGCAACGAATATTGTGTCGTAATAATAAGAGGAATTCATATACACCTTCACCAATATTTCCTTTTATCAACGGGGATAATAATGATTAATTGGCGATCATCGACACAAAAAGGGAACAACGCTCAATATTCAATTTGTTACAAATCATCATGTTCATCTTATCCACGATTAAATTCTGTTATACGTAAATTAGTATTCGACAGATGAATAATAGAATACCCTGATGCATCTCATTAAAATAATACAATATATCTGCTCCCACGGATAAATTACTGTATAAAATTGATACAATAATTTAATTCTCCATCTAAATGGAAAATGCCATCTGCAAATTTTTACGAATAAACAATATTGGGCGAGATTCCAACATTCAAAGAAAACCCTCGGGAAAAAGAGTATTTCTTACAAAACCTCAGTTACTTCACGGATAACTAATCAAAAAACAACCATCGACTCGTTGGATGGTTGAAAATTGGTGCCTCTGAAACGCAGACTTCATTGATCACGATACATATCAGGCGTCGCGACGTGGACAGCGTTAAATTGAAACGGGAGGTTGGCTGATCGAGTTTCAGTTCAATTTCGCCGCCCATAATCCGGAAAACTTCGCCATTATCCGTGCTTCCGCGTTTTGCACCGCGAGATACCTTTAATGTCTCGAATTCATTTTCGCCTCGAAGCACGTGCACGTTCGAGCAGCAGCATCCAGAGACGACTAGACTCGCCGTGCGGAACACAATTAAGAAACTTCTAATGAAAACCTTTGTGTCGAGCAGCGTGCAATATGCGGGTGCATGTACGTTTTGGAAACGATTTTCGTGGAATTTTGGAAATTTATTCGCGTGCGTTTCTGACCTGCAAGTTGTTAGACGTTTCGCAGTGAAATAAAGTTTTATTATAAATTATGATATTCTATAGTACATCTATGAGGGTATTTAATATTGCGAAATTTGTATGCAAAATATCTTTGTTCTTTGCGGCCAGAAGCGGAAATTTACGAAACATTCGACATAATTTTTATATTCATGCATCACCTTCTAAACTCAAAAATAATACGATTCTTTTTTATTGTCCTTAATCGCGGTTAATTCAATATATCAGAAATATAATTAGTATTGGCACTAAAATTATATTACATTGGGCTATTAATCGTGGAATACTAGTTGCATCGTTCATGAATATTGCGTACGGTCGTTCAATTCGACGATTAACTCAAACTGTATCGAGGCATACTCGTTAGCAAGTTGTTAGCGACGTTAAACGACTTGTCGGTTCGAGTATTCCGTTGAATTACTTCCTATCTCGATTACGAACAGCCCCCTGCGTCATGTCGTAATGCTGTCTTAATTGAAGTAATTAACGCGAAATATACTAACGCTGCATATTTTCGCCGTAGCACACATTTTTTTTGTGCTTTGTTGAAAGTGTAACGAGTTGCGCGGAAAAGTCTGTTCACTTTGAAATGCAGATGTTGTCACGTACAAACTGTAGGTATTCTTTCAAGCTTTAGGTTGAATTTATTTTGTAGCATGGTTTATACATAATGTCGATATATAATCAGGTAGTTTAAAAACTGATATTTTCTATACTCACTTTAAATTTTCATTTAGTTATGAACAAAGTGATTGTAGGGGATTTTACGTAGGCAGTCTGCATTTGTTCGGCCATGATGGTCTACGTTAGGGCCTGAGATTGTCGCACCGATCGAGATGGTTCGTATCGGGCGCCAATTAACGTAGACCATCTCAAGAGCCGCGCGTCGCTTTCGAAAAGAGGACGATCGCGTCGAACGATCCAGAAGCGTCGTCGAGACACGTAGATTACACACAGAGTCGTAGAGAAGCGTGCATTGTGAGAAGTCGTAGTGTAGGAAGTTAATAAAGATTATATATATTGTGTGATCTGTTTAATTGTTAATTGAAATAGTGTAATCGCCTGACGCACCCAACAGCCTTTTCCCATCATGATTTAATTTTTGTAGTTGCTACCTGATAGAAATTTAAATGTGCATGTACATATATTCACCATAAAACAATTTTCTGTTCACATGTGCGCAGAGCTTTGCTTCATAAAAACGAAACAAAAATAGTCGGTCATATTTTTACGTTCACCTACCTAATAAAACAAAAGGAAAACAAAACTATACAATTTGCGAGAGCTAACGCAAACAATACAGTTCTTTGTAAAATTCAGCTTTCCCACGGATTTAATTTCCATCCTGCCGAATTTATCGCGATGGAAAATATTCGTTGGAACTCAAAACGGGCAAATTTTTACAAACAGAATGTGGACACGATGTTTATAGGTTGTTTAAACAACGAAGATCAACGACATCTCATCCTCCTAGCCTTCTTGTGATTAATACGAGTGGTATTTCGCCATTGATCTAGTGCAGCTTAATGGCGAACTGTCGTCCACGGCAAAGTACAGCTTTGCATGATCAAAGCAAATCGTCTGAACCAGCACGAAATTTCGTACTCGTGTGACAGCACAGCAAAGACGTGGAATGAATTTTTTATTTGTGCAAAGGGAAAACGGTGAACGCCTTTGCCGGCCTGCATTTGAATATTAATTTGATGGACAATTACTTCGAACAGAGGCAAACGTACCTTATTTATTCAAAAGAGTAATAATGATTTAAAATGTTTATAATTATTAGCTTATTATATACATACTGTATATAGTACAAATTAAAGGTTTAGATGATTGAGAAAGTATGTAAACTAATTTTATATAGATATAAATTGTGAAATTGAAATGAAAAATTGTAGAAAATTTATTTATTTGTCTTTTCCTTAATTTAACACCATAATATTTTTCATCGTCTAGCTTAATATTTTTATTGAATTCTGAATGTATATAAACAAGAATAACAGATAATGGAAAATGTCAGGCTGAACACGTCTGACTATGCGCCCGCTTCTACTACTTACCCCTCTGGTAATCAGTCTATAATTTATACTTTACTTTAACACAGTAACGAAACATGTTTACCCCATTATTCATATCGAACCAGTACGGTGAAATACAAATAATTTCCAGCCCTAAAAATAATCAATAATAATACCTGCCAGAGTTATCAGCCATGATATCTTAATACTTCAATACATTATACATTTAATATATTCGAGGCGTTCATTGCCACAAAACGAAAGTTCATTATCATTGAAACGAAAAGACCTATGCGTCCAATTAATTAAAAGGCAGCAAAAAAGAAAATTGAAACAATGCACAAGCGGCACAAAGCTTATAAACAAATTTTCCGCCTACCAAACCAGCGAGTATGCAGCTATCGTTGATAACGGTCATTATTATAGGGTAATTATTTAAAATTACCCCCTAAATTACGTACGAAATTGCCTGTCCACAAAGCATATTACGGGAACCGATCGACCAGCGTCGTGGGTAGCGATGTCAACCTCCACGCCGTCGACCTGGTCGTGTAAATTTAACCGGAAGTTCGTTATCGACGACAGAGTGAAGAGAGCCTGCTCAACTAATGTGAGTGTCAATGGTGGTAAATATACATATAGTGGCCCCACGGTACCGCGTACTACTAATGTACAGACTTGTACACACCCGTACAGTGTATGGTGTGGCAACAAACGTGTCCCATATTATTATGCACGCTTCTCCCATTGATCTGCTGATCGAACATCAATCGAGATAATGGAGATAATAAGCGTGGCCATTGCCACCCTTGCACCGTTTCGGATACGTGCACCACCATCGGATCGAGAAGATATATTGGAGAAGTTTTCGTCGATGATCGAGCCAATAGAACCGTCCGTGAAATTTGACGATAATTTGGTTTATCGCGAATTACCCACGAGAGACCCGTGGAGCAATATTAAACGCTTAAGGTATACATTTGCTTTTTTTCTTCCATTTTTCCTGTTCGACATACAGTGACTCACAAGTGACTTTTGTCAGTTAAATTGTTCAGCTTAGAGTAATATTATTTATTCTCGCGTGAAATGTACTCTTTTTTTTCGTAAATTTATATCTTTCAGGTGAAAATGAAAGAAGGGTAACACCATTATTTTTGACACTTGAAAGTACTTACGTGAGTCCGTGCGAGTGGAGAAAAATTATCGTTTTTTATTTATAATGATTTGCGGAAGTTGTTAAAACAATTTTGCAATATCCGTATTTCTTGTACTATTTCAGAATTTCTCAGATATTCAGTTCAAAATAAACATCGAGGTTTCTGTTAGAAGAACAAGCAAAACTACGATCGATCTTCCACGAAAGGGCTTTGTTTCCATCAATCTACAAGATCGCCTTAGCCGCGTACGCTATAAATAACCTCGACCTGCAATTCTTCGGCTAGAGAAATCATTATCCGAGCCGTGAATTCTTCTGTAGGAAGTAATCCCGCTTGGGGATTGAGATTCCATTCAATCGAGACCCATTGAAAAAGTTTTAGTAATTACTGAACGTAGCGGAAAGAAGGTCGACTCTGGCTCTGTTATTTTTCCAGTCATTCGCAATACACTTTGTTGCTTGCAAGCAAAATTGTATACCTACTGTGCATCTTTATTTTTCTTTCTTCGTCTCTTTTATAATTTTCATTGTTTCAGAAGTTTTCAGTAAAACATTATGCACTTTCGTTATGTACTTCTTATATATCGAAGAATTTTATTCCACGCATAATTGCAAATATAAATGAATAGACAAATTGTCGAACAAGTCAATTCTTATGGAATGGTTATGCGAAGCAGAGAAACAGCTTTAGCGCAGAGTATTTCAGGCTGTTACCTATATCGTGTTCCACCCAGGATAACCATTGTTCGAGGGGATCCTGCTTATCCGGAAACAATGAGCTTTTTGTTCTACGCGCATATATTTGGCGCTCCGAATACGGAGCGTTCGAGTCGTTCTGAATTTTATTTTGACAGGTGTAGCGCAAATGAAGACTCCGACTTTCCAATCTAGTGCCCATGAAATGTACAATTATTTTTTTCCTAATTCGCAAGCCCGTTATCGTGCAATTCATTTAAAATTTACTAATTTATTCGCAAAGACAACTGCATACATTTTAGAGGTTGTGAATTAAGCAAGTTGGAACGATATACTAACTAGTGTAATTTATTGATACATGTAAAGAGGATATTAATAGTAAATACTAGCGAGCACGATATTACGAGTACGTCTACGAGGTAGCGAATGATAATGATGGCGTCCCCACTATGGGGATGCAAGTGGCGCCGCTATGGGTGGACTAGTGGCGCCACGCCATAACCGGCCAACGCGCTTCGGCTAAAGCGCGCCATTTCAAATCTAACAATACAATATTCTTAATTCATTTGTTCTGTAAATACTGCCGCTTATGTATTATGTACACGGCCAACCAAAAGTTGAATGGCTTACTTTAACGATTAATTAATTCGAAAGTAATACTATGGAGACTGACAGTAATTATTAATCAATCATATCAATTTTTGTATAACTTTGGAGCCTGGTGGTCTCAAACTTTTTGTTGGCAGTATACAGGGTCCGGCGGAGTATATGACCACCCTCTTAATGGGGGGTTACTGGGGTGATTCTGAACAACTTTTTCCTTTACCAAAATGTTGGTTAAAGCTTCGTTTTTGAGTTATTAACGAAAAACACTGGCCAATCAGAGCGCTCGGTCGCGTGATTCCCAACGGATCTCAACCTCGGTCCGTGGTCGTGAACGAACGCGCAGGGACAGTTATGTTACCTCGTCTTAAATTAAGAATAATGTGGAATTATTCGTTATTCGTGAATAACAAATAAACTAATAAGTGTTCGATACGTTTATTCGTTATCCGAAAAAACAAAGTATTTTATTACTTATGAATTATTATTTGTTTAACAGCACGTTTTCAGGTGGATAAATTGTGTTTTAAGAAAAACGGTTTGGATAAATAATGTTAGAAAAAGGCTAGTTAAACTTACCAATTCGTGCACAAATTAACCTGCTCCGAAGGAGGGGGGTCCTTGACACTGGGTCATTGCGTCGATCCTGACCTTCCACAACAGCTGATGTTACAGCCGTGTCGATGCACTGTCAATTTTCTTGCACAGTCACTTCACTTAACACTTTCGCTGCGGACGAGAATAAGTAGGCGGTCGCCGGGAGCTGAAATTAAGATATTTTTTTTCAAATGAAATTTTCAGTCCGTAAAGTAAAAACCTGATTTTTTACAATTATCTGATTACCTGATCACGACGCATTGGCATGATTCTTGTATCGATAGCCGTTCGGAGCAGTCCTGACACCGTTCGCTTACCGAATCGTTAATAAAAACCAACTTGGCATAAGCGGAATTAACGCTGTGTCTTACACCAAATATGACTAAATAAGCAGAGGACGTGTATGAGCGTCATTCGCACATAGCAAGGGCTCAGTTCGAAGCGCATATGCGTCGTCCGCAGCGAAAATGAAATCAAGTAAGCAGAGGACGCGTATGAGCGTCATTCGCACATGGCAAGAGCTCAGTTGGACGCGCATGTGCGTCGTCCGCAGCGAAAGTGTTAACGGTCACTTTCACTTTTTGGAACGATTATCGTTCCTACGTTTAAAAAATTGTTGCTATCCAGTCGAATACAACCGTGGCGCGAATGAACGAAATGTTTCAGCGCAAGGTGTTTGATCGCCGGGATGCAAGTCGAGGTACCGAGAAGCGGCAGCATTATTATTAAAATCGCACTGCACAAATAAAACAAACATTTGATTGTACTCCTGATTTTAAAGATACATGTTGCTCGTTCGAATAGACGAATGACTCTGCCAGCTAAAGCGTTTCCTTGGTCCTAGATGAACATTCGTTAAAGAAGGGATATTGTTATAATAGAATGCAGAAGAAATGTTTCTTACTGGAACGCTTAAGTGGCTAGCAGTTTTGGCGTCAACCTCCACTACACGAAAGAATACCCCTGCGCTCTAGGGGGTGGCATGGTTTTCGTAACTACGGACCCCGATTGCGAAGCGAGACCACACACACCAGACAGTGTGGGATTACACTGTTCGAGAAATTTCAATAGAAGCGAAATAGTTTTCAAAACACATGGCGGCGGCAATGGTATATGGAAAACGAAATTATTTTATAACTTTCGTTAATGGTTTCCTTAGCAGAAAGATCTGCTCTATCGCGTGAACTTCGTTAATTTCAATATTTTATATTGAATACATCCATTCAATGAAATAGTTAATTTTATTCGCGAAACTTCATTAATTTCAATATTTTATATTGAATACATCCATTTCAATTTTTTTTATTGAATTTTATTTTATTGAAATTTGTATTGAAATTAACGAAGTTCACGCGATAGGGCAGATCTTTCAATAAATTAGAAATTAGAATACGATACGCTTTCCGAATAGATTTCTGCTAAGGAAAGCATTAACGAAAGTTATAAAATAATTTCGTTTCCAATATACCATTGCCACCGCCATGTGTTTTGAAAACTATTTGGCTTCTATTGAAATTTTTCGAACAGTGTAATCCCACACTGTCTGGTGTGTGTGGTCTCGCTTCGCAATCGGGGTCCGTAGTTACGAAAACCATGCCACCCCCTAGAGCGCAGGGGTATTCTTTCGTGTAGTGGAGGTTGACGCCAAAACTGCTAGCCACTTAAGCGTTCCAGTAAGAAACATTTCTTCTGCATTCTATTATAACAATATCCCTTCTTTAACGAATGTTCATCTAGGACCAAGGAAACGCTTTAGCTGGCAGAGTCATTCGTCTATTCGAACGAGCAACATGTATCTTTAAAATCAGGAGTACAATCAAATGTTTGTTTTATTTGTGCAGTGCGATTTTAATAATAATGCTGCCGCTTCTCGGTACCTCGACTTGCATCCCGGCGATCAAACACCTTGCGCTGAAACATTTCGTTCATTCGCGTCACGGTTGTATTCGACTGGATAGCAACAATTTTTTAAACGTAGGAACGATAATCGTTCCAAAAAGTGAAAGTGACCGTTAAGTGAAGTGACTGTGCAAGAAAATTGACAGTGCATCGACACGGCTGTAACATCAGCTGTTGTGGAAGGTCAGGATCGACGCAATGACCCAGTGTCAAGGACCCCCCTCCTTCGGAGCAGGTTAATTTGTGCACGAATTGGTAAGTTTAACTAGCCTTTTTCTAACATTATTTATCCAAACCGTTTTTCTTAAAACACAATTTATCCACCTGAAAACGTGCTGTTAAACAAATAATAATTCATAAGTAATTAAATACTTTATTTTTTTCGGATAACGAATAAACGTATCGAACACTTATTAGTTTATTTGTTATTCACGAATAACGAATAATTCCACATTATTCTTAATTTAAGACGAGGTAACATAACTGTCCCTGCGCGTTCGTTCACGACCACGGACCGAGGTTGAGATCCGTTGGGAATCACGCGACCGAGCGCTCTGATTGGCCAGTGTTTTTCGTTAATAACTCAAAAACGAAGCTTTAACCAACATTTTGGTAAAGGAAAAAGTTGTTCAGAATCACCCCAGTAACCCCCCATTAAGAGGGTGGTCATATACTCCGCCGGACCCTGTATACACGTATTTTTTGTTGGTATATAGTACAGAATATTGAGGTATATCTCTTCTTTTCAATTGGTACACACTCGTTGGATAAACACAATTTCCAAAACGATCAGGAGTGCTGTATATTGATTTCACAAGATGAAAGAAAACAGCGGAGAAAAGACTGCAATTTTGCCATCGTGTCTCTACCGAGGACACGTTTCTAACTGAACGATAGACGAGATTGTCCCAAGAATTCTGATTTTCGCGAGGTTCGTTTGCATAACGTCGCGTATCGCGAAATTTACGAGTCACGAAATATCGTGCTCGTTCAACAACACAATTCACGATGTTGCCCGAAAATCAGGTCAGCGTGCAACAAGGAAACATTGGCCTTTGACCATAAAAGAAAAAACGGTGCTTACCAAATTGCAACTCAATTCTGTAATAAATTATTCCCTTTAATACACAACTACCCTATCAAGATTCTGCTGAACAGAAAAATACAAATCAATTTTGCTATTACTTTTCATTTACTTTGCAATCATCCTGAAGTTTTTAATTTTCCTGTTCACAATTTTACTCGCGCTCTGGTTCCACTAAGTGAATTGCCTCGCATATACCATTCTCATAAATTGATAAAAGTGGACTGTAATTTGTTTTGCCCGTTGGACAAAGTTCATAATATTTTTTTCAACGACGACAGAGATGCAGGGGAAGGGGTGATACACAAAGAAAATCCATTTCAACGCATTGCTCGAGTCACCAAGGGGCCATGCGTTTGGTAACATTTCATTTCCCTTTACTCGCGGGAATGCAACCCTCGGCATGCCTTGGAAAAAGAGAAAAAGGGAAAGGTAACTTTAAGGACTGGGAAATATTCACGAAATTCCACGAGGAACCTCAGGAAGAGGGCCAAACACGATGGCTGAAAGTTCAAGGCCTGCCTTGCCACCTGTTCAATAATTCCAACCTTCTGAGCAGCACGTGGATGCTCTTGAAGTATCGCTTAAATTGTATAAAATGAGCATTCACTAACTAAATTTTGATAAGACATATCGATTCTGTTTAAAATCGATCATTTTATTTCCCCCCATCAATGAAACCACCCTTCAAATGATGCTCATGCCTGAGCCAGCATCCCCTTAATGGTTTTAGGGTGAGCCACCCCTCGGGATATTTCCCAAGTGAATACCAAAAAGCTCGTACGAAAGGAGACATCGATCTCGCGTCGCTCATTTTGTTCTTCCTTTCTTCTACGACCGTTTAATAACAGCTAGAAGCATTTTTATGTAGAGTATTGTATTATGCTTCCGTGTTTGATTTATGCTCGCGTCAGTACACTTCACCTATCCTTAGGTTAGAATGACTCAGCTGTGACTCAGCTAAGTTTCCATGCTAAAATCGAGTACAAGTCCTAGAAAAAAAAATACACCTGGTATCGTTAATCATCGTTTGCCATTAGAATGATGAAAAACTTTCTGAATGCAAATATTTTACCGTAAACCAGTGTGCTCTGTAAATTATTTAATAACCTTCTCTCTCCTCTCCGTAGAATAATTAAACGATTTCCAATCAATAATATTCGTGCCTTATTTTATACACCGAATGTTTTAAGAAAAAAGTTTGATAAGAAGAACTCATCTCGTTCGATGATCCTCAATATTCTATAATAAATGAGGGAAAATTCTTTCGACATCGATATACAATTTCTCATCCCCCAAAAAGGGCGCACATCAATACGGCACAAGTCACGGGAAGTATCACGACGAAAATTCCTTTTCCCTGCATCAAACGAATAACTCTTTACCCGCGGCCGAACCGCCCTCCCGAAAATTCACTCAGTCACCACAGCAAGGGGGCAGAAATATCCCCAAATACCAATTTCTATCGACGCTCACCCTCGATATCCACTCAACAGTGGATCACGCCGAATGCATCCCTTCCTCCGTAGCCACTTTCCTTGATTACTGGAGAACGACACAGGCATCGGATAATTCACTGAATCGATTACACGCGGCCATAATCGTGCAGAGGCCACGGCGGCCGCGTCCAACGCCTAAATAAATGGACACGATGCGATTCGGCTTCCAAGTTTATTGCGAGCCTTGCCGTTATCCGAAAGGACATGTGCTCACGAAAGGTCTCGTTCCTGTGTCCCCTTTGACTAACATTCGACGACTTCATGGTCGTGCTGGTAGTTTTCTGTGACGCTCCAAGAATTTTCTGATACGTTACGTTCCTACGTTTGGGTGGGGTGGGGGAATTTAGAATTATGGGTGGTAGAACGTTGGTCGAAAGCTCGATCGCGAAGAAGAAAGTTTTTTCAAATACTTTCTTGCGAAGAACGAAGAAGCTGGAAAGGTTTCTGATAGGGAAGAAGATTCTAGTAGCAAGCAATTCTGAGGCTTTTGGTGTTAGACATAGTTACAGTGGCTGTCAGAAATTTTCGGACAAAATGCAATTTTGTTATATCGGTGCTGTTAAAAGTTTAAAAAAATAACAACTCATTGCATAATTACGTTAAGTGTGTTAGAAAAATAAGTTTTTAACTTTTTTATTCGAGTTTAGTTTAGCGAAGTCTGAATAATGGGGTTTCTTTTTAATAACGGTGTATATGCAAACAGAAAGTTGTTCAAAGTATAGTTTTATAAGCGGTGCAGTTTATTAAATACGTAATAATCGCATTGGATTGTAATTAAATGTATTTATTATCAAATGGAATAACTCGACTCCTCTTGTGTTTTATATTTCTATGATTCGTCTGGTATCTAATTGAAATAAATACTTCAAATTAGTGTGATAAAATCGTGAGCATTATATATAAATCATAATCATTCTATTTCACCTTCTCTTTCTATTTATCCATTCCAGTTAACAATCACTCTTACACACGTGGACACATTAATTTGTCTAGCCAAACTTATTTACTACCATTTGCATAAAAAAATAAATAATAATAATTGCATATTCGATACTCGAGTATCAACAAATTCGTTGATCGCATTCGGTATCAACAAATCTTCTAATATCACCATATTAAATATGGAAAAATCGGTTCTAAAAATTTCCCCTCTTTTATCATCGCGTTACTTATATTTATCCGTTGCCTAATCTCAAACGATTCTAATCGCCAACGAAAATACACGAAATACAAAATGTTGTGTCAAAAACCGGTTGTTCTCCATCAGTTCACCACTAACCCAGAACTCTGTGCGGAAGTCGAACCCTGCTGTAAGCCTTTCGAACCTCGAACGCGACTATCCGCCCGTAATTGCAATTTCATAAAGGGCAATTTCGTGCTGGCTACGCGTGCACGAGAGCGAAAATCTGTTTGCTTTGCCGTGTTTGCAGGAGCGTGCAACACGTAGCGGCGATGGCCGATGAGTGCCACTTCGTTCCAAAAAAAATGCGTGACGAAGCCTGGCGACCGCGTATTAGAATATGGATTTGCTTGATTGAAAACACGAACGAGGATATTGTTCTGTGGCAACTACAGTTCTGGATTTATGAGAAAGAACGGAGTAGGGTATGTGGCGAACAAAGAGAACGGTTGAAAGTTCTGACACACTCCCTTTGAAAAATGTTTAATGATTTTTTCTCAAGCTGTTGGATGTTTAATAAATGGTACGGCCGTTTATCTGTTGTTTGGTGTTTTGCTTTTCGTTAGATTCGTTTGTAAATTGAAATTATTCCGGAAGCATGTCAAAGAATTTTATAAAATTGTATTTAGTGAAATGTTTTATGAAATATTTTACAACTGTGAATTATACTATTCAATTTTAGAAACACAGATTTTTGTATTAAATGTTTGCATATTTGTAAATAGTATGGTTTACTTAATTCTATACTGACATCTTGAATATTATTTGGCAATATACTGAACTCTACTAGAGCGGCAAATCAATTCTCGTTGTGTAATTAAAAGAATCTTGAATTACACTGTATTTCCAAAAGACCGGTATAAAAATAATCCAACCATAAATTAACTATTTCTCTTCGCCCAACAATTCCGTAACAAAGTTATACAACAAAGTAACAATTCTGAAGGAACGTCGCTGTTCCGGAAAACTTCCATCCGAATCTACCACATCCCGAAACCTTGGTCAAACTAGAATATAATAACCCAAGAGCAGCACTTTCCATCGTTCGTCCATGATTAAACGTCAGATGCTTCCCATAATATTAATAGGTTCCCCTCCGAAGCGTCGCGTATTCGAGAGCATGCAGAAACGAAAAAAACACAGCTGCTGGCGACACGGAAAAAAAATCCTGCTGGAAAAAGTCGAATCTCCAGCGTCAGCTTGGCCTGCTCGCTTGAAACAGCGAGGTGAACCGCTTTTGCCACAGATCTTTTTCCGCATCCATCAGTCTGGAGACGCGAGCTATTTTCCGCTGACTCGAACCGGCACGAGAGAGTTCGGCGAGCGTGGAAACTTTCAGCGGTTATGTGCACGAACGCGTTGCTCTCGTGACGGGCGTTGGTAAAATTGTTGCGAAATTCGTGGAAGCTGCCGCTGGTAATGTTTTTGCTGGTGTGGACTGTTTTTGTGGCCTTTTAACGATTCAATTTTAGAAGCATGGATTCTGTTAAGACGGGGTTCCGTCGGCGTACTCTACGAGCCCCGTCAGCGATCGTCGTTTGTCCAGAATGGTTTCAGTTTGGACCGTTCGGCCCGATCGCTCTCATGCGTTCGTGATCGCGTTGCGTTAACATCGTGTGTGCATATGTACTCTATTATTTAACAGATTCACGTGATTCGAATTATCTCGCGTAACACTGGGAATATGTGTTTGATGTGTATGATTTGGAGAAGGGCGAAAGTATGAAGGGCGAAGGTATGAAGGGCGAAGGTAGTAAGGGCCAGATATGTGATGGAAAAGTAAATGGGGAATAGGAGTTTGGATATAATTCATTTTAAATGAAACTTACTAATTTGGAAAAATACTTATATAATTTATTATTCTCAATTCATTATTGATGAAATTTAACTGCTGGTTGACGATAGAGAATGTTCATTAAATTCGATGGACAAGGGAAGTAAATAAATTTAATTAATCCTGTTTATAAATTTGTAGTGGTTACTGTGATTCAGAAATGATATCGAGGAAAGAGAACAATGGTAAAAAATAATGTAATTTGTAGTGATCACCAGAATTTAATAAAAACAAGAGGAAGAATAAAGGAAGGATAAAAGAATGCAAAGCTGGACTATTTAGGATTAAAGTATCATTAGGTTTCAGAAATTTAAAAAAGAGAAAGAAAGAAAGAGCGAAATAATAAGAAGAAATATCTCAACATTAAAAAGTAGGGTTTTGGTTATTCTTAAATAAGCACAATTAAACAGTTCAATTATTGAAGATATTGGAATATTTGCGATTAGATGTTGCATTAACGAAGCGTAAATTGTTAATTCAATGAATAATGTGTTATCATAATGCTTATATATAATAACGTTTCGACCACATTTGTTTGCTGTACTGTTTGCTATTGGCAAAATTCGCTGTCTAAAATATCGTTGAGGTAATACGCAGATTAATTGTCTGGAACAAACAATCGATCGATCTAGGAACTATAATTACTGTTATAGTTTCGTTATTTCCCCTGTTAAACAAATCCTCCCATGAGTCAACAAATGAAGGATCCAAACTTGACCCTGTGGTATAATTCCATATTAAACATAAATACCACAAAGCAATGGAAACTTTAGAACTTTTCATTATGGAAATAATAAAATAGATAATACTTTGCAACATCAATATTTAATAAGCAATTAAATTAACACAATTTACCGGACGGAGATTTAATTGTATCACTTTTAAATTGACAAGACTGATTCATTTTTATTCCCAATATTTATTCACTTTCCACGAACATTCGAATTAATTGCAATAATCCAGTAATGCTGTTTCTCTAAAAATAACACCGCCGGAAAAATGCAATATTGCACGCGCATAGATCATCCGCCCTGTTAATTTAGTCCCATAAAACGTTAATTACAAAGTGTTATGTTAAACACGTAGTTGTGTCAATCTGTCGCACGCATAATCCAATCATCGCGGACATGAACGTAACTGTGTTTTCAATCTCGATGTCCCATATTTCCATTTGCAACAGGAATCATCATTTTGCCAATCGTTTTACGAGCAATTCAAACTACGTACTTGCTATTGTTTTAACAGACCCCTATTCACTTTGTGTAGAAAGTAATCTATCGTACGAATATCATTTATTATTGAAAAATAACAATGAACAACGAATACTACCTGGTGGCTATGCAGAAAATCTGTGATTAAACGTTTCGCGATTCAAATCGGACATTCATTTATTTTTAGAAAAAATTATATTTTGTCCGAGTGAAATGTGGTGTAAGGAATTGAAGGATTGCGAAGTTTTCGACGTGAAAATGTTCTCCCTGAATTTTTCGAATAGTAAGACGTTCATTCAATATGCCATAGCAAATTTCAAAAAGGTAAGGTCGAAACGAAGGTAATTAAAACTTCGTAACAGCATTACATTAAACTTATCTCCCTGGAATTAATGAAAATTGAGAAAGTGATATTATAATTAAGCGAATGTACGTATTATCGAACAGATAGTCCTAGCTGAAATGAAGGTGCAAAATGAACGAAAGCATTGCACATTCCTCAGTTCAGAAGAATTCTGGCAGTTTAATTTTATGTGAATCAAATTTCTTCCAAACTTATTCAGAGATGAAACAATTGCAATAATATCTATTGACTAAATTACGATTGAACTACAGAAAAATATTTATTGATACACCAAGCTTTAAAAAAATTCCTGTTTATAATACATATGTAACAAATTATTGCACCTCTTTGAAATTGCATCCTCCCCTATCTCTTCGCTCTATACCACTCAACATTTATTTATCATGATCGCTCTTCCAAACAAAACACAATTCGATTAAGTGTATCCAGTTTCACTAATGGGCCATAATTAACCAGTTACGCATCTTACTCCTTTACTGGCAACCGTAACTTCGCCCCTGAAAACTAGGAAGTAAATCAATTTCCACGCGTGTTTCTCCATCCAGCCCGATACAGCTACCCCTCTAACCGAGTTACCTGACGGGCAAGGTTAATTGCTGCTAGCCGCGATCACTTTGAATAACGAAATAATCGCTGTAGGACGACGACGAGACCCGTGGAAAAACTTATTTCCATAAACGATCCCGCGACGATATGAATCTTTTAAGTTTTTCAATTACATTAGATGTACCAGTCGTTAAACATTTATCGAGTTGGCTCGTGCAAATGGATGGGGGTGTCTTCGATGGACACGTCTGCCCATAGAAAATCGTTCTGACAGTATTGGACACCACGAACAACACGCAATAAAATCACACGGATTAATTGGTATCCGTTCAGTTGTGTATGGTTCCCCTGAGAGATCGTGACAATGTGTCTCTTATTGTAATAAAATTTCATAGCGTCGTTTGTGGCGGGGTGTTTCTTTCGTGATGTAATTAATTTGAGCAAATGGGTGTTAGAGAAATTCCGGGCTAACGAGGATAAACACAATTGGTTGGAGGGGGAAAGGAGTTTAGGCCCGAATGAATTTGGAAAAGGGGGATTATGGTTGATTAAAAGATATTGCTTGGTTAATGTGGAAACGCTGATTAAGCGAAAGAAATATAGTGTTTCCTATGGGAAGTAGTATTTACGTTGTTATATCATCCAGTGAATGTTTGTTAAATAAGGAATAAGTGGATGTATTAACTTTGTTAATTATGTTTGATAGGAAATTGCATCGGTAGCAATTAAAATGTATGTTCAATCTTTGCTTTGAATTGCAATTGAGAGTCAACATTGTAATTGGTTTATCATTAAATAGTGTGATCCGGTAGTTGGATAATTTTATTAGGTTGTTAAAGCGCGTTCGTTTAACTGTAATTAAAATCTCGGTGGTATATTGCCTGGGTGGTTAATTTAAGATTGATTAATTACTGTATATTATTTCAAGAGAAATATATAGGGGAGACGATTGATTTAATTTTCAATTATAAACCGTTCGTCATACAAAAAAATAACGAACATTCAACATTTCCCGTCGCAATTTAACGCAAGGATGCTTTACAAACTATGCAGGGATCCCAGTAACTGTAAATAACCCAGGTAATCGCACAGAAGTCGAGATAAAACAGAAATACTAATTTAATTTCAATTAAAGTCTATCTTAAAAAATTGCAAGTGTTTTACTTTTCACCCTTTTGTCTACAATTTTAAATAAACACTAAACTAACTTGACTTAATAATTACTTTGTTAATTATTGTTCATTTCGTTATTCTGTACCAATTTTGAATAGAACTTCGTTCGGCTTCGATACTGTGTGTCGTATAACGTGGAACGCGTGTATTCGCGAATATCGAGTGGGTAATTTCGTTCAATAGTCTCTTATTTTGCTGCGTAATTAGATCTCCGGTGAAACTGGCTGCATATTTTTGCGGCATCGATTAAATGTATCGATAGCAGCGATCTAGGTCATAAACAATTAGTAGCTATTTCGTTGCTTAAATGCAGTTCACGAGCGCCACTGTGAATATCGAGATTTGGAGACGACATTGTTCATCAGCAAACATAATGGATGAACACGTTTACATTCTAGTCGATCCATTTACCCACTGAACTTCTGTTAAAGAAAATTCGTTTCGTTTTCATGGCTCGAGCATCTCGAACGGTTACTATAATAGAACGAGACGGCGAAATCAATGGGATAATGATGCATTATTGTCAGTTGGTTCAATGAAAAAAGAGGAATTATTTCTGAGATATTTCTGAAATTATGCAGCTACTATCGATACCAGAAAACAGAGGTAAAATATTTGACTAATTAATGTATTAATTAGAAGTATTACGGATTAAAAACAGAACAAAAATAGTACACGTGCAAAATTGTTGAGGACACGTATTGGGTCTGCACTGCGATCGCAGTGGACAAAGCTGCATTTGAGAAAGGGCCCATAATAAATTTAGGACTTGTCTATTTACGAAGAGGCTCTGACTTGGCTGGAAGAGAAACCGCGTTTCGAGGTGACATTTTCCCGTCACGCCATTCTCAGCAGCACTTGACGTAACTTATTGTTAGACCCTCACGATAGCGCAGCTAAGCATCCCCGGGTTCGGTTTTTCCTAGAACAAGGGATCTTTTGTGCAACGTTCTTGCCGGGTCTACGTGACGGAAAATCTCTGGGCTCGGGGGCGTTGCATCGATGGAAGACAGATCTGCGGATGCAATTGGATGGCCCTATGCTCCACCAGGGAGAGAAGTCCAAGACGAGCTTGGAGGGAGATTTGGAAGAGGGACCGGGCGACTTGTCGTATGACATTTTGGTATTATTGAATTAGATACAATTCAGCATTAAGACAGACCAGATCAAATCCAGCACCAGTACAGTACGACTCTCGTCTTGGACGAGCAGGAACAAGCGACCGTACGATTGTATGTACAGTTTTACATCGATAATATTGTACTTGATTATTAAAGAGCGTATGCTCATGCATTGAAAGAAATATATTTTGTTTCTTTTGTACCGAGTTCTAGCAGAGATTACCTCTGCCAAATATTCTACTCCGCGGATTGCAAAGGACTCGAACATTGGTCCTTCGAGCCGGATACTGGAGTTAACAAAACAATAATCGAACGATGGTATGAAAATCAAGATTTTGCTTGGACATGATTAAAGTAGAAGCTGCGGGAAATAATTTAAACCGGTTGAAAGTTTCAACGAACACATCGGGAAAGGAGCGCGCCGGATTTCGAGTGAAAATACTGTCTGAACATTTGCACGAATATAAAAGTCTCTTTCTGTCGTATTTGACTTTTGAGTTAGATATCGATGAAGTGTGTGCTATATTACTGTTTCCACTGGAAATACGTCGCAAACAAAACTGGATCCCAAAAGTCGTGAAAGGTTTCCCAGATATTTTCTACTATGGCGGATAAAAAGGAAACTTGTAGTCATAAATGAACAGTCCGAATAAAATGTAATGCTACAGGCCAATGATATGCTCAAATATGTATATTTATGTATATCATTTTAAGTAGTACAGGTCAATAATTTGGTACTTAATAGAAATGTATTTTTCATGAGTAAAAATCAATACAATACTATACATTAATAACGGAGTTAAAATAGAAATACTCTCAATGGAATTTTTTTTTACAGAAATATATGCAATATACATTAACAGGTATTTGAGATTCTACTGAAATCATCAAAACATTTTAACATGTATTTTATTTTTCACATAATCTGATTTATAATATATCGATAATCGTTGATACCACTTTTAATTACGCACATGATATTTTAATTTGCAATTCCTATTCGTACATCCCCCAATATATTTTCCGCTCGATACATTCTTCTTCTCTCCGTAAAACAAGAAACATCAGCAAATTTTTTGTTGCAGAAATTAAATTCACAACCCGATCGTTGGATACCCTCGCTAATGGACCAATGATGCACCGATTCCATTTCAATAAATTTTATTACCAGTCACGCGAAAGAAACTGGCCGTGTTTAAAGTTTAATATTCACGTGTCGCGTATGCGAAAATGCAAATATTTATTTTGCACGATATTCTCGTTTCGTACGGTCTTTAAACTGGACGAAAAGTTTAATTAAAATTAAATGAACAATCCGGCCCCTTTTTTATTTCCCTGTTCGATGCTACGTATTGTGAATCCTTTGTTCCAATAAAGTGAGCTTTTCATTGTATTCGAGCAAATACTGATGCTCCACTTCAAACTCGTCTATAAAGAAGCTCATATTTCTGCCCATCGATTCACCCCGTCCTCCTGCGACTTCTTTCTCTCTTTTTCGCAAGTTCGTTAAAATTAGATTAACAACGACTCTGCATGCTACGAAGCTTTAATTAATATTCAATATACACGAGCAGTTCGTACCGACAAATGATGGGTATTAATTATTGGCAATATGGAAATTTCTTTGGATTATTCCACGTTCTTCTGTATTTTCGTTTGCCCAAATATCGTAAGAAATGTTCTCCACTGATATATGCTATTTTATCAATTAACATTGCGTACGATTTTATTTATAGAATTTACTCAGTCAATGCAGCATCACAGTTCTCAAATTCTCCTCGTATACCCTTCACGTCCAATATTATACAAAAATTGCAATTACCACTATTCAACAATGAACTTTAAATTTACATCGCACTTTGCTCCAGCCTGATACTAATATTGCAACACTTCAGTTCCAAACTATCGACAAATAAAACTTCGAAAATGCATACATATGTATATAGATATGGAGATATTCCAATTAAACGTTTCTTCCCTGCTTCCCCACTTTCTTTTAGGAGAAATGAAACCGCGCGATCACAAAGACCATTATTCAAAGCATCGCAACGCAGTTTCCCTAAATTTTCAACACCCCCCTCCCCCCACACGCACACACACACAAAAGCAATAGCACCCCCTCAGTTTCCGTCCCCGGACGCAATCAATTTCGCCGTGACCCCGCGAGCGCCCTTCTGAATTTACAACTCGCTACGGAGTCGAGTTACATCGAGGCACGTCGACACGCGGAAAATCTACCTTTCTACGGTTCAGGCCAACTTCCGGCCGTACCTAATTGACTTCCGACACGTGGAGACGCTCGAGCCTCGCGGAGGCCAGTTTCTGGCCGCGTTAACCAAACCCTCCCGTCGCCTCAATCCGGGTTAACGAGCTCTGGCGAGCGACATTCAACAGTTAGCTCATGCCTCAGGATTTGTGGAGACTCGATCACGGAAATGAAGTTCCCGCGGGACGTGTCCTTGTGGGGCAAACGTGCCGAGAACGGTGAGCCTCTTCATTGTCCCATTAATATTGCGGTAGCCGGCAAGTTTGTGTTGTTTATTGTGAGTGCGGTTTCATTTTAGAACAATTGATGAGCTTGGTGCGAGGGCCGGGCAGGTTTCTTTTTTTTTTAGAAGAATTGTACTCGCCGTAGTTTGATATATGTATTTGTATGCATTACCCATTGAGGCGGGGTGGTTCTGTTCTACAATGTAAAATATTTTAAGTGCTAGCGTGTATATTTTAATTACTGAATATATTAAGAGAGTTATGAATATGAAATGAAAATACCGTTAAAACTGCTTTTACATTGTAATATTGTAATATTAATATGAAGTTTTATTATTATTGCAAATAATATAAGCGTACAAAGTTACAGGATGTGGATCCTGTGGATTCAATTTCTTCTGACGTACATGATTTTTCATAACTATTTTCGTTTTTAGCAGAGATTTTATCCATTCGATGTTATAAAACAAGGATAGGGTTTTGTATTAAACAAACGGGAACGTGAAACTTCTTTGATAAAATAATTAAAACAAAAGGATATAAATTTCGCATTCATTTGAAATAAATTGAAAGAAAAGGACTGTATTCTGAAGAGTATTCTGTACAATAATTTAACATCCCAATGCCGCAACATTTTCACTACATTTAAAACCTGAAAGTCTATTCTACATATTTGTGCACAGTTTAATCACCAATGAGTTTTAATATAGTTTGAACGAGCACTGTGTCTCCTTTAATAAACTTTCCTCCACGAAACACTGAAAATGCTCGAGTCGACAATAAAATATACAGCACAAAAGGAGAATCAGGAGTACCGCTAAAACACGGTGATCAATGGAACGTGAAATTAAAAGATGAATAATTGCACCGCTTATTCTTCATCTCTCCCCTAGAGAACGTGGATACTACTGCGCAAATATCGCCAACAAATATTTGAAGATAATATAAAGGCGAATATAAAGATAATATCAATATAAAGAAAGGCGACTCTACCGACAAACCGCTTGAATAGCAAACAATATTTGAAAAAAAGCATTCAGTATTATCCAATATGCTACGAGGTCCTGTTCGCTAAAACAATTTTGATTTCATAGCGTGCGCAACAAAACTTCGTTGTACCTGTACCATGCTCCGTAATTTCCGCGCACGATATGAATTCTAAAACAACCAACAAAATCCAGATCATTTTCCAAGAACATTCCAAACGAGAACGAAATATTTGTTTCTCCAATTATGATACACGAGGAATGTTGCCTCGGCAAATATGCAATATATTAACCTCTCATTCTCGGAAGCAAATTTCATTGAATGCATCGCATGAAAATTGATATACTTTAATAGACAACGCGGCACAACAGGGGGGCCGAACACAATAAAGAGAATGCTGGTTGCACGCCACAACTGCAGAACTTTTAAACTCAATAGCGTACACATGCTCGCCGTCCGGTCAAATATCGGCAAATATTTCAATTAGTTGCGCGGACGTCGATATCCGATATCCACTTTGGCCCGGCTATTATGACTTCGTAAATTTTACAACGAATCGGATAGTTCGTCGCGAGTTTCCGCTCGTGGCCACATTGGAAAACACGCGGGGGCTATAAGGGAGTGCGTGATTTCATTGAAAGCTCGAAATACGAACGCTGTTGGAAATAATATAAATTCCTGGAGTTTGATAAAGTTGGATAATAAATATGGGATCTATTAATATTCGAACGGTTTATAGTTTACACAGGTATGTATAGTCTTAAATATGCAGAGCATGAGACAACGAATATAGGATTTATTAATACTCCAGTGTTCTATTATTTTCGTATAATATACAGATAACGATTGATATTTAAACCCTGTTACGTAGGAAGGATTGTTTCCTCCGCTTTCGTCTATCATGCCCTTATTTGGGAATCGGGAGCGCGTGCAGTCGGGTCTGCCCCTTCCGCGGTGACGCGTTGACGTAACCCTTCGGGGAATCTTCTCGATTTTTCTCGACTCCCTTGGAAGATTCGGGGCCCCCACCATATTTTTGTTCCGAATTTCGGGTATAAAAAGGGCACGAGATCCGCCCTCGGTGGCTTAGTTTCAATAATCAGGCAACGGAGTTACTTCGCGATTGTTCAACGTTATACCAAGCTCAGCGAAAACGGGTTCAAGTCCCCTTCGAGCAACATTACATATTTTATTCAATTATACGTAAAAGACTATAACCGTGGGTTTTAGTTCCGCGGTATTACGTTTTGCAAATTCCTTGAGAAAAGAGAATATAGACTTTCTTATTGATCATAGACGCATTTATTTCATTTCGATAACCTATACCAATCATAAGCAGTATTAATCCATCGAAGGGATATACCTTAACCGCTCGAGGTGTATCGCAAGTTACGAGACCAAATTACTAACAAGCCTGTGGCTGCCGGTGATACAATTCGTCCACGCACTTCCTATCGAACGGCTCGACCGTTTAACTAATAAAAACTCCTTAAAAACCGATCCTCGGCACCGCAGCTCCGCCCCTTAGCCCTCGGCTCGTAACAATCCAATAAAAATTCTATTGATTAATTAAGCACCTTTAGATTAACCATCTCTATCTATCTTTGTTAATATTCGAGAAATTTAATTCGCACACCCCCGTATTTATAACACAGGTGTCAACCCCCACTTAAACTTTATATTTTCCAACGAAACTTTTAATCAATTTCAAAGGAACTGTCGTACTGTAGTATATGCAAATGCTTAATCTTTTTTTTAATTAAACGGCTGTCTCTCTTATTTGATTTGTTCAATTTTACGCGCGAATTAAGAGAACCTTAGAAATTAATTGTATTCCCCCCTGAATAAGATATACCAGATTGTATATTATAATATATATTGCACGGTATTTTTGCACCCTTCTACCAAACAATAGGCGGAACAAAAGCTTATTCACGGACGACCCCGTGACTACCCTCGTGGGTGGAACAGATTATACATATTATGGCCGCCTTTGTCATGATTCACGAAATACGTAGACGTATGTTATCCACGCTTTGGCAACGCGAATGGATGAACAGAACCGTAGGAGAAATTCCTTTTGAGGCTATTCAAGCGCGTGGCCACGTGCAGTTTGTGCTACGGAATTTATGCGCACACGCACTCATTCGAGGCGTAAGGCACGCAGGATATTAGGAATTAGGTCGCCGTGTGCCATGATGAAGCGCGATTCTGCGTTAATTATCCGCGTTAATTTTCGCGGAAATGAATCGTCATAACGGCGAGGCACCAAGAAAAATTAGCCAGGGGTATATAGTTCGTGCGAACGTGGCTGTTCTATGATTATTATGTGTTCCTGTCAGGATTAGTTAATTTTTAGAATTTTATTAGATTTACGAGGTGCACTAATTACTTGTGTTTCAGCCTGTCACTATTTCTCATTTGTTTATTTATGAGTTCACAAACGTATAGGCACAGCACTGGAATAGAATCTAGCTTTTTATTTCCCTTATTTTCGAGCCAGCATACTTTCCTAAACTACGTCTCGATATTATCCTGCTATTCTCAGCCTGGTTTACTCATTGATCCTCCTCCATCAAGTTCACAGGCAGTGGATATCCTCCTTCACGTGGATTTTCCATTTTCTGAGCCATTTCTACACTCTCTCAGTTCACGTTGATTATGTTCCCATTTTTTTCTGAAAATATATACGCTTCTATCTTTCTAATTGTTCTCTTAAATTCCATAATAACTACTATGAAACTTCAAAGCTGCGGAAATATAATAACAGAATCACCCACGTACTTTCCACATAAATATCGAATCGGCTAGAATGACACTGATGTCTCGAATTTCCTGTCCGGGCGACACCGCTAAAAATGTTCCCTGCACCTCTAAATTATTTCTCTTAAAAAGGATTAACGTCAACCAATATCGATCGCCTGCACGAAAATTTCAGACCTTCCCTCATATATCTCAATCTGAACTTAGCACCACCGATTGCAATTATTTATCACTCTCGATCCGTCCCCAAACCTCGCAGCTGAAAGCGAAATGCAACAAACGAAAGGAAAGATCAGCCCAAGAGTGCGATAAAAAATCATCAGGGGAAGTAAGTTTTCCACGCTGCACTAAGGGCAGAGCTGATACAACGAATCTCTGCTAAACTGGAGACAAGCAAACGCGGGAAGGGAGAATGTCGGTCAAGCGTCGTTCCAGCTAAAAGGAACACGGATAAGCCATTCGAAGGCTGAAAAAGCAGCGTGAAAAGCGAACGTTCACGTGAGTACCGTTCACGGGCAACGAACAACAGTTAAACTGTTGCGTGGACCGCCGACAAAGAGCCAACGTGGTCGGCTGTTACAAAGAAAATTTTAACAGTCTGTCGATTACGTATAGAAACACGTTCGATATCGGGCACGCCTTTGTCTTTGCAGGCCAGGAACGTAGACGTCAATTCGTAAGCACGTGAACGCTCATTAATGGTTGACGCTGCTCGACTTTTAATTAGCTGGAATTTCGCGCGACACTTTGCAAGGGAGAAACGTTCTTTGAGCGATCGAGAGGAGAGGAGAACAATTATATGATTGTTCGACAGACGCCTGAAGGGAACACAGAATTTATGAACAGAAAAGGCACTGTTCGTCTCGGGTGGCTGGCACAATGGAATTACATCTGAAAAGGATTGAGGGTAGAATTGTTCCAGTGTGTGAACATCAATGGGACTGTAGAAATAATTTGTAATAATGGGCAGGTAGAATAATGTGGAACGGAGTAAGCGAAGGCTAAGGGCTGATATAATTATAAAAATCTATAAGAATATTTATTATTCTATATACGGTTAACGCTATTTGGTAATGTTAAAACAAATACAAACTTTGTTATTGTGAAAATAAGATGGAGATGAATTTTAGAATAAAGATGTGGACATAGGATTGATAATTGTATTAAAGGCTTGTGTTAATATAGGGAAAAGATAATCCCTTCTTCATTTTTGAAATATAAAAATTGTTCGACTGTCGGGATTATATGATCAATAAGTTAAGTATTTAAGAAAATAATTTTAAGAAAATTGTACACTTTTCCTTCATAGATATCTGCAACAATCGACAATTTCTTTACCAATTTCTTCATTAACAAATCACTTTATAGAAACTCAATTTTCCAATAGGCCTATAATGTATCAACTTAACAAAAGAATACGATAGGGTTCAATGAAATAACAACAATTACTATAAAATACTCATAGTTTCAAAACATCTTACTGATAAATAACAACATTGGTAAAGAAGTAATAGATTACTCGGGGGGACATCGAAAGAAAGTTATTCAGTTTGACTGTCTTTCGATTCGCCGATTAATCGAAGTCCTACTGTAGTTGAAAAGCTGCATACACCAGCAACTACTTTCAATCTGATTTCAATATTTGAAGAGTATCACAAGGTAGTATCGATATATTCGTAGCTTTCGCGAGCTCGTTCGACAATCGTGAAATTTTCACCAGAGCCACGCGATGACAGGGGACTAATTAAGCCCGAAATTAAACCGCATCGCGTATTTCTGCGATGTGGAGCACATCACGAAACCGCATATGTCAATCGATAGTCGATCGGTGGCCTCCTTTCGCGTTTCCCGTTTACAGCTACGACGAGAAATTGCACTTCTGTTTGCCTACGCATGTTACCGGTGTTTATAATGTAATATATGGGCAATCTTACAAAATCACGAATGTATTTAATTACTTTTCATACTACTAAGTAAGTGGATAAATCATAATATGAAGAAGAAAGAATGGAAATAACGTCTGACCACTTGGTTCATTTTTATGATCCTCTTGTCAGTACAATGATTAATTTTTTTTTGGGGGGGGGTAGATCTTGCCAAGCTTTAGATTTTGCGTTCTTTCTAATTGTAGGGGATTTTACGTACAGGGTCTGGTTTTGCTCGGCCATGGTGGTTTACGTTAGGGCCTGAGATTGTCGCGCCGATCGAGACGGTTCGTATCGGGCGCCAATTAACGTAGATCATCTCAAGAGCCGTGCGTCGCTTTCGGAAAAAAGACGATCGAGAAGAGTCGAGACACGTGCATTGAAAAGAGTCGCAGAGAGATGCCCATTGTGAACAGTCGTAGAACAGAAATTAATAAAGATTATATATTGTGTGATCCATTAAATTGTTTAATTGTTAATTGATAGTGAAACCGTTCTGACCCCCCAACAGCCTTCTCCCCTCATAATAATTGTTGAATTGTATGTCTTCTTTATACGATCTGTACATGTTTCGTTTTATTTATTCCAATTTTCAAGCTATATTTTCATTCTGTTCCTCAACATATATCTTTCCCCCGTTTCCTTTTTGTTTAAATACATTATATTTACAGTGAGTCTTTATATTTTTGTTTAAGATATATAGGAATTAATCACGTTTTCGAGTGAATGATCCATTGAATATTTGATGTTCGTGTGCAAAATATTTATTGAAAACTTGGCTACTTTACTGGTGGAGAGTAATTTATAACTGAACGAGTTTCGAAATTTCAGCATATGGAATTTCTATCTCCTGTGGGCGACCCAATTATGTGCATCGCTCGAAAAGGGAGGAATAATTTATAAAGCTGCACGTTGCATATAATTGGAATATAAGTAGCAAAAAAAATGACAAAATCCTTGTAAAGAGAATTGCAGAGTGAACAGCAATAAAAAGAAGGACGATAGAAAGGGTTTGGAACAAAGTAAAACTTGAAACCGAAGATAAAACGGTAGAATTATTCCGCATAAAAAAAAACGTGCAGAGGCAGCATCGTGATAGAGAAACAGGAACTGAGCACGTTTTAAACGGCACAGTCGGTAAACTCAACATAAAGAAAAGAGCTATAAAACTTTCGCGATTAGCATGGGGAGTAGAAGTATAATCCGTAGCTGAATGAACAATAAAATCCTTCCAAACAAATCGTTTCAGGAATTGAAAGCGATAGAACGATACTTACAGAATCGTTTTAAATGATAAATAGATACAATTTTTTTAACAACGAGCAAAGGTGAAATCAATACTGAAAATAGAAGAATAAACAAAAGTATTATAATAGCAGACATTTATAGAATCTTAATAAAATCAAGATTCTATGAAATTGCCACTAAAGTATATTACAGTAAATGTTTAAAACAATTCCTTGTTATATCAAAAGGAAAGGACCAACCATTTTAATAACAAACGAAATTATGAACAAAATTTAGTCAGTATTGTTCAGATAATGAAGACCATGCAATAAAATTATAAATATTTTAAATTGATAAAATAATAATAAATATAGTATAATTAAAATAATAAATATGTCAAATTGATCATCATTTTACCAGCCACATAATACAGTCTTATTGTAATATGTATATACGTATACTAGCAATGTAAGATATTATATCACATGAAAGCATACAGTAGATTAATCTGGCACAAGTCAGACGCCCTGAATTGATTCAGTAGGGGAACTTGTCGCTGACATTACTTTCCAAGAACTTCGAATACGATTATTCCTTCGTCGAAGTGGGCGAATATAAACGTATTCAAGATAACGGAGAACAATAAAATGAAAGCACGACCAAAGAAGTAATAAATATATTAATCCCCACAACCTCCTCGTCGTTAAATTGTCAGGAAAATGTTAACGAGTTAAAGGCGAAATACAAATTCTCTCTATTTCCGAACATAAAACATTAAGGCTTTCTCATAAGACGATTTGTTTCCCCCAACGCGAGAGTGTTATAATATAATATCTCAGAATTAATTCACTAATTGCTTGATGCAACAGAATTTCGAAAATTTACAGAGCTCAGAAAAGCTCAATTATCACTAATTGTTCCAAGAATTCCTCTTTCTCATTTAAATGCAATTTTCCTAATTCCATATCAAAGTCTGCTAATTGGTTGACCTATTGCACGATAAACTTATAACCTTTGAACTTTTTTATGGAGAATTTATGTTTCCTTAAGATGTTTATATACCTATGTTATTTTAAAATATGTTTTCCTTCTTTTCTAACAATTAAACAATATAGATTAGCGAATTATCAATTAAACACGTACCATATCCCTACACTTTATGCTAATAATGAATAGAATTAAGGAATTTTGTTAACAGTATAATAAGATACTACACGATTTTAACGAGGAACTTAAAATATTTTATATTTATATAATACCCTCAATTTCTAAATGTGTAATACGAAATTACATATAGATACTTGCTATTAGATATAATAAGCAGAATATAAAACTGTTACATCTCGGAGAATTTATATGAAGCAAGCACACTACATTTATATGAAGCCAGATTTGCAACCATAATATCGATTTATTATACATTACCTGACATTATAAGACTATAAAACGCCGATGGAGTTTTCATAAACTTCATTCTTGCATGGATAGCCGTACAACGATACCCAATTAAAAAATTGCACAACCGGGGCACATCTCATGTTTTAAAAAGATACACGATAGGTATCTACGAAGAATGCAAGTACCAATGGAAAAAGAAAAGCGAACAATTTTTCGCCTCTGAATAACTGAGCTTACGCCCTTCGATCGTAATGGGGAAACGTTGAATAAATGCAATTACGCTGAACAAATGTTGAAGATAATATTACACGCGTTTTCTTCCAAGCTTGGATAAATATTGCTCGTTATTACTCATTTCATTACCTGAAACTCTGGCTGCTGGTTCGTAGTGGGTCCGAAAAATATTCATTCCCATGCAGAATTCAGAAATTGAACAAGCTCTCCGCGAATTCTAAATCGAATAAATATTTTCTAAAAGTAACATTCATTTTCAATGCCGTTTATCCAAGCCGTGATAAATTTTAGGAATATGATTAATTCAAGTACGGCATTACTTTTACTGCTGCAAAGCATTTCGAAAATAGATAATGTAGAGATGGTTTGCACAATTTGAAACAAATTTTACGTTTCTCAGTGGCCTGAAAAAATCATATATGTTCAAAAACCTCATTAGTTTTGCATAAATTATATTGCATACGGGTCTTGTTAACATGAGCTTGCCCATTTTAAATAAGTAGATTTAATGAGATTCCAGAATGCAATTTTTCTAAAGAACCTCGATAATCTGGAGCTTCATTCGAAATCTCAGTTGTTGTTAAAAAGCTAACGTTTCACCGTTAATTGATATAACTTTCAAACAGTGATCCACTAAAATATTAACAAAAATAAAGTAGATGGAACTGTTACCAAACAATTCGTATAATAATTCCATTATTATATCATTTTTTAAATTATTTAATTCCTCCTCAGGGAATTTGGAAATATAACAAAATATATAATGTCTGTTAATTAACGCGATTAATGTTTCCCAATCTACGAAACGATCTTTAATATTGAACAAATCACACCTCGGCTGACCAATGACAGGTATATACTACTGAGAACTTAAGCAATCAGTTGGAAACACGAACGCAACTCATGCCCTTTCTTACATATGACCTGTCTTCATCAATAGAGCTATGTACACAACCAGTCATGTTTGTACACATACAGTATACACACGTGTCGCTTGTGTGCAAATATTGAATATATATTTAACAGAATAGCCAATCAATAACAGTGTAATTAGTATTACTGTGGTTTCGATTGTTCCTTGTCTGTGCTTATAATTTTGGTCAATAAAATAAACTGTCTTCCGTGAACAAATTATTTGATTTAGAAAATTGAGCTCTGAATACATTAATTAAAAAATTGATATTACTTTGAACTAGTATTATATACATTTATGTAAACCATATTGCATTGAATTTTTGAAAAACATATTTTAAAAGCCTTTAAACAGTTTAGAATCTTTTCAAATTTGAATCTTATACCTATACTATTACTATGCAATCTCTTTACAATTATATTTCTTCGTTCTTTAACGCTAAAATATTGTGCCACACACTTTGGATTATATCAACCTAATTCCATCTCACATTTCTCCCGTTCCACCTGCCTTTCCAAACGTGAGACTCAACACTTTTCGTACCGTCACCTGGACCTTTCCCATTATATTTTTCAATCTTATTACCAGGCAAACATTAGTGCAACGCATTGAATTCTTCAATTAGACACGAACGTGAATAACTCCATTTGACCGATTGTCGTTCCGTTGCGATTACACGAATGTAAATTAAAAATAGAAATCGTTACGGGACCCCCACTAGAAGTAATTCCCCTAGTTCGTCAATAATTTACACGTGTTATCTCTCCGAACGTCAAAGTTTACTGGTGGTGCCGCGTGTACAGTCAAATGGTTAGTAGTTCCGCTCCATTATGGTAAACGATGGCAGAATTCACGAACCGAATTAGCAGAAATCTCTTAAAACCATTGAATTTGACGCGTGTTTATTAGCAGAGCAAGGGGATCACACCTACGTTGTACGTAACCGAGTTGTTCCGAAAACTGTATCAAGTTATATTTGAATACCAACCGAATTGAAATAATTACACATTTCTCTAAAGCTAAGACCAATTTTTTTCGTGAAATATTTCGTTAGATAGAGAGAAAAATAATTAAAAATTCACAAAACTTGTGAAATGTATAGAAATACAAACCAAAGTTCAACCCATAATATAAAAGAAGGTACAAAAGTTCTACACTGTTGGATTAAATATTATATCAAATTTCTAATGGTACACAAACACAACAAAATTTGCGCACTGATCTCTCACGTACTCTGTTTGTGCTTTCCAAGGAAACGCTATTACTTTTCCAGCGACGCAACGATCCATCGAGATTCCCGTAAAAAGCGACGCGACACGTTTCCACGTCGTTCACTGAAGATTGTCCACCGATACAACCACCACTTTACCTTCACACGTGCTCTGCATTCGCCGTCGCCGTGTCTTGGATCGATCAGACACCGTTCCGTTCGACGCGTGCCGCGCGTCAACCAACGAAATCGTCGTCGAGGAAAACTGAATTGGCCGCGAAACGTGATGTACAACGACTGAGATTTTTCCATGCCGAAATTTCCAACTGTAACTCGATATAACTTCGCTCCTCCGCCACGCCAACTCCGTCATAAACGTGCGGAACAACGACGTTTGACATCTAACGGAGGTCGAACTCGGTTCCAAGGTTCAAATAAAATCACGCAGTGAGAATTTTCATCGGAAGAAAAAGATAAATCCAAAGTGGGTTCAACTTTTTCTGTAACCAAGTAAAACTTCATGACTACTCATGTGTGTGAGATTAACCAATAATCTGGATCCTCTGATTTCTTTCGTTCAACGTTCGCATAATTGTAATTAAGAAAACGAGTAATCTAAGCCATAATAAACTACACATTCTTGTGTATAACATCCTTATAATTATAATTAAGAAACCAAGTAAATGAGATTTTCTATAGATCGTCTATGTAGGAATGTGGTATGAGAGATGCGTGTGGCAGGTGCGTGCGTTCGCGACCCAAGGCGTAGAAGGTCGAAGGCCGCTCGAAGGCAAGCGCGGAAGTAGGAACGCATTTTGTGCGTAGGGCATGAATCAGAGCGGCAGTCGGTCATTATCACTCGTGCAACACGAATCTGTACGAACTTTGTGCTTTAATAAAATACTTTTTCCTATCCACTCCCACTTCTATTTCCAAATATTTCCAACAATTCCCAAAAACTGCCAGCCCCAACTAACCCTACATTCTCTCAAAGAATTCCAAACAAAGAACCACACCGCGGTAGTAATCTCCACGTCGCGCTTCAAGTTGAAATATCCTCAGAGATACACAGAAGACTGCTAACGAATCGAAGTAGGCGCATAGAGCCGAAAAAAATGGTTTAACGACGGGACGATCGAAGCAACGACGCTCTGCCAGCCCCTCGTTGTCCAGGGACCGAAGCTCCATCGATTTCGCATGGGGGTTGCTTGGCCCACCATATTAGCCCCCATGACGATGGTGCACGAGGCTTTTTGAGCCGGATTTTAGTCTCGAACGATAGAGCACAGCCAAGAATAGAAGGGAAGCCACGAGCAACGGGATCGAAGGCAAGAAAAGATGAATAGGCTACGGGGGGATAGCGTGCTGGTGCTTTATGAAAGAGGAAATTGTTGCGTGAAGGGACGAACAGGCGAACAGAGATGCGGTGTCACAGGATCTCAACAGGGATATCGGCGGAATGTAAGGGAAGTGGCGCGTGACGTGACGTCGATTAGAGTTTGCTTTTGGTTCAAGATGATCTGGGTCTGAGTTTGGGATCGCGAGATTGGCCCGAAGATGAGAGGAAAATTGGTTGAGCGGAGGATACGGAATGGTATTAGGTGTTTAATTTGTAGGGATGAAATTGGGCGTGAGAATAAACAGTGCGGTATTTGGTTAGGGATTTTATTAGCTAATTGTAACGAGTTCTGGAACAATTCGTTCGGCGCAGTTATAATATGAAAATATCTATTCTTGTGTGTTACAGTATTGGAAATATTGATTCTTATTCGCGATGAATTTAATCAGTTATATTGCCCCCGCCAGTTAAATTTATTTATTTATTTATGGCATACAGCCTTTATATAAAACAGTAAAGATTCGACATGTTCGCTCGGTATGTGTATACAAATTCAATTATCGTACAATTTAAAGAGTTGAGTCTTAACAGATGCTTTAGACTGCACAAAAAAGTCAATGTATGGCTGGCAATTATTGGCTGAGGAAGCGATCCTAGTAAGTACTGAGTTGGAACTACATAGCGTCCTATGAGTAGGAACATGAAATAGAGATTTATTTCTCCTTAGAGTCCTTCCCAGTACGCAGAAATTTATTAGACCTAACAAATCGGAGCAGTTGTAGCCGCCGCTTATAATGCCATATAAAAACAGCAGGTCTTGTATAAGTCTTCTTGTAGCGAGAGATCTCAGATTAAGTTGGTTGAGTAACGGCACATAGTCATGATCATAGCGAGTCATAGGAGAGTTTAACTTAAGCGATATAAATCGTAGGAATTTATGTTGGACCCTCTCTATTTTTGAAATCTGGGTATTGGTATACGGATTCCAGACCGTCGATGCGTACATTAATATCGGAACCACCAAAGCGTTATATAGATAAAGCAATGTACGAGCATTTGAAAAGTTATATGTCCATCTCTTTATGAAACCAAGGACATGGGCACCTCTGTTCGCAATATGGTCGATATGAAGATGAAAGAGCAGTTTATTATCAAAAATTACGCCTAAGTCTTTAACGCTCTCAACGGTGCCCAGTATGTAACCATTAAAGTCATAGTTGTGCGAATAAGGTAATTTACTCTTGGTGAAGTGGACCACCTTGCACTTAGTGAGGTTCAAGGTTAGCCCATTGACCATGCACCAATCCCATAGCCTGTCTAAATCTTCCTGAAGGAGATATGCATCCATATTGGATGATATTATCCTGAAAATCTTTAGATCATCGGCATATAGAAGGCATTTGCTGTGGTGAAAACAATGAATGATGTCATTAATGAAAAGATTGAACCACAAAGGCCCCAGATGAGAACCTTGAGGTACACCCGATGTAACAAAAATGGGCTCAGAGACGAAACTTTTATACTTAACATATTGGGTCCTATTGGACAGATAGTCCTGCACCCAGTTTACAAAAAATGTTGGAACACCATAACTTTTTAACTTTGCCAATAAACGAGTGTGCGAGACCTTATCAAAGGCTTTTGAGAAGTCCGTATAGATCTTAAATCATCGAGTACGTCGAAATTTTCGAAATTGTGGTGTCTCCGTTGAATACAACAACAGAAACTAATTAGTTACTGACCAGAAAGAGCGAAAAAGTTCTGAATGGACGGAAACGATTGCATCACCGAATATATCGAGTTTATTTAAAAAATAATCGATTATTTATTGGTACAATTATTTGAAATCTTGTTAATACCTCCAAAACTAAAATAAAGAATGTTATAGCACAGCATCATTAAAATGGATTGAAATTCCGCATCTAATAATATTAGATAATATTTATAACAATATAAATATACCGTGATCTTTAAGTCTTGAGTAAATAATTCTATAAAAACTGGTAAGCATAAAATGCTTCTCAATATTCAATAGTTTGATAAAACTACCGTTTCCAATTTAAATTCAAATATTGGTTATCTAATCGATCTACGTTTCCTTGATAATATTCTGGAGCATCTATATCCTTGTTTCGTGTGCTCGCACTTTAAACTCAATTGTAGGGAATAACACGATGCACGGTACAGATGCCGCGGCGCCGATGGAAAACGAGTTACTCGAACGGGAAACTAAGGATTATACGGAAATACTCGAGCCGTGTCTAATTCCTGCGGATATCACTGTGATCCACGAATTTTATTGCAGTTTTGCAGCTCTAGTGGCACGATTATATTATTTTACATAAAATACCGATGTACACGAGTCTGTTCTGCGAGATTTTCACGAAATAGTGGCGATGCTTATCGACGTAGAAAGATTTAGCCAGCTCCGTTTTACGAATGCGTATAAGAATTGAAATTTGTTGAAAGCAATCAATTTTGCGCGGAGACATTAAGGCTTTAAATAGCATTTGGTCACCAAAAAATAATATTAATACTTGATATATCATATCAGATTATATCTAAAGATTTACAGTACATTATTCTTCATCATTTGCCGAATACCGTCCACCCTACAATTTATGACCTTTTTCTGTTATCGTTCTGTATAATATTTCTGCACGAACCTGAATAAGAACAAACGAATAGCCGAAACAGAAACCGAGGACGAAAACCCCACTGGATTGATTCAAGCATTAACATTCCCCAGCACATTGTTAGATACCTGACCGTACACCCTGCACGTCTGCAACACGTTATACCTGCAGTACCATGGAAAAACCCCAAGTCTGCACACCTCGTGCAAAAACAACCATAACACTCCTTCTCCTTTTTTATTACTATATGGAATTTTCCTCAAGACTTCTGCCAATCATAAACTACCTCCTTCCCTAAAAATCCTAGCACTCCTCCCGCTTACCACTCCCACCCCTATTAATATCCAAAAAGAAATCCTATTGCCAGTCCCTCACAAAATTACAATGACCAATAGAATTTTAGTCATAGTTTACATTTTAACTTACACCACACCGACAAGTCAGTACAAATCTTACAGCAAAATAGTGCAGATCTAGGAGAATTAACTTTACGCATCAACCAAAGAAATAAAGGCGATTTATATACTTTTTAACTTGGCTTATTTCACCCCTACGGGTTCACGACAAAATGCACACATAATACAAAATATTTCCCCAGAGAAGAACCAAATCGGTTGAAACTATCAACGTATCAAAACGTCTAGTTAAACTTTCTATAAAAAAAAAGGAATTACGCCACCAACAAAATACCACGATCCATATTGCCCGTCAAACGGCACCAGTTTCATTTAAAACTTTCAACCTGTGACCCTATCCTCCTATTTCGTTCTCCATGGGCAAGCTTCCGTTGATAACAGGCGACCGCGGTAAAGACGAGGGCGCAAATTCGGCCGTGAATTTCTTAACACGGTGACGGCAAAGAAATCGTCGCTGCTTTGATACAAAATCACGTATTACGCCTTACGCGTAGCATGCAACGCAATGCCTCTTTGAAATCTCGCGAGTTCCATTGCACTGGCGTTCTCGCGTCAAACGGGTCTAGTATATTGTTTCGAACGTTAGAAACGGCCTTTTGTCCCTTTGCAAACGCTTCAGTCAGTTGCGCGAAACGTTTTGAAATTGTGCTCGCTGCGACTCGTTGCCAGCGGAAAATTCTGGGAGCTACAGACAATAAGGTGATACACGATATAGAGAGTAAATGGAGCTTTTGTTTCATGTAGTGAAATAAGAATATTTGTTCGTAGATAGTGTTGCATTTTGCAAAATTGGTGAAAAAAGGTAGGTTGAACAACTGATTAGTTATTAAGGTTTATATTGGATTAAGTTAATACACTTGACGGAATTTTCATTATTATTCCAATCAATTTTCTGTTACAGAAGTTCATTTGAACATTTCCTTTGGAAGTGGAATAACTCTGGGAACACTCTGTTGGTTTGGGCATTATTAAATCAATTATTAGCTTGTCAACAATCAGACTTTTTATAATCATAATTATAAAAAATAACTTATAAAACCTTAGCAATCCATATTAATACTTAATATGCAGAATATAGCAAAGCATAGAAAAGTATAAATAATTCGTCGATATGATTATGTAGAGTGCTATGAAAAATTATTTCTTGTTCCAAAAAGAAAATTGGAGGGAAACAATTTCATTCGGTTTATAAAAACCTTTCCCGCCTCGAAAGTGGGGCAGAGACGTTAATCGCCTGTAAAGCTCAAATGTCGCCGAACTCTGCAACGTCTGATTTGTGAGATCGTTGTAGTGCGTGGCGCACAAAATTCAGAATCGTGGCCGAAGCGTCCGGGTCTGAATCAACAGTTTGCTCTATCGATTAGTCGCCGTGGCCTACGAAAAAGGCCGGAAGCGTGACCTTACTGACAACACCAGGGAATCTCGGAGAAATCTGGGTTTCCACGTGCCAGAGGGAACGCGTTTTATGTTTCATAAGAAATAATAGCTGGCAATAGCAAGCAAGAATGAAAAATTAACGGATAGGTATCATTAACACGGCACTCAATCATTTATGGGGTAAATTGTTTCTGGGACAAGGGAGGCTATTGTTTGATATTGTAACTTGTTCAGTCGGGGAATATCGGATGTTTAACAAGAGGCAGAATTTTGTTAGTAATCGGGATTACGTAATTATTAAAACTTTAGCAATTTTATCTAATAATTTACCATACATTACAAATTTAACTTTAACTTCGTTAAAACTGTGAGTGGCAGACTTTTCTTTTCACTTCTCTTAATACAGTGTTGTTTTACGGAGCAATTTAAGTATACAGTAAATGTTAGGAATAGTAAAAACAAATGTTGATCTACAGAATTATTTTATTATATTTCAAATTCAGTTCTAAATATTCATAATTTACTGAAGGCGATATTAGTTTTTTATCTGTATGACAGTTATATTAAAGACATGTCTGTTCACTACTGGCTTGCTTTACTTACAGTTTATTCTCGTTCAAGCATCCAGAAATTTCACTACTTTGTACGATAATACTAATAATAAGTAGTCGTTCATATTACATATTTTATTATTTAATTGACACATTGTTACAGTATTTAAAAATCTAATTAACTTTACCTTCCATTGTCTACACTGTGGTCAAACATTTACACCTCGACCGCGACTATCATTTGTATGAATACGTTTCACCTCGTACGACACAGTATCGATTTCTCGCTACTTCGTTATCGTTGATTGCAGTTCATTTATTCATTTATTTAATATCATTCCGTTGATTTTTCTCTCCCGCTGCACGGGCAATTGGAACGGAAGCAGAGGGACTTCCGGCGCTCTGATGCCAGATAAATTGATTGCGTCCACCCGGGAAAACGGACTTGGCACTTTGTATAAAATTGATTGAAAAAAAAGATGGGAATAAACAATATGTAAACATTTCTAAACTGATCGAAGGGGTACCGTCGATCGACGAAAGCAATCGTATTTTTCTGACCCACTTTTCCAATCAGTTATTTGTCAGACTTTTTTATATATATTTTTTTATCTGTACCCTTTTTATATGTACTACATTCTAATAAATCTCGACGAGAACCAATACACCGTCGTACTCGGGGTGCACATTATTTGTGGAGTGACGAATTCGAACTAGCGATGAAATATTTGATTCTCGAACTGCGGGAGATGAAATCGAGTTTTCTTCCTTGTTTCATCGTCGTTCGCATATTTTTGTTTGTGCTGGTTGGTTTAAGGGCGGAGTTTAATTTAAAAATTTTAATTAGTGAATTTTCTCATTAGCGCCCACCCGTAGACAAATAATTTGTAATATTTGATGAGAAGTTGATTACAGGCTGCATTTACCATACGAAATATTTTCTACAGAAAGCGCTGTGCATGTAGTTTTCGATAGAAATTCACGAACACCCCACGAAGGGTGAACGAAAAGTTCTGTTCATGTGACAATTAACAAAACAATATAATACTTTTATAAAGCATCTGTAATTACGATTATTCTCAGACTGTTACTATAATAATAGTACATTATTCTACCAATATTCTTTAACCTGTAATACAAATAAGCATTATTCTAAAACAGAAGATAAACACCTAAAAAATGTGTAATTATTATAAAATAATTAATGTCCTTTTCGGATCCGATTTCATTAATTATGATCAAGCCAGAAGCTGTTTCAATATCGAACGCTGTTTCCTTTTATTGCTAAAATAATAGGGCGATTTTTCTAGCAGAAAGAAACGAAGGAAACTAGAATGGAGAAGACAAAAATGGGACGGGACGAATGTAAATGGAGACAACGATGGCGACAAGGATGAGTTGAAATTGAGACGATGATGGCGGTAAAAAGCGTCGAGAACAAATTGAGACGATGATGACTCGGAGACGAGGGAGTGAAACCAGCTAGACAAATGTGAAAAGAGACCGTGATGATGACTTAGCCAAAGATTAAACGACGAAAGGTTGTGAGATATCCATGGTGGAAAGAAAAAGCGTGATGAAATTTCTGAATACAGTAGTAATCAAAATTGCACAGAATAAAAAAGAGGTTTTTGATCATTGGTATCTCTTTATATAGTAATAATATTATTTATTATAAAATATTATACTTCCTGATTCAGTTCTATCTCTTCGATTTGCTATTTTTTATATATTAAATGGCACAAGTAAATGAATTTTTAACTATACTCTTTTTATAATAGATTGCCCATTCGTTTTTAATAACATGGATAATCGAAACAATTAACAAACGACCTTTCCAACATTTCATAAAATTAAACAACACATTTTGGAATCACATTCAAGTTTGCTTCGAGTTTCAAAGAGGTCCTGGATTAAATTTAAGATTTCTGTGCAACTCTCTACGCCAACAAAAATCGAATCCTGTATCCATCAATTTTTCACTTTCTTGCCATTTTTAAAAATCGAATGAGTAGGCAAAGATAGAACATCGTCGACTACGTCCCCTGAAAAAAAACTCAATTGACAAAATGACAAAAAGACGTCCTCGACGAGGAAGAATTCAAACCCTCTGTCGTGTAAAAGATAAAAACTCTGCCAATATCGCATCGGGCGCGTGCTACATCGATTTTATTAATTTTCTACCCCACTATTTCGATGCTATTGCGCGGAAAAGAAGCTTTTCGCCGTAAAGAAAAGGGGAAATCGCGAAAATAAGCGAGTGGTTTAATTCGAAAATCGTCGATAAAGGCCGGGAAAGCAGCAATCTCCATGTCCGTGCCTCTGGCCGAAAAAGAGGGTGCAAATCGGTAAGTCGTAGCTAAGTCAATTACCCATTTCTGATCTTCCAGTCCCTTCATAAAATGTGACAGTTTCCTTTTTCACAGAGTTTTTCACACAATTTAGTTTTATCACCAATTAAACTTTTACACCCCGCTTATTTGATCGTCTTTTATGTTTTTTCCTTTCTTGCTTTTCTTTTGTAGTAATAGTTGAACAAATGACAATTGACAATGCAGAACAATCCCCGAAATGTCCGATTACTGATTTGAATCAAATTTTGACGTGGGGTAGTGTGTAGAACAAGATATTAACTCGTGCTTCGAGAAAAATCCAATTACATAGTTAAACGCATTGTTGGATAGCCAGCCTTTGAATCATCGATGATATTATGCACTAAGGCAGTAGTCAGCGATATGACTACTGGCAAGGGCCAGTCTCCGCGTCGGCTAAGGCGACACCAGCAAGGGCTAACGTCAGCCTTTCCCCCAAATATCATAATATATACATATAGTAGCGGAATAGCTATTGTAACAAGAATAGTTTTGATCGCGACGCACACCATTACTGTGTCGCGCACACTCGTCACGGTATTCCTATATATTAAAACTCTCATTGTCAGTGCAAAATTAATTGTTGAAACACGATTTCGTTTAACCCCGGAATCCAACAGTATAGCAAGAAAAGAGACATGGAACAAACGATTGCGAATTATTTGCATGGTGAATTATATTAATTAATTAATTACATCGTAGAAGTGTGTACAGTTATTTGCAATATAAAAGTACATTTAAGTAACAAAATGTTTCAGAAAATAACCAAAAAACTCGATCAAAATCAAATTTAAGAACATCATCATCGGAATGTGTAAATAATTGGCGAGAAGGTAAAACTAACATGTTTTGAAGATTAGTCCCGGTAATTGAGGTTCTAGGGAGGCACGCTTGTAAAATTCGATTCACCAGCCACGTAAGTTTAGCAAAACTCCGCGCCTTTATGGCGTCATCACATCTACCTGTCAGCACTGCGCAACCGGTCTAATCAAAACTAATACCTATGGACAGAGTTACGAGAGGTGCGATATGATCTTCTATTGCATGTTGAATTCTTCTAATTTCAATCCTGGTGAAACCAAACCCAACGGAATGCCGTAGTTAATACAAGTTACGACAGATGTAAACTGCAACACATACGAATTTCTCCCCTCCATTTCAATCGCCCTTCCCATGTTTCCATTAAACCGTTGGAAACCATTTCTATTCCCCCTATTGTCTCCAAAAGTATTAAAAGGATGTAGAAATACAAACGAGAATACGGCACAAAAATTGTAACAGAACTGTATCCACGAACTGCTTTCCAATCCTCCGTGAAAAACGAGAGAGGCACAGTACGGAAAGATGAAAACAAATCCCACGTATATCCAATTTTAATCACTCGAACAAAAAAATATGAAAACCAAAAAAATATCCGCGCCGGTCAACATTATCAACAAATATATGTGGGATGCAAGAATTCGAGGAAATGGTATGAAAGTGCTTTGTATGAATCGTGTGACGAGAAGTATCGAATGTGGCGCGAGATCTGAATGAAGAGTGTTAGTGGAAACGTCGAATGTGGATCGAGCGACTGTTTATCTCGTGGAAACAGTGAATGGTTTCGGGGAATGTACGTGGAGTCTTGAGTGCATGGTGACTCGTGGTCGAGCTGTGACACGTGGTAAGGGTGTGTGTATGTCGGTGTGTGTCCTAATGAGTGAGAACGAACGATGAATAGAATGAGAGGGAAACTGCGTGAAAGAGTATATGGAGTGGATGATGCGTGCGCGGGTCAGAGTTGAATCAGAAAGTATAAGGAAATTTGAATCAGGGAGTGTCAGCAGCGTCTAAGTAAGTAGAGTTAAAAGAGCAAAAGTAGCGTTGTGAGAATCGACAGAGAATTGAATGAGAATCGTTGCGATTATTGAGTATTGTAGATTTGAGTTGAGTTGAGATATATGTAGTATATTGAGAAGCCTTAAAAGATATTTGGCAACAAAACATATTTTTAATAAAAAAAAAGTAAATCACAATTTGCCCTGGAAAATAATCCTACATATATTCCACACCGCGAAATCTCGTTAATCGCGGAAAGCTTAATTAAGTCTTGTAGCGCCTAGCCTAAGGGAGGTAGTGCACCGGGCGGCCACCAGACTAGCGCCCCCGTCACCCTGCTACCTGCACCCCCGCTACGTGGTCAACCCTTGTGCGCTTGCGCGTTGCTTCTCCCCCTCCACCACTCACACTGGCTCGGGCCCTCCCGCAAAGAATAAAAAGGGGTCCGGGAATAGCTTTTTATGGACAAGTGAGTTCACCGATCTAAAGACGCTCCCTTGTGCGGACATCCAAAGATCAAGAACTAGCCAGGCCCAGGCATTGCTCCCTTGTGTGGACATAGCCAACACCTTACGACACGCTTGTTCATAACGTATCGCTCACGTTAGTAGAGACCTATAAGACAGTACTCTTGTCAGGCTCCAACCGTGCTCCCTTGTGTGGACACACCCGGACCAAGAGACTACGCTTACGGTAATACTACGGACATCAAGTAACACGAGAACCATTGTAATTTCGTACCATTGTGCAACAGTGAAATATATACCGTTACCTAACATAAAGTGGAACTTATTTGTGGTCAGCCCGAACCTTTAAAAGTAACAACCTAAAACCTCACAGTTACAGTCTTAATTAAAATAACAGCAACGATCGTTTCGCGCGACACAATGTCCATTAATGTCTTGTCCAGTGCATAGAGAATAGCGAAGGATATCTGACGCTGCATTCAGTATTCGTAGAAGGCATTCCTGTTTCAGCAGACGCATTTCGCAGTTCGTTACCTGCAAACTCCCGCTAAACATGACGTATCGAAGCAACCGATGAGTAAATTCACTCGGAACTTTGCCGGCAGAAGTTAGCAGGAAGAGAAAGGAGGTCAGTCGGTGGCTTTGCGAGAATACCACAGTCACCGTAACGTCGCTATCCGCAACAGAGGAGCGAGTCGAAAATTTCAGAAGCCGCGCAGGACTCTCTTGAATGGGAAGAAATTGAAACTTCCTCGAGAGTAACCGTCCCACCCTAATGTTTTGTTCTCATTCCCCTTTGTGCTCTCCCGTGCACTCCTCCGAAGAAGCCCCTACAGCGAATTCAGTTGAATTATATTTCTCTCAATGTCCTTGCCCCCTTCTTTATGAATGGAAAAGTCATGGAAGAGGGAAAAATCGTCTTCTTCCATTTGACGCAACATTTTGTAATTTTATGCTGTGGATTATATGTATATCTACACGTATATCTCCTGGCAAAAATTATTCGAACTTACTCGAGTTTGACAGTCAGCTGTTTTTGCCTGCGACTAATTGTACATAGCCTCGAAACCGTGTGGAAAGTTCCTCGGAAACGTATTTAATTAACATTAGTAGTGGGGAGAGACGAAACGAGAGGAAATGTTCGTTGGTGAAATGAATTTGTTTATATAAATCAATGCACGGTATACCGTAATTGGAATTACGAAACTTTGGATCGTTCGAAATGTTTTAAAACAATTATTAACTTTCTGCGCAAATCAAAAGATTTTTATCCGTGGTGCAATACGAAAAAAGTTGCACTTTTGTAATGTTCTTTTGCGATGCAAATAATTTTCTCGGACGTAATGATTTGGGTAGAAATATGAATGGGAGGTCGTTGTAAGAAATATAGTTAAAACACATAATAAAGAAAAACTTTTTAAAAGGAACAGAATTCGAAGCTATCGACAATTATACTTAAAAACACACCAATAAAAACCAAATTAATATAAATTTAGTCTACTCTATTTAAAGCCTCAAAACTATCACGAAAACAACATAAAGTAGCCGAACAGCTGAGGAAAACACTTTACACTTAACACTAAACACTTTAATTTCCCAGCTTCCATTCGGAGGCAGTTCAGCTAACGTCCACCGAAGACATCCACGAACATGGAATAATAGGTAACGAACATGCGTCGCATTATAGCACAGGTATCCGATATCATTACTCGAATACGGTATATTCGAATCCAGTTCGATGTTCAGTGAACATTTTCCACGTTTCTAATGAGCATCCGTAGCTGACGCGTAAACAAATTTCGATTCGCATTCGGCTTGTGTAACGTAATATAATAATAATAATACCGACGTAGAAATATACAATTTTAAAAACGAATAAATAAAAGTGCAGAGAAATTAGGGTTGGTTACAAAGGCAACTAAATTTTGTTTAATTAAATCCATACGTGAAGAGAATATTTATTAATCTTCCAATGATAAGATTGTTATATTGCATTATTAAATGCACACGAATTATTTACGAGTCGTTGCAGCGTAGTCACTGTGCACTTTAAGTTATTGCACGATTATTTTTATTAAATGCCACTGTCAGGTGGAAATATTTCTAGAGAAAGGATTAAGTTAATTACTTGTACAAAGTGGGAATGGTTTTTACGAGGGTGAAATAAGTAACTCGGTGGCTGTATTTCTGGCAATGAAAATTAATTTAACCCAGTGATATCAAACGAACAACGAAGTTACTGCGAGATTTCATTGCCCCAGGAATTCATTATTCCCTCGCCGAAGGGACAATATTCCTGTGCGCAGGAATGAAAAAGAATAAGCGTGCTGATTGTTCCTAGAAAATTACATAAAGTGGCCCCAGTTTCTTAATCCCTACTAATTGCCAACTAATTCTACAAAGTGGCCTCTGGAAATATTAACATCGTTAGCAGAATTACGTTTGTCATATTGCTAAAATTTCTGAATAATTATATCCATTCGAAACAAAATTATAGTTGCGTATATTCTGCATGATTGTTCTTAAACATATTTACCCTGGCGAGCACTCCTCCGGCTCTAATTTTTCAATACATCAATTTTCCTTAATTTTTCGAAATCATAATAAATAAATTTCGTTTGATAAAAGTGGGAAACATTAAATAATTGCCAATAGCAGAAATAATCTAACGGCTTCACCAACCTATACAACTGCGACTGGTAATTAATTATGGCAATATTAATTAAATACAATTAACTAGAAATACCGAGAAGGGACTGCGATTCTACATCAAATTCTAATCAAACGCTAATAGGAAATAATTACAACAATAATAATAATAATCAAAATAAAAACATACATAGGTATCGTAATATATCTGCAATATAACTACAGAATAAAATGTTTCTCTCTCACCCTTTTTATTCCAGAGATAATTCTTGTTACCCCTATTACATTCAATAACCATCTCCATTCTTTTCCAAAGATCATTCCCGATGGCCCGATAATTTCTACCATTATCGACTATCCGCCAAGGGCAGAAAAGTACCGAGGAACCGATACCTTAAACGAAACAGACGTCTGCACGGAAAAGGGAGCGCGAAACACGCGAAAGTAAGTGAAAACGAGATGGCGTACACCCAACTTGTTGCTCGATTCTTTTCCACGTTACTTTAAGTGCTTGTCCTAGAAAACGTTTGAACGTGCTGCAAATTTCTCCGCTAATGGAAAAAACGAAACGATCTTCCGTGAATTCGAATTGCGCGGAGAAACAATGAGGAAATTTTCTGAAGGGTGCAGAAAATTGTACATGCATTCAGTGAACGAAACAGCAGATTTTAATTTTTCCATTTCATTTTCTTTCTTGAACGAAGACGCACAAAGCGATAGCATGCCCGGAATATTAATAAAGCATACACCGTTCAGTTTCTCAACTTGCTTTGTGGTTGGACGTTTGCTTTAAAATTACTTTCTCTTTGAAGCACAGCAAATATTGCTTCCGACTGCTCTGTCGGGGTTTCGAGTGTTGATTCCTTTCGAAGAAAACTCTGCCATGTTATGCATGCTTTTACGTTAATAATAATAATGACAGAGATATAAATCCGGCCGTTTTTAACATTACTGCTTGTTTTTAATTAAATTCTTCTATTATATAACTCGACACCTGAACGCATTTTTATAAATAGATGTGTATTTAAAATTATTATGTTAACTTGTGCTATCTATCGTACCTCTAAGATAAATTCTAGGAAATTTTAAATTTGAGAAAGTCAACAATGAAGTGGTAGAAGCTGAAATTCTGTCGATATCGAGAGTGGAATAACAAGTGAACCGGGTGAACGTTCTCCATTGAAAAACAAAGTTTTTGGTACCGATCAATTAAAGAATTTACTTTATACCGTAAAATTGTAAGTGAAGCAAATTCCTTGGCTGTTAAAAATAGTAAGAAACGCGAAATAGAAAATGTCGGTGTCAGTCGAAATGATTCACCGTTTCGCTCAGTACAGGTAATTCGATTGACAATGTTAATTCCGCTACGCAACGTCAAATATTTAATTACGGTAATGACCGTACGTGTGGGCGAATTTATTCACTAAAACAGTGAACGGACGTGCGAATTTGTTTTCGAAGCTGGAAGCAAACAACATAAAATAATTGAAAAAGCGAAATATGGAAGATAAACTCGAACGATATTTGTATTAATTGTGTTTGTTGTTTTCCAATATTGAAGAGTGGCTAGTTGAAAATGAAATATTTATATTATTCATTTGGTAAATATAAGTTGATTATTCGAATGCAATCCGATTTTTACAGGCAACGAATTCAGAAACTTCTTTCTTTTTAATAGTATCATTTTCCAACAATCGAACATGGACCCAATTTTTCTATCATTTCATGTGCCGTTGTTGAAAATTCTGTTGAGAAAGTTTAACATTAATCATTCTATAGTGTAGAAGAAAGACGGGTGGAAGGATGAACGGATGGATGTGTGATGCGTGTGAATGTTAGAAGACAAAAGTGTAAATCAAGTCCCTTCTTTTGGCCGCGAGCCTAACACGCAAGTAAACTATTCTATTCATTCTATAGTCAAAACTGTTTTTGGAGGTCGACGTACAAATAGAAAATGATTATTTGGTTTTAGCTAAAGCGACAGAATCTTTCCTTTCAATTTGAAAGCTTTATTAATAAATGCAACCGAAGATAAACAAATATTTATTTAAAACAGAAGGAGGGAAAATTTATCTGGTTGCGATTGAATAAATGGTTGAATGAAGTTTTTATAGAGAATAGCGAATTAACTAGTTTCCTTCGAAATTGTTATCTAAAAAGACATGGAGAATTCCCCTTTGGACGACTCTCTATCCTTCAGGAGAATATCCTCTGATAAAGAGAAGAGAGAAACGTAAGGTGTATCTGCAGAAGTTTCTTCCAAAGGGACGGAAAAACACGACGCATCGCCAAAGAAATGTCTCCTAAGAAAAAAAGGAAAAAACCCCTGGTATGTCGAAGAGAATCTGCCTTTCTCCCACTTCCTACTTTTGCCTCTTTTTTTAATAAAAAAAAGAAACTTGCGATATATCTAAAGCAGTAGAGAAACTTTGACTGGCCTTCAGGGAATTTTGTCAAAGTGGAACAGGAAACTTACGGCATTTCAAAGGGCAATTTCCTGTAACGAAAAGGGAAAACTTGGGGGGGGGGGATGAACGAGTGAATTTCAGGTCAGGTAAAGGAAAAGTAAGATTTTACTCGGGCAAAGTATTTTTATCTTTCTTTGGAATCTACCATATTAAAAAATTTTAATACGACATTTCTAGCGATCCAGAAAAATCTACTCCCTAAACCTGGGGTTGTTCAGAGTTGAAATTTATAAATCCCAAGTTTTTTGTAGATTTAAGTGTCAAGACAAAGTTCCCACGAAGTTAGCTTGAAGTAGTTGGCATACACTAATTAAATCTTTGCATTATTTATTGTAATACCGTGCGCTAAGTATAAAATATTACTCAAATAATGCTTTTCTATCTACCGTAGCGTTCATAAGTATTCGACAGACTATAGAAATTTAAAAAACAGTTTGTCATATGTTTATTAAACCAGATTGCTTTGAATAATGTTTTTGCAATCTAGATTAATATACAGTGTTAAATATTTGCCAAATTAATTGACAATTCAAATCTGTATTGTTTGAATAATTATGCGCGATACTGTATATATACAGCAACGGAAATATCAAAGAGGTACTCCAATAAATCCTCAATTCAGTTCCACAATCCGATATTGAAAGCGTCAAAGGAATGACGAAGAACGATTATGCTATAAATATTTACGCAAGTAAAGCAGGTCAAAATTTGCAAGTAAGATATGTCTCTATCCTTAAATATATAATAACGAAGCGCCAAAGATTTCGCTTCAGTTAAGTACAATTCAAGTCGTCTGAAATTATATCATGAATCCGTCTATCCTCCTTGTACTCCCTGAACTCCCTTGTTATTTCAAAAGAAATAATCCCACAATAATTGGGGCATTGAAAATGTCTTACTTTGTAAATAATAATAATAAATAAATTCATCGACAGCATGGTGTGTCCAAAAAAGTGTGCAAACTTAAAATTTACATTTTCCAAACCAATCTCCATTCAACTTTCATTTCCGCTCTTTTTTTGCCCTTAAGAAAAAAAGCAACAGTATTTTGCACGAATGCCCTCATAATAATATAAATTCTCAACATATTAATTCAACAGAGATTTCCAGAGGTAGTTCTCGTTACTCGTCACTCTGCTTCGGTGGAATTCCCCACCCCAAATAGAAGTTTACGCGGAATTCTTGGGCGTCTCTTAAAGAATCATCCACTTGCAACTTGCACGCACGCGCAAAGCTCCGGTATCATGCAGATTACCTGTACAAAATTCCTGAGAGCACATACGCACGAGAGTTGAAACGAAATCGTGCTTGACACTTGGAGAGTTTCTTTGGAAAAGCCAACCGGAACTCGTGACATTTTTGCGACACCGGAAACGCACAGTGTAATCGGGCAAATGGCTATTTTCAAAAACGCACAAGGAATATAGTAGCAGCAATGTGTGGCACTTGAATGGTTTTTCTTGCGTTGACTCTTGACATTGGAATGGGATGAAGGAAATTGTTTAATATTTTAAGAAAATGTAGCAGGGATTGCGAATTGTATGAGTTATTCTATATATTATTATCAGCGTGGATTAATTATTATATTAATCATTAGTAGTTTATGCTTCCCCCGTATAGTTTCTCTGTATCATTAGAGTGTTAATTTTCAATTATTATGAATCAAGGAATTTATAAATTTACTCCTTCTAACGTATACTATAATTATACACTGTATAATAATATCTCATTTCCCATATTTCCGATTTAGTATAAGCCAACAATACATACGTTGAATAAATACGAAGCACGCCAAACAATTTATTAAACAAACTATGAATTTATTTACTATTTATTTACTTACTAAACAAACTACTCAGTAGGTAATAAATACCCCCAAAAAATTGCTTGGACTACTAACAATTTAATAATTTAAATTGTTAGTAGTAATTATATTTAAGTAATTATTTAAGTAATATTTAGTAATTATTATTATAATTTAACAATTTAATACAATTATTAAATCGTGTAAAATACCCTTTTGAATTGCCCCTGTTCTATCGATCCGATTCTCACACTATCATTGTACTATAAATACAAACGATTTGCCAAAGTACAAACAGGATGATTAAAAACAACTCGACAATCCCCGGAAGGAATTGAAGATTCGATGCTCCACGATGACTAAAGACGACTCTTTGAACCCGGCCTTCTTTAAACGCGATAAGACTTCCGGTATATTTCCTTCCTCTTTGCGACTCACTCCGACAGGCCTCATTACTCGTTGGATTGAAACGCCAGGGGTTGAAGGGGTGGGCAGGAAATGAGCGTAAATTTTGCACGCAGCACTGGAAGAAACATGCGGCCTTTCGATGATGGTGGTCGTTTATCTCGGATTTGGAAAACAATTTCTAGCAATGCCGCTAAGATTAAATGTTTCCACTGGTGGAACATGGTGGAATAATTAGCCGGAATAAACGTTTCCCCATGGACCAGTTCACAGAATCAGCCTCGAAATGCACTTTTGACGATGATACTTTTCCTTCGTCCTGAGTAATAATAAGGGCACTATGTCGAGTAAGGAGGCTAAATGTGAAGGAAAGGAGAAAATTTGTTTTCGTGGCGACTGTTAATAATTAATGATGCTGAATTTGTGATGGTAACAATTGTTGCGCTATTTTTGTAATTAGAAATAATTATTGATAATTAATATTTGTAATAGTAGTAGGTAATTGTTGACCTATATATGTAACAGCAATAATTACAGACGTACGTTTATTTCGCGACAAAAAACGAATAAGGTAGACAGTACAGCGAACGGTTTTTTGCAAATCGATGTATTTTATTTTTGGAATTTCAGCCATTTCATGGCCGAATGGAGTTTTTTCTTAACATAGTAAGCTTGGCGAATATAAATTGCCCGATCCTTGTCATATTTATGTAAAAAGAGAGACAGCAATTTTTCTAACCCTGCTTGTGCTACTGCTATTTTTGATATTGGAAATAATATTGGTTTTAGGTGTTTTTTGGTATACTATAGAAAAAGGGATTTGAAAAAATTCGACGAGATCGCATTATGTTTTGATATTCAGATATTTCTATATTCTGCCTGTCGGGTATTCTAATCCTTTGGAATGGAGAATGGATAAAAGTGAAAGGAAATATTGAAATAAATGAAAAGGGAACCTCTTATTTGAGATGATGATGTATTTTCAAGAATACGTACTTACTTTCTCTCCATGCACTGAAGCGTTTCTATATGTTTATATAAATTGCCTTCAAACATTTTCGAGCTTCGAAGGGAACCGTGTACCATAAAGCATCAAAAGGACAGCGTATAAAAATGTGCACAAGAAGTTGAACATATAAAAGGAAACTTTATTAGAACGTAATAATTAAATGTTTCAGTTTAAATGAACGCCCTTCGGTTTATCTATAATCAAGAGAACTACTCCACGATTTCCATTCAATTTCACCAAGCGTCAATGAAACGTCACTTATAACAATGTAAATAGAATACACAAGGCTTGACACTGACACTGACACGTGTTAACGAGATTTTCCAAAATGGCAAACGCAACTGTTCTTTCAATGCTCTAATAAAAATACCCAGTCTTAAAATGTTTGAAATAGAATTCCTTAAAACACCCACATCTATATTATCCTATACTATATTGAATTACCACACTTGTACCATATTAAAGAACCTAAACCACTATCTATATAAATCCGTTTTTTCACGGCCACCCAACAAAAAGATCAAAAATAAGAATAGTTCTGATGCAGTGGACAATCGATACATTGCAATTAATGATGAATCATCTTGTCCCTCGTGCTTGAAGCGACCCAAAGATGAAGTGTTTGAACTCGAACATACTTGAAAGACACTTGAAACAAAGAATGGTAAGCCACAGGACACAGTTGCCAGTGAAGGCCACCCCTTTGCCGTGGGACCACCGACAAAGAGTGAATTCGATTCTACTCGATGTCGCGTGCTGGCAAAAGAAAACTGATTCGTGACAGAGGGATGCTTTTCCACTGGCAATTCGATGATCTCGTATGTATCGAATGGCTCAGACACCCGCCGATCAGTACTTGGCTAGAATGGGGTTACTTCCGACGCGAAAACAGACGCGAAATGAGCAAACATTGCCGCTCTCAGCGGCGAAATTCGACAAGCGGGTGTCGGTGAAAGAAAGTTCAATAAAGGATACGATATAAAAGCGGCTGGAATAATAGGTGAAAAAGTACGTAGCCGGGGGAACAATGGCATTGGGGAACAATTCATCTGTCAAATAAACCAGCTGCGCTGGTACGTGCCAGGGAAATTTGATTTCAGACGTTCGATCTTGGCGTTCCGACTGCTGTGTTTATGATAAAATTAATGGCGAACATTATCGACGGTTGAAAATGACAGGGGATCGTTGTTGAAAAAATAGAACGTTGCGAGGAGAGAAAAATCAAACGTAAATAAAAATAGATATTTATGTAGGTATACACATGAATTAATTTAATTTCAACCCTTTCTGATCTTAGTTTATACTTAATCGTACAAACGACAAATTACTATATTCACAGATTAAATTAACGCAAGTTGTTTTAATGAACAGAGCTGCATGATAGTTTACTTGTTATCCACAATTCATCTGTAGAATTTAATTAAAGCAGAGAGGGTAGTTCGGTAATAAAAGGAAATTGCACTGCAAATTGGTTTCGGTTTTAATTTCTCGAATTTTTCTCAATGTTTCTCTTGAACTGATTTCTCCTTTGACAGAAGAATTATGTGAACCTTTGCCCGAATTTCTAGAGGCTTTCGCGACCAAGGAGGTATGCTTTGATATTCGTTAACCGTGTATGCAGGGAAGTTTTAATTCAACAGTTAATCTCTCTCGGTATACTGCTCTGATTTTTCAGAAGGAATCGGATCTCTGTCGAGTGGGATCTACAACCGTGAAAAGCTCTTTAATACTTGTCGTAGCATCACGTCACAAGTCACTCCTACGAGTTTCAATTTTGATCAAAGTAACATGAAAACGTCAAAGCAGCAAAAGATAATCGCGAAAGCGTCACGAGAATGATGTCAAACTTAGTTGAAAGCTTAAATTCCTAATTCTGAGAGTATACTAATGGACCGTTCGATGTCGTAATGCAGACAGTGACGGTATTACGACGAGCGTGTAATTTTACGAAATTGCGTGCAGCTGGAATCACGTGACGCGTACGGAAAGTTTCACTACTTCGCCACTATCTCGTACAGAATTAGGTTCTAAGCTCTGTGTAAGACACCCTGCCAAGTCGTTAGGTGAACAATCTCAGGGGAGGAGGATGTGGGAATATCAAGGTAATCCCCAGGCAGGGCACTAATCGCATGAAAGAATCGTCTTTAATCTCCACGAGGAGTTCCCTGTTTCATTAAATTGCGTACGCTCGAGTGCGCACACGATACTTCACGTACTTTCTTCGAAATTGGAAAACGATGAGGAGGAACACCGTGTGTTGCGGAATACACGTTTATCTTGGAAAATATGGAATCAATTTTGGGAGAAGGGGATATAGGTGATCTCATAGGTTTTAGTTATTTCGATATTAATCTTGTATTTTTGTTGCAATTACAATTCGAATGTTATTCCGTGCTCAACGAATTGTTTATTAATTTTGTACATGTAAGGGACTGTGATTTTTTATTTCGGCGAACATAAAGGGCATGATAACGCGAACAGACATTTACCATACTTTTAAATAAAACAAAATTGAATATAAAAGAGGAGTAAAGATATAATATTTGTATTTACCGCGTATAAGAAACAGAATGTTCTTAAAATGCCTGGTACATTAAAGAACCAAAGTACTGTGAAAGACCAATAATAAAACTTGTTATGTATATTCATTGCCTCTGTATATTCTACAATTTTGCATTCTCTATTTATAAATTCACAATTATAAAATGAATGAAAAAACGAAGGAACTTTGCACTACAACAAAAACCACGAAGAAACGAGAACCTTGTTTAAAATTAAACACGAACGCATCTACGGAATAATTCGCCCGTCAAATCGAATTACAATAAGTAATTTCGCGTAGCCACGTTTATTGTTCGATAAAGAGCGCAGCGGCGACCCTTTAACCGTCGATACGACACGATATAACATGGAACGCCACGTCGACGACCATGGAGCCAGGACAACGATCGTCCAATTAAAACCATTACTGTGCCGTGGTACCGGAAGGAAAACACGGCACAGGATAAAAATAAAGTAACGATAAATCGCGAGAGTGTGTGGAAAATGGAGAAAAATAGAGAGAGGGAAAAAAGGGGAAAGAAACTGGAGTTAATATGCGCGAGGGCGACTCGTAATGGAGCAGGAGCAGAAAAATCGCTCGCTTAGTGTACGGGGGGTGCATCGACCAGTACAGAAACGAGCAAGAAAAATCCCGCAGAGAAAATGGGGGAGGCTGCATAAAGGATCGATGAGGAAACGATACGTGAAGTCGAGAGAGAGAAGGGGAAAAATACCCGGGGGTGGAAAATCAGTCCAGGAAGGTGGGAAGGGGTGGACGAAAAGATTAGGGGCATTTTAGGGACGGTTTCAAATTTTTTGGACAATGTATGGAACTGCGTGTCGAATCTGAAGGGATGCTATACGAAATTGTTTTCAATAATTGTGATTACATGGTTATGAATAAATGACTCAAGCTGAGGCGCATTAATGCCCTATTTCTGAGAGCTTTAAGACAGAAAATTAAAAATTAAACAATTTGATCTCTTTTATTATTGAAAATGTTTATTCGCAGTGCATCAAATATACTTGTTTGAAACTCAAACAGTTATTCAAATAGACAGCACATCCCTTAAAAACTTTAATAAATGCGCAACAAATTCAGTGCGCGATAAAAGAATTGAATCCCAAACGATTCGAAATTTAAATACCTCAGTCGTGTCGCGAAGCAAAGAACGCAGAAGAAAATCGTTTTTAAAACCTACAAGGAACACTGCACTGAGCCGTAACTAAAAAAACCAACGATTAATCCATAAATACGAACAATACCAAGCACTTGTGTAGACAGGGGCGAAACAAAAACATTGGGGTTTTTAGCCAAATAGAAACAAGAAGCCACTTGCAGCACAGGAAAAACAAAGAGCGAGGGTGAGAGGGAGATGCGGAGAGTGCAGCTCTTACGATAGACGCGGACGAGAAAACGAAGTAGGCTAGTAGAGGGCAGAAGGGGGTTGGCAACCACGTCGGTCCAGGGATGATCCCGGCTGTGTCTATTTATACGGACCAGGGAACCGGCGCAGCTACCTGTTGGCTGGCTGTGTATAGTAGAGCGCGCGTCACCCCTCTGCACTACAGGGTGTCATCAAACATAAGGGTATTAGCTTTGCATCGCACAAAGAATACGTTTCCAAAGAAATAAATACCAATAAGTGTATATAAATTTATTTATTTTCAATGTACGTATGAAACTTATTATCAGGCTTTTTGTGTTAGTTTATTATATAATAAATGCCCCCTCAAAATCTTTCTTATTTGTCTTTACTCGGGGTTATTCGTGTTGTTAGTATTATTGGACTTTAACGAAGTTTGTCGGGACGAGTTTATGATTCAGTTATGCAAGCAATCGGTTCTTTTTAACGAATTAAATGTGGAATATTCTTCAAACATAAAATCGTTCGTGTCTTATATTGAGTGAAGTAGATATTATGAAGTATTGTGAACTTTGCCTGCAGAAAAAGATTAATAATTAAAAACTCTGACTTTTACTTCATTCTCAATCAGACAGATATGTATAGTCTATATAATAAAAAGCTTTGTAGTTTGTATTAATCCTTACTGTGAAAGTAATTAAATCAAAAGTTTTCCTCCAATTTGTCAGAACACCTTTCAATATTTCAAATACTCCAGTCCTGGCGAAAAGAAACTGTTTACAATAAAATATCCAATATAGCTGCCCAGGAAGCTAAAAAAACCTGCACCACAAAAACAAAAACAGGAACAACTAAAAAATACAGTAGAGCATCCTATAACGATCTAACTCGTTCTAGAACCTCCTTCGTTATACATAGAATACATAGACAGTCGAGCCTCAAAAGAGATGAGCATGCAAAATAGATGTATTATAAATTTAATTTACTATGTTCAAATTTCACGCACTTGTGCACATGTGTAATTATAAAGAAGAGCTATCAATTCGACTACTTTTAACGAACTGTCCGTTTGTGAACAGCAATCGTTCATTATAAAGTCGCTCGTAATAAAATACCCCACTCCATGTAACTTTCCATGCAACATCAATATCCTCATTTTCACGTAGCATTTAATCACAACGTAGTCATTTCAATACCAGTTAAATATCAATCACCCCGCTATCCTACTTAATGCACATTTCTGCAAATAATAAACATAGCCCTACTGTACATCGCGCCAACAAGCGGCCACCCTTTTTCCACCTAACGCCACCCTGTACACAGGACAGCGTTTGGCCGGCAAGGGATGCCTGGATGAGCGCAACAGGGGATGCCTGTAGCTACCGGTGCACATGTAGACGGGCGAAAGCGGATCGTCGACGGATAAAGCTGGAACTGGGTCACCGGCTCGCGAGAACTGGGTCAACAACGCCTGCTATGATAACGCGTTGCCTCGACCAGACATAGTGCTCTCTCATGGTGCGTCTGGCCGGGTGAAAATTCGCCAGACCTGCGCACCACCCCACCGATGAACGCTTCGTTTTGCAATTTAATGGACGGCAGAGGGATACGGCGGGGGTAGTTGGGGGGGGGGGGGGGGTAGAAGGGTCGATTCATCGAATCGAGATCGTGAAGTGGTGCGGCACGGTCGTGGTATTCGAATGTAGATGAGGTACGTGCTGCTTTTCGGGAGATTCCTGAAGGTGATTTTTAGGCTGTGATGCTTTCGAATTGGTTGGCTACGGGGGATTATGGTTTCGAAGCATGGTTGAGAGAATGGGGGAGGATGGAAATGTAAATGTGAAACGAAGAAGTTTTATTTTAGTTTTATGCCTTTTTTGCGGTACAGAAATTTTTGAGGCATTGGCAGATATGTGGGAGGATTATGGGGGTGGAATTGGATGGTTTATTTGGGGATTGTGTGACGGAAGTAGAACGGGGGCAGAGGGCTCGCAGTTTTTTTCGGAACGATTGAGAGTGATCGTTTTCATTTGGTAAAGAAGTATTTATGAACGATGCAATTGACTAGATAGTTTAGTTTTATAAATTATACGATTTTATGTAGAATGGATAGATAGCAATACTTCATTTGCGGCCACGTATGGTAAATTTGAAACGAATCGTAACGCGAAAAACTTCAATTATTGACAAGTTAGTAACTCATTTTTGCCCTAGGCAAACAAAGAATTGAGTCATCAAAATAAAATGAAACTGAAACTTTATCTTTCTGGATGCAAACCAAGTTTAACACAGAAGTAACTTTTAATTCGTGGAATTTTCGTCACGTTTCCCCGCTCTGGCAACGTAACCTTCGCCATTAGAGGGAAATTGAGTTCTTAATTATTAAACGAGTCCCTCTGCCCTGAACAAGTCGCAGGAAATAATTATAATTTAATACAAAATTAAGCTGGAACGTCATTCATGCACAGCTTACTAATTGAACACTTCAGTCTTCAAAATAAAAGCTTTCGATGGACCAAAATTGTTGGTTTATAAATCAACTGAATAATTCTCCAGGCATTATGCCTTGGCTATAACATTTTAGTGCTCACTGTATCAGAGAGTGAATGTAAGATTTAACAGAGGCAGAACTGTAATAACTTTCTATTATTTTTATTCATTACGTGATAATTTGAATTGCTTCGTGAAATAAATAAAGCAACAGAATTCCTCTTGGAGAATTTTATGCATTACGTTCTAATATCAAAGTGTACTCTCTACGAACGATAGCAAATGCGGTGAAAAGTTTTTACTGCGAAACATGTATTTTTTATGCATACTATATATTCAATGTACAGTAGACCTTAAGTATCTCGTCTAATAAAAGTTACCCAGATTGATATAAAAAAGTCAGGAGCTCGTAACATCTTCCTACCTTTATTTATTTCACGAGGCAATAAATAAAGCAAACCATACGTTAACCAAATATATCTGCTAGCTTTCACAAAAGATAGTACGACGGATTAGTGCATTGATTTAAACAGATATAAAAAATAAATCACTAAATTCCAGAAAAAGGACTATTTACTTAATTTCGAAGAGAATTTTCCCAAAATTATACAGATTAATCTGACAGATCCAATACATGGCACATTTTTCCAATTTACTATAAAACAAAAGAAATAAAAAATCATCATTTAATACGTTTATAATTCTCTTATTTCTCCATTTCTTCCACGTTCAATACCTGAGCCACTAACAGTTTCACTAATTAACCTGTATAATCGTGCACACTTAATCGGTCGAACAGTGAATAACCGGTGTGCAGCTCGTCTATTTTAAGATTGATCCTCCGCCGTTGAAAATGCGTGCGAAGGGCACGTAACAGCCTTCGAACGATCTAATTAAACGTCACAGGTTCGTTTTTGTATTCAGGAATTTCTACACGGATCACGAATATTTGGTGGATGTTCACCTATTACACGAGCAACCAGGAATAAAGGTCGGAACAATGCGTGCTATCGAGCATGTGCAATCGATGAAAAAACGAGGCAGCAGGAATATACATTAAAAAAAAAGAACAAAATAGAGGGAAATAGGGAAGGGAGACCATTGGAGGGTGGTGGTGGCGTGATCTGTAGAATATTCACGGAATAGACGACGCGTTTTATTGAATCAACGGCGGGAAACATGAAAGGGCTGACGAGTGAAATTCATCGAGAATTGGTCAAACAGCTTCCAAATCGTGCTTATTGCAAAATCGATAGGCGTTCGTCGCTTGTGCATCGTCACGAGTGTGTTTTGTGTGAGCAACCGTAACTTTGCGCCGCGTGGTATAAAAATAGATGTGCAACTCCTTTGCGAAACTCTGATTTCAGATGGTGGAACGGAGGTGGAAAAGAGGATGCAAAGTTCATTTGCTCGGAGGGCTTGGGAATGCTATTATCATTATCAAGGATGAATACTTATTATAAAATTCTCGCACCTTTCGAAATAAAATATTACGATCCTTGACAAGGAGCAGTGATATTGTAAAAAAGTTGAACTATCATATATTATTTTCATCGTTGTCGTTGATGGTTTTTCATTTAAATGTATAGTCTAAATGTAAAATGTTACCTCTCCATTTATAAATTATGTGAAATAGAATGATAAATACAGAAATTCATTTGCAGAAGCTTTTTGGGAAATTATTGAACGTTTCAGAAACCTCGCGTGCAACATAAAGGAGGTTCTATTGGTCGGACATTTAATGTGAATAATATTTCACGATATTAATTTATTCTCTTGCACATTACCACCATCCTCGCAGTACCTTTTGCACACCGTTATACCAGCAGAAAAGCACAGAGAGTTTAAATACGGCCTAACGAAAATTCCACTAAATATCCATCCTTCGAAAACTTCCTTCGAAGAACTGCCATAAAAAACAATCATCCCAACTAACTTCCCGTCCACTCGATCGAAGACGCCTTCAACAAGGGTTTCCAAACAAAAGAAAACTCTTGCCTTCAAGTGAGAAACACGTCTCTTCGGTTCATTAAAAAGAAAAGGAGACTCTTCGAATGCATTTTGCTGACGCTGCAGAATAAAAATAACCCACAGACGGCACAGTAAAAGAACTTCCATTTCCATCGAATTAAACGCATTCGAGTGGCGCGGTTTAACGTTATTCGATCCTCTAGCCAGCCGAGTCATCCGAGAACCAACGATTTAACAAACTTTATGCTCGCGTCAGCTCGATGCATCGTACATTATGCAAGCGATTCCACGACTGTCGATTCGCTGAAACCGTCGTTCGATATTGTATTTACGTCGGGACAACCACGGTCGGTCACCAAGTGTTCGAACGAGGGGGAGGAAACGCCGGAAGGAGAGATGGAGATGGAAACTCGACAGGCTGGAGAATTGGCAGATCATACACAATGGTTCTATTGTGGGAGCAACTCCATTAGAGCAACCGTTTCCTTGACTGGTGGCGGAATGTGACGGCAAGAAGGGGGTGGAAAATTAAGAGAGACAATAAATGTCGGGGGGAAATTTTCGATGGTGCTCAGGGATGTGCAAAACCTGCCTGAATTGTTTATTATATTTTTTTCGTTACAATCATGAAGATTTGAGAGTGAAATTTGTTAGAATTATGGTCTTTTGGGGTGGAAGGGGAGAATTTCGACGATCGTTTTATTATTTAGTCCGTACCTAGATTTTTCGTTTCTTCTAGGGTTGCATGGAAATATGTGTAATTAAGGTAACGTAATTTCTGGTGTTTATTAACTGTGTGGGGACGTTTGGTAAATATTGGTTAAGGGTGCAAGAGGGTGCTAGACTATTATTAGACAACTTGCGTCGCCTCTTTCAGGAAGATTCTCAAAATTGCTATAAAATAAGAATTCGAATACTACTATTAAATAATAAAAATTCACGCCAAAATTTGAACTAGGTAAATATCGCGAAGCACCGAAAAAATGTACTTGCACGAAGCCCTTTCACTCTCAAATAAATCACGAAAAAAATCATTCGAGCCCACCAAAATATTGTATTAAACATACTAAATAATAAATAGCCATGAATATTACAATGCTAATAAAATAACTCTCCGATCGCAAAAAATTCTACAATTGTACTCCAATCATTTTGGAAGCGATATTCCTTAAACCTCCATCAAAATAGCGATCATGGTCACCATAAGTGGACACTTTGAAGCGACAGAAATCGCAACCGGGTCGACCTTCGATTTATGCAAGTCGAATCTCTTCGACGACATGTTTTAGCTAGCACGTGACGCAAACGACGTCCTCCATGCAAAAAGCCACGCCACGCACACGTTTCACAAAGCTCGCAAAATAATCCACATCGTGGACGCAAGCGAAGAACGCTGACGCAGTTTCGACTCATGTTTCGACGATTACATTCGCGGTAGTGACACTCGACCTCCTGGAGAACGTTAGGGATTCGAAGATCGGATCCGGAAACGTGTCTCACTCGAGGCCGGACACATAAATTGCTCTCATCTCGAAGATGTTCGAGAGCTTTCTCCCCGGATGAAAACACATTTCTCCGACGACACGTTCCCTTTGATCACGTGCTTTTAACGTGCTTTCACAGTGTTCTATGGGAGAATATTTTCATTGGAGTGTTCAATGTTTCTTCTGTACAATTTACAAGATTGATGATTTTTAACGGAATTAAAAATAAGATTACTTTTGTGACATTTTAGTTATCGATTATACCCATACGTATTAAGTCAGCTTTGATTCATTGAATAAAACAGGTGGATATACATCTACTATGTTTGCTGTTTCGCGATACACTGCATAAAACTACTATGTATGCACTCTAGTAACAATAATTAACTATTCTAGTATGTACAATATTATGCATGCGAATCAATTTAGTAGAATAGGAATGGATACTTCGCTTAACTTTCATTAGTATGTACATATCCGCAATTAATTTTGCCAAATAATATTACAGTCAATAAAACGTGGACTGCAAATTGACGTGCAAACAACAGTTGCAAAATCATTTCAGAGCAAACTTTACGATATCTCGTTATTTACTATACAATCCCTTAGAAAGTTGTGACAAAATTGTTGATACAACTTTTAACGAACTTACAAGTCCCATTCGTTAAAATTTACAATAATATATAGAACGATTTGGAACCACAATTTTATCCAGTAAATCTGCATTGTACTAAAGAAATACAATCAACAAAGAACGAGCTCGTATTCGATATAAAATTCGAACAACGCGGTCCCTTAAAAATAGAAACAACGAGGGTGCACGAAAGGGGTAGAATCCCAAAAAAGACCACCGAAAGAAACAAATGGACCACATTAACATAGTTGACATTTCAAACTTAGTATGTCAAGCGCAAGTCCCAAAGCGAAACCCTTCAAGCCCCTGTATTTGCCCAGGCTGCTCCGCCACTGACCTATTCCCCTCCGAACAAGTGGAATGTTACTATAGAAAATCCCACGTGTCACCCTAGTCGGCGCTCGAACGAGGATCTTAGAAAATAAATGAAGGCTATCATGGAATAGCGCGTTCGAGATCTCGCGGGTATAGAATTCTTTGCAGATTCCATTTTTCCAACCTTATTACAGCATCGCTCACGATTCACAGGAATCGCATTGTGAGAAAGGAGAATCATCTTGCACGCACGATCGGAAACATGATCGAATGTAGTAACGGCAGAAGCACGTCAAGTATTGTGTGGAGATTTCAATGAACAGGTTTCCAGGTAAATCAAATATTTGAAGACTTTTATTTCTTTCCTCTTATGTACATATAAGGAATTATGTTTTTTGTTTTTGTTAATGGGTAGGTGTGGTAGTTCGGCAATTGTACAAATTCAACTTAATTGCATTGCGATTTTAGAAATGATAAAGTAATGAAGATAAAGACAGTATTGTATCAATTCAACTTTTGTACATTTTCAGGAATTTGCTTTTGGAAGTCGGATTAAAAATTTGTCTATGTTAATGAGTAATTAATTATTGAAACTAAATTATAGATATCTAAGATTAGAGAACATGACTGTTCGTATTTAAAAAATAATAATTTCATAGCTCTGTCAATTTTTATTCGTCTATTGATCAGAAATACCAAATTAAATACCAAAAACATTGTGCTAAGCATTATTAAGAAAAATGCACACTTATATTAAAAACTTCCTTACAAACTAATAATAACATTATAAACGTGCAAAAATTATACACACCTAAATATAAAGCAATGTGGTTAACATTTTCACCAAAGTACTGTAACTAAATATAATCGATTTTGCAAAAGCGAAATACTATTCCCTTTGCCTTTACACGCGAACAGTTCTTGCGATGTTAATTACTTTTCGCGCCAAATACACATGTCACCCGCGGTAAATTGTCTCGCGTCCAGGCTGAAAATCACGTAGAAAATTTCGCGAGAAATGCGTCAAAGTGGCGTTCATTCCAATCAATTCGATACACCGATTAGAACGCAAATTCATTTCCGCACCGCATTATCGAAAACCGATGTTTCCGTCTCTTTACATGCGATCGCGGTGAATTCTTTATCTATACGATCGACTCTGAGTCAACCGTTACACAGTCACGTGAAACTTATATGCATAAGCTTTCTGGTTCCATGGTGTTCCAATCTTCGATCACCATGGTGTAGCAGGCGGGAATGGAGTGCAAGAAAAAAATGGGACAGATATGTTTGAAACACTCCAGGGTGAAACGATAAAATAGCGAGGGTTTGGCAGAAAGAAGGGGTTGGAAATGATGTTTGAATCTTCGTGGCTAGGATATTTTACGAAAAAGAAAGGAGATTTATAATGGTGCATCAGAATGGTGCACGTTATCGACCATCAATCTTGATTTTGTAAATGACGATAAGCGTGAACATTAGCGTGCGCCCTTTTCCAGCGCGAATCGACTCGTTGCATAACGCCGGGATAGGCTGACAAGCTGTATCCTATTTGCAATGCGTTTCATCTAAACTTTCTTTCGATGGGTTCAGATGAGAGAATGTTCAATGGGGTAGAATTTTGCGGTAGGGGTAGAATAAGGTACTTTCTATAGTACGTAATCATTTCTATTTTTAACATTATAGTTTTTGTTTTGTATGGGAGAAAAATCATGGAGAAAATCCTTTGAATCGAATTATATAAATATGCAAAATAAATAATGAAATCTTTGAAAGCTCTGTTTTTAATTTTTCTTTCACGCACATTTCCCTCGAACCATAATTATCAAGATTTTTTTCGCAATATCACATGTTCTCCGTGACAATTTTACGGCAACGAAGCTCATACCAAAAAAGAATAGAATAATTTTATTCTCAGATCAAGCACATTAATTGGAAGATTAATTAATTCTTATCCGTGACAGCAAATACAATTCCACGTGGGACACCTGGATTGCCCTGTGAAAAATCAAACAATAGAAACGACAACCGTGGTACTTGAAAAAGAATATGAGCTTCCATGAATTTTTTTCCGCGAGATTTATGTTCCATTCTAATTCATGGAACGACTACCCCAAGAATATCTTGTCCCCAGCATGGAAGCAGTCGTGACAGGCAGCTCTTTGCGAGAAATTTTCGCTCGTTTAAACGCACTGTCGCGAAAATAATTGTGCGCAAAGCGGTCCTCGTTAAATCGAGTCTACAAAGGAAACAATCCCCATTAGCTACTTTCTAACTGCAAAGTCCAGACAGACTAAATTTCATCCCCGCAGATCAAAGGGCCACGATAACGCTGCAAAGAACTGGCTTGTTCAACGAAAATTCATTACCGTCATAAACATAATTTTGTACCGAAATAGCGATCATCCGGTTCTTATCGAAGCAGCGGCGAATCCTGGCCTTTGTCGAGGGAAACTTGCGCTTAGATACTCGTCAACCTATTATTGGCTAAAAATCGAGGGGCGACCGTCTTTCTTTGGCTCTACCCTGAGATTTCATCTTTTACAACGTGTATGTGTAGGCGAGTTATGCGTGTATGTAATTGGACATCTTCTAAAATCTCGATTGCTATCAAAGGCCGCAGATTTTATTAGCCACCGGTGGCAACAAACTGTTATTTACTTTTATTGGCGGTCCTTTGAGTTGCCACGTTGTGTTCTATACTGGATCACCGGTATTCCATTGTTTTTCATACGAAGATGTAAGAATATTCGAGGTACAGGAACGGCCGAGGCGGGCCATGTGCATTTTGAAGATGCACGCTGTCTTTGTCTAGCATAGCTTTCATTGGGGGTGAACCCTAAAATGGTTAAAAAGGGCCATGGTGACGTAGGCGTCCTCACGACGGACGCTTTTGCCAATGGAAGGCATTCTTGTATAGACTACAAGATCGAGAGAGCACAGTTTTAATAAACAGAACACCTTTTAACATATATACACGCCTACGGAATCATTGTAATTAGTAATACCTAATCGCGATAGAGAGGAGACTGCGAATACCCCCTCGAGCGATTATCTTACAAAGAGAATTATTATTATAAAGAAGAATAATTATAAATATGAATCACCAAGTCTAGAAATGATTTGTTTTGTTTCCTCAATAGAAAATTCCTATCCCGATATTGAAACTTGCAATCACCGAAAACACCCCTACATTATTGTGCATAATACTTCCTTCTGACTCCATTTTTCACGCACGATAAAATTATATTCAGTTCCATCATAGTAACTTAAAAGCCAATAGCCTAACTTTCGCCGTTCCATTCTGTTTTCCATGTTGAATACTACTTATATTCTGTTCAATCATAATGAAACTTGATCTCCTCTCGCTCCAACCGGTAATGCAGATAATCACGTAGAAGAAATGCCTCGCGTTATCCCCACCGTATCACATCAATGAAATATCCACTTCCTGCTTGAACTTCCCCGATGGATCATTTTACCATCGCGTTCACTCGACATAACCTTATGTACCGAGTACTCGAACCATGGAAGAATCCCGTGGGCAAGTTTTCTCTCTCAACAGGTGGTAGTCCATTAGAGGGAAACAGAGACACCGACGGAATTCCCAGGAGATTGAGAGACCGGTAACAATAGCTCTTCGATGCAGAACGGTGATATATGGAGCAATAACTTTGATCACAATTGACTCGATAACCAATTTTTGAACAACAGGATAGATGTTTCTTTTGTTTTGTTTGTTTTTCTACAAATCATTTCTACAAATATTGAAGTTTCGTTATTCTTTCGGATGAAAACCGAAACAGTATTGACGAAATTCTAGCTGATCCCATCGAAAAATTTCAGTTTTACATACAATTCGACGTAATTAGACGATTCTCTCCATCTCAGTCGGTTATGTTTGCATATACCTTTCTCAATGTTTATTTAAGACAGAAATGTATAATATTCGATTAATAGAAAAGTAAATACGAAAGTACAAAAATATAAGAATGGCTTTCAATAAGTTGAATATCGTAAGAAACATATTTGCAAACAAACAATTCACCCGTTTCACATCTACTAGAATTTCTATAATTTTCGTCTATCTCTCTTGGAAAGTATTTTAACCCATTCAACGTTTGCGTCAGTAGTCACGCCTACGCATGGCCGTTAAAATCGTTTTCGTTCTTTATTTCCTAAATTCCAACATCCTACAATTTTCCTGGTTAAAAACTATTCGTCACTGAACTAACAGCACTTCCTACTCTTAGTTTGAAACATACAACTATATTTATTTCGCTCGGAACAGCAATATTAAAAAAAAATCCTTGACTATAATCGACCTAAAAACTAGTCTAGTCCACTAACTGGCGTTGCGCTAATGGGAAGTCGTTACCATTCTCGACGAGGGAAAACAACGCTAAGCGCAAGAAGTTTAATCAATAAATACAGAAGCCGAGAAAGCGAAACAGTTTGAAACTGCGAACAAGCCCCGGGGACGTTATTATACATCCGACCAGACGTGTCGTTGCGACGCGCGATAAGCCCGGGTGAATAAACACCTGATCCTAATTATAATGAGCTCGAAATTTCGGCGGGCGATAAATTTCGTCACGGCCTTGGCTAAACAGAATTTCGAAGATTGAATCAGCTAGAAAGCGCGTGGATGAGAACGCTGACGATGCTCGTTACAAAGTGAAATCGTGACGTCGGACCGTCTAGACAGCTGACTGGTATTGTGGTCGTTGCATCATTATCCTTACGTCGGTAATAATTGTGGAGGTAGATACAATGTATGTGACGTAGATTTAGATTGGGTTTCGCTGGTACAAATCGGAACCTCCGAGTGGGCATGATCGATCGTTTCCGACAGAGTTTCCACGGAACATTTCTTTTTCTCTGTGAAAAACTTTTCTTTATATTTCTTTCTTGTAAAGACCATTATTGTCGTTGGACGTCTGTTGTCGATATTTCTATAGTATCGATAGTGTCGCACTTTGAGAGTGCAAGGGATTTCTTGGCCAATGAGTAATTAATTGGAAAGTTATGAAATAAATTCATATGCCTGCCGGGTGATATATCTATTATTATTGATAAGATTTCGTTCGGTTAACGTTGGGAATGATGTAATTGGGCAATAAATAGCGTTCTGATTATACGGTAAACAAAAAATATGTGCTAACTAAGCTTTGATGAACAGTAAGGAGGATTAGGAATGGTATGGGGTGCAATAGTGAGCGTATGTGTTAATGTAATATGAATTAAAAGTATAATAAAGGGAAAAGAAGTAAAAATGTGTTGACATTTTAGCTTCTGTGGAGGACAATACTTTTATTTTTGATGTGCTTCATTTCTCATCTAATTATGACCGAATTGCAGAGTACAAAATCGCCAATCGCACAATTGTCTGTTTGATTAGAAAAATTTCCAGGTGGAGAGCTGATTATTCAATGTCTGACAAATTCTTCTGATCATTAGGAGGCGTCAAATGCACGACAATAAATAGAAACAGCATCATCGCAATCGATAGCTGTAGTGGGAATCAGCGTTTTCTTAACATCCACCGAAGTTTCCACCGACTGAAACTCTTTTGCGCAATTTTCCCGGATTTTTATAGGCCGTTCTTCACCAAGTTAAGCGCTCTTAATGGATGCAACAGTAAGCACTTTACAATTTAACAGGTAACTTCGTCGTAACGCTTTTGCCCCGGAGGGAGACGATTCATTTTGAAGATGCTAACGAGAAGTAATCGTTTTATGAAAGTTTGCCCGAGAACCGATTAAATTTGCTGCATCATGAACATTTTGAAATTTTTGTATGGCAATTTTGAACAGAGGCGTGTTTAAATTCAATTATATACAGTAAATCGAGTAGAAACATTTTATTTACGATACATATCTTTGAGATGCGACATGCAATAAACGGTACAATGTTTCTTCAAGTAAACATGGTTTGAAACATAATTGTATCAAATAAGCGTAACACAGAAGTTACCAAACATCTTTTAACAGTTTACTAATTACTCGTCTGCCATGAATAAACTTTTGGAAATCGTAAACCTAAATAATTTTCATATCTGAAGTACCATAACGTCAAAAAAGTGTAATGGACATTTATTACTTTGTACTCCGGTGTAGAGTGTTTAATATTCTGCGTGAGATGCTGTGTAAAAAATAGGAAGCAAGTGCACCACTGCGTATGGCACCGAAGTTATAACATCGGAGCCGCAAACAACAAAATGTAGCAAAGTAAAAACTTTCACCGTGCCAGAAATTATATGAAGTCTCATCACTTTCCATCAGAACAGAAGCCGCTACGCCCCACAAAATAAATATCTTTTATTACCTCCCCGTGTTATTGCGCCGCACAAATTAATATAAATTATTGTTATCTTTTTCATTTAAGCCCTGTATATTGCAGTCCGAATAAACCGCCACATTTTTCTACCAGCGCGATTTCTCAAACTTCTCCTACAAAAACACATTGCCGAATCCACCCGTTAAACAATCCAGAAAAACGTCCATTTCAAGCGGTACGGTATTTCTAGAGGGAAATTACTCCTTTAGGAAATTGTATCGAGCCGAAAGCGATAGTTTCGAGTTTAATCGAACCGCCATCGAACGATATCACATTTCCCTGCCACGGCATCAACGTCCTCGCCTGTAAAAGCATCTCGTGTTCTCCGCGCCTAATTGAATCTGCTGCATTTCCGCGATAAAACACGCACGGAACCTTCTTTGCGAAACACGAACGCACGTGACGCGAGTACTACAATTACAAAGAGTTACCAGAGAGAAGGAAGCGCGCGAGCAACGAAAGGGCGAGTCAAAAAGGGGTTGAAGAGAGGGGGGTGCAAAATTGTTCGTCAAATGTGTATTTCATAAGATTTTGTGAGGAACAGAAGGCGCTGAAATTTATAAATTGCAGCGGAGAAGCCTGTATTATAAATGATATTTGAATGAAATTAATATTTAATATACCAGGGTGAGAGGAGAGGATATAGTCCTGCCCAGAGATGAAACAATTTTTAGTTAGAACTGTACTTCTACTTTGTAAAAAAGATTGATAAAATATCATTTACTGCTGCATAGGTTTTAATATTTGCAAACATAAATAAATATAAACAGAAAATGAACTACATTTTTTACCATCCAGAAGATGAAACGTGTTTTGGGTTCAGCAATTTACAATTTGAGAAATTAAAGTAGTGTTTGAAGAGCTCTGCAATTGCTGTGAAAATGAACTTCATTTTCGTGGTACAAAGCAGGAAAATTTTTCGTTTCAAAATGAGAATGTTAAAAATTATTTTTTTATATCTGTCATAGCTCTGAGATTATTGCTTCGTTTAATATTATATTACATAATGATCGTCCTTTTTAATGGATGCACGACCTGTCCACTTTACAGGTGAAACATATAATCCTGGGTGAACTGGTTTAATCGACAGACAGAACTAGATACCAATTAATTCCAATTAGTTGAATTAACGGCGCAGACTAATTAAGGGTCTCTGGAACAACTTGTCCCACGTCACGCTATTAATTCAATCGCAGCATATGCAGCGAATGTTTTGTTATACTGGAAATTGGCACCGTTAAATTGATTGCATTCTAATAATAAATCGGCTGTTTCAATTAATACGTACGTCCCTGATGAAATTCCATGAAGAAAGTATTATAGTATATGCCAGGATATTAATGCTAGCAAACTGACTAGCACCGGTGATTTTGTTAGCTATTAACAATTAACAATTACGGAAAATATGTATTTCGGGAAATATTATTTGCTGTATTGAAGAGTCTTAATTATTTTTTGCAGATAAATAGAAAGGAAAATTCGACAGATCTTCTTTGAATTTTTCAGATACGCCTAAAGGTAAATTAAATATTTTTAACCAGATCTTTGAAATTAATTTTGGTCATCGATAAAATGATTTCAGGTTGTAGTTGTTTTACGAAAATTGAGAAAATTATTCGCGTTGAACGTTTATTGGGTACCATCGCAGACATTTATGTGTGTACCTCGCAACGAGATCGATCATTCGATTTGATTATAACTAAACGCTTCATCTTGATGCAGATTAAAGCATCCAGCTACGACGTTTAAAGTACGGACCTTCGTTGAGTATGCAAATCGAGTCTTCATATAAATATCTAACTTCATTACCAGCCATCACCATAATAACTTCGATTAAGGACACCAAACTCATTGAGTAGATTAATTGAACGTCCACAATCTGCCTACTAATATTATACGATATTTTTCACCAAATAAGTTATTCATTTTAAGGGGCTCGCAATGGGTTCTTTTTATAGAAAGTTCTTTCAACCGCTCAAAGGGAATGTCTAAGTTTAAAATGCAATCGAACAGGTGAACAATTCTATTTAATAGCTATGGAAAATTAAAGAAAGACTTAAATTTAGTCTGTGCATACTCTAACGAAAACACACACTAAAATATGAGATTCATTCCAGACATCTATTAGTGACATGTAAATAACCAGAGTAGTAGGCTTCTAAATTCACATATCCAAAGCATACGTAATTTCCAACCCTGCATCCGCATCACAAAGAGCAACGAAGCCAGTTATAGCCATTGTACATTGTACATTCCCTATTCCCTGCCAAACGAAAAAAGAACCGCGGAAAAAGTTCAGAACCCAACGCGTCTTATCGATACCAGTGACAATCATAACTTCGGAACACAAATTGAAATTGGAAAAGGAAGAAGAGACCACATTGACAGCCTGAATGGGCGAGAAAAAAAATGATGGAAGATATACTATATATGTCTAGAAGTTCTGAAAATTCTGAGTGTCCTGAAAGTTCTGAAACTATAGCGCAGGTAGAATGGAAATGAACAAATAGGTGTAAAATCCAGATGGCTATTCGATTTCACCATGGTTTCTCCTCTTTTCGATACTTTGGCCGTCGTTAATTAACAGCACTGTGGGGGATCGATAATTGAATTACGGGAGAAAATGCGATTTACCAACGACGGTATCGGGTTCTGGACTGAAAATTAACGATCGGCCAATGAGCGTGGAGGATGATTCGTAACGACGGGAAGCTTCGCGACGCGCCGGCGATAAAAACCGACTGCGAGAAAAAGAATCTCTGTCAAGGAAAATTTGATTTTGATCGAGCTTCATCGCGATTTTATCCGCTTTCCGCTTCCTACTGATACCTTGCTAACGTGTCGACAAGATGGCCAATTGCGGTCCATAATTAAGTGGTACTTGTAAAGTGAAAAGCATGGAAATGGTACGAAAGATAAAGACAGACGTAATTGTAATTACTCGATGCTTTTATCCGTATGCGAATTATATTTGAAACTGACTTCTCTTTCATATCTTAAAGGGATAAGGTAAAAAGAATGATAATTATGGATAATTGCATAGGAAACTTAGTGAAGAACCTGCTTAATTTGTTTGAGATAAAGCTGCTTCAAAATCGACAAACCTCTGGCATACAAATGTTCCCTGTAACTAAGGAGAACTATGCGGCAACGTTTAGCAACGAATTATTTAACTCAGCTACTTCTCTTCTAGCCACTTGTCGCTGCTGACGGTGTATCAATATTTCTGTCCATAAATCTGTGTGTAATTTCCCCAGAAAGTCCCGATGAATAAAATATCGTCGCCAAGTAAAGGCGTCCAAATCTGTCAAAATCTAAGAAGGAAGATCTTCCCCCGTTCTTGAAATATTCTTTGAAGAGATATTCATGCGCAGATAGAACAGAATGTAGGATGTCGAATATTTTTAAATACTTTTAGCACGTTATTGAACCATTCGATAATGCCTTATCTTATTCTTAGTGCAACAATGTAAAGCCCGATAACATTGAACAGGCTCAATCAATCAGCTCTACTCGCTGTAACCATTATTTGTAACAAAAGTTTATACCAAGACCTGCACAAAAATTACAGTACAAAAGCATACATGTCCGCGTTGCAACACCGTTGGATTATTAATTAAAGGAATCCCAAATATCATGCGATCATTACTTATTTATAAAAGCAACTATTTAAACAATTTACGAAACACTCAAACCCTTAATCGCTAATCGATGAAACCACGCCGGAGCGGTTTTTAACAAATCGTTTTCCCGTAATCGGTATCAATACCAGCAAGGAGAAACCTATTAATCTCCTAATGGCATTCCAGCTCGAAATCCCTCTAATTGCACCGTCGATAGAGTCGTCGGAGCAAAGGGGGCGACTCATGTTCGAATACCAACCTGGATTTAAAACAGATTTCACTGGTTGCCCAGGGACGAGGACGAAAGTCGAACGATCGATTCCACCGAAGAGGAAGGAACCGTGGCAAAGGAAGATCCGGCGAATCACCATATGCATTCGAGGTCCCCAATTAGAAGGAACGTGATTACTCGTGAAGGAAAAAGTTCCTTCCCGTGGTTCCCCGCGAAACTGCACAGGATTAATTATTCTCGACGATTTTTTCAACAGACACAAATTGACTAGGCTCGACATTCTCCCTTGGATACCTGCAGAACGTATATAGAAACACAGATGTTTCGTGTTTGAATAGCAAGATTTTCCCTGATAAGTAATATTTTAAGAGCTGGTAAGTAGGATTTCAATTCTCCTAATTGGAAGAATGATAAATTATTTGTGAAATATGAAGGGGAGGATGTTATCAGAAAGGTCTTACTTGAATTAAAATGGAATGAATGTCTGGGAACGAGCTGGACCGAGTAAGCGAAAATGTTTCAATATGTTTAATTCTATAGCTCGGTGATTGCTTAATATTGCAGCAACAGGAAAGCAGTTTATAAATCTATGACCAGACATTTTTCGCTTGGCCAATTTATCTTAAATCCAATCGTTAAATCCAGACTTATCGTTCTGCCTGCGCACAAAATGTAAGAGCTTCGTAATTCCTTAAAAAAAGTCGGCGCACTGATAAAACTCTGATAAAGCAATTGAGAAAAATCTACCCTCTTATGCACACCTACAGCAAACACTAACAGGCATACATTTCAAACATGAGAGGGGACAATCGCTAAAATAATTCCTTCCATCAAAGAACCTACGCGTTCCTCGTCCAACGTGGAAAAGAGAACGGGAGCACCAGAAAAAAGAAAGGGAAACTTGAACTTTCGCCCACATCCATTTTCTATCCACTCCTGGCTCGGCGAGTACGCCGTCGGGGTAAGGAACTTCAAGTATTCAAACGATCAGAAAATTCAGCCGAATTCCCGTCATCCTCCTTCCCGCAGAAGCAACCAACAGGTCCACCCCACCTTTCACCATTTTCCGTCAACGTATCGAACTCGACAACCGAACGATCGATCGAAAAACATTGACCCAGTTACACGTTCCACCCCCACGCATTGCCCCCCCCCGGGGGGGGGGGGGCAATGCGTGAAAAAGTCATCCCAAACGACGACTGCCTCCCTTGGTCTGCCAGGAATCGCGCATTGTTTCGCGTTGTGCCGTAGCGGGATTGAAGCAGATGGGGGTTGCGAAACGAATTGACATAAACGAAGCCACGACGAAACAGTGGCGAGCTGCTCGAAATCAAAGCGTGCCCGCGACCGCCTTTTGTCGTGAACAATAGGCTCGCTCAGACTTGTTTACAATACGTGCGTGCAACGAAACTTTGCTCGTCGAGCTGAATCTGGCGCGTCTCCACGGATAGAAAGTACATATGTATACCGTTCTCTATGCTCGAATTTGATCTGGGAACGGGAACAAAAAGGGAACTTTGATTCGGGGGTTGGACTTGTGGGAAGACTGCAAGAGCGGCTTTGGACCGAGCGGATTATTGTCGTTTACCGGTAGTGAAATTTATGTATCGATGGTCTGACGGGCGATTAACCCTAAGAAGTTAAGCCTTGTAATAATAATAGTTTGGCGAATAAAATGGGGTAAAGTATGCGTGGAGCGGTATAGATTATTACTATGGCTCCCGATAATTATAATAATCATGGCAATTTTAGCTGTTTCGAGCCAAACGAGCAATGTTATTCGTATCGAAAGATATTTCTTGGGGGTAGTTCGGAAGTTTGAATTTGTGAATTCAATCGTTCAGGTCTATAGTTTAGGCGGACTCCTGTATATCTTTTTATTACCGGCAAAAAAGGGTACTCTGTTTGCAGTTCATAAAATTTTATTAACGTTTTACCAGGCACAGTAGTCCGTCGATGTATGCGGAGTGCTAGTTTCGCGAGGCTTTTTTTCACGCAACGAAATCGCATACGCTCTGCCAGTTAAGAGAAACAAAATAAGTAAGAGGAAAACATCGTGGATGTAAAAATATTTACCTAAATATTCATAACAGAATGAAGAAGAATAAAGGTACAGAGAAACAAACTGAAATTTTCCTCCGAATGGCAAGCAAAAATGCTCCAAATGAAATAGTCGGCGTAATAAAATAAAAACAACTCGACTCATCGAACGATAAAAGTTTCATTAAATAGAACGGAAACATGTATCCTCTGGCCAAGCAAAAAGATAACGCGTAAATGTGCGAATTATTTACTAGGTGTAAAGCATAAAACGCAAATGGAGGAACGAGTGTAACACACTTTAAGACATATACTAGACTCAGCAAAACGTTCCACTTGGAATCATTTTTCTTTTCCTTCCTTATCCGCTCGTTTCACTATCCACGCGAATTTCGAAAAAGTTGAAGAAAAAAATACATATTCTGCTCTTGCTCGTTACGTTTCGGAGGTAAGTAACTTCCAACGATAACCTAATTTCCATGAATAGAGATCTCCATTTACAGTATTCATGTAGAACCTTTCAGACATGCGCGGGAATACAAAATATATGTCACTTCAACTTCAGAAGAGACATTTATGGCAAATAATTGTACTACGAACATCTAACAGTAGACTCTGAGAAACGCTATAATATTCAGAGGACAAGCTTAAACGATCTTGAGGGGGCTATAAGGTAAATGAGAGAAAAGTAGCAGTTTTATCTATTTCCCGATGATTTTCTTTTTCGTAGTCCAAGCCACTCTTATCTTTCTTTCTTCATATATCTTATTCGAGACGCGATTTATACTTTCAAAGAATCTTTCTATCTTCGAGTGAAATGAAACGACGATGGAAATCAGAAATGAGGTAGCCATATAATCTCGATTCATTATTTGGAAGAATAATCAAACGCGAATGTTATTGCCAGACTGCAATTAGTTTTTATCATATGATATTTCCTAGAAGTATTGGTCAAATATCTACATTTTAACCTGAAAATTGTTATTTCTACGACTCTCCCTTTCAATAAAAACAAATAATTCAATGTACGCGAAAGGTTACTATTACTCAAGAAAAGAAACGCACTATTTTAACAAGAAATGTATTCGAAGGAAGCTGGTACTTTGTGCATTTTAAATCGTAGTGGATTTTCAGCAAGACATAAATTGAAAAGATATTTTCTGGGGAAAACGTGAAACCTCATTTATTCCATTAATACGCTTTCATTTTGAATATTCTCAGCAATATTCAAGAACGAAATCCGATTTCTAAATGACTTCACTTCACGTTCTCAATCTGTTTCAGAAATCTCCTTATGTTCGACTATTATAACATGAATATAAGGACGTTGTACAATGGCCACGGTCGATGTACACAGCAAACGATGCAAATGATAATTATTCAAAAATCGCTTGTACATATATCTGAGCCGTACAATTCAATTTAAATAGTGTGTGCACGAAACAGCAATCAAATTTCATTTGCATTGTTCACAAAATTTCTATCTGCTCGGAAATTTTATCGGAATTATTTCGATCAATAATTCGGGTATCCGTTCAATAAATATTCTCAATAAACCCATTGTTCGTTTTATGTACATATAAGGATATAGAAAATGAGCAAAGTTTGTCAGTGAGCTATCGGTGCACAGCCAAACAGCATACTAATAGCGTTTGCGTAAAGAAATTCACCAAACATGAGATGTTTTGTAGAAAATCCTGTCACCTTTAATCATTGATACAAATTGCCCCAAAAGAAAAAAAATATAACTTGTGATGTAATTTTCTTAGAAGAAGCAAGATGTATTTGCTGCAGCTTCAATGGAGTAACATTAATTGTCACACATACACACAGAGTGGTGTTTTGTGCTCGGTTTGTATGTCGTGGATCACATTTATAAAAAAATATGGGGGACAGGGGCTACTGTGCTGCCAGGGTAACACGTATCACGTGTGACACCTTCGACAGAGAGTAGTTTCTATACATAAAAGTATGTGTATGTACGCTGCGTTGGGCTCGGCTTGAGAAACACTTATATCTCTAATAATATTAAATAAACCAATTACCAGCGAATCCCCGTTATATTTTTTAACGTTGTGGTGCTCGTTATTGTACCTTTAAACCCGCTACAGTATTGGAAAATAAATTTTAATGCAAATAAGTGAAAGAAAGTGAGATAATGAATCAAAATTTGTATTAAATATAGCATCGACGAAATTTATTAATTTAGTATTAATCGACAAGAAATTATTTGTGTACATAAACGCAGCAATTTAATTGGGTCAGCTCAGAAAAATATTAATATCCGCTTAATTGAATGAGTCGAATGTATAATTAAATCACGATTAGAAATGTCATGTTATACATAAAAAATGACAGCTTTTTTCTAGCAAATGCGCAGTGGTTCCGCAGCTTCAAATAATATAATAATATACAAATGTATAAGACAGGTCTAAGATATTTAGATTCGTCGCCACCAACGATCAAACGACACAACAAATCGTACTGATTTTATGTCTGTCGAGCCAAAGGAACAAAATCTTAAAGACTTACATTCGGGAAACGTTCTTCCTCCTTCGGGAGCCCTTCGACTCCTCTCCCGACCGAGATCACTTATTTCAACACAAATCTTTAACGCAAAACACACGAAAGCGTACACTGTACGTAATTATCATACGTTCCATCCCGTTGCATTTCACATGTGTATCCTGCCAAGCACAACGAATAAAATGACGGAATAACTAGGATCGAACGTTTCCAGCCATGAATTTGCGTTCAATTCGACATGGATGCCATGAAGAATTACGCGCGAACAGTTCCCGAGCCGAGCCACGAATGTTATGGGGTAGGGACGGATCTCGTGGAAGTAGAGGGCTGGCGCACGAACCCTGTTTGCTTTATGGGAAAAACAAACGACGGATCTAACGCGACACCGTCGCCGATAATCTCGTTCTGCTAACTGTGTTTCCTGGATCGTTTAGAAACAGCTGCTGGACGGTTAGCAAAACCGCGTTTCCTGATTTACGTAGCGACCGTCGGAGAGGCGTGTTAATTTCGCGGAAATTCTCCTTCGATCGTTGAAAAATTCATCCTCGATTAAATCACGCCGCGAGTGCAACTCGACGATGGAACTTTAATTTAAATTTCCGTAAATTTTTCGGGACAGTTGAATGCAACGCAACGTTCGTTGCTATAGTTTCATTCGGTTCGAAAAACGTATAATAAATTATTATGTATGCGATGTAATATTAATATTAAATTTTAAATATTGATAAATATTCTAGTTGATTTTAGTTGTAACAGGTATATGTTAACGAGGTTCAATAATCGATGCTCAGATGAAATATTGGCTATTGGGATATCTATGAAAACCAAGTAATCGTGCACTCGGAATTATTTAATCATAGTATTAGTACCAGACAAATTGACGATTGTACAATTACAATATAACAAAATTTTCCCACGATTATATTATATGGAAATTATTCCACCAAGCGTACTTGCTCAGTCTATCGTTCGTAAATGATTGCAAATAAATACAGAAAATGAATTGACATTGTTACCAAATAATTGTAAATACAAGAAACACGCACTTCAGTATCACTTTGTAGCCAGTTGCTCAAGATCGTCCAATCGAGATCGCCTATAAGTATCACTCGGCGACGATTTTCTCCCAAGAGAGAATTGAAGTATAGAGAGCAGAGAAGGGATTAATGTTTATTTCCAAGACCCCGTTTATCCACGCGGTCTAACGTCCTTTGCGCCCAGTCCTTCCACGAGATCCTTCGTGTACATTGAAATATTTGTACGATGGAATACAAAGAGCCGCGCCGCTGTGCCGATTCTTAAACCGATTCCACCTCTTACTTGATCGATTGAGAAACTGAGAAACATACCCGATGCATCAACATCCTTTACAAACACAAACACTTTCTCGACAAAAACGGGAAGAAAATATCGCAACCACAAAAATTGCCTTACGAAGAGAAACGAAAAGCAACAAGAATAACACGATTTACACGCCGCAAGAACTTCAGCATCGGTGTACACCGTTGCAAATCAGATTTCTTCCGAAACGATGCCTCTGCCCGCAATAATGATAAGAATGATATTAAAAGGTACAGAAGTGAGTGGAAAAAAGGGGGCAGAATTGTACATATGTCTGTTGATACCACGTACCCAGCGAGCCCGGTTTAAGAGCGGACGAAGGACGCGGCACAGGGGTACAAAAGAAGAGTGTGTGTTCAGCCAGTGTAGAGAAAATCTACTCACGATTGTGTGGCACGTTTCGGTGGTGCGGCAGGACTGTCGTCGAGGGTGGAAAAGCACGTCGGACCGGCCTCGAAAGAGGCTTGCTCGTCTCTCGGCGCTCATCGCGCAGACGTGCATCGCCGTCCCCCTCTGCCTTTACATGTATACACACGATAAACGTAGGTAGAAGGAAGATCGCTGGTGGTTTTCTCGATGCCGATACAGAGGAACAGAAGGGACGAAGGGATGCAAGAAGGATCGGGTTGCAGATGTATCGCGAGTGAGCCTGGCTGAATACAGTGGCTGCACTGGTTGCCGAATATAATCCTCTCGGCCGGATAAAATGACCAGCTTCCGGTTTGGAGCAATTGCGAAGAATGCAAAAACGGTGCATCCGTTTCGTTTGGAATTTTCGCAACTGCGATCAATGTAGGAATTTTTTGAGGACACTTCTGCGCGACCGGCTGTGTTTTTGTGTGCTAGAATAAAAATGGAGGGCTCAGAAGCCAGTCTGTGTGAGCCCACTTTCCCTGAATATGAGTTACGTAGTTGAAAAACCTCTTTATTGTTAAGACTTTCAATTGATAAATCAATTAAGTCACTATTTTCATGATGACGTCATTAACATTGTCATTTTTTAAGTAATTTCACACTAGAACTACCAATAGGTTTTGGCACTATTTAGACAGTATATTTTAGACAGATTATCACCACGAAAGTGGTTGAATAATTAAATTATTATTATTAAATAAAGATATATAATTGTCATTTTGCCCTATTGAAAGTCATCATGAATTGCTGCAACAATATCTGTATATTAATAACTTTAAAGCAAGAAATCAAAAACCAGTCATTTTGACTGGCTTGATAGTTCTAGTGTTAAGTAAGTAATTTGTAAAAGCCTTGTTTATCTCGGTTTGAATGTTAATGGACTTGCACAGATTGGCTTCCAAACCCTCCAATTGTAGGCGTTGCGAATTGTAAGGGATTATAAAATAATGGTTTCAATTGGATTCGTTGGGAAACGAAAAATTGTTGCCTCGCTTTGCGATTGTTGCGGAGCTTGTTTGGGAAGGATTTGATATATTTGTAAAGATACGTGTTTGTTTTTTCAATACCGAGAAGAATAAAACGCGCTACGTTCCTAGAATTTGTGTGATCGTGTTACGCAATAAAATCCGTGGAAGTAACTCTGCACAGTAGCCAAATGATGCTGGCAAACGTAATAATCTAAACTTTGACGTCTTTTAGAGTAATACATCACATTGCGAAAGCTTGCGAAAGCTTGCGAAACGATAATCGTAGTTGAATGGAATAAAGTTTGTAGTGATAAAAGGAGAAATAGAAAAGCAATGGGAATTAATGAGAAGCACGAATCATAGAAATACGGGGGTATTTGTGAAAGTAACATAACAATGACTGTTTTAAAGAAGTACTTAATTGTTCAATACTCTACTGAAAACTAATCCAATTCTTCCCCAAGTTTCTAAATGGACGAACAATTTTTAAGTCGCATAATTTCTCGTCCGATCAAGCGAATTGCGTCTAACGAAATTAAACACGTAATTTGTCCATTAATACTTGAACCAAAGACATCTTAGATTCGTCATTCTACATTCAGTACCTAGTACTATAAAATCCACCCAATTCTTTCATCGGTACTTCTATAAATAAGCTCGATTTAGGGTAACCAAGCACGTTATTCGATCATTAAGCTTTTCTTTACTACCCCCAAACATACACAATCCTACTTATATAAGATTCTTTAAATAAATGAATAATTCAAGTAACTGAACGAACGGCGGCGACGTAAATTGCAAAAAATTTGCTCGCGGAAAATTCCAACTGAATACAAGTTTCATCGCGCTCGAATACACCGGCATAGGATTTAATTAAGTTGAAAATTACGTGCGCGAATGGAAGTTTCGTGGAACAATGTACAGACGAAATCTACACGACCGTGCAGCTGCAATTTGATAAATGCTATTATATCTCAGGCGTCGCGACGCTACGGGGGCGCACCGTACAAAGTGCGTACCAGCTTGTAAGGCGACGTGGAGAAATACACGCGAGGATGGAACGATTCCACAGATTTGTGGCTTTCCCGCGAACGTTTAAAAAAAGTCGCAGTAAAACTTTCACGAACAACCGTGAGAAACTGGAACGTAGTTTTCAGAAAAAATCGAATCGCGTTCCTCCGAGAAAGGGGGATGTTTATTGGCGCGTTGATATCTGTTGGAATCGGTTATTTATTTGGGGCAATGATGGTATCAAAGGGGTTGATTCGATTCGAAAATCTGAGAGCCTCGACATAAAATTATTAGATAACAATTGATTATACAAGGCAGTGTTTTATTACGAGTTTTGATAATTTACGATTGCAAATACAGTGGAGTGTTATTTCTTGAGTTTGAAAGTAGATAACGTTATGATTGTGATAAATTGCTTCGAAAACACGCATTTGCTGCTGATTCGGAAAGCACATTATACATTTTTATTGTTTTACGAACTGCGAAAAAACGAATGACTTATTTTTAGTAAAACCAGGCTGAAATGAGTCAACCACGTGTTTCATTACGAAGGGAAACCGAAAGGGAAAATTATAGGTACTCAAGAACTTTCGTGTTGTATGGGTTGATTCGTAAAGGAAAGGAAAATCAATGAACCTGTCAATTATTCAGTAGTGTGCAATAAAAAGAAACAACGTGGAATACTCCGTCTCACTTTTTGTAGAAAATAACGGCAGTAAGTTTTCCCTTTTACACGGTATTCGCCTCGAGTTTATCGTTTTTTACCCGCGGCGTATGACACCGCACACTATTCCAAAAATGACTAATAATACGATAAAAATAATTACTCATTATACGACTCGAATTTATGACAAAGATAGAATGAAAAATGTTGTTACTTTCTATGTTAAATACATTACATAAATAAAAATAACGAGTACCTCCTATAAAAAGAAATAATTGAGTGCACCGACTAACAAAATATTAGATATTTTACAAATTCCTGAAACATTTTAATTAAACTTTCTTTTCTCACAAAATCACAAATACTCGGAATATTTCCTTGCAATTCATTTGAATGTTCCGCATTGCTTTTCTTCAAAATAGTTATTTAAAGATGAGGACATAAGGAATGCCATTGTGCAATATAAATTAGCCCTCAGCAACGGTAGACTATTTATTCTTTTCATTTGCATATTTAAGCATTCTTAAACAACTACTTCATTCGACATAATTTATTCGTTTTTTCAGGCCAGTCCTTCGATTAAGAAGTTTGATTGGAGATAGTCCTCTAGAAATGATCCTGTACATTTTCTAGCATTCTGCGATGCACAAGAAGTGGAAAAGAAATTCTGTGTAAAAAATATGTTTGGTATACTTTACGCTAAAGTTTAATTTTATCGTACTTGAAATATTCTTCTGCTCCGAAACATATTTTCAAGGAGTACTATTCCTAGATGGAATATTCCTAGAAACGTCACTGTACTCGAAATATATTATTCCCTTTCTTATTTGAAAATAGTGTACGTGAAAGATAAAATATTTCGAAGCGATACTAACCTCCTGATATTTCGCATGACTTCAGAAACGAACGATACGAAAAGAATAAAATGAATTCCTCTTCTATTCTCGAGTCCTCGCTTAAAAATTTGTCCACCGTGAAAGAAATACATGGGAACTTAAATAGCACAGCGCCACGAATCAAAGGCTGATGAAACTATAGCAAATCGATGACGCATAAAGTCTAAATAAATACTTGAAACAAGAAATGAAAGAATCGTCTACGTCAATACAAAAGGAAGGAATTTCAATTGTTTATCCACATAAAATTTCCACATAAAACGATATATTAAATTTTGCATACAGCAATTTAATTTAACGAAGCCATAACATCATTTGCCTTTGTTCATAAAACTTCAACGTTATAAACAACTTTTCCAAATGCTCATATATTACCCTAAAGTTGTTCCAAAATTTTCTTAAACGGTAAAAACGAAGAAAACAATTGTTCATGTTCATATTTCAATCACGACTTTATCTTCGACATTATAAATCTTCTCAAGCATAATCTTTAAATGAATTTAACCCAACAGCAATAACAATTTAGCATCTGTGATTCCAACTGATCGATGATTAATCCAATGCACGATCCATTGTGCTATCCCAATGACGTGACAAAAAGATAGCATCCTGCCTCGGTAAATGTGAAAGTTCAATTCGTTAATTAAAAAGTTGCACGCGAATTCATTGTACACCCTCTTCACAACACTCGTGCATCTTTCATGCGTCTTCGGATGAGCTCCATTAGGGCACTGGGCACCCCACCTGATCCCTAAACAAAGAAGATTCGCGCAAAAAGGGAGTACTTCACCCGTGAACAAGCGTAAGAGGACTCGAGGAAGATCGATGGTTCTTCACGACATGAAACAATTCTTTATCTCGGGGCTAGAATTGTCGTGATCGCATCATGTTAACATATAACTGTATCCATTAATTGTTCATGCAGTACAACCTTAGGTTACTTTTTCGGCATACTAGTTTCGATGGAAACAGTAATGAAGTATCATTCATTCTCTGTAACATATTTGTCGAAATTTTATTGGGCCAATGATTGAAATATTGGATTGTATTATTGGAGAATTGTTTCTAGTAACTAGTCAACATTATTTCATCGATCAATTATTTTCTTCTAAGATTCTTTCTATTACCTTCACGTTCTATTAAAATAATCTGTTATGTACATCGTTTAAAATGTAATATTATACGAAAAATTATGTATATTCTAAATATTAAAAGTAATATAAAAATTATGTAAGGTTGTGTACACTTGAGTCATGCTTGTTAATTTATTGAATTATTGTATAATTAAAGTAGATATAAATGAAAGAATGAAAAGACAGGTAGATTGTCAATTATTTTCTATTACTATCCTATGTATGTGCGTTTTTTCTCTAATTATGCAAAACAGCTGACAGCGCTGTGCACGTTTTTGTAAACAAGAAGAATAAATAAGCAATTCGCCAACACAGTGACTATAGCGAGAAGGGACAGACGGTAAAAACAAGTTGACAAATGAAACTTGTGCATAATTAGAAGGAAGTAAAGTAGCACGAAACAATAGAAAAAACTCATTACTTTATAATACCTACTGTTACATACAGAGAAATTTTTAATATTAAAATAATATTATCGCAACCGTGCTCTATTATATTGGATTGCAGTAAGAATAATAATGTGAAAAATTGCTATTTCAAATAATGCAGTTGTTGTATGTGTTTTAAAAGTACAAGAAATCATCAGACAGTCGTGTAATCAACAATTCAACTATTGTAAACGAACACTACAAGAAAAATGTGAGATGTGACAAGAGCCGTAACATCGATTGCAATTCTAATCGATTCTCATTACGAATGGAGCGTAGAAGCAAATACAGGAACGCACCGTATATTTCTTTGTCGTTGGGCGGATAAAAGAAAGCGGAAAAAGGAATTAAATAAAAAGAAACTGTAGGGGCCTGAATGAAGAAAAAAATCAACGCACGTTTCTCATCGACACGAGAAGAAGTCAACTTGTTGTTGACCACTGAAAATAATACACCGGCAATAGAAACAAAAAGATCAAGAAATCAGAAGACGAGCAAACATTTTTTATGTACTTTGTCGCCATGAAACAAGTAGAAGAGTAATTGCCAACATAACAATGGGGGATGAAAGGTGAAGAACGCGAGATAAAATGTACGCGTGTACCTTTTCAATTTTTGTCAGGAGCAGCCTAAAGAAGACAAAAGAGTAAGCTGTCCAATTTTCAACCACAGTGATACGGTGTGACAAAAATTATTATTCGTAAAAAAAGGAAAAGAAAAGAAAAAATGAAGGTGCAAATGAGTGGAAAATAGATTGAACGTAACAGGTGATTTTAAATCCTTGGATAACGATTAAGTGGGAAATGGGGATAAGCTAAGTAACCTGGAGTGAAGTAAAACAGAAGAACCCCAGCTGGAAGTAACAACCTACCTCGATCTAATTTAACACAGGTGACGCTAAGATCTTAATTACTGGCAACTAAACAGAGCGAGAAAACAGGGCAACATTCGTGCAAAAATCAATTTCACTTGAAAACAATAAAAGCTGACTACAAAATGTGGGCATCCAAGGCGAAATACAAGATCGCAAAACGATATACTAACATTTAATTAAAATAACAAACAGTGACGTGTAATCAAAATTACCACGCCAAAACACAAACGACAAACGGAAAAGAAAAACTATACGTACATTATTGACTTTGATACATTGAAGAATTTCAATGACAACGCGAAAACTATTAAAAATATCTCTTAACTACAACGTAAGTTTATTCGCCCTGCAAATCTACCGAATCCCAAGTAGCTCGTTCCCAGAAGTGTACATAAAAGACAATAAAACGGGACTAAAACTGACAATGTGCTTCCGTGGACCACTCTGGTAAAGGCAAACTGATGGTAACAGATTACTCTAGCGTCCCCGTTCGACGATCGTCGACGTGCAGCGTTCAGAGCGAAAGAACCCTGGGAAGACGGAGAGGGTTGAAGTATAGGGTGCTTGGGTGGTGTGCGAGAGGGGGTGAGAGTGCAGGGACGAGAGATACACACTCGGGCCTCAGGTAACGATTACCCCAGCAAGCTCATGGGGGATTTTAATAAGGAAACGAGAGCTTATTCATATCTCTTCATGGCGCAGGCGCCAGAAAGCCACCTGTAGCCCCAGCTTCCAATCAATACATCACAGAGGCATATCGTACAGGTTTCCAGGTAGTAATGGTGTGTATGTATATACTTGCATATAGGGCAGACGCGACCTGCTCTGGGAAGCCAGAAATTGCCTGTTGCTGGTATTCCGACAGCCTCGCACCGTTCCATCGCGTTCGTTTCAACCCTGTTGATCGTTTCTTTTTTCTTTTTCTTTTTTTCGATACATCGAAAGGAACGGGTATAATTTAAATTACGTCCGAAGCGTGCCACAGCGGGCTTCTGTAACTTTAAATCAGTGACAATGTAAGAAAGATGTTAGATGCAAGATATTAGATGATAGATGATATTAGAAGAAAGATATTAGATGCAAGCATTATTTATAGCAATTCACGTTTGGAGTATAATATTCGTTTCTGTAGAATGTCTTTATAGAGGGTAAATGAACATTTAATATTGGACAGAGATTTCATTGCCGTCGAAAAATTCTGGAAATATATTATTGATATATTTATTGATTTACGACGTGTATCTGTATTTTAAACAACCTGTACCTTCTTTTTGTGTGTTCAAGTATTGTATTATATTTTGTACACCGACTTGCAGATTGTTACAGCTGGTTGTATACTGTGATGTCAAATATAATAAATAAAGTACCAGTAAAGTTACCACAATGAATTGTCATGTTTTACCGAAATTCCGGACACACGACGCTTCATTTGCAAGACCGATACCCGAACTAATTGAAGTTAGCATTAATGTGAGACCCTGTCTGACAGATTTAATGCAGTTTCCGATAATTGCAAAGTTAGCTGTTTAGAAAGAGCAACGGCTGGCATATGGAAGTGACCCAAAGAACACGAGACGTTAATGCCATTAATTTACGTTTAATTCAGGCACAAAAATTGGAAATATTGTCAGGTACAAATCTGCGCAAACGACAGGATCATTGAGTTTCCGCAATCCAGGTTGCATTGAATCACAAATTATAGTAGCTGCGTAACGGGATTGTGTTACATGCATTTAGCATACGTGAAACAGCTTCGTGTAAACTTTACTTGGTTTCGTGTGGACGTCAGTGCAAACATTTATAGTGGTTGCACTCTGCGTAACCGAATAATAGTCGGAATAATTATTTGCGAGTATATGCTTTCAAAACTGCAGGAAACATCGGTTTGCTTCAAACATGTTACGGATACGTTTTCACTTATACGATAAAATAAAATTTACCAGAATTTCGCCGTGGAAATCAATCTGAACATTATAAATCATAGATTTGCGCGAGATTAAAATCTAAAATAACATGGAAACGTTCATGCGTACATATTTCATACATTCCTTTGTATAAAATAATTGACATTCCTTTGCCAGCGAAATGAAATATAGCAGCGGGTATAGTTTGCATGTGTGTGTGTATAAAATGACGGGGATGAACAAAATTATTTCTATACAACCAGTTACAATGTACTTCTTAAAACGATTTCGTGTGGCATGAAGGTAAAAAACTATACAGGATAGCCCTTCTTTCTATATAAATCTGACATGAGAATTAACAAACATATTCGTTGCTTATCTTTATGACCCTCATCTATCAATTCATATGGTTTCCAAAGGTGCATGCGTATGTTTGACCTATCTCTGGCAGCACAGTATTCATGAAATATGAAATTCTCCTTTCCAAATTTAATATTCAAAGCCCCGCAAAACATAGAATATTTTTCACGACTGAATGGAAATGAATATTCTGTTTTCCCTGATATATAAAATTACAGTTTCAAATTATTCGTTTCCTCGTTAATACTTTCATCTTTTATAACCCATGGCGTTAATTATATACGCCGTAAAGTTAATTATATAAAAATGATACCGCCAGTACCCGGAGAATAATTATTAAGTTCCAAATCATAGTAATATTACTTTCTCAATCTGTCAGATTGGCCTACATTTTCTATAACTCCTTAGATTGTTATTATCATTTTCTGTAAAAAAAGAATTATTGTCATTTTCCCTTAGAAAAGAAATTATTATTCTCACCCCCAAAAAAATATTATACTTTTCCAACAGGAGATGATTTAAACAATATTACACCTTCAAAAACTCATTATTTAACTAACAATGCATGTCGATCAATCTATATGTTCAATTCGAGTTTTTAAAACGTGTCGAGATATTGATATTTGCTGAATTGTTTGCATACCTACCATAGAGTAAACGCTCCATGAAAGAGACTACATTGAACGATCCTTCAAACATCGCGTGAAAGGGTAGTGAATTCAACCTTTCCCATAAAACTCGACGCTGTTAGCTGAGAAAATTCTTGCCTAGATAGATACATACGACTTCATCCTCGTAAATATGTATATGTATATCTCAAAGCCTATCGAATGTGTTCGCTATAGACACATAGATATTTTTTTATTACTAATGTTACATTTACGACTGGCTCTTATTTTGAAATCCTTGTATAATACTTACGTTACTTTTTTTAGCACAGCCCCAGAGTAGGATGCCGTACGTCCATATTGGGATGATCGCAACATTTTATAATAGCAATTTGTTTTGTAGTGAGAGAGGTGATTTGTAGCCTAGTATCCAGTACATTTTTTTAATTTTAACATCTAATTGCTTTCTTTTCATTTTGATATGATTTTTCCATGTAAGTCTTTTGTCCAGATGTATGCCCAGATATTTCACGCTGTCTCGGGTAACAAGGCTCTCTTCATTTATCTTGATTCCCGGGTCCGCAATATGTTTTGTTGTAAAAGTAATATGACAAGATTTTTTTACATTGATTTTGATTTTCCATTTTTTGGCCCATCCAACTGTTTTGTTCAGAGATTCATGTAGGAGTTTTGCTGCTTCTAAAGGATCTTTGTGCGTCGCTAAGATTGCTGTATCGTCGGCGTATGTAGCTGTTATTACATTTTCGGTGCATGGGAGGTCCGCTGTATAAATCTGGTATAGAGTGGGCCCTAGTACACTTCCTTGTGGGACTCCGGCTAGGATCGAGTATATTTTGGAAAGTATCTTTCATTTAAATAGGATTTGAATAAGGTGCAATAGTTATGTGGGAGGTTCTGTTTGATTTCATATACCAACCCTGTATGCCAGTCCTTGTCGAAGGCTTGTGTTATGTCTATGAAGGCTGCCGAGCATACTCTGTGTTCCTCAAAACTACTTTCAATATCGTTCACTATACGATGTATCTGTTCAATCGTGGAGTGTTGTTTGCGAAACCCAAATTGGTGTTGAGGTATTAAGTTTTTTTCTTTTATTATAGGTTCCAATCGTTTCAAGAGTAGTTTCTCAAACAGTTTTGATAAGATAGGCAGCAAGGAGATCGCTCTATAGGAGGTAGTTTCGGTTGGAGGTTTATCTGGTTTTTGAATAAGGATAATTTCTGCAAATTTCCACTGTATTGGAAAATATTTTAACTGGTTAATTGCGTTGAATATTTGTGTTATTGCGACTATTGCTTTTTTGGAAGTTCTTTTAGTACTCGTGCAGTTATTAAATCATACCCTGGTACTTTCTTGTTGTTGAGCAACCTGATTTCTTTTGCTACTTCTTTGGGTCTGAAGTGTTTGATAGGGTTACTGGGTTGCGGTGAAGTGTTCAAATATTTTAGGATGGTGCTGTCTTGATTACAACTATTGTTCGCATGCGTATTTATATCAGAAGTCGTGAGAAATATAGATATTGTGAAAACAAAAATGAAGAAAAGTTGAAAATTAATTTTGTACCGTTAAACTCTTGCTCAGTTTTTCTAAAGCTATTCCTCAATTTTACAAAATTCCTGGAAGCACCGCGAAAGATTTCTCGACACGGTGTCACGTGTCAAGTGAAAAATCTTTCGACGATTTATTACGGTCATCCCCTCGTTAAGGAACAAAAGTTCGTACTGACTGTTCGGCTTGAAGTAGGAGTATTTTACAGGAGTAAATTAATTGAACGAGGAGGTATATAAAGAAAACCTCAAAGTCGTGATTGCACCTCTGACCAGCCCACAAAAACAATCTTTTACCAAGAAACATGTTATAAAGAAAACCTCAAAGTCGAGGAGGTATATGTATTTGTTAGCATTCAAACGGCATAAATTCTTGAGCCCCTATAAAACTTCCTGTGTGATGAGGATTTATATAAACCAGATCGTTGATAATCGTTGATAATTAGAAAATTCCTTAACATTATTTATAATTATTTATCCCCCTGTTAACATTCAACATGCAAAACGTAGAAGACTGAAATAAATAAATAAACTGCTATTAAATTGTTTCTGAAATTCCTAGCGACTGTTCGAGGCTTCAACACACTGGATGACAAATAAATCACCAACTATTCGCAATAAACAATTTACTGAACGATGCGCCACATCCTTAAAATTTAATGGTAACATAAAACCGGACAAATAATTGAAATGGTGAAAATAAATTCAGTAAAACTGCACTGTTAATACAATTTCACAGCAATCGTGCGATTCTGTAACTTTCTGACCCATTTTTCATCCCCCTTCCAAACAAAACGTTTCTCAGCGTTAATCGATTTCCAAACGGATTCGATTGAAAACTCTTTAAATCAACACCTATACTGAATTCGCTTTAGCTCTGAAAATAAAACAAAAAAGGAAGAAAATATTGCATATATTTATTCGAAACGAATTCCCCCTCTCACCTCTAAAGCTCTTCTATCCATACTTTTCAGCGAATTGATCAAAGTGTTCGCAAATCCAACTGCGCATAGAGCGCAGGGCAAATATACCTGCACAAAATATGCAAAGCAGCCTCAGGTGCCTAAAACTTGTACCGAACGCAACTTCTTCGCAAGTCACCACATATGCGCGGTGCAATGTAAATCGATGTTTGACGCGTTCGTATGTAGGCCACGAAAAGAAAAACAAGGTAAAAGAAGAAAAAACCACAGAATCCGATAATGCTCCGAATACGTAGATTTGTTACAGCCGCCCCGGGCATACATACATACGTAATAAATGCATTGGAAACGAGAAAATTCGCAGACGAATACCATAGAAAAAGAGTAATGATTTTTGATTATAAAGCAGATAACCACGCATATAGCTATATAATATTACATATTACATATTATAGACCAACTATTATAAAATATATAATAATTACAGTTATATAATGGTATAGTTACGTGATTAAAACTTGCGACTGTGTAACCTGGAGAATTTCCAGGGGAAGTAAGAGAAAGTTATCGTATCAATTTGAAGGACTGCAAATTTCCATGGAGTAAAAAAAAAATAGAGATGTACGAGATGTACGTTGTCACCGCTTGTGTTATAAATAAAACCCCCGTGTATATCACATAATAACCATCATCAATACACGAGCTTATATCTCACATGGACACGTCCAAAATGTGCGTGACTTTATCTTACACAGACGAAACGCAGCGTACACAATTCTATTTAAGAGCGTGTCTGACCAGCGGTGTCTTATTTTACTTGTTAAAAATGTCCACGACATAAACGACTTACTTCGAGCAAGTTTATGCATTGCGCTTCACGTGGAAATATGTAGGTCTTTCGTTTTAATTAAAACGGAAGGTGATACATATAATAGCCGTAAGTCGTGTATTTATTCGATTTCGATTTCTCCGATGGACGAACGCGCGCGAATGCTCTGCGTATTGGTAAAAGCAAATATTCAGCGTTGCTTGATATACGACACTCAAAGTATCAACGAAGATGGGATATAGAAACGACCGCGGCAATATCTGCTTTAGCTGCTATGGAAAACCGTGCACACGAACTTTTATGCTTTCAGATTCTAATATCGGTCAAGGATTATTCCTGGGAAAACGATAAAATTAGAACGCGATTCGTGTTCTCCAATAGGATTTGTCATGTTACAACTATTACTGCTGTTGGATATTAATTTTTGCGAACGTATAAATCCATTCGATATTCTGTTTAATGTTCCCTGTGCAAGAATTGTTATTACGTTTCCAACTTTGTTTCATTCTAATATAACTGAATACATAAAAATAACGTGAATTATGTTTTAAATGATACTGGAATGCTTTTAATTTGAAATGAAGCATCTCATATTTTTCATTCAACAATTTGTTCAATATTTTCTAGGAAAGAATCATTATTACAATTCTAATTTTGCTTAATTCTGGTGCAGCTGAATACATAGGAATAATATGAATTTTAATTTGAACAATATTGAAACACTTTCAATTTGAAATTGGGCAAGTAAGGGAAGTAACCGAAATATTCTTATTTGCACTTATTCTAAACAAAAGTTCCCCATAACTGTTTCAGTCACAGCTTTTCTACAACAGTTATTACCAGTTATTTTCGAAAGTATTTCAATCCCCTGCAGCGAAACAAAAAGGAGCCGGGTACAACAGTTTCAAACGAATAAAAATTCCAAAACACAAAAATCAATAGCGACGAACGATATTCCCCCGACCAATTTTGTCCAAACAAAAACCTATACAGTATCCCAAAAACTACAAAATAAGCAGAACAATATCTCGAGCCATACACGCATATACGTGACCGAAAAAATAAAATAAAGGAAAGGAGGCAACCAACGTTCGCACGTTCGATGGACTATATCGAGCCGAATTAAAATTAAAACGACAAAAGTCGCAGTTACCAAAAAAATGCAAAAGAAATAGAGAAATACACAAAACAGTAAAATGCTTCGTTAAGATACAGTCGAGGATCAAATCGATCTGTCGCACAGCGATACCATACAAGATCTATCCTAACCGAAATTGAATCTCTCATTGTTCGGCCCCGTGCGCACTTCAAAGATCCGGTGCACACAGTGCCATCGCTAACGACATTAATATCGGTTCCCAGGGGCAATCGAGCAAGGTCCACTATTCTACCTTGCTACTTGATGACCAGGGAAGGGTCCATATCTAAATATAACGTTCCAGCAAGGCCTCGTTCAGTAGCAGAGCGAACCTGGATAATATCGATTTTTCGCAGCGAGACACGCTTTTCTACCAGGCGAGCTTTCACTCCGGTTATCTACGGCGGGTAGAAGGGTTTCCCTTCTCGTGTACCTGGCGGCGATCCAGCAACGTAATAACGACGCACGGTAATTATAACGAAACAATTTATCGCGGTGAATTCTTGTATTTCGTGGATACGAGAAACGTTTGATAAGGTTGCACTGTCGTCCTATGCTTGGAGATTTCCGGGCACAACTTGGTGGAGGCCACGCAGCTTGACGTTGTACGATATATATCCTCCACTTCCGGTAATGCAACAAATGCCTTCCGGCAGAGCAGACGCTATGGCGTTACGGAAATATTGTCTCTGTGTAACTTTTCTTTTCGTGTTTGTTGTTTGTATTTCGAGGGTGGTATAAAGAGTAGTGGGAAATTGATGGTTTCATTTATTATATTATTGGGGGAATTATTCTCGGAAATGACCGCGAAAAGAGATTGGAATATTGGTGTCTTTTTCTATTATGGTTAATTAATGTTTTGTGTAATATTCTTACAATTTTGAAATCCTGAACAATGTAATGTATATTTCTTTTAGACAGCGATGAAAGCTGGAGGAGACGCGAGGACGAGTGTATTCGGGTAAAATAGAGGCCATAAAAATGCATGTATGATAATTAAACTTATGCAAATCATTCATCGACATATTGCTTTTTATATCAGAAAAATTTGATACACTATCTTGTTACTTCATTAAATATATCAACGTTGTTTCGACAAAACCATTTTCGTATTAACTCTCTTACGAAGTATAGGTCTATTATAAAAAATATATCTTCTTTCAGTGAAAGTTCTGTTGCTTCTTTCAATAATTTAATACAAGTATAGACTACACACGATGTTCACCTATTAATAATTCGCGCCACTCTATTTCAACTTTACACTACTCGTGTAAATGCTGCCAACGGGAAACCCAGGAAGCAGCTCGTTCAACAGTAGTCGATAATAAACTCCTCTTTTCTCCAACAATTAACCCTTTGCCTAGCCAAATAGAATCTTGGTGGACTGTGGAAGAATTTCATTCACCTTTCATTTAATTAAAACCATACTCTAGGGTTTTTTCAATTTTTATTCAAAAGCACCTGCCTCCCAAATGCTGCCAATTCCACTTAAACAGACACTTGACATTCTCAACGTTTAACCCGTCAACCCTCTTGATAACATAATGGTACCCATTTCGGTGTAAAAATATATTAAATAAAATCAATTCATTCAATACCATTAAATCAATCAGACATATTTATAAAAACGCTTCTATCTACTGTAAAATGAAAAAACTGAATGCTGTAATTACTTTGCAATAGAATTATTTAATAGCACAGTGTCATCGTTATTAAAACAGGCAATCACCGTTCGTTCGATAAAGATCCATGAAAAATGAATGACGGTAGTTACAGTGCATCGCTCAGATGCATCGATGCATTACGTAAATAATGAATTCTCAGCGTTTTCGCGATTTATCGTTAGCAACAATTGCACGCATGTGCCTACCGTAGCTGAGACACAAAGGGGGCACCGCCTTTAGAAATATCTTGCCCTTGTAAATTCCGTGCAACAAAAGCCAGCGTATTTTACACTGGCGGCAATAGAACGTGAAAACGAAGGGCATGAAAAGCTCTTGCAGAGATCCAAGTCATTGAAAATAGTAGCCTGCCGTAGATAAGAGCATCGCTCGCCTTTGTCGTGGCCAGCCTTCTTTAATACATAATATTGGTCAGTATTCAGCGAACGATTCATTTCGTGAAATTACTGGCCGTTTCCGAGAGAAATCGTGACAATATTCATTCGTAAAGGAAAATTCAACTGCATCTATCCTTTTTAGATAGAAGGGCAGAGGAACGTTTCGAATCCTACTCGTCTAAAAAACCAAATAACGTGATTGTTCTTCATTGTGCATTTTATTTTACATTTTTCTTAATTCATTTTCACATTTTTACTAACGAATGCTTTCACTACTTTTTCCACGGGAACATTTATATCGGCGATACAGTTGCCTTCTCTGGTACCGTAAGACAAATGAAAAATAGAATTGGTTCAAGAATTTTCCCCAAACCAGTTCGCCCGTTAATTTACTTTCGTACATTCATTATTTTTAACAGTTTGATTGGCAAGGGGTCTTGTCGCCTTCGCGCAAGTACATTGAATTAATAGGAACAAGTATCTGCGAACGTAGCAATCATTTCGATGATAAAAGTGCGAAGAAAAATGTCCCACTGCTACCACAGCTAACGTACAGTTTCCCTTAATGAATATTCTCAAGCATAGATAATGCGCAAATTGCGATGGCAAACACGAATGCCCGTTGTTTGATGTAGAATGAATCGCTCCTGAACCTTTCAAAAATTCGCGGAAATTGCATAACTGCCTTATCTGCTCTCTATTTGCGCAAATACTTCACGCTCGGCAAAGGAAAACCGCACGAGGTTGACCGTCGCGCGACCGACGCGCATTCAGGCGAAACGAATGTCGTCGTATAGATTTCTCGAAAGGAGAGTCTCGAATATAAACAGGAAATAATTTCTTTCCCGTGCCACGGCGAAACCGTCCGCGAGCCCTTCGCAAAGTATCCGAAATAGACTTGCCATTCGTTAGCCCTCTCCCCGACTGGAACCCCCCCGAATTAATGCAAACATTGTACTTCCTCGTTTGTACGCATACATCTCGGCTATTGGCGCAGAGAATACAGGAAAAGAAAAACTGTGAGACATACACGAAGCGATAAGACCACACTCAATTATTCAGGTGCTCGAGTGGCATTTGACAGGCGAGAGCGTTCGCAGATTAACGAGGCGCGTTTAAACGAATTCACAAGGGGGTTGAAAATAAAACGGTCCTTCCACTTCGTCGGGCATCATCGAACGATTAGCTTCGCGTGAAGAGAGAGAGAGAGACGTTGCCCCCGGCCATTCGAATCGAATAAATCGCCGTGACGCTCGAGGAAACCTTTTCGCTGAAAAAGTGCTCAGGGTTCACAGAAAAGGTTTCGTCTCGGTTTTCCCTCGTGCAATCCCCTTAACGCGAGTGGATCGAACCCAGGTGCATGCTCGAGGTGCTCGAGATCGCATCTCTTCACGAATACCCTCACGTGATACCGCTGTAATGTCATACGTACGTCGCGTCGTAACGATCGTGGCGGAGTAATAGTCCAAGAACAAACCTGTCACGCTACACGCGCCCACACAAACTATTATTCCGTGCACGTACACACGCCTGCACGTGCCACGTGGCCGATCGATCTTGTTTAATATTCTCAATTGTGAGGCGAGGAAAATCGATGTCCAATCGGAATTCCTCTCGGTACTGTGCCTGATTGGCCTGTCCGCGTATGGTGAACGTTGTAAATCGAAGGAACGTGGTATTCTCGAGTACGGGTTGTTGCACCTTGTGTTGTTTAGACGGTAAGAGCAAGGAGGTATTCTAATTGGTTGGTTTTTGTAACATTGTGCCTCGGTTGTGCCAGGCGTCTGTCCCGATAATTATTTCCTCGAGGTTGAATGGACAAGGTGTGATGTAAACCGTAGAGTGGATTTTTCATCGTACGAGCGCACCAAACGTTCAGGTAGTTGGTACATACAGCTGCAAAAGTTGATGTGTTCCACTTGTGCGAACTGGCGATGCTGTGGTATTGTTGTTGAACAATTTCGAGGAGTGATTTTAGTTATGAATCGTTAATGATAATACTGTAGCATAATATTAAATTAAGGGAATCCGTTTTATTTCTGTTCAAGTTCAGTTTTTTTATATGAATATACTGATTTCATTAATTGTACGTAAAATTTGGTGCGCAATAAATAGAAGGTTTCTCATATCAATAAATAAAACAGGACATCATTTTCAATCTGTGAAAAGTACATACTTACATTATGCAAACCATCGCAACTTCTCTTCAATTTTCATAGGAAATAATGCTCGTTAATAGCACAAAGTTGTCGATACGAATTAATATTAATGCAAGAAATTTTCTATATGATAAAGGCTAGAGAATTGTGTTTGTATTCTCGTGAAAAAAGAACTGCTTGGATGTATCTTACAGCAAGAAATAAAGTGAACAATTTTTGAACGGCAATGTACTTACGTTGTTCGCGAGCATTAGATGACTCGCATAAACGTAACTTGAAGACCGGAGCACGAATTAGGAGAAAATTCTCGAGGAATTTCACAACCATGATTGATCAATTTCGAAGTTTGACGTCAGACTATTTTTACAGCTACAAATCGCCCGTGACATCTAAAGGAGGGGACTTTAAAGGACGTATGCTAAACGAAAAATTAGAAATTAGATGCGCAGCAATGGGTTTCATTTGTGTGGTACACTCATTTTAACTCATTTGTCAGACACTTGGGTATTTCAATTATTTGCAGTTCAAACATCATTTGCAACTCTACATTTCAATGCCAGTACTTTACGCTGTGATTCATTCGGGATATTTCTCGACGAATAAATCATTTTATTCTTCGTTAATGAAGATTGTTCGTAATTAATTCAAAATGACTTTTAACCGTCACATAACAATCCGACATACAATTTGTAGTTTTCAAAATCAATCCAGCCCACTAAATTTTGATTTTAGAATTGACATTTTAATATTTATCGACGATTTTATTGTAAAATACAGTCCTTTCTAATTATTATTATTCTTTTCACATATTCAACCTGAGATATTTAAAATATGCACACTTCCATTTAATAATAAATTTGGAACGTTCGTCTTCCATGAAAAATTCTGCGCATCTCTTTTATAACCACCATAATAATTCTACACAATTGTTAATGAGTGTTAAGAGGTATGTAATTATATTCACGAACTAAAACATAATTTTATGCTTTGTTGTTGTGTATGTTCGTTACAATGGTTCTGATTAGCAGATATGTAGTCAGCGAAGCACAATGTGTGTTTAATGTACGTAATGAAACTTTCCAACATTTCGGGTTCCATGAAGCATACTTTGTAAATTTGCATACAAGCGACAATCAGATTTCGCTATAATCCTGTTTACATGCCGGAATAACAAGCCCTACTTAATAACTGCACTTCCGCATCTTAAAACGATAATTGCCTTCCTTGCGTTAACTACTGTAGTCACACCAAAAATACAAAAAAGGTTAAAATTATTTTCCCCAAATTAGAAAACTAATATAACGTTATACCGACCGAAATTAAATACACCATGTCTGTGACAAAATATTGCACCGAATCATGTTTTAATATAGAACAAATAACAAAAAGAAATATACAGCCAATCATTTCGATACAAAATATTTGTAGCCAGGAATATTTATTTTTTATCACAGAAACTTGGAACGACGTGGTTAAAGTATTTTACAAGAACAATTTATTATGTTACTCGTATGCGCGAAATGGATTCAAGGGTAAGAATAGCACTTACGGCAGCTAAAATAGAGAAGAACAAAAATAATTTCTTTTAATAGACCATCCGAAGCCTCAAAATGTCAAAACATACAAAATGCCGTTGGCTGCAAGTCATATAAAAAGACCACCAGATATATTTTTACATAAACCTTTACTACGTCTCTCGATTATTATTACGCACGAGTGATTCGTACATTTACGCACGCGTATTACGCGTTTGCCATTAAATCAACGACGGGGAAGAATAATAGAACTGATAGGTAGCGTAATTAGTAAAGTCCCTGCTGTTTTGCGTCTATCGTGAAGACAATCGTCACGGCGAATGAGCAATTTAATTTTACCGCAATTAAAAGCCGTGAGAAGGGTGAACGTTGACAATAATAGCCTCGACTGAGGTCGATCAACGTCGAAAAGTTAAAATTAAAATTTGGCATTAACCAAAGTAAAATTAAAATGGAGATGTTCAATTTAAAATTAAGTCTCACTGTAAGGAAATGAACATTGATTTATACAGATTAACTGGAGGATGAAATTTAATTTTACACTGCTGAATGAATAAGTATCGACACATAGAAGCGGATTTACGTATGTATGTTACAGACGCAGATGGGCAAAGTTGAATTCAACCACAAACTTGAAGGTGTTAATTCGTGGAAATAAGTTTCTATAACTCGGCTATTCAACTCCTGGACTTTATTTTCATTGTTCTACACATGTTCGTCGTCCACCTGGATAAACTAAACTGAATACATTCGATCCATAAAATTCGATATCCCCGAAAAAAGATAAAAAATTATACAACGAACCGTTTCGAAGCTAGCCAATTCCTAAATTCACTCTCACTCAGTCTTTTAATAAATCCCAAAGTTCCATTCTATGTAAAAAAAAAAAATAGACCACGTAAGATGGTAGAATGAAAAACAAAGACGTCAATGTATTATACTATTACTATTCAGCATAAAGAAACAATTGTCTCTCGGACGAAAAGGGAGAGAACCATATCAATAAAGAAACAAGAATTCAGTGGATTCGCCAAAATGGTCTTTCACACCGTTCATCGGGCGTTTCGTCGTATTGTGCGTCAGTACGGATCGCACTTTAGAATTTTTGCTAATTACGCAAACCAAATGACGCAGGCTTCTATGACCGGTGTACCCGTGACTTGGATTTAGTCCATGAGGAATGACTCGAAATTCAAGGATTCGATTCATAGTGTGCACGTCAGACCGTCGATCGATTGGGAAACAATCCGCTTGGGTTATCACAGCTACCGTTATCGTGGCGATCAATCACGTCATTCTTCCGTCAACTGTTGATCATTGTTCGATTCGACGAAGCTATCTATTTTGACGTGTTATTTTTGTATTATTTTTTCTTCCCCTGTTCCTCGTGAAGTTCAACTGGTTCTACTTAAAACCACGGGACTCACGTCAGAACTGAGATACAAGATATGGCGAGGCATTCTTATGCAAAATCTGTGTGCGTAAGTTGAAAAAAGATAGGGAAACAATTTTCTTATTTCGATTGCTGATTTTTGTAGTTACGAATCTCTATATTATTATATATGTATATACGTAATGTTTATTTCGATTGTATTCGAAGGAAGGGTAGATTGAAATTTGATTCGTTGTTTTTGTTACTCGAGCTAGAGCAATATGATTTATACGAAATAGCCTTTGCTATTTTAGTCGTTTTTATTATTGGTGCAAGGTTTTCTTTCATAGCGAAAAAAATCTGATTCTCGTATTTAGTAAATCAATGTTCCTGTCCGTCTCTTATGAAAAACGTCGAGACTTATGCCAAAAATCTGTGACGTGGTAATTCATTTCGTGAAGACGTTCGCGAAAATGAATTATTACCATTCTGTTGTGTTAGTAAATGCGAGTAAAATATTATCGTGCGAAGTTGGGGCACATTTTCTTATTTATCACATGAAATAAAAAAACCCATAATTTCAAAACAGTTCGTCAGTTACCTACGTCAGTACAAATGAAATTGATATTTCATTCATCGTGAATATCTTATTTGATCCGTTTCGCTTTTCATATAATCGTTTATTTTTCTATATCTTGTTCACTTATTTCGAAGAGCGACAATTTCACGTGACTGAAAGTGCTGTGACTGAATAAAATATTATGAAACATAAGAAAAAACACTTTAATATGCAATTTGAACCTTGTGAACTATCATTTTTTCCCATGAACGTACCGTGCGTAATTACTTTCAGATAATTGCAAGTTTTTTTTGCCTCGTAACGCTGAGATTCGAAAAAACAAATTTAGCTTAAGGCTGATTCCTTTCAAGACTGTTATTTTGTACCTGGAAAACTACTTCTTCGCTGACTTAGCCGTATGCGCGAAACCATTGCCTTACCGAGAAGATTCCACATTTTCTGATAAAGCAAGGATGGGTGATAAATGTCTTCCTTGATATTGTCCAAAATTTACTTTCATCTGTGAATGAAAATGCAGACTTATCCATAGTTTCCGTTTCTTCATTCATTCTCGTTCAAAATATATCTGGCACTTTTTAACAAAAATAATTTCGCGTTAGTATTCGAACGAATGGAAATACAATTTCCATAGTTGATCTCGCGACTGAGAATTTGTCAATTTGATTCATTCATTATCACAGTCATGAAGGAAGCCAATCACATAAATATTTTTTATTTCTGTTTGCAAAAAATCCGCAACAGTATATCCTTCAAACTTCTCTCTATATTTCTATTTGCTACGACGCAAAACGGAGTATTATCGCATTTATTTATTCATCGCCACGAACATCGTTAATCTACTGCGCTACAACGTAATCTCAGAAGTAATAACAGCGGACATGAAAAAAAATAAAAATGTCTAAATACCTGAGATAATATTCAAAGTATCGCGCAATTACCAACAAATTAACTGCAGTTATGGAGCAAAAATCGAGTAATTTAAAAGTAAATAAAAAATAACACCATGCAAACGCAAGATTCTTTAATTAACGATTGCAAGCTAAAGAAAATTCCTGTCTAACGAATTTACATATACAAGTATTCAAAGACACTGTGCATCCAAATCGGTTCCATTGAAATGTTTATTTAACGGCTTCCTGCTAATTCCCCGATCGCAGAATCCATAAAACGGAAACGATACAGTCGTCTACCAGCCAGTTTTTGATGCGGCAGTTCTAATTTCTCCCCGAGCGAATTTCATCCGAAATACCCGACGGGACGCGATTGTGACATAAGTTTGGATAAAGTTGCGACCGAAATAAATTGCAAGTCAACGCGCGTTCTGACAAGAGAAGAGAGGAACTGCTACACGGTACAGGCAAGCGTAGGCGTGAGAACTAAGCACGTGCGAATATTTGGAATATCGAATTCGAATCAAGATGCTCAAGACTCCGTAGTATCCTGGAAATTTCGCAAGAAACTACACGAACCATCTGAACTCTCTGAAGTATTTGCCCGGCAGGACTGCGATCCCTCACATACTTCAAAACTGTTCGTTTTCGAATCGATCTTCGACGTATTGAAAGGGGGAATACACAATATGAGCTGTATGGTTTTATCTAAGTGAGTGATTAATTGCGTGAAATGAAATGTATAGAAGATTAATAAATTTATATGATCAATTACTTTAATTTTTTGTAAAATATACATTCAAAGTAGATTGTGTCCTTAGAGGTGTAGCTTTTCTGCAACGACTAGAATTTTCTAATTTAATTTGACGTATACATAGAGTTAATCGCATTGTCTTCTGACATCAATTATTTAGTAATCAGCTGCAATAAAATGTTTTGTCATTTGGTGGCGTTGAACGTAATTATCGGGGTAAATTATTTTTCCTCGCAGTATTATTGTCTATTGCATTTGATGCTATACGATTCCATGAAACATCATTTCACCAGTAACAGTTAGATGCTATGAACGTCTACGCTTTCTAGTTTCGAGGTTTTGTAATTGGCCCAAAGAAAACTACTCGCACATACAGTGTCATACTCTACTTTCCACTCTACATATACATATAATTCAAAATACATAATCACGACCAGTTTTCACCTGCCTTCGTTGCCGAGTCTTATTAAACATTCCACAATTCAATAAAGAAAATTCTCAAAACAAAATCCTCTCTCGATGAACAACAACCATTCGCCAATCAAAACCGCGTTAAAAATAAAAAAAGGAAAAACACCTTGCTAAGCAAGCAAACCAAGTAATATACCAATATACGTCTTATTCATGCAATATCATCGAACGTTCCAATAAACCCCATGCCCGGGGCTAAAAACCACCCCCTACGTCCCATAGAAACATCAATCACCCACTGTTTTTACGTAATACGCGGTTCCGATGCTACTAATTAACTAGTATACGGAGGTCGTAAATCTCCGTTCCGATTTCGTATCGACACCGTTACTCGCGTATGACCCTACGACCGTTTAGGGAGATAGGGGTGGTATATTGAATGAATATTCGTTTCGGTAACAAATAAACTCTTTAATAGCAAATAGTGTGTAGTGTTGAACAAGTATAAGTATAAGGATCAGAATGATGTGTTTAATTTACTATCTAGTGAATGGATGTTTGTTGAAGTCAGAGAGAAAAACGGTTTTCTTCTGCTTCTGAGTTAAGACGACTAGGCGAAGAAGAAGATTGACGTCTCTTCTCTTCGTAGTGCTATGGATACGATCCTGTCTTAGACTGCCTTCCTCGTCGAGTGTATCCTACAACGTCGACTCGGAAGGGTCTTTTGAGTGTACTGATTGGGTCCAGTAAAAATGTGTGTTTGCCAATCGGTGTGTCTAAAACGTAGACACACCTTTCCTTTGGGCCCGAATCGCGGGTTTTTCCAAAGGAGGCGGTGCGACATTGACCGTGCCAAACAAATCGCCAAAGCACGGAAATTTCCGCCAGGGTCCCAGAGCTTGACCTGGTCGTGCCTGCTGGGGCACAGCTGCGAGACCCTTTTGGAAACTCACGTTTATGATACATGCAATTAACTGTTGAGGCCGTGTATGTTTAATTTCGTCTACCTTGACGGATTACAAAATAAAACGACTTCCTCAAAAACAGCTCTTTTACTTGCGTGTCATAAACGCCCTAGCCATCTGCACGTTTGGAGGTTCCTTTTCGTACAGATTGCTGGCCGTCTTTTTATTAGGTAGGCAATTTGTTTGAGGCGTCGGTTCCGCGGGTTTGCCGCGTAACACCCACGCTTACGAAGGATCCCCGTACAACAGTCCAATCCAAACATCCCCTCGACACCAAGGACAACGACATTTCCCATCCTGGTCCCCGGTACATATATCTTTCCCATTTCTTCTCTGCTTTCGTCCCTCCTTCGTCCCTCCCCGTCAAGGTTCCAGCGAACTTCCAGGAATCCGGCATTATATTCTCGTTGCTCCCGCAGGAACCTCCGCCGCCCCCTGTTATTTCAGGTTGATTCGAGAGTTCTATTTGCAGATGGTCGAAAAGAGAACGTAGCGGTGGCATTTCGTAAATCTTGCTCGTTTAACCGTATCAGGCGAACCTCGTGGAAGGGGCTGAGGTGACGGCGGCGGCGCGGCAGCGGCGGAGGCGTCTGTGTCTTCTTACGTTGACGCGATAAAGCGGGCTTCAAAGGAGGGCCGGGGGATCTGGTGGGGCCCCGGATTGACGTCATCGAATGACGTCAAACAGGACCGTGTCGAAAGCGCGTAGGAACCACGAGCGACACGAAGCCGGAATATCCTGCCTACGTGTGTGACCTAGTGCGGCTGCTCCGTCGCACCGCACCGGTGGGACGCTTTTTTCCAGCCGGTAACTTTTCCGTGCTTTTTTCAGCGAATTAGGAATATTGCGTGAAAGGGTAATAACGTGGGCGGGGGGGTGTGTGTGTGTGTGTGCGTGTGTGGGGCGTACACCTTGTGCGGCTTGGAATCGTGGAAATGTTTTTAAATTGAACGAACGACGAGAGCCGGGGGTATCGTGTCGGCATGTTTAATTTTGACGCGGCTCGGCGGTAGGATAGTGGGTAGAGCTGATAGAGTATGATATTTTTAATGGAGCACAGTGGATGGAAGTACATATTATGGTTATTTTTTTTTTACATACCTTGTAGTAATACATGCGGATAGATGATTATTGGATCTCTCGTATTAAAATTGTTGATATGTATACGGCGTTATTTGCTTCGTTCCCTGGGATTGATTTTTTAATGGGGTTCCAAAGAGGGGAATCTTATTTCTTATTTTGTAAAGGTTACACTTATTTCGGGGTGGCAGTTTTGAATTGATTATGGAAATCTAAGGATAATAGGAAGCTATTTTATTGGGATAAAAAATACATTTATTTTTTAACGTGTAATATCGTAGGAAAGGATTATGTGAAATACTACTTGAATATTTTATTTGTATGCTTCACAATATTTAAAAAAAAATATATTTAAGGTGATATTACTTGCTATTTAAAATCTGCTTTATCTGAAGACTATGTGTATAACATATCTATTTAAATTAATGTACCGTCTATTTCCTTCCAACGCTTGTGAATCACATTCGGTTCACGATCTTTCTTCCATCCAGTTCATGCATCACATTTGACGCACAAGTACCAGTTAGTGTTAATTAACTCGTTAGATTACTTAACCGTGTACCATATCTGTTTGCTAACATAAAGCTAAAGAAAGCGGCTATAACAAAGGAACGACGATACACTGTGCACATACATAAATAAAAATGTGGACATTTAAACGGAGCATTCTATTGCTTGGTGAAACGAGCCAATAGAGATCGAATTAGAAATCTGAACACCGAACATGTTAAGATTATCGAAATATTACGTACAATTGGAACTAAGAAAATTTTTCACAATAGTATTACAATGAAGTTTAACGCGATCCACAGCATCGAACGACCAATATCCAAATTTAATTTCAACACAGAAATAAAATGTTAGACATATTAAAATCCGATAAGACTTATAAAATTTGCAAGATCACGCAAGACCAAAGGGCACAAGCAAAGGTCTTGTAACACGTTCCGAAGTTACGTGAACTTCAAACTTTAAATCTTAGATGTCATGAATTGTCTTGTCTTAAATTGCTTTCAATGGTATTATTGACTTCAATTACTATCGATTTATACACGTAAGTACGTTTATAGTACAGGTGTAGACAGTATGCAGGCTTTAAAGAATCAGAACACGAACAACTGCCCATAAAACGATCATCTCTTGGATTAATTTAATTTCAATCAAAAAACTAAAACCGAATATTGTAAACATAAAAAATTGAAAAGTATAATTAAAGATGTAAGTAGACCAAGAATTTTCATCATAAAAGCCTTGTGCAAAAATTGTGCTACTTATCGAGCTTCTTCCTGGAGCTCGACACCTTTTCAAAAACCTTCGACAAAGCACCAAGCTTCGAAGCACCGACACAATACAACAATGATATATGTACATCGAAACGGTACATTAATTCCCCGGCGATGCTGCGTAGTTGTTTCTTGGAAATATATAACGATTTCGAGTTAGTTATTACACAAAGTGGGTAAAATTGGATGATTCTTTTCTGTACAAATGGAAAGTATGATTACACCAGCCGAGGAATAGTAAGAACTTGTACAAAAAGCTGTGCGGTTAAGGCTGAAGGGCAAGCGAATGTTTCGTTGCGAAACGTTTGTTTACTGCAACTTTTAGATCGAGCAAATAGATAAAATGTTGTACCGACGAATATAGTGTAGAAGCTCTTATCTATAAATAGTGGCGCGCCGCACACTGATAATTTGATTCATTGAAATTCTTCTCTCGATTCGCATTATTATTTTCCAACGTGACTATTACTCGCCCGACTGATAACTAACAGTTCACAAAATTTCACGTCTCCTCGATTCAGACATTTATGTTTGATGGATATCAATTATTCCTACTTCCTTGTTAGCCCGGTTTCAACTGAAAATTACACACCTACATTCATTTTAATGAGTTTATCAATTATTCAGTAATAATCGGTTATTCAATGAGCCTTGTTAGCGACACTGTGGATGGATTGTTATTTAATTTAAGTGAAACAAGTTTTACAGTGAAAACGTAGAAGGGTTAAAATAATAAAAGTCGTGGAACGAATATGTTGGGGAAACAATTGATTGGAATTTATTCGAAACGAGAAATACTTGATGTGCACGTTGAATCTCAGTAAATGTCCACCTTATTCAATCAATCGATTAAAAATGATCGTAAGGAGAATAAATACATCGTCCCCGCTCTTATTCCTGATCTTTCCATGGCAGTTTTAATCGAAGTTTCATCCAAGCAACAAACTAATGAAAAATTTCATTGGCCGGAAGGAGAACGCGAACGAGTGGAAACGGTACGCGATAAAACAAATATTTTGCATTATTTCAAGACATTCGTCGAGCAACTCTGTTACGTTCTCCAATATTCTGCGAGCACGCCGCGAATACGCGTAACGACACCTCGGTGTTGTTTAACCAAATAAACAAATACGCGGGGAAAGACAAAATTGCACGAACAACTTATTTTGAGGAATCGTTTACGAGCTGCATAGGACGTATGTACATACGATTCGCTATTTTAAACTCGCAAAACGCGTAAACTTTGGAGGCACGCAGACTGGCCGCAGGTCCGGGTTGTTTTCCCGCTTAAAATTATCAACAGACAGAATAAATATCCTTAGAGCGACAAGACTAACAGAAATCCAACTCGAACAGTTTGTACACCAATGCTCTACGTACACGTATCTACTATTTCGCGCGCACGTTAGTTTAAGTCCAACCTTCGTAATCCTATTATCCTGATCCTGTTACTAGATTTTCTAATACAGCCAACAGCTTATGGTGACTTAGCGTTCTGTACGGTTCAATTGCGTCATACTGCACTTCCGGATGTCCGAAGCGTACGAAGACGTGGATATTGCGTTTTACAAGATACGCGCGTAACTTTCTTTTTGTGGTATTATTATCGTTTTATCTGGTTAGTAAAATAGAAATGATTGTTAGGCAAATTCGAAATAAACAAAAAGCATGGGGCTGTGTCGATACAATTATTCAGATTCTTTTCACTTAATATGTATAATCGTGATTTTCACGTTTGTTATCGGTACGCAAAAACTATAAAAATAGAAAACAAAATATTTATCCCGACAGGCGATCACGCAGTTCTAAGTAAAACTAGTAATAAGTATTTGATGCCGTGTCTAAAGCTTTTCTGAAGCTACTATTTTCTTAATGGCTGTGTTGATGTTGCATACAAAAATTCGAGAATAAATAGTCCATCGAGCAACGAATATACTCTGCTATATTTAGGATACTTCTTTTTCTGAATATTCTGACTCCTATAGCAAGAGGAATTTTCATAGAATATACTAGAAAAAGTAATATCCACACAAGCGACACTTCAATTATTATTTGTCCGGATTTCTCACGATATTTCATTGTTTTTCGTATAAAAATATCAGATAGTTTCAGAGGAGCGACGAAATTAATAGAAAAAATAACAATTCAATCGAGGGTGATAAGAAAAATGAAGAAAGTGGAAAGAAATAATAGAAGGGCGATACGATACTCAAAGGTAATAACAGCAACAGGCATCAAGCATCCAAAGAAACGTAAAAGCTACAAAAATAACAAATTCCTCGCCAAGAAACGAAAAAGGAAGGAAAACGAAAGCGAAAAGCAACAAAATCGAAACGAAGGGTAAATAATGAAAACCTGACGAAAGGACAAGAAATATAAAAACGAAGATATATTCCGAAAAACATGAAAGACAACAAAGACCCAAGAGAATTGTTCCACAAAAAGAAACATAGAATCAAAAAAAAAGTTGAGTAAAGTACGCGCAAGAAAAAAGGAGAAGAACGACGAAGATTCTTCACGAGCGTAAAGGGAACGAACGCACAAAAAGACGAAAAATAACACAGCCCTCCGAAGGAAAGGATAAACAGAAAGTGCAACAGCGACGACCAATGAAAGGGATGAACCCTTAAGAACGGAAGCTCCCACGGGCGAAACCGTGCGATGAAAAAATTCAGCTTCGCCGTTACGACTTCCTTCCGTGATCGTCATGAGCTTTCGACGAGTGCATCGCGGCACAGCGTTTGGATGTTTTAATTATGACGCATTTCGGGCATATTACGCCAACCCGTTCGTGGCATGATGCCGAAAATACGTCGATGAAAGACGCGCGATGACGCTCGAAAGCCAGGTCGGCCTGAACAAATTTACGTTTTGTGCAACCCGAATAAATCGTGCGCGCGCTTTTGGTCGTGAATCGTTTTTACCTTGACTCGATTGTTTATTGCGAACCTGCGACGATCATTCACGGGGAAGGAAATAAATCTGGCTGGCAATAAGCATGCGTTATTTTCAATACGTTATCAATATGTAGATTGGCCTCGACGCGGTCGTGTTTAAATAAATTCAATTTCGACGACGGAAAAAGAAAAAATAAATGAAAAAAAGAGAGGCAATTTCGTGAAGCCGGCGTCGAGCGTTAAGCGAACGCTTTCTTTCCTCTTTTTTCTTCTACCTTTTTCGTTGGATTTTCATTTCACTTTATTCCTGGACTGGATATTTCAGGAATTAAATAGACAGGGTACGACACTGTAATACTATTATTAAAGTTTTCCATGTGCTCGGTGGGGGATTAGATGCGATAGTTGGAGGAAAATGGAGTTTCTGTTGGATCAGTTTAATTAAGAACAAGTTAAATTTGGGTAATTATTAAATGAAATTATAGTATTGGATTTCGAAATAGCTGAAGCATAGTTCAGTGACCAGATGAGTAAACGTAATGATATCAGACTGCTTAGTTACATATTAAAACTATGCATGTATAGTTAATTTAAATTTGATTTGTATTGGGCGCAGTTATAAATAGAAATTAATAATAGTAATAAATAATACGAATCTTTGATACTGCTGATTGGACCGGAGTTAAATATAGATTGAAAAATACGTGACAAAAATAATAATAAAAGTGGACTGATCGTTCTAACGAAGTTTAACCAATCATCGATATTACTGTTTAACTACGTGCGTAATACACGAATGTATTGCCATTAAATCAGAAAATAAAAAGTTTACTAAATAATAAATGGGCTGTATGAGTTATAATACAGATTAAAATTCTTGTATTTGTCAATCATAAATAATTGTCCATCAGTTTTACCCATTGCCACGCGTCAAAACAATCGTCAATCCGTATTTTTTGTATTTCCGTTCAACTAATACACGGGAATCGAGAACTTGGAACAGAATGGAATTTATACGGACTTATTTTTACCCGTACAAAAAATAGATAACACGAGTATCCTCCGACGATACGATTATATAGATAAAGTATAAACCGAACGACAGTTTTATTCAATAAAAACGTGCTCATTAATGACACTGTAAGTAATTGTTGCTGGTCATTTCCCATTGTATTATCCGTCATTATTTATTATTACCCTTTTCGTACGTCGACGATTAAAAATCCTCGGTTGCAAACATAGTCCACTGCGAAACAATTATACTAGGTGCCAGTAAAAGAAATTAGTTGAAATTGAGGGACGCTTTTAAGGTCTTCCAATCAACCTTTTTCTATAAATGAACACGTATATAAAGTTTATTTAAACCGAACTTTAACAAAATTGAGTAATCGATAATAAAAATATATGACTGTTGCATAGAAGTATTTAGAGGTAGATTAATACCTCTAAACACTTCATTGCAACAAATTTCTTGTATATGCAGTGAGGCTACGAATACTTGTGGGACTGACTGTACCTACTACAAACGTGATAACATTCGTGAACGTATAGTTCATAAATATAGAACATTTCGATACAAACGAGCGCTTACAGACCATATAACTTTATAAGCCCATAGCTATTACATCCCTTTATACGGAAAGTCTGTCTTGTAACCTTTGCCTAACATGCGATAAATACGTTATATCGATATCCATGAATATTTCATTTCCCAGCTACCGATTACCAAGTAGACGTGAGAAGGAATAATTCTGCAAGTTGCAAGTACGTGGCAAATGTTTAAAGAAAAACGCCAGTCATATCACGATATAGTAGACGATCCTATATATGTATATAATATAAACGTTCGTAAAATATATCCTCTGTACTGGCCATATGTATAATATAATATATGTATAGTATATTATACAAAAATTTGAATACACATAACTGAAACGGTAAGAACGCTATTTATTTTTTGACAAATTGTTTCTCTAATACCGTGTGGCCACTTTGTTTTATATATTTTCACCTTCCTCCAGATAAACTATCTTGCATACTTGATTCAAAATGAGGAGTAAGTGAGTTAGAAAAAAAATCAGGTGCGTTCTTTCTAGGTACGTTTATTTCATGCATCGATCCTCCGCGACGAAATAACCTGACGAATTGATTAAAAATGTAAGTAATATCACCTTCCTATGAACTTCAGATGACTAAAACTCACGTAACGCCAATTTATGACGTACGGACATGCTCGAGTTTAAAAATAATGTCCCACTTCGTATCGCGATACAACTGTACATCTTTGCCGCTAATTATCATGAGTATACAAATGCATTTTTTAATAAAGATTATATGTATGGTACACACGATGACCACGATGCCCATTAAATGCAATTAAATTATTCAACGTTCTCTAAGCACAGTACCTGTCACAGGTAAACGGAGTAAGGTTTGTATCCAACCAATAACAGTAACAGAGGAATCTTGTTCTTCTCTGATCATTGATTTGGAAGTTCTGATAACGAGAACGAAAAGAGTTATCGCGCGACACGTCCCTTGACCTACCGTAACAAATGAATATATGTATGTGTTGTCTGAACGCACCCAGCCGTTAGCATGCACATAAGTATGTATGTATATGTATATACTTTTTTCGTTTCAAAATGGTTTTCCCTTTAAGCTTCACGCATTGGCGCATAATTCAGATACAATCTTCGAAACAGACAACTGATAAACTGTTAACGGTTAAAATGTGCTTGCTATAAAAAAAACTCAGGTTTGACGTCAATATCTTAATGGCAGAAAAAAGATTACCAGTATTTACCAGAATGAATTATCTTCGGCCGTCGATGACGGATAATCGTTGAGGTTACTGACGATAATCGGGAAAAGAAATTATCCACGTGGATAACAGAAATTGAAGATAGGAAATCCGCTATTTCTTAGTTCGAGTCTTACTATTTAATAATAAAATAATGTATTGGAATCAATTCATTTATTGTAATAATCGCCGTTATTTAACTGAACGTTAATTCATTTCTTTGTTAAGCTAAATCGGCTGCCAGTTAAGATTATTTTAAATGGAAACGTTTTAAATTGTATTATTATTCGTTGTGCCAATGCAATGCGTGTCGTCCCAGAAATATTTCAAAAACAGGCTTAATAATAAAAGATAACTTTCCCAAGAAACAACAATCGAAGAAAGATATAAAAACGTCTGAAAAAGTGACAACTACATTTATAAACAGCTTATTCTGAAATATATCAAATAAGCTATGAAAGTGATCAAGAAATTACTTGTTACTACACCTAATACATACAATTTATATAACCATCTGTTAACCGTTCTTACATACTACGTATGTACATACATACCCAACGGGATCGCGTGAAAAATTGTCCGTACCCCCTTAAAAATCACGTACGTATGTCCCTATGCATTGAAATCAACGATACGTAACCCCGGTCACGTAACCGTATATGTATTCCACTTTCTCTCGGCCGCGAATTCGTAGTATGTACATACGTATATACGAGAACCTCGTTAGAACGACGGATCGAATTGTGATGACGGTGTGCACGTAATCGTACGGACGTCGCGTCGCGGTGCGTGCGTTTATCAACGATAAAAATCGCTCAAGGTATAGAAACAGAGAGATGTCGGCGTTTTGTAGACCACGTGGTGGTACACGAGCAGTATTTGCCTTGCAATTACATACACCCAGGCGCAATTAACGATGAGACGATAGTAGCACGTACGTTGACGTCAATTGTCGAAGATAACGTGTGTGCGCGCGCGTGCATGACTTTTATTATAACCGGGTAGCCGCGGGAATTGTGGTGGGGGTTAGAATATTACGATGAGCGGGGGGGGTAGAATTTTGAGAGGGATGGTAGCGGTAGGGTGCGCTAAGAATGGCTGGGACATAGAAAAGGGGGTGGAAAGGTGGAGTGGGAGCGAACGAGAAAGGGTGGGAGGCCCGGCACTCTGGCATAGCAGGGGGGTAGCAACATGGCCGTCAGTCAGTCGGTATCGAACCGCCGCGTTACGCGAAGCTCCTACGACTCTCGTCGTAGGAACGCCGCCGCTTTGAGACGAGATTCGAAATCTCGTGAACGTGAAGGACGACTTCTTACCGATGGCATCGGCTCTCCGACCTTACGTACCCGTCGAGGTCGCCATCGCTAACGCGTTTCTTTCACTTCAGAAACGGTTCTGTACCGGTCCGGTACGTGGTCTACCCGGCAAATTTTGGCCAGGATCGAACGTAAGTAATCAAGCACTTGTCAGTCAACGTTGCAAACTGTGTGTCCCTTGTGTTGTGCTCGCGAGTGGGTCGCGATATACAGTTCGGGCTAGCTTATATACATATATACATAGGATATATCGAAGGTCTCCAACTCGGCCTTTTCTTTCTTCACCTTCGTGCTCTTTTTAGTTTTTCCTTTTATCGTCTTATCGAGGACTATCGACGGTTATCGATCCTGGACCCGTCGATAGGCAAGAGGTCGTTGTCGATCCATGACGTCAGTCGAGAATACCTATTGTACTTGTTGCGGGATGCCTTTACACTATTCCGAGGTAGCCTTATTTTTCCAAAGACTTCCTTCGGATTTTCAACAGTTTTTCTTGATTGAACGATGTAGTTTTCATTTATCAATTACAACCCCGAGGTGCGCTAATGATTTCACTTAAGAGTGTTCCCTTTACATCGGCGAATCGTATTAAAAACTTTTCATCGCGGGACACTTTTGTATTTACTGTGTATAATTATATATAAATATGCATGCATCCACAAATGTCTGCTATCCGTGTATCGTTAGAAAGAAACGATCGGACGTCAGAAGATTTTATATACATATCGCTTTCGGCGTGAAACTATTTTCGAATGGATCAAGTTTACTTAAGGGAGATTTTAATGTATCCTGATTTTTGCTTTTCAGTAACTGCAAGGGAAAAAACGTGAAAAATAATTCAACAAACGTTTTGCGAAATTACTTATTGCGATAGAATTTTTTAAACGAAAATATGGATTCCGGAGTGGGACAAGGGAAGAAACAAATTCGTGTAGGATTTTATGATATCGAGAGCACCATTGGCAAAGGGAACTTTGCAGTGGTGAAATTAGCCAGACACCGTATTACCAAGACCGAGGTAGATATACAACTCGTCACAATATATAACTTGCATTACTTGGAATATTCTGATTTTCAATCAAAAATTGGACATTTCCCTTTCAAGGTGGCCATTAAAATCATAGATAAAACGCAACTGGACCCTACCAATCTGGAGAAAGTTTACAGAGAGGTAGAAATAATGAAGCAGTTAGAACATCCGCATATTGTCAAATTATATCAAGTTATGGAAACAAAGAATATGATATATATGGTACGATCAAGAACATTTCTGAAATAAATTTAAACAATTTACGATGCGATATAACCAATATTTCTAGGTGTGCGAATATGCAAGCAAGGGGGAAATATTTGACTATATTGCACGATACGGAAGAATGGGAGAACCCAGAGCACGTGCAACATTTGCTCAAATACTTTCTGCGGTTGAATACTGCCATGCAACTGGTGTAGCACATCGTGATCTCAAAGCTGAAAATTTACTATTAGACGCCCAGATGAATGTTAAGATTGCTGATTTTGGCTTTAGTAATAGATTTTCCCCTGGTGAGAGGCTAAGTACGTGGTGCGGTAGTCCACCTTACGCAGCACCAGAGGTGTTTCGAGGAAAACATTATGCTGGTCCAGAAATTGATGTGTGGGTAAGCAGTTTATACATATGTATATATGTCCACATAAGATACACGCTGTTCGGGACATGTAATTTAATGCAATTGTTCGTCATATTGTTGCAGAGTTTAGGCGTTGTATTATATGTATTAGTATGCGGAGCACTGCCCTTTGATGGATCTACGCTTCAGTCTTTAAGAGATCGTGTCTTGAGTGGAAGATTTAGAATTCCATACTTTATGAGTACAGGTACATTTAACATTGTTTGACGTTTGTTAACGAATGTTAATGTTAATGAATGTTAACACGTTTGAATGTTATTTAAACGGCTTGCTCAACTTGTATTACAGATTGCGAAAGTTTAATACGCAAAATGTTAGTTCTGGAACCTGCAAAACGATATACCATTCCACAAATAAAGAGACATCGTTGGATGGCCGGATCAGCGGACACTATTTGTTCAATGATCGTAACGAGGCCATCATCATCTATCCAAGAACCAAACGAACAAATCCTCCGACTTATGCATAGCTTAGGCATAGATATTACACGAACTAAAGAGGTACTATTCAATTGCCAAATTTGCCGATTTAATATATGTTTCAATTGCTCACTCATTTATTGAAATGAACTTCCTTTCAGTCATTAAGAAATAGTAGCTACGATCACCACGCTGCCATTTATTTATTACTGTTGGAAAGGCTGAAACAACATCGCGTTGGCAGCACAACGAACAATAGTTGCTGGTCTAGTGTTGCTAGAACAAAAGAGGACAAGTTCAAATCAAGGTATAATTTGAATTTTTTACATTTTGCATATCGGTTTTATATGAAATTTCGTTTATAAAATTTCGATAAAAATAATGTTGCACTTAAGTTCCAATCCGGCCTGTCGAAGAAACACTTTCAAACGATTAAGTGTTAATCATACAATTTTTATTTACAGCGATAGCTTAGTGGGACGTTGATCTTTAATGATGGTGATGCATAAATTGGAGATTTTGTCAGGACAGGTTGGATTGGGACCCCTTTCCTGTCACTTTATTTTTGGTAATTCTTTCATTTTATTTCATTGCTTTCTCTTTATTTTAATTTCGAATTTATTATCATCGAGTATATATTTATTTTCGTTTTCGTCGAATATCATTTCCGTTTCATTATAATTCATCAAATTTTATTCGTGATTCTACACGCCAAAACGTTACGTATATTACTAAAAATTAAGCATAAGCAGAGTGCCGCAGATGGGGAAGATGCATATCCTATACAAAATTCCTCACGGCTAAAGAATCGTCCCCCATCAATCACAACAGACATCTTTTTTCTAATGACTCGAATATCGTAGGTAAATGCGTACTATGTATTTGTTTGCAGAACAAGGGAAGATGCAACTCGGGGAGGGAAGAGGTTTAGTTCGACAAGCTCTTCAACCGATGAAGGATGCTGCAGCGCAGAAGGTGATTTGGAGGAAGGCCCGAGTGGCGATGAACTGAGAGAGGCTCAAATAAAACTTGAGGAACATAGACTAGGCCTAGATCATGATATCAGCCAACGAATTGACAGTCAAATAGTCAACCGAAGATTAAGTGATTACCAACAGCATTTTGATACACCACTTATGGATTCTATTGATCCTCCTAGTCGAACCACACTGTTTATCGCTGGTGGTAGCGGTAGCTCATCGTCGGAGCTTTTTGAATCTAGTTTTGACTCTGGTTGTCCACCTGATTACACAGGGGCAAATTCATTCACAAGTAGCTTGCCTTCCTGCACGCCACCACCACCTATGAGCCCATCGCCAATAACTGGTAGAATGTCGAGGGCATCACAAGGACGTAGAGCATCTGATGGCGGACCTAGATTACTATTCTGTCAACAAGGTGGCGGAGACAGGCCAACTAAGCAGCGAAGTATTCAAGGTATCAAAACGCGATATTCTACAGTCTGATTATCATCTATTTTCTTTTTTCTGGCAAGTTGTCCACAAATAAAAATCTAATCTGTTCCGATAGATTCTGGCAAAGCGAGAGGTCATTTAGATCTCGTACATTTGAGACCACCATCTACACCGCCAGAGACTCAATCACAGTTCAAAATTCGTGGAGACTCCAGCACACAATTACAGCTACTGGTACAGCAACGAATGTTACAACAGAAACGAAACTTATATCATAAACACAGAGCCGGTGGTAGCCCGACCCCTATACCGGTATCAACAAGTGCCACGGGTAGACGCGCTGACCATGTACCAAGACAAGACAGTTATAAGCTAGCTCAAAGAACACAGATCTTACCGCCGTTATCTCAGGGACACGTTGATAGAGACTTTGATAGAGAAAGAAAACGAGATGAGGAAAGATGGAAAAGTCTACCATCTAGACTAGCAGCAGATTGTCAGTTAGCAGAAAGGACACTGCTGTGGAGCCAACAGGTAATTCTATAAATAGACCTTTAAAAAAAAAATCGTTCGAGTTGAACTGCCTAATAAAAAAAATGATCGGGTCGGAATAAAAGAACGCAAAATAACTCGTTGGTATCTGTCCAACGATATATGACGTCATTGTTCTTTCGGAACAAATTTAAATCGTGCCAAAATTGCGTACCTATATTCGAACTCAAACATAGAGTATTATGTTACTGTTTCCTTTCATAATGTTAACATTGTCGTGAGCGTGTATCATGTTCACAACGATGTATCGATGTAAATATTATTAGTATTGGTTATGATATTAGCGATTAGACATTATTTGTGATACGAGAGCACAATTATTTGTGTTAGATGCAAATAAACAATTATTTTTCTTTAATTTTGGCAATTTATTGTTCACTCTAATTTGCCTTACTTCGTGCATGTACCAGCCCCGATATGAACGTTAATGTACAGTTAACAAAAATAGTTTGTACATTTTTTTCTTTTACAAAACGATTGGGCTGCTGTTTGTACGTATATTTAGAGCGTTTGCATTGTTAATACACGTACCTGAAAAAAAACTACAAGAACAACAGGAAAATGTAGTGATATTTTGATAACTGTGCAGTACAATTTGAAATAGTTACTTATTTGCCTGTTAAGTACACATCTCAAAACAACGATCTAACATATGCACCGATACACATTTCGAAAAAACAACGCAATTCAAAGAACTGTCATATATTAGCACAACTGCGATTGAAGAACCCCCAAACGATACAATGCGAAACACCTGAACGTTAAGCTTGGATAATGCATATCATTTGTAGCACCTTTCCCTTTATTTGGCTTCCTAGATTTTATTTCTTAACATATCATAATAAAGATATCGAACACAGAATTTACATACAAAATGTAAAATAATTTAAAGAAGAAAATATATCAGGTGGGCCTCAGTGGAGGAGCATCATATTTGCCACCTGGCAGTGTAGGTGGCTTCTTATGGCCCACTGGAAGCAACCCTCATTCAACCATCTTCGAAAACGTTGGGGATCCAATGGAATGAACATCTACCCTGTATTGTACTTTGTAGTGTTGGAGATTTTGAGTCTGAAAGACTAGACTTAGATACACGAAATACAATAAGCAGTATTGCCTTCCTAGTCTTTCCATATCAGTATTTTTATTTTTACAATTATGTATTTTTTTACATCTATTTTCTAAGTATTCGCGAGAAACGTCGTATGAATTTCTTTGTAGAATCGTTTTTTCCATGATACTTCTAGCTTTCATACGCAAAATCTTTGATTAAATGGAAGGTACACGTTACTAAATGCCAAATATTTGTTCCCCTTCAATAATCCGTTTTTTCCCCACCCCTCCCCGCCCCAAGGTTATCCTTTCCGCATCATTCTTTATTACATATCTCTTCGTGCATCCGCATACTTGACTCATGAAACGACTGCATATATGTGTATACAATATGTATTTAATGAATTATGTGACATTGTTAAAAATCTTTGTCATATAGTAGCGTGTGCGCCTGCCTTATTGACTGGCTGATTTTATTCAGTCAATTATCAAATTATATCATAGACTGATAATTAACAAGAGAAAACACCAACCAAATTTATATTCATGAGCAGGTGGCATATGTCTTGCTTCAAAATGGCTATGTTTAATTGGAAGTAGATACAACGTGTATACACGTGCATATTTTAATCATAATTAATGAAGAGTGCTTTTGATGTGCTTCCTGAATACATTTCACCAAATTATCATATAATTATGGCAATGCATTGTTTGCACACGTCGTTCATTTTCATAGCGTTCAATTCGAAGCATAATCAAAGAAAAGTATGTATATGGTAAGGCGATCCAATATTAGCAATCGATTTACCAATTTTATATATTTCGTATGGGGCATACGAGTTGATTGAGATATTCGATAAAATAGAATAAAATTTAGAAAACGGAATAAGGATTATAATCGGTGCTCAACTGAAAGACAAGGTATAAATATGCTATAAGATAGAAACACAATAATCTTTCACTTTATAAAAGGGCTCGAAAAGAGAATTTCATTTTCGAACTACATATACGTAAGTGCAAGAACTATGCCACTTTTGCTTTTCTATGCAATTTATTGAAGAGTGGAATTAATAAATGAAATAAACCACGTTAACGTTTTTTGTTATACGTTTTTATTGATAACTATTCTAATACTATAATGTTGTACAAAACTAGGTGTTTCATCATTCCACTCTTCATTATGAATGTTATAATGAATTAAGAAATAATAAAAACAATAAATAGTGATAAATCGTAGCTGCTGTTAACAAAAATAAATAAAAAATAATGAAAAGTGCTGCATTCTGTAAAGATGTTTAAATAAAATTGCTATATATACAATATGATGTTGAATGAACGAAATGACTGTTTACATTTTAGATTATATGTTCAATATCCGTTATCATATTCTATATAGATTATGAATTTGATTAAAAATTACTGATTTTGCTACAGTGATATTGTTTGTATTCGGAATGTTAAGCGAGTTTGGTTTCCGAGTTTTTCGTACAATCGTCATCGTATGGGTAGAAAGTGAATGAATATTAACATAAATATGTCTGTACATTTTTTATACGAATACAGCACTTTTTTAAACAAATATGTATTAGATTCTGGTAGTCTAGTCAGTAGAAAGCAATACCGGCCGCGCACAACTGACAACGACTTTAATATTCAAATTTTCCGCAATTTTTTACCCGACAGAAAACAATCAAACTTCGCTCAAAAATCTTTTGATAAGAACGAAAAAAAATAGTTGTTAAGTTAGCATAATCATATAAGATCTTGTCCCGGCATATTGTTCTTAAAAAGACATCTCAGAAACAGTTTTTAAAGAACTCAGGAATTGAAAGTCAGTTTTTGGCACTGTTGCATATTTCCATCTGTGTCTTTGGGAAATGATAAAGTTGAAAATTGCATGAAATAGACATCGTTTCGTAAACGTGTACCGTTCTAGTAAATAAATTTATTTCATTCAGGTGCCCATTCAATTTTGCAGAATCAATTTTACCACCGGGAAAATTGTTTTCCAACGCTGTACAACGTGAAATTATTGTTTTACGGTATACTGTCCACCAAACAAGAAACAAATTTTTCGCGCAGTAATTATTTACCGTCAATGCATAACGGATTAAAATAAGTCGTGTAACAGTCGGATAATGCAAAACCAATGGAAAACGTGCAATAAATTTCATTCACAATTAACATCTCTTGTTCTATTTGCCACAACAAATTAAGTGTTTTATACTATATTAATATACGATTTTCATGAAGTCACATGAATGATGGTAAATAATTACTGTTTATGAATTGAAGAACTGTCAACAGGTGTATACATTGCGTGTACCAGCATATTGAATAAAACATTATGTAAAATAATGAAGTTATGCGGTTTTATTTCAAGCTAAACTAACATATTACGTTTAATGTATAACTATTCTAATTCTAACACTTAAGGTTCCACTTCAGTTACTTTAAAGATATCTGTACCCGTCCTTTCAGCCCGTATCCTAGCTTCCTGTGCTGTCAATTTCTCATTTGCACTAGGTTTTAATGGCTGACCATCCGAATCTAATTCGCGCTTCTTAAAATCTTCTTTAATTTTACTGGCGTACACCTGTTCAAATAAATCTTTAGCAGTAAATTCGCGTTGAGTAACGCCTTGAACTCTGTACGATACGTATGGCTTTAAATGAAAATCTTTTAGAGATGGAACAACAAGTTCTGGTATCATTCCTGGTATGTTAACCCATTTGCCATTCACCAATTTTCCAGTTGGCTTTACGCCTCTCCCTAAAAGTACATATTACATATAACCAAATTCATTTAACTATCGTAGAATGCGATAAATCACATTTATGTTCATACATCTAATAGCAAGGAAGAAGTAGAACGACTTACTATCTATTGGAATATCGCTGTTTGGATTATTGTGCTGTTCCAATTTAAATTCACGACTACCTCGTTTATTGTACAGTTGTATCATACGAAAATTACGTTTACCATGACGTGTCGACGATGTCGAAATTTGTCGACAAATAATCATGCATGTAGATGCCATTCTAACTTCTACAGAGAAAGGATTAATGGAATTGCATTATTTTGTAAACGATACTCAATTATACTTCGGATACTGATTAATAGTATTGTTGTAATTAGGTTAGTTATCTCCCTAAATATATGATACTTGTATCGTAATGGTAAGAAATACTTTTCATTCGTGTAAACTTGTAATTCAATACGTTGAAACAGAGTTGTTCATAAATGTGAAAGATAATAGTAAATCATTTATTTGTTCAACAAATACATGAAAAAAACTTACAAAATTAAACAGTTTTAAAATGTTGCCAGCAGTACACATTTATACTGTTAAGGGTGTATCGCATGAGTCAGTACAATAATACAATTTAAAAATGATAAATTATGTATCGCGACAAAGACATAATCAAAATTATGATACGAACAAGAACAAAAAATAAGCGATTTCGGGAATAAATTCCAGATGCATTTTACATGAAACAACGACTTGATTTTTCTCGTATTCAGACACTCTAAAGATTTTTTTTTCAATGGTTTAGATCAGTTTCCATGAATCACGAAAAAGATTATAAAATTACCTTTTTTTTTTAGAACATTGGACAAGGTTTTGTCAGGTCGTCGTGTAAACAAGTAGATTGCCAAGCGTTAGTTTTTTAAGTGAAAGTATTATTCATGTTCTTCACCGTCGAATTACAATAATTAGAATTAATAATTCTACATAACCTGAATGCATTTTTATAAAGTACACAAAATATAGACGTATCGTATGATATACAATACGTTATACACGAGTCTATTTTATACACAATATTGTACCTGATTTTTCGAGGGACAATTTTATTAAGAAAAAGTAATCATGTCAGCGAATGCATCGCATACAGAAAAAGAGTTAGACTTAAGTAATGCTGGCAGAGGTGTGTGGCTTGTAAAAGTACCTAAATACATAGCAAATAAATGGGAGAAAGCCCCGGGCAATATAGAAGTTGGCAAATTAAAGATAACTAAGTAGGTCTTCAATCGTAATGGTGACCCAAATGTTGCAATCTTTAAGAGGCCACTAATGTTTTCGCATGAATTAATAGGAACCCTGGACAGAAGGCAGAAGTGTCGTTGAAATTATCAGAAGCAGTATTGGCCTTGAAAGAACCCGGAGAGGAAGAAATTCCAAAACAGCACAGATTAGACGTTACAACAGTGACGAAACAAATGTTAGGTGTATTTTCTCATGTTACCCGTAAGTATCTTCAACATATTGTCTTAACACATTCGAGTCCAGCAAATTTATCAAGGTTCTTCCCGCTAGCAGGCAATACTTTTTGCAATATACTTTTATTTTAACATTTCACTCGAAGTTGAAAGGTAACAGTTATTACACACCATTGGACACGTTTTTCTGGAGTTCGCATCTCTTACAGAATGACTTCTATCGAAGAATTAAATGCTGGGTCATTGGCTGATCGGAAAAAGTATTGTTGGACCCATAATGTCTAGGTAATTGGACTCGAATGTGTTAATTGACATTTTTCTATAAAGAATCTAGTATTTATTCTATAGTTGGCACTCGGAGATCCCGAGCTACTATGAAGTGGAGAGAAACTTAACTTAACTGTATGTATAATTTCTCCAGCGTTGAATAGCTCAGATGCTATAGTTCCAGAAACTGAAAAACTTTACATGGAAGGAAGGATTGTACAAAAATTGGAGTGCCGACCGTACGGTAAAGATCATCTCTGATGATGTATTAAAAAGTATATCTATAAAAAATGTTATTAATTAAATATATTTCCATTCGTTTCAGCTGATAATTGTTACATGAAATTGAAATTACAAAGCATTAAGAAGGCGTCAGTGCCTCAAAGACAAGTTCAACAGTTAGATAGGGTAGTCCAAAATTTCAAGCCTGTTTCTGACCACAAGCATAATGTATGTACCTCAGTCGAAATATTTATAATTAAACCTGTGACTGAGAATGATTTGTTTTTGAGTAACACTTAGAAATGCAAAAATTCATTTGCATCGTGTAAGTTGCAGTGTTCGAGCTGCAATTTTTTGATAGTAACATGGAGAAGCCTAGTGTCTTACTAGACTTACTCACGTCACTGATCACGAGTTAATGGACATGAATATTTGGTCCGTTTATCATTGCATTTCATTTCTTATAGATTGAATATGCGGAGAAGAAGAAGGCGGAAGGCAAGAAGATGAGAGACGATAAAGACGCGGTATTGGACATGTTGTTTGCTGCGTTCGAAAAACATCAGTATTATAATATAAGGGATCTCGTGAAAATTACTAGGCAACCTATTGTAAGTTATTCTTTGCTTATAATATTATAAACTTATGATATCCTGTATGCGTTTAATATCTATTTTATTACACTGCTCTTTCTGTTTCATTAGGTATATTTGAAGGAAATATTGAATGAGGTTTGTAATTATAATCTGAAAAATCCTCACAGAAATATGTGGGAGTTGAAACCGGAATACAGACATTATAAAGAGGATGAAAAGCCCTCTGAAAGTCAGAAAAAAGCAGACGAATCAGATGATGATTAAGATAAATGGTATTTGTATATATATATTCGTTTTTACTATTTGATTTGCTTAGTGTGAATTTAAGGAGAAACAAAATCAAAATGTTTTACATTATCTCGTATTTGAGGCTGTGAAATGTTCACTTGATTTAATCAAACTTCCCAGGAAGCATGTCTACTAATTTTATTAACTTGTGTCTACATGAAGGATACATTCAAGGTTGTATGAAATAAATAATTCCTTTATTTTCTTGATATACATGAGCACCGTTTATAAATTTTAAATCAATCGTTTATGTAGTAAATATTAAACCCTGTTTGTTATAATAAAAGAATATATAAAGCACATATTTATACTTCATACAAATAAAGGAAAGTAATGCACTGTAGTCTTTATAATACGTAAATATTATAAGACTTTTAAATATTTCTAAATCTGTACATAAGGAACAATATATTATTCATATACATTCAAAAATAATTTATTTCATTCTTAATACTGTATTACTAACGAAAAACAAATATTTCTGTCGCAAATAAGGCATTGTAGAATTATAGCCATTAAGTGTGTGATAGAATTAGGAACTTATAATTAATAAAACATTGTGCATAGTCTTTTTGTACGCAATAACAGTTATAAGGAAATAATAATTAACAAATTGACTAGAGTTGATTGCATAGAATTTTCTGCCATTGAAATGTGAATAGAAAGATTTCAAGACGTATGTTACGAAACAAGAAGAATAATGTGTACATACATTACTATGTACATTAATATACCCTTTCCAAAATATAATATAATTCAGGAGAAGACGTTCTTCCCAATATAAAAATACCACTTAACTTTGATAACATCATTTGTAAGTTAAAATCCACCTTTTAATACATATTATGGCAGGAATTAATAATGATAGATGCTTCCACAGCACACAGCTGTTCCTAAGTTTTTGCATTCATGCATGAATACTGGGAAGCATTATATTCCTACATCAATTCTAGTTTCTAGTATTCGACATTAACTATGAAATGCCCAACTATGGAAAAAATATTTCTCGATCATTGAAAAGTATAATATTGCGAATAATCTCTAATTATCATTTCTTTTGAATCTTTCGATTATTTATCACTACAGATAAAACATATGAAGGTCAACAATTTTACCTTAAGACTACGAAGCATTTAAAATGTGCAATTATATGTTGTGCGTGCAAATTTACCGTTTACTGCTTATTATGCTTCTTTCCCAAGTATCCAATTATTACCTTTAAACATTTACGAAAGCTTGAAACATCAACATCGGGTGACATCCGCACAAAACTTTGATCCCGATCTTTTCGTTTGCCGGTATAAATATAACGGACCCTCGATAAAGTATTTTCGACGACGAAATTTCTCCCTTTCCGTTTATGATAATTAAAATGCTAGCAGTACTTCTAGGAATGATATTATATGAAGACCTTCCGGGTGGAATCTGTAAATCATTATCATATGAAAATGTGTTATATCGTCTATCGATTATATTCTTTGAGGCAGTTGTACCGTAATTTTAGCAACAGCAAAATCTGGTACAGGTGGTCGAAATACTTCTGTAAATTCGTCTTCACGACAAGGTTGAAATCTTTTTGCGGACGTTGGCTCACAATTGTAGGTCAACATTTCAATTAATGTCGGCACATCTTTTAATTTCGGCGTCAATCCTGCGCGAACTACATTATCAGAACATGCCATACATTCCATACAATCTATAATAACAATTTTCAAATCAAACACCAAAGTAAAGAATTTCATAAAACTTAATCTAAAATGTATCATGGGATGCTGACCACCAGAAAGATATGCATGAGGTTCATTTGGTCCGACATATATTGCCTCGCCTGGTTGCATCGTTATAAAATTAAAGAAATAAATGCCAAAACATCCAACATCCCCTGGATAATCCGAGTACAATCTTTCTAACAAACTAGCATGTAAAGTTTGCCTTAGCGACTCGTCTACAATGAAAAGATAATAATTATTATTGGCAAACGGAAAATTCCTTATAAATATTATTTTAATAAAGCTTACCCGAATTAGACAATCTATCAAGTAACTTTCTAAGCTGCAATGCTATTACTCCAGGCTCGCATGTCATTAAACTATGAAAACATGTTTTCAAAGCTTTGGTGATACCTGTTTCATTTATTGTCATAAATTTAAGTACTTTATCTTTTCCTATTACAGCTTGTAATTCTGGGAGGATTTGTAGATGTTCTTTAATCTCTCTGATAGGACGGAAACCGCAGAGAGCCTCGAACGGTGTTAACGCTATTGCAAGTTCAGGCTTATGATTTGCATCTTTGTAAATAGTGGAATACTGTTGATGCAATTCTCTTGCCCTCTCCTGGTATTGAAATAATATACTTACCATAAAATTCACATAAAGCTTTTGTAACTACAGCAAATATAAACGCATGTGTATTACCTTATGTGGATGCACTTGAATCGACAATGCTTTATTCACGGACAAAACTTTGAAAAGGAATGGTAAATGTTGGCCAAACATCTTCAGAACATCGCTTCCCAATACTTCGCTATTTTGCTTGATGAATTCCTCCAAAGATATATTCAGATCTTTCATATAAGAGGGCCCATTTGGATGCGTACCGATCCATAATTCGGCATATGGTTTCTTTTCATCTAATACAAAATCTGAATTAGCTGATTTCATTAATGTTGCAACGGTACTGTCGATTCCATATTTTCCCCACTCGTAAGTTTGTACTTTACATTTAAGATCCATGTTAAATATATTTCTGAAATATAAGACGAACAAAAATTAATTATACTCTTTATGTAAATTATTTCGTATGATCGTTGATAAACTTTAGTTTCAAAAACAAAGGTATAGGTTTTATTCCTTTATACAGGGTGTTCCCAATTTAAATGTCCAAACTTCAAGGGCATACAGGAGACCGGCAAATTAAGAGAAAAGTCTTTTAGAGATTTCCTTGGTGTGGCTCCACTTATTTATTTGCACTTACTTGTCTTGTTATACTTTACTTAATGGTAAAATTTCCAGGCCAATTTTGATAACGTTCCACTTAATTTAATGCTGTAAACTGTCTCTGAATTTCTTCTCCTGTTACATAGTCATGCCGTAACAATTCAAACTACTTATTCTTGGCACCAAATATCACCAAAGTCATGTCTAGTCTAGATGCAGATGTAATGATTGCATTGCTGCAGCAAGTCATCATTTTGAACAGTATCTGTATTAAATAAAGGATAACAAGGTAAGTAAGTGTATATAAATAAGTGGAAAGACGAAAACTTTTTCGTTTCGTTTTCGCAATGCTTTCCAAAACGGAGCAAAGACGGACAAATCTCCAAAGGACTTATTTTTTTAGTTTATCGGTCCTCTATACGCTCTCGAAGTTTTGACATTGAATTTGGGGACACCCTGTATATATACATATATACGTATTGTTTTTGTTACTGTTACATATGCTTATTGTGAGAATTATACAAAATTACCATATTTTTACGTACAAATATATCTACGATTATTTACTTACGAATTCGAAAACGAAAGCTTGGACGGAATATTAATTATTTGGCACCATCTGTACAAATTATTATCCTGATAAAAACATGTACGGTCAGGGCAAGAAATACATTTGAAACCACTACTATCGCACGTAGGGACAAGTCCAGTATTAAAAATATATCACTAAATTATCATCGGATAACACGCAAGAAAAATTGTAAATGTACATAAAACTAAATGTGGGTGAAGAGTATAAACTATTTACAGTTGTGTGGCTTATAGCATAATGATTTCATTAGGATTTTACTTGAGAATTACTTAATTTCATTTTGAGAATGTAATTTTAGTGGTAGACCTGTCTTTTATGCACTGTGTAGTGCACAGAAATATATTTCTGTTCACTGTACTGTACCGGTGCTTTTGATATAACACCTGCAATATTTCCTTCGCACCTGTTGTTATATTACAGAACAATATTGCGATATCACTGTGCCTCCCTCTCCCTCTTTTTTCCTTTCTGTCCGTCTATTGAATAATTCTTCCACTTGCTTTTTTTTCCATTTATCCGACTAATTTAATGAAGCCAACACTACAACTTGTTGTTCAATTTTAAATCGAATTACAAATAATAAGAAATAGAAGAAAACAAAACTTAAATAACAAGAAAAAGGCGAATGAAATTAACAATTATCGATAGCATATAATACTAAAATTAATTCATTTTTATACATTAAAAAGGAATACATACATAGCTTATAGTCCAAAATGAAAAGTTAATTATTTTAATTTATACAATATTTACTCGGTAGTATAGCAATAATTTTGACAATATGAATTATTTGTTGCAAAATTGTGGTTTGTGAATGTGCTCGTGTAATGCAATATTAAAAAATATAAATGAAACTAATGCAACATTGCAATTGGAACACCGTTCTATATCATTTATATTTCGTGGCGATCTCGAACTCGATGCGCCTCGGGAGTATCGAACTCTTTCACGTTCATCGTGTTCCATAGCGTTAGGCGTGCTGAGAAGGTGCTACGATTATATATTGATTTTTCCTATTAAAACATTTCATAAACATAGAAAATACTAACTAAATGTGTTTCAAACATTTGTTTCAGCATTAGTTTATATTAAGTGCACAAAATGGTGGCCCAAAAGAAGCAAGTAAGTACATATCTTGGAATCGTGCACGTGTTCCATTCAGTTCATAAAGCATGCGCTGAAATTATATTTTACTTCGAAGCAGTTCTATAATTAAAATAGTACAGTCTATAAACGAAAGTATTAACTTTCTAATTCTTCGTATTAATAATTTCGCGGAACAAATATATTTTACAATAAATCGAACAATTTAATTCGATTTGTAGAGGTTATGACAACCGTAATAATAGCTACTAATAATACCTGGTAGTAATTACCAGCCTATTAAATATATGTATATTTTTCTATGTTAATAGAAAAAGTCCCAGGAGGGTATTAATTCCAGATTGGCTCTGGTTATGAAATCGGGAAAATACGTCCTGGGTTACAAGCAGACATTGAAGTCCCTTCGTCAAGGAAAAGCGAAATTGGTCATCATTGCCAATAATACGCCGCCGCTAAGGTGAGACTGAGATGTAGCACTCCTTCAATAATTACAAAGCAGTATGAACAAATAAAATAGTTCGTCTGTACAAAATAGAAGTAAATAACGATCGAATTAACACGTTTGATAACTGCGATACATATACATGCGATGGACTGATTCTCCTTCAGAGAGCCACACATATGGAACACATTAATTCCTTGCCTTATAATTTAGTTTCAAACAACTGGATCAATAAATTCTATTTACTTATTAGCATTTTGTATGTGCAGTGGTCGAAAATAATTAGTAATAAATAAATAAATAAATAAACAATATTATTATAAGGAGAACAAGTAGCTTTTAAAATTCATGACGGGCTCCTATTACATTACGCAAAAAAGAATTATATTTTAATATATTTTATATTATTCATATTGGTTTGTATACTCGCAATGGGAGTTCTACGGAGTAGTCTCACGTCTCTGTTCGTAAGTGCAGGGGCATTCCGCATTTAAGCAAGAAAACTGAACGCTACAAATATTTCTCTCATTTTGTTCAATAGGAAATCAGAGATCGAGTATTACGCTATGTTGGCGAAAACCGGCGTACATCATTATATTGGAAACAATATAGAATTAGGTACCGCTTGCGGAAAATATTTCCGTGTGTGCACCCTTTCTATTACAGACCCTGGAAACTCTGATATTATCAAATCTATGCCCACTGGTGAACAAGCATAAATGTATATATATTTTATGTAATAAAATTAAAAAAAAAATACGTTCGTTAGGTATTCTTTTCTGTTTTTCACATCCCTTAAGGGCCCAGACTCTTTTGGGGCCAATACCGAATCGATCTAAGCGCCATTCGACAGAAACGGGCGTTAGTGAAAACAGAAAATCGTCTGCTTCGACATTTGACGGGGTGACATCTAAAGTCATTATACAGAATTATAACCTCACGATGTGACATCTAACGTCACTAGGCACAATTATAAACGGAGAGTGGGAGGCCATAGCACCGACGAGGTATAAGAATAGACAATTCATCCAATGTATTTTTTCGGCCACGATTTTTGGGACCCGGGCACAGACGAGATATAAGAATAGACAAGTCATCTTATGGACTTTCGTGGCCCACCGTGACGGCCATACCGACGCAGAAATCCGACAGTGATTTGGGCGTCCTCTGCTCATGAACAGTGGTCACTTGAAGAACTATTATTTACTGAAGTAGTGTTGGGGACAGGACTCACGCGACTGTGTGAATATATGTGAAATGTTTAGGGAGAATCAGGAAAGCTATTTCTCGGTCAACGTTTCGGTAGGAAAATTGAACTACGGCCTGGTCGTGCGATACTCTTACGGTTCGGCACGAGTTGAGTCGAAATCACGTCGGAGCGATGAATTCCGTGTGTCGCGTGTAGCCTACTTTTTTAACACGTCACGTCGTGACGGCAGGTAAGAAAAATAAAGTAATAATAATTTTCTGGAAAAAATGTCATTAATGGTAATATATGTTTTGTAATGTATTTTATTTTTATTCTAACTCGTAATATTTTAATACAATGTAATGTAGTTTTACAAAAGTAGATAGGTTTTTTTAAACAAGTGAATTTGGTTACAATCTGTTCATACAATAAAAATTTGGGAATCTTCAGTTTCTTATTTTATTTCTTTCTCAGTTGCAAATAACCATGGTAGTTGACTCCGAAAAAATATTAATTACGTATTGAAGTCTCTACTTTAATGTATATCTGTTCCGTCAGATAATTGTTCAAAGGATTAGTGCACGAAAATAACAATTCGGGAAAAGTCAATCCAAGACTGAACTTTAGCTTCGGTCATAAACAACCCAGGTTGACCGCGGAGATTTATTATCAACGTTTTCACAGAATGCTAAACTGTATTGTATTGTATGCCCATTGTATTGTAAGATACTCATGATTATTGTAGTATGGCTTTATGTTTTTAAAGGAAAGAACCAGGTGGTCAAAAGCATGTCTCGCCCGTCCAAGAACGCGCGTACGGTAGCATTCGTCGACTTACTAGACCGCGCGCAAAGCGTTTCTCCCCGGCCGGGGAGATCGTACGGAATCGTTTCATGCTCGGCTCACAATCAGTGGGATCCGTTTCTATAATTTATCAACGCAAATATGATCCAAATTATATCGCGTTTGGTGTTATTTTAATCACAACAACCTCAGCTATATTTTCATAAAATTTACAGAACGAAATAATTAACAATAAAGAAGTTTTATAGTTGCATTCGTGTTGTCTCACAGATACGTAGCTATCTGACCCTACTTTCACTCTCTGTCCCTTTCAACGGTCGTCGATGTCGGTGTCGAATTTCTAAACAGCCAAAGTTATCCCATTCTCTCCAAGTGCGTGCGGCCGGTCCCGATCGGCGCTCGCTGTTCGAGAAATTACTGTAATATGAATGAAATGTGTCGGGACAAAAAACAAAAAATTGGCCGGAAGAAAAAAACCGCGTATAACCTGTAAGATAATCGCACGAGAGGGTATTCGTAGTCTCCTTTCTATCGCGATTAGGTATTACTAATTACAATGATTCTGTAGGCGTGTATATATGTTAAAAGGTGTTCTGTTTATTAAAACTGTGCTCTCTCGACCGTAGTCTATACAAGAATGCCTTCCATTGGCAAAAGCGTCCGTCGTGAGGACGTCTACGTCACCATGGCCCTTTTTTAACCATTTTAGGGTTCGCCCCAAATGAAAGCTATGCTAGACAAAGACAGCGTGCATCTTCAAAATGCACATGGCCCGCCTCGGCCGTTCCTGTACCTCGAATATTCTTACAAACCCAAACACGTTGTTCGAATAGTATAATTATTGGAGTTGGTAATAATATAATTGACTTGGTACAATATTGTATGCGACACATCATGTATTGATAGGACAATTGAAATAAGAAAACTTGTTAAAATGTGTTTCTTTAATTAAAATTATTATAATTATTTTTTTAATTAACATTAAATGTTTCATATCCCTTGTTGCCTTTCATTACGGCAAAGAACAAAAGAATTCTTTAAAATTATTTAGTTTTCGCATCGTTTTCTATAATCTGTGGGTAACGTTGCGAGTGACACGGAAATGGTAATGGGATCCCGGATCCCAAAATCGTGGCCGCAGAAATACATTGCATGTCCGGTCTATTCATATATCTCGTCGGTGACTAGGTTTAGTGTTTTTATAGTTAGTTTTAAGACACTACCTTTTAAGTTTTTGAATCTAGTCATTAGCGCCTAGCGTACGAATTAGTATCCTGTAAGGCTTACAGTGTAAGCCTTCCAGTGAAGAGCATTTATTAAGTAAACGAGAACGCAAGTCACGTTCTGCGAATAAAGCATTTGAGTCGGTAAACCGTCGTGTAGTTCATTTATCCATCTTCATATCACCGCCACACTACAATGTACCATAAGCGCCCCTGACGAAGAATCAGTGAACTATTCTTAGGTCCGGAGCGTGCAAATCGTATTTAAGGTCCTGCGCGTTCCAGAAGTGATAAATTGTGAAAAATCGAATTTCTGTGATATTGTGTTAGTCCAAGGAAAGGGTGGTGTACGCGATATCGGTGAATAAACCATTAAATCGTTCAATATTTGGCTATATGTGACATGCAACGTCAGTCGGCAGCCATCTTGCTTGCTACATCTCTCTCTGTCTCAAGCATACAGTTGCAAACATTCCATTTTCTCAACGAATAGTGCTTATTGACGTTCAAACGCTTACACCAACCCTGCGGTGAAGTCTACCCGTGGGTACTGTACCGGCAAAAATTTCATTTATGCAATTATCGAGAAACGCCACCTTAAATAAGAAATCGAGTGTCTCTCTCGCGCATTTCGTATACGTGCATGCTTTTCTTTGTTTGTGTGAGTGCACGCACACAGGTCATGGCAGACGGAGTCGGGGCCCTTAAGTGAACTTTCGGGCCGATTTTCAGAGGCAACACCCCCTTTCTCCCACCACGCGTCTTGGCCCCGCGATCACCAATCGGCTCGAAGATCTTCAGGCGCGTAGCATATGAACCGCAGGATATGGAATATGGGACCATGTGGAATCCTATTGATACGAGTGTCGCCCTAATGTGACCCGCGCGGTTACGCGCCTGAGGACCCCCGAGCTGCTTGGTGATCGCGGGGGCCAATACGTGCGGCCGGAGAAAGGGGGCGTTGCCTCTGAAAATCTGCCCGAAAGTTCACTTAATTCCGAGCCCTGTCTTAGATGATTTGTCCATTCCTATAGCTCGCCTGTTGTATATGTCGGTAGAGGCACGAGTGGGAAGGAAGTAGGAGGAGAAACTAAATATGTACATTTATCAAGCAATAAAACGGTGCAATTTTTAGGTATAAAATTATGTAGTAATAAATGTAAGATAATCGCATGAGAGGGTATTCGTAGTCTCCTCTCTATCGCGATTAGGTATTACTAATTACAATAATTCTTCCATTGGCAAAAGCGTCCGTCGTGAGGACGCCTACGTCACCATGGCCCTTTTTAACCATATTAGGGTTAGCCCCAAATGAAAGATACACTAGACAAAGACAGCGTGCATCTTCAAAATGCACATGGCCCGCCTCGGCCGTTCCTGTACCTCGAATATTCTTACATAAATGAAAAAGTTATTGGAAGAAATGTGAAATATGATTATTAATAATTTTTTAAATTATTGAACGAGTTTTGAAATGAATTGTTTGAAATTAATAATCAAATCAAATCAAATGAATTCTTTTCCATAATGAACAACTTAATTTAGCATTATTAGGAGTAGATTATTAAATGTTTCATGAATTAAAAAGGGAATCGTAGCTTTCTATAATATGTAATACGAGTTTTCGTTTGAACCTTTGAATTTTCGTTTTGAACCTTCTCTATAGAAGGTTCAAAAAATATAAAAAATCTCCAATTTTCTAAGTTATGCTTTTATATTCTATATGTATATGTATACATATACTTATTAGAAATTGATTTCCTATTTGTCTAAACTTTAGTTCTTGCCTCGCCTCAGTTACATATTATTAAGAAATATTAACTGTAATAAATATTCACGCTTGTCTTGAAACGTACAGAATTTATTTCGTGTAATTCAAAAAAAGGGATGAAAATTTATATTTCACAAATCAATAAACTAGCCTCTGTTACATTATCCAGAATTACAAATAATTGGGATAGCGTTTGACAATAGAGAATGTATTACAAATAGCAAAAGATTATTAATTATAGTAATACGTACTAATTATAGTTACTACCAAATTGTTCGTATTAATTTCTTCGTTAGAACTCTGTACCTTTCACGAAATATACGAAGAAATGAATATTCGCCTTGAAATATCGTGGAACATTATTTACGTATGTAAACATATTTAACAAATTAAGACTCTCAAATATTTGGCAGATTTATAAAATCTTTAACAACAAAATAATCTGGAGACTATTTTTCTGGCCCTTTCAACGTTGTTACATTTATCTTTATCCATTGGTCAAAATGAAAAGAACATCTGTAATTTATGTAATTAGTTTATTATAATTACCTTATTTGATCCACATTTAAACGATCATAAACGTTCTAATTACATGGAATGACCGAATACTGCATTGAATTTCAAATTGGAAATAATGGTAATATTCCAGATGCACAAAGATATTAAATAATTAATGATAAACCCAAGCTATTTTTAAACGAAGTGTTACTACAAATTGTTATGAAATATGTCGAATAATAATATGATACTTGTTGGAATGTATATGACAACGCTTATTAATTCATAAGTGGCGCCTTCTAAATGAGGCGCTGTTAGACTTAGTTAGTATAGTTTACTTTATGTGTACAAATATATCTACTCGAACTTCACTTGTTTATAGACCGTAAAGAGGACGCGTGTACGCGAATAAAACATCTTTGTTAATCCACCTGATCTAGTTATTTAATAACAATAACCAATAGGTTATGGGCCCAGTTAGTGTTCCACTGCGCCAAATAAAACGTTAATATAAATATTAATAAAAGGGGGCAAAGAAAAATAAAGAAAATTACAATCTTGTGCGGTTAACCTAAAAGTGCAAGTGATACACGTGTTCGCATCAAGTGGTACTGCGTATAAATAGGCAACCATGTCGCATTATTCAGTACATATAGACAAATTAACAAAAGAAAATTACGACACATGGGCAATTCAGATGAAAGCAATTTTAACCCAAAACGATCAGTGGGACTATGTAAGTGGATTGAGAATAAAACCGGAAGAAGAAGACCAAGCTACAGTTTGGGATAAAACCGACCAAAAGGCAAGGGCAAGTATTGTACTATCAATAAGCACTTCACAAATATGTTATGTAAAACATTGCGTGACATCCAGAGAAACATGGGAAAAATTACAAACCGTGTATTCATCAAAAGGTCCAGCAAGAAAAGCAAGTCTCCTCAAGCAACTATTATTTACAAAATTAAAGGAGGGGGAGAGTATGATAGAACACTTGAATTCATTTTTCAATTTGGTAGATAAACTGTCGGAAATGGATACAAGAATGTCTGAGGATCTACTGGTTATATTATTAATATATAGCATTCCAGATAGCTACGCAACATTTAGATGTGCCATTGAAGCCAGGGATGAACTCCCTCGGTTAGAAACTTTAAGAATAAAATTAATAGAAGAAGCACAAACAAGGAATGAAAAACCAGGCAAGGTAGAGCAAGGGGCATTATACATAAAAGAAGCGAGGGCTCGACCAAAGGTAGAGTTCTCTAAGCAGAACAATCACAAATATGGAAATAAGTTTAAATGCCATTATTGTCATAAAATGGGACATAAAGCTTCTGAATGCTGGAAACGAAATGATGATAGAAAACCAAATACTGAATACGTGAACAAAAGGCAAAGTGCCTCGCACGCTGAGGAAACATTGTTAACAATTAACGAACAAAGTATAAAAACTGTGGAGTGTGCAATGAGCGTAGATACACATACATCAAAATGTAAAGATACCAGATGGTGCCTGGATAGCGGCGCTACTGCACATATGTGCCACAACAAATCATCATTTGTAAATTTAAATTACACATCAGATCAGGACATAAAATTGGCTACTGACAAAACGATAAGGGCACAAGGATCAGGAACTGTATGCCTGAATACCAAAAGAGGCAAGATTTTACAAAAGGTATATCTTGAAAACACCTTATATGTACCTGAATTACGAACCAATTTACTATCAGTTATGAAAGCAGCTGAAAAAGGGAAGAAAATAATGTTTACAAATGACAGTGCAAGTATATTAAATTTTGATGGAAAACCTATTATACACGCAAAGAAAAATGGAAACTTGTATTATGTGCAAGAAGAAAATACAAAAGAGGCAGCAATGGTTACATCAACTCCAAGCAATTTACTGCTATGGCATATGCGTTATGGTCATTTAAATGAAAACGATTTAAAGAAGCTGGAAAGAATGGACATGGTAAAAGGGTTACATTTTAAAACCAAAGAAGAGATGCCATTTTGTGATATATGTGCAAAGTGCAAACAAACAGTACTGCCTTTCAAAACAAATAAAAATAAGAAACCTGTAAATATATTAGATTTAGTACATTCGGATGTTTGTGGTCCGATACAAACTACGTCAAATGGAGGATCTCGTTATTTTATTACGTTTATAGATGAATGTAGTAACTGGGTAGAAGTATATTTCCTAAAGTCTAAGGCAGAAGCTAAAGAAGCTTTCCAAAAATACAGAGCCAAAGTGGAAAAGCAAACGGAAAGGAAAATAAAGTGCCTGAGGACAGATAATGGAATGGAATACAGCTCTACAGAATTTGATAAAATGTTAGAAAAGGAAGGAATTAGAAGAGAAACGTCAGCTGCATATACGCCTCAACAGAACGGCACAGCAGAAAGAATGAACCGAACTTTGATGGATATGGGTCGAAGCATGTTGCACTCGTCAACATTGCCCAAGAGTTTTTGGGCAGAAGCAATCTCTACTGCGGCATATTTAAGGAATAGATGTCCTACAAAGAAGTTGGATTCAAAAACTCCATTTGAGTTTTGGCATGGATACAAGCCAAATGTATCTTACTTCAAGACATTTGGGTGCAAGGCCTTTATGTTGCTGAAGAAACCAGGTAGGGACAAGGTCGAACCAAGGGCAAAAGAATGCATTTTTATTGGTTATTCACTAGAATCAAAGGCCTACCGGCTATGGGATCCGAAAATAAGAAAAGTGCTTACAGCAAGGGACGTAAAATTCTCCGAAAAATACGACAATACCCTACGATTAGAAGACGAGATGACATCAATAGACTTACATGAAGAAAACGTGAACCAAAATCGCAGAACGTACACAGAAAATGATAGTATATACAATATAAATATGGAACATGGTGAAGAACCCTATGAAGGGGGTAATCAATCAAACATAAGGGATACTGAACTGGAAGAATCAGACCAAGAAGAAGATAGAATAAATGAAACACGTCAAGAAACTCCTAGAAGGGGACCAGGAAGACCAAGTCTTGTAAAAACAGGATTGAGGGGGAGACCTAGAAAACTGTATCATTATATAGAAAATGAAGAAAACCAAGAAGCAAACCAGGCATGACAGAAGGAAGTAGATCCCACTTATGAGGAAGCAATAAAAGGTCCAAATGCCGAGGAATGGAAAACAGCCATGAAGATAGAGTTTCATGCGTTAAAGCGAAATGAAACGTGGGCATTAGTAAAAAGACCGGAAAAGAAAACGGTGATAGGAAGTAAATGGGTCCTCAAAACGAAATACAATGCAGATGGAACCATGGAGCGTCGAAAGGCTAGACTGGTAGCCAGAGGCTTCTCACAAAAGTTTGGCGAGGACTACAACGAAACATTCGCACCAGTGGCCAGAATGAGCTCCGTAAGAATTTTAATAGCCTTAGCTGTGGAGCATGACCTTAACCTATACCATCTGGACATCGTAATGGCATACATAAATGGAACGCTTGAAGAGGAAGTATACCTAGAACAAGCAAAAGGTTTCCAAGAGAGAGGACATGAAGACAAGGTATATCGTTTAAACAAATCTATTTATGGCTTAAAACAGTCGGGTCGCCAGTGGTCAATAGCATTAGACAAACAATTACAATTAATGGGTCTGCATAGACTAAATGGAGATAAATGCATGTATGTTCTGAGGGGTAAATCTAGTTTACTCATTTTACTGGTGTATGTGGATGATTTGATTATTGCCACAAATTCTAATGAGCTTTTTATGAAAGTCAAAAATGGTTTGTCTAAGGCGTTTGAAACCAAAGATTTAGGTACTTTAAGTTATTGTTTAGGAATTGAATTCGAGAAACATGAAGAATCGGGTTCGGTGATTATGAAACAGACCAAATATGTGAAAGACGTGCTAGAGAGATTTAATATGGAAAATGCAAAAATAGTAGCTACGCCTTTGGATGCAAATGAAAAATTAAGCAGAGATACCGACAAGGAAAAGGTAAATGTAACATTATATAAATCATTAATTGGAGCTTTAATGTATTTAAGCGTTGCGACGAGGCCGGATATTAGTCACGCTATCAGCAGACTTAGTCAATATAATAATGACCCCAGAAGGAGTCACTTAAACGCAGCCAAGAGGGTTCTAAGATACCTTCAAGGAACTGCATCGATGGGTTTAGTTTATCAAAAAACTGGAAAACCGCTATTTGGTTTCGTCGATGCGGATTGGGGAGCAGATGTTGATGATAGATTGTCCTATACAGGGTACGCTTTGATGATGGGCGAAGCTGCAATATCTTGGCACTCACGAAAACAAAGATCCGTAGCATTGTCAAGTAGCGAATCTGAGTATGTAGCATTGTCGGAAATTGCAAAAGAGATAGTGTATGTGCGAAATTTATTAAACGAGTTAGGATTTATAGAATCTAATGCAAAAGCCACCGTAATATATTGTGATAATCAAAGCGCTCAAAACTTAATGCGAAATCCAGTACAACACTCGCGAACCAAACACATCCATATCAGATACCATTATGTGCGTGAAGTTTTTACTCGTGGCGAAATCGATGTTGCGTATATTCCCACAGAGAACAATGTAGCCGACATTCTGACAAAAGGAAAATTTGCACCCGCACATGTAAAATGTAGAGTCGGATTAGGATTAAGGATAAATTTAAGAATGTAACTCGCGTTGAGGTAGGGTGTTGGAATGTATATGACAACGCTTATTAATTCATAAGTGGCGCCTTCTAAATGAGGCGCTGTTAGACTTAGTTAGTATAGTTTACTTTATGTGTACAAATATATCTACTCGAACTTCACTTGTTTATAGACCGTAAAGAGGACGCGTGTACGCGAATAAAACATCTTTGTTAATCCACCTGATCTAGTTATTTAATAACAATAACCAATAATACTATTGAACTTGAAGTCTGATTTATATTTAATACTTAATTAGCATCAATTAAGAATTATATTTTCTGGTTTCGTCACTTTTTATATTACTTATCCCACTTTTTTGATTAGGCTGCTATTATTCCATTTAGCTACGATTATGGCAATCTACTAAAAACCCTCGAATGAAAATAAAATTTTCCTATTTTAGGGAAAAGTAATAGAGATAATATACAAATAAATGAGCTGAATTTGTGTTATTAAAAATATAGTTGAAATTGAAACGAATATTAAACAAAAATGATTTTGTTTTAAAAACTTGTGAAACTTTAAGTTGAAGAAATATTTTCCAATCTTCCCTTGGAATAAAGAAGCTAATTGACCCATCTAATGAAATTATATGCTTCAGAATAGTTTTAAATTGAAACCAACTTATATAACTCCTGCTTTCTTTATAAAGTAATTTAATTATTTATTCCACCCATTGATTTATAAAGCCTGGTATGATGCTAGCTGGAATTTAAAATCCACAAATTCACTGTGGATTGGAATCGATTTAAAATCCACTGTGATCCATACATAATCATATGCGTCTTTAATTTTCGATGTTGTTGTTAACCCGTTAACTGATTGTGAGTTGCTTCACGTTCAGCACGATAAATTTTAATAAATTCGTTTTTAATAAATTGCCTTCAGTAAATAAATATACACTTTTGGCGTATAGCAAAACGGATTCCTGAATAAATAAATTATTTCGACCAAACTATTGATAAACTGGATAACGAGTTAACATCGACTTTCTCAGGTCGCAAGTTTATTAATTTTGTTCGCGAATTAGAACGACCAATGTTCTGCTTGCGATAGGATACATTAAAAAGCTGTGAAATTGACGGATATCCTGCTTAAAACTATTCTGCACTAGCTCTTATAATAACAATACAACAATAACCTAAACTTGCCGTTGATTTCGTTGAGAGTCGTTTTCACAAACGACTAGTGACATGGTTTTTGGAAAGAAGAGTTTTAGGAGATATTGTAACAGACGCTTTACTGCTGCAGAAAGCAGCAGAAATAAAGGAAAATATTCCATCGTCTTCACAATTCACAATCAGCATGGGCTGGTTGGCAAATGTGAAAAGGCGCCACGGTCTCCGCCTTGTACGTGCGTATGGCTAAAAGGAAAGTGCGGACGCGGATGCGGCAACGAGCTTGTTTGTCACTTGGAACTGAATCTCCAGGTTATGTAACAGAATTTTTGTCCACGTGTGAAGAAGCGGAAAGATTTGCGGCCAACGAGCAACTAGCCGAAGAAGATGAAAATTTAGCATAGGAAGAAGAAAATGATAAAGAAGAAGAAGGACGCAAGAATTGGGCCCTAGAACGTGTAATGAAATCGATTAAAGAACTCCAAGAAGGGACAGAAAATTATCCGTCGTGGTGCAATTACAGCTCAAAGCCCTGGAAGCCACTATTTCGCTGTTGTAAGTGCAATGTACGTGTAGTGTATAAGTGCAGTGTATGAGTGCAGTTATTGTATTACTTTAGTTATGTAAGAATATGGAGGTGTTTTTAGTGGGTAAACCCTAATACAGGGGAGTCCCACCCTACCCACACTACCAGATGGTGTGCGAAAAGCATTTTTCCCTCCTCTTCAAAAAAAAATCAATGGGTAAAAGTTTTATTATGTAAACATATAAGTCAATATGATCCAAATTATATCGTGTTTATCTCATTTTAATCACAGCAGTTTTACGAATATTTTAATATAATTTTCATAGCGCAATACGTAATAATAAAAAAAAATCACGGTTGCATTAGCGTGGTCTCACAGATTCGAAGCATTTAATCTTTCAATGGTTACCCCAAGTATCAACAGCCGGGACGTGCCGGCTAGAACCGGGGGGGATTCCCCCCAGTGGTGGGGATGAATCGCGAGCGCCGTCGCTAGAAATCGTGGCGAGCGCCAAGCGAAGAATTACTATATATTTTTGCGACGTGAGAATATTTTTGTAGTTTTGTAGTTCTCTAATTAGTTTTTAATGAAATACTTGAATGCGAAGTTTCTTAACACTTATTGATATTCGAACGTGGAAATAAAATATGTACATGGGAAAATTTCTCTAACAAGTGTTGGTATTTAGTAGCAAAGGGGTTAAGGACGTTAGAAGTGTTAAATACTAAAAAAGGATTATTTCATGATTTACTAAATTATTAGATATGTCCGTCGATTAATTTATTGTCAATTAGCAAGTTCAGGACGTAAAATATGAATAAAAAGGAGAAAAATATATGTGAACGATTAATATTGTTCTGTATGCTACTTCGGTTTATATTCATTTTAACAATTTCTTTAGGAGACAGTTTTTATATACTGATTTTTATAACGTAACAATATCATATGCATACGTTGTATCTTACTGTTTTTATATCTTTACGAAACTGAGAAATACATTTCATTCCTTTGCCATTTAGATTTGCAAATAAATACAATATGAACGTATTGTTAGGAGTTTGAAAGTATAATGTAGGAGAAACGAAATTCATTTAACAATATATTCGTCGAACTGGTAAATCTAATTTTACTTTTATCCCTCGACTCTTCCACAATAAATTTCAATTTTTGCTCGAACTGTTTTATAGTTTTAGTGTAACCAATATGAATTCAATGTTGAAAGTAATCGAATGCTTTAATATAAGCCTAACACGTGGCAGCGCAAGTTACAAAGAAATATTTATGCCTGTATGAGAATGCATCGTGGAGATTATTATTAATAAAAATTGGTGCAAATTCGATGAATAGATTATTTTATTATGTACACTCAAATTGAATGCTCGTTCTAATCTTGAACAGCGGGTAATTCAATTTATGTAGGTAATTTATGCAACGAATCCTGCAAGTATATAATATATTAAACTGCATCAAGGACAAAGTACACCCCTGATATGCTACAATAGAACTTCGCTTTTTCATCACTTACCCTACAATCCTTAATCGTATCTTTAAAATTTTCATCGCAGTGTTACAGTACTGTTTCATACGAGGCATTTCATTGTAAAATCGAAAACCATTATAATTACGCCATGGAAATTCGACACCGTTCTCTATTACACCCCACAATATCTTTTTATAAATTCACAATTTTTTCCCCTCAATTGCACTAACCTTCGATGTGCTCTATAAAATCGTACGTACATCCAAAGTTCAAAATAACGCAGTTACTCTCTCTCTCTCCCCCCCTCTCTCTCTCTCTCTCTCTCTCTCTCTCTCTCTCTCTATCTCACTTTTACATTCATCTTCTCGTGGAAACTTTTTTTTACATCGCTCAATTTATTCTGCTATCCTGGCATTCGCCAAATAGACAAATTCACCTTTCAGATTTCCAAAATGTATTCATTCTGTCACGAAAAATGCAATCACTGATCCTTTTACCATTATTTAAGTTCTCCAATATGTTCGCGTTAGTTTTTGCTAACGTGGAAATTTCACTTCTCCGCAGAGATATTATTTCAAAGATATTTAGGCAACTTAGGATTTCGAAAATTTATGTTTAACCGAGTAACTGGCAGAGCTTTAAACTGCTTCTCGTTAGAAATTCAGACAGTTGTTCAAGACGTGATTTGCCTATACAAATTTTAAAATTTTAAAGTGTGAAAGTCATTTTTTGGCTCTCATTTTTTGCACAAGTGATTATAAGTGCTTGTTCAACAGAAATTGGTTAATTTTTGTTTTTCAACTTATTTCAACGTATTAAGAGATAATATTTTCAAATACAATTGTTTACTATTTTAATTAAAATATCAGACAGAAAGTTGACACGAGAATACGAAACGAACTAAAAACACCGATGTTTTTCGAGGTCTTTGAGATACAAAATACTCTATTCCATACATCGTACATGGCAAAGTGGAGTTAAAAATATACAACAGAATTGTGCACCTCAAGGACCCGTAATAATAATCATCGAACATAATAATATGAAAGTAATTAAAAAATACTTTCATATTATTATGTTCGATGAAAAATTTTTCTCATTTCAAACAGTCTCGGCACCATTGGACTGTTTAACGAATCGAAAATAAAGGCTCCAATTAAACTAAAAAAAAAAATAACGCCTCGAGGATACACACGTTTCTGTTTTCTCGACGATGGATAATTTTTACATTCGTGCTACATCGCCAGCAAAGAAACTTACCGAGCAATTCCAACGGTATATTATAATACGATAAATATTAATACACAACCAGTAGTCTATTAACTAAAATGGGCATCGAACGAATTTATTGGACAACCAAATACAATATCATTCCCAGCAGCCAACGACCACTAAACATTCGCTTCGAAATTTCTTACTTACACTTTGCTTCAATCTCATCAATTTTCATCACACGTCCCCTTCCATTTATTACATATCTTACTCACTCGGCGACAAATAATCATGCGATCGTTGAATCGAATTTTCACGCGTCTCCCAGCTTCGAGGATGCGTTAGAGAATGAACAAATCCTCGCAACTCTTTGTTTTCCTCTTGAAGCCCAGCAGGTGCTTCAAGATCCTTCTGCGGTGCTTGCTTCTTCTCCGTCTTGTCGCTTGGTCCCTGTCTCGTTGCGGATTTAGTTTGATCTGCGCCAAAATACCGACCAGCAACTCGTCCACGTGGTGGGCCAAGCCGGAGGAAGTTTCGATGAATTTGCAGCCGCAGTTGTTCGCCAGTCGTCGGCCAACTGTGGGACAGAATTGTTCGATTTCATTATTATTATTTTTTTGAGTCGGCGTGCAAAATGTCTTGAAATTCTTTAGAATTGAATACTCGTCCTTTCATTTCCCGTTTAATTCTCCTTTATGCCTGCCGTTGAGTCCAAGAGAAAACAGTGGAATATCTCACAAGGGATTGAAGTCATGGGAAAAAATGTCCTTAGAAAAGTTGTTTAGCATAAAGAACGATATTACGCGGTATAAATACGCGGTATAAGTTTTGACGGAAGTGGAGTAGCAGGACATTTCTAGGCGAAATTAATTTTTTAAAATGGAACTCCATATTCTTTTATTTGCAGCATAATAGCGTTTGTTCGGACAAGTTCTACGACCTTCTGCATTATATGTACAGTTTTCAGTCAGACCAAGGCAAATCTCTAGAGGTACGGGCTTCCTTTTTCACGGACTTTTTCTATCAATTCTTTTGCCCAGATAGCCGGAACAAGTGTGTGTACTTCAACGCCTGGCCAATTTTACGACCTCGTTGTATCATGGCCCGGTCTACACACGAGAGTGTCTAGCAATTCGTGAAGCAACTTTTTGCGTCCCTTGGATACTCCACTGGGATATGTACAGTGATTTACGAATTCGAATTCGTTCACGCGAAGCTAATGTTTAATTTATTTATTCGTTCGTAGAACGTAATCCTGTTTACTGCGCTGTTAATATATTCCTGTCGCGTACGATGTGATAGATTGATAAATGCGTTGCAATTATTCAATTTAAATTATTCACTGCCATCATTTTCAATAGTTTAATCATTTAATTACGATTTCTCGCGTATTGGAATTATACAAAATTTCAATAATCTTCAATAACACGTTTCATACACTTTCCGTAAATCATTCTCCACAAGGTGATTTCAAAATGTTCATTAAAAATTGTTTCACACGGAGAATAAGTGACACTGAAAATAAGTAAACATGAGCTTTATTTTTTCTCTGGCCCAATGAATTAATTACAGTTAAATTTGACACGTGGCGCAATAGCGCGATGCACCAAAGAAAATCGTCATCCTTGTATTGGTCCGGTTTACGCTATTACTTTCGACTATTTGTACCCTTAATATGAACAAGCACGGACGCACGATCACATTTCAGACAATTATTGTCACACGAATTGGCAAAATGTCAGCTTTTGTTACAAGTACACTGAACACTGTTCAGTGAGTAGCTAGAAGAAACCTGATAAAGTGAACAGCCTTGACAAATACAAAACTAGACAGCAAACCGTGAAAATAATCAGTCCAATCGTTTTCCTTAACTTTACCGATGAAAACAAAATTTGCTAGTTTGGCGAAACTATTTGGTAAAATGGTTTGAGAATTCCTCCCTTTCATTATATTATTATTATTATCATATCATGCTTATTATCCATAATGCACGAAATGCGAAACGGTAGAAGAATTGTGCAATTGTACTGTATACAGTAGCGAATAAAATCGGGGAGCAATTGATGTATATATAATTTCAATAACAATGATACGATGTTATAGAAAACATTTATACAATAGATTTTCATCGAACAGAAATTCTTGAATACATATCTGTTGGTGCATGTGTGTTTACGTCCTCCGCAGCGAAAGGGTTAAATAGTCAACTAGATCAAGGAGTAAAGTACCTACGCATTTGTAAATGTTTCGAATATTTTTCACATCGTATCAATACTACTTGCTGCCATACTTTATGCCGCCTTTACCTATAACCCATTACGAAGTTAACCCTTTATTGTTACGTTACTCACCGACAGACGGAACCTCGCGTTTCCGTTCCAGATCGACTTTGTTCCCAACGAGAATTACACCGCGGCTAGCCATGTAATCGCTCTTCCACAGATACAATAACGTTTCCTCAGCCATTTTCAAACTTCGTCTGTCTACCACAGAGTAGACTACCACGTAAATGTCTGGATTGTACGTTGAACAGAAGGTTTCGACCTGGGCAAAGTAAAAAAACAGGTTAATATACATAGAAACAGAAATAGATATCGTACTGGTACGGAACATACTATAAATTCGTGTATTAATCGTAGAAGTTCAGGGTTTCGATCAAGCGACTTTGTCATGGTTGGAATAGTAATATGTACTTCGATTTCTTTTTCTCGTGCACGTATATATATGTTTTCATATTTCACATAGTGGCAATGTTTGATTGTAAAAATTGTAAGCGGGACAATAATTTTGTACGGAACTTTTTTTACACTATGGGTTTATATTCATATACATAGCTTGAATTTCCTTAAACACTTTAGGTTGCAGCTGAATTACTTTCGCCGCATTTGCGCGTCAATTCATTTGAAAGAATCTTTCAATTAACTTAAATACAATATTCATACCGAATGGACGTAGGTATGCAGTTGAGAATGAATGGTCAATATAATAAGTCAAAGAATAGAAATAAGAACTAGCAATAAGTTGCTATAAGTGTAAATTCTTAACTGATGTACAATATATATTTGCGGATACCAATAAAAAGAGTGTATAAGCCTTGAAATGGCAATTTTATAACCGGCAGGCAGAATTACAAATAAATAATAATAATAATACAATATTCATACCAGAGCAACCGGTACTTCGATTTGCTAGAAATATACAGAAATAGGGCCGTAATCTTACCATCGTATTCAATTAGGAGATTAGAAACCCACTTAATGATTTAATTTACGGCCACGTACGCCCTTTCATTTCTGTTTCAAGCGCCGCAGTGTTAGCATCCTTAAGTGTTAAGAAGCTAAGTAAGATCGAGGTCTAATGAAATTACCGAGGAACACGTGATGTAAGCGTTAATATATCTTGGGGAAGCTGGTCACGCAATAAACCGATTTTCGAAAAGGGGGAAAGAACTTGGAAGAGGGGAAAAAATGTATCTATTACGGCAGGGCGTGCGTGCTTGGAAAGGAATCGAATAAGGAGACTCAATTATTCTTGGACACACGTTTTCTTAATCGAACAGCAGAGGTTACGAGGATCATTTTTCTCGTCTTCTTTTTTATTTGTAGTTTGTCTCCTGTTTTAATACGAAACATTCTTTATCGCTCTTTTCATTTACCAACACGTCTAAGCACACCTTATAAATATCTATATATGTATGATACAAGGTAGGAAAGTGACGCAAGCTGAATATTGAAAGATTAATAAAGGTAGTGAACACGTGTTCCTTTTTAGAATTTTGCTGCTCGATGTTCTCTGGAATTCAGATTTCAGTGGAGGGAGAAGAGGGTCACTCTTAATTTATTTAATAGAATTGTAACACAGATATTTATGTCTTCGCCAAACTCTTTTTTTAAATTTCAACCGTGTAACTTTCATTTCGGAACAGTTTTTTTTGCGCGTAATTGAGCTGGGAGGAAGCCAGGAAAGAATTTCCATGGAAAATTCTACACGGCTTTTGCAGGAATTCTTATAACATCATTTCATTTACGATTATATCGATGCAGTTCCTAAGTGCGGTTGCATCTTTTTAATTTCATTTTCTCATATTTTGAAATACAATGGAGACAAGCTGCGGTTGGTTGCCAGACTAGCTTTATATTCGAATATCCTAACCAGTATCGAAACTGTTATGGAACTTTAGATGCCCAAATTTTTGCGCGTCTGTGCATATTATTTTCAACCAGATATTTACTTGTAGGGTAGACAATTCGTAACAAGTACCCATTTAACATGAACATTCATAATAAAATATCTAAAATTTTTTAAAAATTCTTCTTTTATGGACAAAAAACGAAAAAGTGGAACATATCCGATTCGCCCCGAGCCCGGGGGCGAGTCGGATATTCCGAATATCTCTAAGAAAACAAACAAATTGTCGTAAAATAATCTTTGGTCATAACTTTATAAAGTGCAACTTAATAATAATAATGTCAAAGACTCTACATAGTAGATGGGTGGCAAGTATATTGTCCTTGCACACCACTTATATTAGCACACTTTTTGTGCCACCACTTTTCACAGCTATTACACTGTATACAATCCTCGGCAGGTGGATGAATTTCTCGTTACAATAAATGCAATGCCACTCTCTTTGATGTATGTGCGAACCATCTTTACCTATATGTATTAGTTATTAACGCATTTAAAGTCATACAATTAATTAAATAACCAAAAATGTGTGATCCGATTCACCCCATATAATAATAATTTTAAAGTGAATAAAGTACGTAAACAAATTATGATACATCAGTGAAAATTATATTAAATATTATTTCTGGACACTATACAAACTAATAATATTAAATACATTTGGATGTTAAAGCTTGCCTTTTATTTTTAATTAAGAAATTGTAAGTTATGTATTTTAGATCTGCGCCAAAATTATTACGTTCGTCCGCGTAAGGTAAACTTGAAATGCGTGTCAGCACTAAACGGTATTGTAAAACACTAAAAACACAATCGAAAGATGTGCATAGAGGGGGTGTGAGGAGTGCATGCACGACCTAAACGATTTTTTCCATAGTAACATAACAAATTTCAACTAAATTCTTATTTCGATCCGATTCGCCCTGTGATCCGATTCGCCTCGGTTTACCCTACATTTAGTGCAACTGCGATTTTTACAAAGCAGGTCAAATTATTATTTCGTTAATAGATTAACGTTTATTTCCAATGTATCGATTAAAAATTGTCGACGAATAAACCATCCTTTAAGAAACAGAATATTAGTAATCAGAAGAAAGATGATCCAATTTCGTTCACTGGTACATTTGTTTTAAAATACCGTCCTATAAATTTTCCTCCAAATAAGCGTAATAGGATGTCGAGCATAGGTACCCTCGCCTTTCTAAATAAGGAAGCTAATGCTTTTGTTGCGGGTAAGCTGGTGTAAAATAAAAAAGGTAAAACGGGGAACAAACGGTGTCTACATAATTAAATGGTAACTGGGGCAGGTAGAAATTGCGTTTAGCGCCATTCAATGAAAAGAAATTATTAAATTTGTAGTTGTACTCACCGACATCTCCGCCGCGGGATGATCTATGATTTCTAATTCCGTTTCTTGACCATTGAGCATCACAGAAACGCTCTTCTGACCGTACTCCTCGTCTGGAACGAATTACAGGGATCATTTGAAATGAATACTGCTTCTATTTTGCTAAGGGTATTTAATTAGTTACACAATTTGGAGACAAAATTCTTCATTTCCGAAATATGTATCATTACGTATTTATCTATTTGTTCGTGTGATGAGTTGCGGAAAATTACACACACATTGTACAGTTTTATAAATTATAATTATAGTACATGCACACATACATGCCTTTGAAAAATAGAAATGCCTTTGCTTATTTGCCCATTGTGAGATTCAAATATCTGTGAAAATGTTTAGAATGATTTCGAGTGTTATAGAAATTTATAAGCTTGATTGAGAAATATTTCGGCCAGATTTCCGTGGGCTGAAGAATGTTTGACCGAGGAACTTAGAAGTTTGAAGCGTGTACTTGAGATTATGGTGTGAAAGGAGGGTTCACCTGAGGATCCGAGTGCACGTGACTGACTGTCAGAAAATGGTCAGAAAATGGTCAGAAAATTGGAGAGAAGGTAAGGGTGATAGCATATATGTATTCGAGTGGTTAAATAAGTGTTAAGTTAAAATACTGTCGTCAGAGCATTGTCGTCGCAGAGTTCACCTGCCATATATATTTATACTCGCAGGTGATTCTGAGACCACAGGAGAGTTATTTATTACTAGATTAGTAGTGTATTTGTGATAGAAACTGAAATCTTCCTCTTTTAGTGGCACGTGCGTAGCGTCGGGATGGCGACTAATGACTGTTGCCAACTCGCTCGCGTAAAGGAACGTCGCGAGTTCTTTGTCTCGTGGCAGCGCCATAATGCGTTGCCCCTATGCCTATACATACCATACTATAATACGTAACACCATACTATAATACATAACACCATACTATACTCTATTAGATACAAAAAATAATCCTTACAATATTATTAAATATATTTTCCTAATAACTTTTTTTGGTTATCAGTAGACGAAATATGAAAAGAATAAAAGGCGATTTAAACGAGAGTATACTTATTCAGACTAACATTTTATATTTGCTTTGTATCTCAATTTCAGGCTGTTCTGAATAGGAACTGTGTTTCAATTTTATGCTTTCATTAATTAGAACACTTCTGTCCAGTTTTTTCATTTATTTCCATCTGTTCGTGAGTAATGGCAAAAGTTTGTTGACTTTCAACGAGTTAATTAGAAACGTTTTACAGTTATGCGATGAACCGTGAAATTTGTAAAGCCAACGGTTTCCAATTGCGAAGGTAATTTAAAACGTATAACAGAGTGTGCGCGTGATTGTGCACGCGACTCGCAAACCTTCCAAATAACTTATGATTAGGACAACAAAGTTGTCAGATGAATCTCAGCTTCGTGGATAAAGAATTCTATAATATAATAAACGTTCCGATATCTTGGAGACGTCGCGGATAACTAGCTCGCAGTTATTCTCGCGACAAAGAAAAATGAAAACTTCCTTCCAGTGTGCAGACAGCACAGATGGTCTTTCGTTTATAGATATCATATCACGTGCAGAATCGACGGAGCTTAATTGAATTGGCAATTCGATCGCGAAATGTAGCAAGTGCCTAAAACAATTTATCGGAACGGTGATTTGGTAACTTTATTGACAGGAAGGAAAACAGTTATTATTTTTATGACCGATTGTTTTTCTTCGAACAACATTGTAGAAAACTCTCAGGCCATATTCCTCTCATTTTCATTTCGCTAGACCAGTTTCTTTCTCCATTAACTTCAAATTCATATTATATCGACCGATACTAATTAACTTTCCTTCGACCTATTTTATCTTGGACAGGTACTTTAGATTTTCAATATAAAGTTTCTGACAATAGAGAAAATTGCTATGCACCTTATAATATCTAACAGTTCCAAACGTTTAGCTGATAGAGTGCGTTTAGTATATTTTTTTGTACGTTTGCATTTTTATAAATAAAAATCCTGCGATTAAATTCAGAGTATAATGATTAGAATTAATTAAATTCCGCTCACATGCTATTTTTGTAACGCGAGTATTAAAGACGACAGCTTGACAAACTTGTGGCAAGGCTGTTATACTCTGCTTAATTATATCAAATTGTGAAGATCCCTTCTTCATACAGAATACCAAGAATCCCCTAATAAAGTCACTCGAAAGTTTGTAATTTATGGAAAACTACTTTACTCGTTTATCACTTCCATAGATTTTGTTCCAACAGAAGAAACACCATTACAAGGATATTTCCCACAGGGACAAATTCAATTTTCATCCCTTGTCCTTGTTATACTTTGAAGCTTTGTTCAAGACAAGTTGAAAAACAGAAGAGTCCCGTTATAGTGACACATTTGACTCTTCGACAGCTTTAGGCTACGAAGTTTGCCAAGTGAATATCGATATTGTAGCAGCTCGGCGAGCTAGAGGTTGGTTAGAGTTCGAAACGTCTGTTTCGGTGAGATAAGTTCCGTCGTTCACTTCGTTACGTTGTACGCAGCATGTATAACTTTAAGAAAAAATGTGACGTCAGCAAACGTAATTAATTAAATGCAGCAATTTTATTTCATTATTGTTCCACAGTATAAAGTCTCCTCGTGATGTCATTTTACTTTTCCTTCTTCATATAGGTCCATGTAGTGTAAGGCAAAGGATTTTCTGTCGAGTTCAAAATAGTAACAGGATTAGTGGCAGTAGCGTGAAACTAATTTTGTTACTATTTATTATCAAGTATTAAGAAAGGCGACCATATTAAATTAGAAAAAAACGCAAGATCATTTATATACAGAAAACGGGGCAGGAGTTTTATTTATACTTTCAATAAAAGTATGTTTCAATAATTAGTTGTTGCCCTGTAATCATAGATTCGTAATAAAAATGAATTATCTAAATTTTTTGCATTTTCTGCCTGTAAAAGAAAAGGAAAATAATTACGAAGGAACCAAACGGCTGCGATTTAAACTTAGAGAATGGCGAATACATACTAAGCCAAAGATACAAATTTGACATTGTCGTTTTCGAAGCATTGAAAATGTAATGTTTAAAAAAATTGTAATTCGCAAGTATTAATTATGGTTAAGTTATACAATTAATTACTCTGTGGACAAAAGCATGAAAGACGGGATGAACTTTGTTTAAATGAAGCGAATAAATAGAGAAATCATAACTCTTGTGTCCATAATGGAAATATTCATGGTTTTCCGATTACACTTTGTCATTAACACTTCTTCCTATACTACTTACAGATTATATGTGCACTTATATCACTGAAACCCATACTACTAAAAAATATGCCTGATCATATCACCGACTTGTACTATTCTAAAAACGTGTCTAATTATACGATTGATCTGTACGATATATATTCAACAATATGATTGAGAAGTACTACTGAAATATACGTGCTCTGCTAGGAGATCGTTATTCTGTACTATTGAGAACTATACCTGACTTTATCATTCGCTCGTAATACTTAACAGATATGCCTGACCATACAATTGATATGCATAGCTAAAAAATATACTTGATTGTATATCATTGACTTATACTACTTGTTTTTACGTAATACGCGGCTCCGATACTACTATAGGATGCACGGAGAGCCTAATAAAACAGAGGGCGTAAATCTCTGTTCCGATTTTCATCGACACCGTCGCGCACGTATGACCCTACGACCGTTTAAGGAGATAGGGGTGATGTATTGAATGAATGCTCGTTTAGGTAAGGATTTTAAATGTTTAATAACTATTGCAGAGATGATAACAATAATATAACAATAATCGGATCAAAATGTGGTGTATAATGTACTATCTAGTGAACAAGAGTTGAGGGAAGGTAATTTTTCCCGTGTGTTTCGAAGTCAGAGAATATAACGGTTCTCCTGCTTCTGATTGTGAGTCAAGACGACTGAGCGAATAAGAAGATTGGCGTTTCTTCATTTCTTAGTGTTATGGATAAGATCCTGTCTTAGACTCAATTCCTCGTCGAGTGTATCCTATCACGTCGACTCGGAAGGGTGTTGAGCATGCTGATTGGAACTAAGAAAAATGTCTAATTGCCAATCGGTGTGTCTAAAACGTAGACACACCTTTCCTTTGCGCCCGAATCGCGGGTTATTCCAAAGGAGGCGATGCGACATTGACCGTTCAAAACAAATCGCCAAACCACGGAAATTTCCACCAGGGTCCTACATAGGAGCTTGACCTGGTCGTGCCTGCTGGGGCATAGTTGCGAGACCCTTTTGGAGATTCACGTTTATGACACATGCAATTAACTGTTGAGGCCGTGTATGCTTAATTTCGTCTACCTTGACGGATTACAAAAATAAAACGACTTCCTCAAAAACAGTTCTATTACTTGCGCGTCATAAACGCCCTAGCCATCTGCACGTTTGAAGGTTCCTTTTCGTGCAGATTGCTAGCCGTCTTTTCATTAGGTAGGCAATTTGTGCGAGGTGTTGGTTCCGCGGGTTTGCCGCGTAATACTACTGAATGAAAACATAATCGTATCACTAATCTGTATACTATTTAATTTTCTCGTGCAATACGTAGTTTGAAAGAATTAATTGGCATCTTGAATATGTAAGAATTGAAGTTATCATTAGTATCCAATATTTTGTTCTCAATTTTATTATTCAATAGAAGTAGGATTGAAAGTAATTTATTCATTATATCACTTTTTTTTCTATTTGCTAACAGAGTTTGTTTCGTTAAGCGCTATAAATTCGCGTTAAATTTGTACAGACGACACGTAAAAAAAATTCATTTAACCTCTCATCGTATTTAAACGGCGAAGTATTGAAAATAGAATGGAAATAATTGTATCGATCAGAATAGCCCCAGGATTTTTCTCAATTCCTACTGGAATAAAAGTGTTGATATATGGAGGACAAAATGCATGTCAGATTCACAAGGTTTGGTGGTTGACAATTAATACATACATCAAATCTGACAGCTCCTATGCGAAGGTATTTCCCATCAATCATCCCCTCTTCGATTCTGATTGCCGAACGGAGGATAAAATATTGCGAGTGAAAAAAATACGCCATTCGTTTTATCCTGTACAATTTTTCAAATATTTCATTGAAGTCTGTACATAAAGAACTATTCCGTTTTCAGGTGTTTGAATCAGCTGACCCAAAGGTCTTATTGTTATATATAATAAAGTAAACATTTATTGTGTTTCACCTTTTGGTTTTATTACATATTCTTTTTTTTCAATTCGTGATTTGTTAGTTACATTTCTCGCCACTATTATTAATTATTTGTATGTACATCTTATACTAAATTATTAACGCTCAATACATCCTCACTTATATTGATTTTTTTCATTTCGACATTAAGCAAATGCAGGATAAACGAATAGTATAAAAGTCGAATGCAACGAAGTCTATCGCAGGCGAGCACGTTAGCACTCTCTATTCATTTCCGCATGAAAGCAACTGCAAGTGTCGGCTATTGGATACGCTTCTCGAACATGCACGTGAAAAGCATGAGCGAAGGCCGTATACTCTTCGTTCTGTATAGTATTGGGCGCTTCTCAGAATTTTCGTAAAGAAGTAAATTCAGGCAGTGTCTAAGGTATATCCGTTCGAAGAAAAGAATCGAATTCCTTTATCTGTGCAGGAGATGTCTATTTTGCATCTGAGAAGAATACTATGATGGCTTCGATGAAGAGGGTAAATGATTTCCATTGCTCATTTGTTCCTTTTTTTTCATATAAAAATCCCTTTTCGAGACAACAGAATTCGACTACGCATAATATGACATTCGCTATTCTCTATTAAAATTTCTGCGCGTTTTTAAAAAACTGTTGACAATTTTGATCTTACGGTTTAAAGCGACGCAATTAAATAACAAACCGCAAAATTAAAATTTATCCAAATTAACAGAAATCGCATAGAGTACACGGATCAATTTCCTAATACGTAATACGTAACAATAATAAAGTCGACTATAATGCGTTGAATTACTCGCGTGCCCTTTCAATATACAATCTCGAAGTATTATCGAAAACGTTTCGTTCCATATTTTCTTCGAGTTTATACACGATGAATTATCCTTTTTACGATTGCATAGCTATCTCGGAGACACCCTATATGTCCTATCGATTATGCTAATAAAATCAGAATGCCAGAGATCCGGTGGGGCGAGGATTGATACGCTTTCTTGTTTTCCGGCGAATGAAAATCAGCTAATACAGCATGGAAGGGGTTATCGCAGCCTCGTGGACAATCAGCATTATTCGACCATTCATTCCTGTCCAATGTAAACGAAGTTACCCTCTTCCGACGTCTCGCACACGTTCACGAATCACAGCACCGTTTGGCCGGTATAATTTGCATTCGTGAACACTTTGCACAACGAACAACCATCTATTGACCGTAAACTGGAGCCGCCTGTTCGATTCGAGACACGTGAGTTTATAAAGGGAAGAGGGATCCATTGCTGCAGGGCGTTCATACATTGGGAAGAATGGGGGGAGAGGTGAAGTGATGGATGGGACGATAAAGCAGGGGGGACAAAAAGTTTTAAGAAAACATATAAAGTAAAGGTTCCCTTGTGTTGGTTGGTGTAATGGGATATTTTTAAGGTCTTATTCCATTTTCGGGTTTTAGAATATTTTTAAACGCGTTGGTAAGTATATGGCATGGAGATTGATCTTAGAATTTTATACGTTGTTTAGTAATAGTTTTGGAATTATTTTACGAATTATATTGTTTTATTTTTTTTGTTTAATGTTGGAATTTTTAATGGAAAGTAATGGGGTAGATTTTTGTATTGGAAGGTATTGCGGTTAAATGAAGTTGTTCTACATTTTGTATCAACGTTCGATTTATTCTGTGCACCGTAAATAGCATTTACTCGTGGATCTAAATGTTTCTGGGACAAAAATATTTTGTGACAAGTAAGTATTGTATCGAACTACTGTAGATAATACGGAAGATTCAATTATTTGAGGGTGTATTTCAGTGCTTTAAAGCACGGCTTGATAATATTCCGTAATTAAGGAGCTAATACATGGGGACAAAGCATGCTCTAATATGTTGAAATATGCAAATCCAGGCAACCATTGATGCATGCTTGATTAAACGACACTTTGGATTTGCATACCGTAATTCACACGCATTATAAACTGCTGCAAAATATTGCTGTTGTACACTTTCAAGCATCTTTGCGTATTTTATTCAATCAGTGTTTGCGCGATGTTGAAGTGGAATAAACTAACTGTTCAATAATCTTGCAAGATATTGCACCTATTATATTTTATGTCTGAAACAGTAACTCGCAACTTTCTTAACGTGTCGCTCATATATTCATCCTGTGAAAAATGTAATTGCGGTTACTATACAAGATAGGTGTAAGTGGTTTTTATTAGATGTATGCAGACATAATAAAAGAGGTGTCTGTATTTTTAAATTGGTGGCGGAAAAAGTGTTGACATTATATTCCAGATTTAAAAAAAACCTGTGTTGAATTGGAAAAATCCAGTAATAGGAATATTAATTCCAAATGGCTAATAATGCTTTTATGCATCTTCTACACAGACCTTTCTCGTGACAGAAACACTGGATCGACATATTTAAGATACCATTGCAAATGATTAAAAAAATAAAAAAGAATTTATGGGATGTGAAATTTTGAAACACAGAGTTTCACTGTTCCATTCGTGATCGCGATATCGCGTATAGTCCCAAGAGTTTAAGCACCAGAGTAGCTGGGTAATTTGGGAACAAGAGTTAACTTCGGGAGGTATTAAACGCAGCCCTGGGCGAACGTTTTAGAAAATCTCGACGCAGCTGAAATCGATCCCACATGAATTGCACGTAGGAGAAACATTTTTTTTCTCCCCGAAATTCTGTCAACTTTGCAATTACAAGATCGTAATAATTGAAAATCATTGAACACATATGTCAAGCATAAAAAGTATTACAAATAATTAAAATCGATTCAAGTTAAAGCGATTAAAACCAATTGAAACGGCCGTAAGCTAGAAATATTCTAATTAATCGAAAACATTATAAGCGAAAAATCAGGGTAATTATCCGAACACAATATCCGCAGAATAATTATACCATTACCCAGCTTCGTTATAAACTCCCCTAATTTAAGACCTTCCCCTCTTTAACGTTTCAAATTAATGTTTCTCCTCGTCTCCCTTCTCTTCGACTCCGACAAATTTTCCTTCCTGCCGTTGTACCTCCCATAATTCCATCTCGACAGAAAGAGAAACGAAACTCCGTCTCCGTTACATTCGAGTGCCATCGAAAAATCAACGCACACGTCCCACAGCGACGAGACGTTTACCCACGAGACGTTCCGTGGAATTTATTAAACGATCACGGTGCAACTGTTGCGTAAACGGACGGAAACGGGCGCCGTACTCACCGAGGGAAGTGTCGTAGGCGCAAATGTAATCGCTGGTGGTGAACTGCGCGGTGAGGGCGGTTTTTCCGACCCCCGATGCACCCAGCATGCCGACTTTATAAGTGGCCACTCGTTCGTTGCTTGTGTCCTCTTCAGCCTCCATGCCAGAAAGCTGCGACGCCGAGCTGAAACGTGAGGGCAGAAAGTAGTAAGAAACAAAGAAAAAACAGTGAAAACGTCGTGCGAATATGTGACCGAGTCTGGGACTCCTATCGACCGACGTGGAGAACAGGGTTCATTCGTGTGACTCGTTTGCCCTTCGTCGTCGTTTCTTTTACACACTTTTTCGCGTTCGTAGGTTTTTTCCCCTCTTTTCTTGTTCGCCCGGCGGACAAGGTGGCGTCTTATTTTACGGGGAACGGTCTGCGAGTTTAGTTTCATTGTCGGTCGGTTTCTTTGAACGATGGTTCAAGATTCGGGGGAAGGTATGGCGACGAATTTAAGGGATTTCGATAGGATTTCTTTGGACGTTTTACGAAGATATCGTTGCTGAAAGCTTGGGGCACTGTATTTTCTTTTTCGCAGTCTGATTAATTCTGTGTGTGTACGTTCGTTTCGTTACTTTTATTAGATGTGCCCGCGGGCAATACGATATTTCATTATTAACTGATAAGCAGCTTTTCGTTTATTATAGTAATTACCGCCGGCTCTGTGGAGTTTTCCGAAAGTTTTTGGTAAGCTGAATATTTTGTAATACTGTTTCGTAGTTGCAGTGATTTTGTTAAATACGTATAGAGAAATATGTCCTTATGCAAATAAATGAATGATATATTGTGCAATAAATAACTTGCTGAATATTGCTACGGGATTTTAGTTTGTATTTATTTATTAAAATTCTCGTAAAATTAATGCTCGAATTTTAGACCAAGGGTTAAGTGAAATAGGTCGACGCGTTGTCAGCCGGTCTGCCTCAACTAATCCTATTCCACTTTTGACAACGCTTACAAGTACGATACTCCTAAAATTGAACGCGATTTCAATGAATATTGTACTCAATAAAGTGGAAATATATTTCGTTTCCAATATATTTAGTAGCTGCACGGATGAACGTATGCAAACAAAAAAAATTCACGACGGTCACAAGTATAAAGTCGAAGCAACGAGCGTCACTTGTCCGCTTTATCGCAGTCTGTTCCATTTCTGTAGGTTTTATCTTTCTACCGTTTTATCTTTCACTTTTATGAAAGTGAAGCGACTTTTGTGAATATAAAACGACGTCAATTCAAGCGAGTATTATGTGCTGATAAAACGCAACACTTTTTCAAAATCTGCCTTGGCTCCTTCTTTATTTATGATTTATTTTCGTCCTTATTAAAATAGTGTAACGTGCACAAGTGGCAACATTAATATTTATAATACTTTCAAGATAGTGTTTAGGTTACTCCGAAATGCAAAATTCTTATAAATCTTGAAATATAAATTAACGTGTTATGCCGAGTCTACTTGTTGCTACTATTCTTATCACCGCCATTTAAATGCATATCGTTGAAGTCTATACACCGTGTTTATTCTCTTTTCGCAGAGGCAGGCAGATTCATCTATAATTTTCCGGGATCGAGAAAACGCATTGTGGGCATGAGATCCGTGTTGTGTGGGATAGAGGAACGCCACTCCAATTTTTGACAAATGCAACTTTATTTCCGGCCTACACAATTTCTCGGATGTCTTCCTTCGATGTTCCGCCCCTTGTTCTAATTTTCCGAACCTCATTTCCCCCCGTTATTTGTTTCATTCCTTTTATCAAATGACAACCGGTGCAATTACTTCGATATTACTGTGCTAAAACTCTTGCACGGCGTCGTTTAGCCTTTCATCGATTTAATACGAAGTTTCCTAAAATCGAGACCGATCTATTCTCGGAATACGAGTTCAAAATAATCCGTTGCAATCTTTCAGGATTTTTCGTTTCAATCGACGATTAGATTGTAGCAAAAATAATACACTAACAAAATGGTTTTCGATTTGTACAAAAGGGGCGAAAGAAATGTTATTTCTCAATATGTATACACGAAACTTTTTACAAATGGCTTTTCGTTTGTGTCGTAATTTTGTAGCTTCCCTCTTAATAACATTCTCTATTGCATTGCCGAATTTATGAGGCATTATAGGAGGCTTAATACTATATTTCCAAAAGCTCTAAAAAATCAATTCCATTTGTTACCCTCATAACCTAAACTTTTCCTTGAACAAGACGCAATTTACTACAATATATATATATATATATATATCTTACTAAATCGTATATCGTTTGCGCCTTGCGCCTCAATACTATTCGCCAGTGTTCTTTTTATAATTCTCGCGATTTTTCCTCCCGGAGAGCACTTGCTGAGATTATATCTCCGTTCACCGCCCACGCGATCGACCGTTCAGGGACTGGGATAACCTTTCGGGATTCGAAGTACAGAGGGACGTCGCGATGGAAAGTTCTGCTAGACCAGAGGGGGGTATAATGCAAGCTAGACAGAAGGAGAATGCAAGGGCCTTTAATCTGTTTAAGTGGAACGGTAACGTCGAAGAATCTTTCGAGCTTCGTCATGCTTGTCAGCTTAGCACCGTGCCGGGTGTAATTGCTCGATGGTAATTACGCTGATATTAATTGCTTCGCGAGGGAAAGAAGAAGAGCACGGGGTTCGAGACCGAGGTCAGAATATTAGGCGTACCAATAAGTAATACATTATTTCCTGAATAATTATATTATACCATATAATTATTTCCGATATTATTATTTCGGTATAAGTTCTGTGCTATAGTTTATCGCTGTTACTTTTTTGGACGATTTTCCGTTTTTTTTCCCAGCGAATTATTTCAGTTCCGTGGAAAGTTCGATTTTTATTTACGCCAGCAGGTTAAATAATTGCGTTTCGAGTAATAAATTTGTGAGGAAAGTGAGGAACGAAAAATCAATGCTTTCAATCGGCTGTGACTTTTAAGAACACTTTAGAAAAAGAAATGGAAGAAGGTCTGGTTATTTTGATGAGACAAATTGCTTTATAATGCATTGGCAACAAGCTGTGGCAGTGATTAAGAAATACTGTTCCACTAAAGGCAAAGAATTATAGCATCCCATCGAAGGACAAAAAATTATAGTTCACCATTAAAGAAAAATAGAACAGAGGGGACCTTAGAATCTTGGAAGATCCTCGGGGGCCAGCAAAAATTGACACCCAGGGTGTCATAAAACTTTTGCAGTAAAACAGAAGTCGTGATTTTGAATGCGTATTAAGAACACACGTGTATGAAAATTACACGTAAAATAGGGGCGACTGAAATAAAATTAAAAATACATTGTCTAATAAATTCGGGCGTTTTCTGTGCCACGATAAATTCGTTCCCTATAATATTTTCCTGTTGGATGTTCATTCTTCCCCGTTTAATGTTAAGTGGAAATAAATTGCTGTTTCTATCGACATTTTCACCGGTCCTGATTCTATGGTCTAATTACATTTAATTGTGCAACAGTGTCATCGCACTGAAACATTGTGCAGCTTTGCGAAACGTATCGTCGCACCGGTGTTTTGGTTTCGTGAACGGAAATAGTTCATTTTTGAGGTCCGACCGATGTAAAAGGGACACGGGCGTGTCTGCCCTGATGGACGGAATAATCCATAACGGTATTTAAATGCGCAAAAGCGAAATTGCTTATCGCCAGCACGAGACAAGGAGCAGTGTGTGTATGCCGGGGTTAATGACAAGATAAAAATGAAAGGGTGCAGTTTATTCCCGAGCTGTACCACTTTATTAGGGTATGGAATAGGGGCGAGCGCTGATTTAAGCGTAACAGACGTAAAAGGCGAGATGCTTCTGAAGCTCAAATACGAACAACGAGAGAAAAGTATTACATAAATACGGCGCAGAATAAACGTTCTACGTACTCATTAGTGCAATAATCATATAATAATTAAATGTAGAACATCGAAATTGAAATGCAAGCGACTAATTTTTAGAATGCACATACACGTGTCTTTCACTACGAATATATAGTTATTAACAAATGTGTTCATGTGTAATGCATTTATCTTTCGAGAAATATAATACTGCATTATCGTTTTGGAACTCTAGAAAGTTGAACAGTGTCAAGGTTTTAATTCGAATGCGAAAAATATAGGAAACTAATTAATATAAAATAATCATGCCAAAATACCTTCTTTTCTTTCCGACAATCATTTTTCCAAACAAGCAGAAGAATTAAAGTATAACTTATTACTGGAAGAACAACTTCTACCTAATTGTATCACGATTACTTGAACACCCTGCGCAATATTTCAGCATTACATTTTCCATCGAGGTACGTTTCGTTCCTGCGGCGCACTGTAATAGTCGCCTTGCCCAGTTTCATTCGAATGATCGGTGAGCCATTGCTGCTCGTGTTATCAGAACTTACAGATAAATTTACACCGCGAACGAGCATCGAATACGACCGTGTTTGAGTGCTATTCGTTTTACTTCCACGATTACGTATTACATTTCTATAAGTAATGGAGCATGCCTGGAATTCATCAGTTGACTTTCTTACGAAAGTTGCCCGGCTAGACTTTCCTTAATGGCAATCGATGTATCGCCAGCTTACACGCTTTAATATTATAGCACAGGAATAAGGGGACAGAATTTATGGATCTGCCTCCCCAAATAAGGGGATCCTGTGCGATAGAAAGAACAGTATTTTTGCCGGCGTCACGCAACCAGGAAGCTGGTACAAATTTTCTATCGGACATGTCATGTCGTCATCTCAAAGGATATGCCACAACGAAGGCAAGTTAAAGCCGAACGATAGGAGTTCGAGCAGGGCTGTAAATCGTTTTGTTTTGATCATACGTATCGGTCGATTTGGATCCCCGTGGTATTTTGTATTTTTCGGGGATCTTGGTCGTAATGTATATTATTATTCGAATATTTTTATGTTTCTGTTTTGTATTTTATTCCAACAGGGGATTTCACGTGAGTGGAAAGCTGCGATTCTTTTGGAATTTATGAATACCGGAATTTCTTCAAAGACATCGGACATGCCTGTATATTTTGTTTGCATCGCCAATTATATGTATATATTTAGTGGTTGTAAATGTCTATTATAGTAATAAAAAGGGGTTGAAAGGATGTGTGGGTCTTAAAATATCGCAAAGCATTAAATTTAGGGGTATGGTTTGAATTGGTTCGTATTATTTTTAAAAAAGATATTATACGGACGATTCGTAAAAACTGAGTATTCTTTGGAACTTTTTTAATCATATTCTAGGGTCGACGGTGTGTTCCTTGTTTAAATAATATGTTTAAAAATAATAATTCTTCGTTGTCTTGAATAAGTTGTGAGGTCCTCTTTCTGTGTCCTCTTTTTGTATTTTTTTAGTGTCACGTACTAACAAGATAGTACTAAGGTTATGTCACTTATTTATTACTATCGTTATTTGGAATACAAACTGCGCCTTGCGTTGGCTCGCTTCTTACATGCTTCTTTTACATGCTTCCCTCGTTTTTTGCGCTGCTGCTCGCAGTGCCACGCCAATACATCACATTTAGTATAAACTATTGTTCAACAAACAGACTACACACTCAGATGCGTAAAACTAGAACAATATAAAAGATCGCTATAAAAGGATTGTAAAATTGACGTAAAGTAGATTCGTACCCAACCAATTTTCAAAATCGATTTCCTCGAGATCTGATCAGCGTAAAAAAAGAACCCATATCCTGCAATTTCTTATTTATGTTTCCCCACGAAATCACATCCCTCCTTCTACTATCTTTCCGTTCGCAGTCGGTATAAAGCAGCACGTAATTTGAAAACAAAACAACAACTATAACGTAAAATATAACAACAAACTAGTCGTTCGTTCAATCATTGAAACACGCATTCATTTATTATATATTATAATATATATTTTATCGCAGACGAAAATCAATTCTCCCCATAAGAAAAACGACTTTTTTACCAAATATGTTTCTATTAAATAATACCATTTCTGGAGAAACAGTCTTCCGCCACTTATTGGCACGTCTAATAGTCGCACACGTACACATTTGCCCGAATTATTCTGTATCATTACTTTATCTCCTCTCGTCCCCGAATCGCTGCACACGGTCAATCTAAGCAGGTAAAAATGGTTGACAATTGTTTATTCTCACCTCAATAACCTGGCCTCCCTGGTGCTACTACAGCTGGTGCCAGATGATGTGACACTGTTGATGCTCTTGCTACGACGGCTCTTCAACGAATCACCGAGGTTATAGACCCCGTTCGCTGTTATGGAAAACGACCTCAGCCTGTAATATTCCACGCCATCCTCGGTTTCACCCTCATCGGCCCCGCCGGCGCCACTGCGTTTCGTTTCAGCGAGCATCGGCTGCAACGGGAAGAATCAATTCTGTTAATTGACACGATACGGTTCTTCAAAGGGAAGTAACGTCTATCTCGATTCTCGGCTGGTCGATTTGAAAGTCATAAGAACGCGACGGGACAGCTCAGGGACGTAATTAATGGCTGATGTTTAGAAATAATTAATCAGTCGATCACTCTTGTTAATTTGTAGTCCGGGGATAATTATATTATTATTCAGATCATCTGTTCGGAAAGTTTGCGTAGCACATGGGCCGCTCGTTTGCTGAATCGGTTAACTGAACAAAACAATTTAAATATAGAAATTTAAAAGTCAATCATGCACTTTGACGGTGAAATTGAGAAAGTATCAAAGGGTGTTGTTAACCTATTTGGTTGATGTAGGGGTCATAAAACTGTTTTAGCAGTTGTGACAATTTTTTGGTAAGGGGGTTAAGTAATTATTGTATTACGGGGGTGAAGAGTGATTTTTAAGAAAGTTTCAATTATTTCTGTGTGTACTTTGAAATGCCGGTGATAGTAAATAATTCCAATACAAATGTTTCCATTAATCGATTCGTATTTTATGATGAAGGTATGACCGATTTACGTGGCAGACTTAAGAAGAAAGATTAGGGCCGAAGTGAATCCCCGTGCACCAGCGTGCTTGTTAAAGAGAATTAAGGGGCATTGTTGCAAACTGACATCTCGCGTTTTAGCCTAATTTCTTGTAACGAGTTCAAGAAAATACAGATCTAGTATAAAATTTGGTCGATAGAGGAGGCGACTCTGTATTCTTGGAGAGAAAGTTTTTCCTACATTGCCAAGATACTTTATTCTTATCAGGACAATTATTTAAAAAGTTTACACAAATAAGACGTTAACTGTATTACAATTGTAATGAATTTATTTATTAAATAGACTTTTATTAAATAGAATTTATATATTAATAATTTAGAAGTTTTTATGTATAGGTAGAAAGACGGGGATGGCAATTTTTCATTTTATAATTAGCATTTTTTGAAAAAACTAATGTTATAAACTATTGTTTTTATTAAATAAAATCAAATAAAATACATCCCCTGTTTGAACAGAATTTTTGTATCTAAAGTTCCGCTATTAATTAAAATGTTGGAAAATACAATTATTATTTTCTGTATATTAAAATACCTATCTGCACGGTTCAAATATTGGTTCCGAAAGAAATTTGTAATTTATTTGAATGTAACCGGAAATCGATTGGTGTTTGCATAAATCTGTGTAAATTTAATGAAATCGAATGGGAACGTGACCCAAAGTAATGCACATTAGAATCACAACCAATATACGAAACATAAGCAGATCCACCATGAAAACGCTGCCAGACATTCTACGTTTCTCGACTAATTTTCTTTCTGTTTGCCAAGTAGTCTACCCTGTTAAATCGCCCTTTCTGTGAACAGTCTGAAGAAATACACGTAAAACTCGAATGACTTGTAAAAGAACAAGCTTGCAAAAAGTCCAGACACATTGAGAGTATCACTTAATGGCAATCTCAGGATTCGTTTCAACACCACTTTACTGTACCCTTCAAATACAGAGCTATAGTCCCTGTTGCTTCTCTTGTCATCAGATTCACAGGATACAAGTTCGAGAACGTGTTACATGCGTGGGACGAAAAATTTGTCCCATTTGGAAACAGATTTAGATAAATTCCAAGTTTCCTCCACGTATTAATAGAAAAAAAGTTCACATATTAATAGAAAACGAACATGAAATAAAAAGTACCCTGTATCTGAATGTACGTACAGGTAAACGACAGAGGGTGAATATTTCGAAGATGTTGGTGGGAACAATGTTTTGGGAGGGTAACAAATATCGAGAATTTATGGCAAATGTCTACCGAGTATTTTAGAGGGTAGGAAAGGGGGAATAGGTATCTAATCGTTACGAAATATACATTTACATAGATGTCATCGAGGATTTGTTCAGATGAAATTTATTGAATATAGATGGTATCGCGAAGGGGAAGTTAGGTGGACTGTATCATGAAGATTTTACCATAAGATAATAAAGTGCGCTCAAGATTAGTTTAATATATATGCATACATCCATATTATTATACACTAAACTTTCTTAACCTGTGTACACTGCACAATTTAATATTCTATATGCATTGTTTGCATATTCGTAAATCTAGCCAATCGTGCACGATGAAAATGTTTTTCTTGTGTGCAATTTGTATTCTTATTAAAAACGTTTATTTCAAATTTGATTTCATATCTTTCTGTGAGATATTGTTCAAGAGTTGTTTCACGAATCAAATATTGTCGAATATGAATATCTATTTACGTTCTGCGACTCGATGCAATTCATTAATTATTTAGTTCAATTCGTTTACATTTGCGAACGTTTTTCTATGGGCCCGTATGTGTGTGAAAACTCCCATAAAGGAACGAAACCGACATTCATCACCCTCGAAAAAGCCTGCCCGTTTAGATACCGTTTAGAGATTTTATTTTTGTCGATTTGTATCGCGTCGGAGCTATGGAATATATTATGGCGTTCGAAAGTGTATCATTTACGCAACAGTTTGCTGACGAAATTAAAAGTACATTACGTTTATGCCGCTTTGTTGTTTATCTTCCGAAAATTCGGTCGATATTCGAAACAAGAGGAAACGCAGAAATGTTAAAAGACTGCGTTTAACAAAAATGAATCCATCGTTTCAAATAACTGAAACGACAAGCGAACAATGTTTTTCAATACATTTTAAACGGTATTTGATATTTCTTTTCCTCAGTGTCGATTTCTTACAGAGATGAAGAGAGAATTAAGAAGAATTATTACGACGTTCTTATGAACCCAATACTTCAACGGAATGGGCTCGTTCTTTTTTATTAGCTAAAGAAGTAGCTTGATACAGTCTGCAAACAGTGCTTTCCCATATGTTCGCCAATAAATTCTTGGACGGAATAGCTGTGCCCTATAAAAAGGCTACTTATAAAAGTCAACTCAGGCTTGAGAATTTTACTGAATACAGTGTTTATTAAGGCCATAGAAAGACTGTTTTATTGCCAATCTATAAGCACACTTTGTTGAACCTTTATTTAATGCTTCGATATGTTCGAAAGTGACGTTAGTATAAATGAATTATTATATTGAACCTTGTACTGAATTTACAAGTGTATCGCGGTTACCTAATTTTATGTGAAAATACATCAGCTTCGATACATTTGCAGAGAGCTAACGTGATATTAATTAATCAATAACTTGTAATAACTTATCATGTAATGTATTAATTGTAAAATTGATTCAAATTGTTGTAGTAGAAGAGCAGAATAAATTGTCTTAGAATTTTGCTGCAAGATGTTTAATAGAATTGTACGATATTTAATTGAAATTTTCACGTATATTCTATTTATTATTCTACATTCGTTTTGGGTATGATATTAATTTTGTCCTGACATTAATATAAATAAGAGATACGCCATCAATATTTGTATTCTTTTCAACAAATCAAACATATGAAGAGATACTAATTTTTCGTATCCAACGATATTTGAAATGTGAAGTATCACATTTCTGTTTATAAAACGAAAATAATATCTGCAGTCACCGTATTACTAAATTTACTGCTCCAGGGTTAGATCGAAATTTTTAAACGAACCGTACCATCCTTCTATTTTATATTCGCTTTCGTACAAACACGTGGCATCACATTGCTTTCGCCTTTAATCAATTCCACTTGAAATAATATAAGTTTCGCTTGACAAATTGAATTCCAATCTAACTTCGATTAAAAACGAAAAAAAGGAAACAATCTTCCGAGTAAATCTCGATTACGAAAATCGGCAAACAATCGAATAATCGCCGCTTGCCGCGATGCTGCTCGTAACAATTTTCGCGGTGCATTAAATGCGTGAAACGTCACCCTGTTTGCGTTTAATTCCTGTCAAAACAGCTAAGAAAAATCCGACAGCCAATAAGTGCAACAACACATACGTCCAGTGAACCGTCGTTTCGAAGATTAACTAAGGACGGCGATGTTGCACACGACCGAGGGGATCGTCGTGTTCGTCGCCGAGGCCATTTACGTCGACGTTTCGGTTTGGTGAATATCCCTTAACCCTTTCTACGGGCGTACCGTTGTCGTGCGACTTTCGACAACCCTCGCCGTGAAACGAATTGCTGGATTGTTCGATATTATTCCTTGCTGCCGTTTCAAGTGGCGGGCATTTTGCGCTAAGTGGTGTGCGGCGAATAATTGGCTAGAGTCACGAGTGGTTGAGTGGTAATTTGGCGAGGGTTACACGGGGTGTCCTCGAAATAAAGCAGTTAGTTTGGTAAAGTAGTCCAGCTTATGTAAGATAGTCAGCAGGTTGAACGCAATAACACCTGCTGCGTTAATTACAGTTGTACCGAGGAGTTTGACGCTGATTTAAACCGAGCTTCTTGATTAAATTCTATGGTTGATCTTTACTCATTCGGGGAAAGTTTTTAGTATTTACTACACGTTCTGACTATATACATTACTGCTTTATAAAATAAGAAATGGAAAATAAGTCTCTGAATTTATTATTTTCCTATCGAAATATCCTTCCTATTTTTTAAGCCTTCTCTTTGTATAAGATTTGTTGTACAAAATTACCGCAAATAACAATGAGCATATTTTGCAGCTGAACTGATAGCAATTGGCGTGTCTCTCGTGTTGAAGCGTCTGAAAATAACGCGTCATGAGTGTGCCGAGCTTTTCGGACCTGGGAAAAAGCGCAAGAGACGTATTCAGAACTGGCTATCATTATGGAAAAAGTCTCATCAAACTGAACGTTAGAGCGAAATCCAGCGGAAATGTGGAAATGAACAGTGATTTGCGTTTGGAGTACGAGACATCGAAGGTACGAGAACGTCTAAAGATCTACGACGTTTGGGTAGTTGACATTTTTCTTTGCGAATTTCACATGCTCCTTGTAACGTCGAGAGTATCCCGAAATTTTCAACAGTAACCTTCTATCTATAAAACAGTGGACACTGTACACCGTTTCGATAGAAGAAAAGAATATTTGAAATTGCTTACGATATTGATGTAACAGCATCGTCAGAATTCTTTGTGAAATACATTGCAATTTTGGGAATGAGGTAGATTGTGCTCAAGCATATTTAAACTTTATATTGGTACTGCATCTTAAAAAGTAAATATATTTTAGATTTATTTTAGCCGTCAATATTGCGAGATAAAGTTTCTAATAATTTTTGCAGGTTTTTTAATGATTTGGTGGAGTTATTTATGAATGTACTTCGAACGAGTTACTTATTAAGTTCTATAAATCTTTAAATTTTAGTTAAAAGGTTTTGCGAAATATACCAATGAAAATGAGTGCTGCCATAATAAAAGACAAGCAGTGAGATAAAGCTTATTCTAAGTACATACATTTTAAGAATCTTGGCCCAGAATTTCCAAGTTTAAAGAATCAAGCTCGTTGCTTTTTATATTCATATTCGACATGGATTTATGCAAATTCTATGCGCAACAAGTACACTAAACGTCGTACTCGAAATTCGGTAGCTTTGAAGAGAATTCTAACTGATTTGATTAAACATTTAAAAGTAATAGATTGTAGTAGATCGATGTCTTGCATTTACTGGCAATAATCAATTTGCAATTTGTTAATTGCAGTTAAACGGTGCCGTGGAGGCACAGTACAAAACGCAGGACTATGGATGTTTCTTGCAAAAATGGTCGACAGAAGGTACTGTCGCCTTGGGTCTCAATGTTCCGCAAACCGTGGTCCAAGACGTCGGCCTACAATCGGAGATAAGTTACAACCCGGAGACTACCGTCAAAGCTATAAAAGTTGGTGCCAATTGCAACAAGCAGCACCTCAATGCAGCCTGTTCCATCAGTTAGTTCACTTCATTGTTTGATATTTATCCAATTTAAAGCGAAATGGTAAAGATGTTGGTAAATCATCGTTGAATGGTAAATCGCGCAGCTTCGACGATTTACGTACCTATCACGGATCAACGATGAACTTGTAACTTAAATAGAATTTTCTATTGAAAGTTTTAATCTATATTCTATTTTTGTTTCTTATAAAATAGAGCGTGTAAAGTTGATAGTTCTCGATAAACTAATTGTAAGAAATTCTGTTTCAATCTGCTTCTGGTTAATTATAGAATTTATATTTACGAACTAATCTTTTTGTATTAGTAGCTTATTTTTCCTATAAAATTATTTATTCTTACATATTATTATGATATTAATTGCTCGTTAGTATTTAATAATTAATTTCTGAAAATTATTAGTCACGATATTTCAGACGTTTCCTCTTTTCTTAATAATTTACGATTGAAACAAATATGTCATTCATACCAAATCACTTGCCTCAATTCGCGAACTTTAAATGAGTTCCATAATTGCGATTTTACCAGTTTTCCATCTCACGCACGCCAGTGACATTTGCACGCAATTCAATATTACAAGCTATCAGATATACATATAGCGATAAAACCTGGAATTGTTCTTGCACGTAGATTGCCCAGAATTTCGAGTTTTAACTATAATAGCAGCAGTTTGACGTGGGATGCGTATGACGCGAGCATCGGTTTTAAACTGACGTTAGAACTACAACATTCTGAATTGCGGAACGTTTGTTTATCAGTGGACTGTGTAAAACGACGTGGGAACAAATTTTAGAGTCTGATGAGTCTGTTGTTGCAGTAAACTCGTCGGCGCAAGGTTTGGAATAGACGCGAAACTTGTTCCATTATACGGAGACCACTGTTGGATGCATTTCATTAATGCACCATGATACTTTAAACCCATAGAAAGTGGTTACTGGTGCCCGTTGGGTGCCCCAGAAACCGAGAATTAATTTTATGAATTTTTAAACGGTTAATGAAAAGAAAGCTGACGGAATATTTATATTTTGCATATATATTTCAAGTATTTTTCTTCTGAACTAGCAATTTTCTAGATAACAGAATATTTCATTGCATAATTCTCTGCAATTACCAAATATTAGCTAACAGAAATGTCAACAATACAATAATCGACAGGTAGAATAATATTAAAAATGAATGAATAATAAGTAATATTCTAAATCTTTCGAAATAAAAAATACACAACTTGAGAAATTTTCGTAATCACCATTAATATTTTTCAATGAAAAGAAAAAAGCAAGCAGTTGCAATTAAACTCAAAACAAATACTTTCTTTCGAGCCATCAAACTTCCGAATCACTATTTTAGCTTTAAACTTCATTCCCAAAGAACTTGTTCCAGCGGAAGGTTTGTAAAAATCGTGCACCAGTAAATTTTAATCTATGAAGACAATAATAATTAACAAACCCTAAAAGTATGCTTCCTTTTCTCTTTAAAATTTAATTTACAACCACAACGATTATTTTCTTCCCGCAGGCAGCGAGATGAATACGAACGTTAATGTATTGGGCTCTATAGTCACGTCTGTCAAAGGGTTTTTGATTGGCTACCAAGGGGGTTACAATTCAGAATCGAACAAAATTACGAAGAACGACGTTGCATTGGCCTTCAGTTATCAGGACGTTGGTGTTCACTTTCGGTGCACGTCGATACCTTACGAGCATGGACTCTCATTGTTATACAAAGGTTACAAAATTTTCAATACGCTATACGCGCTCGTTGACGAATTTTCGATTTTCAGAATTTTCCAAGAATATTATCGGTACAGGTAATCGGTTATACGATAATTTATTTTTAAGGAGGTGAAATTTTTGGTGGGATATTATTAATGTCTATAAATGAATTTATCGACGAATTTTTAATGAGATCCATGATTTTCTAATTTTTTAATTACTCATCATTTTGCAATTTGAAGCGAATGAACAATGGCAATTGTATTGTGCTTTCCTAGGAACAAATTTCTATGCAATAATTCATAGAGAAACGGAAGAATTAAGGAACAGAATTTAATCAATACATACATGCCTATCATTAGTTATCCTTAATCATTAATTCTTTTTGATATCGTTTTGAAATTTTAAAACATGGAGAAAATAATAATGGCATTCCATTTGATATAAATGCCTCATCTTGAAAATGTTATCAAAAGATGGTTACTTTTCGTTAAATCAATATACGTATTACAGAATAATTATTACTACTTTCTTGGGAGAAAATTTGGAATATTTAAAACATAAATTTTTCAAAATCTGTTTGATTGCCCTAAATTAATTTATTACACGGAAAGACGAAAACAATCGATCAGTCTTTCAAATCCATTTCTCTGATAATAATAGTAAGATATTTCGCAAAAGAGTATTAATTGCAGAAGTAATACCGAATGGGTGAGCCTTCCTTTGAATTCATTGATCGGCGAATGAACAGAGTCCTGGTTCGTTAAACAGTCCTCGAACTTTGATTCGTCTACACTGATTAAATGTCGTGAATGGCTGGTAAGCAAACGGGTGAGATCGTCACTATGCAAACTACGTCCAGAGAAAATTGTGAATGGGTTACAGTCTCGTTTCACGAACATGGACCTACACTGGAGAAAAGGTGCATCGCAAAAGTTCATACTCGATAGCAGGATAGATATTTTTCCAATCGTTTTCTGTCTCGACGTTGTCCCCGCTTTTAGAAACTCTAATTGCACTTTGTTGTAAAATTGTCTGGTTACAGATTATCAGACCCGTATAAAATAATTACTGACAGGTGAAATTTTCTTCCACATAGTATTGCGTTTGGTTGTCCCATTGAAAAATAAAAAGAAATACCCTTCAGAATGGATTGAATTGCAGAACGTCAAATTATCCTCTCTCATTTGGAGCAATTTTTCGAATTTTAATTATGAAAGTATTCGAAATAGATATTCCATAAAATAATAGTCATTCAGTTTTTCTTACACTTCATTATTGTTTCATAATTATTTCGTTCCTCGTTTTTCCACCTTCTTCTTGCTTAAAATAATTTCTACTCGTTTCTATCAGCCTTAGTTTATTCTAATGTCGTACAACGACACTTCTGTGCAGACTTCTGGATAAAAGATTCACTTCTACCTTTTCATGACTAGCTTGGTCGTTAGCAAATGCTAAAACCAATTAAACTATAATACGAATTTCTAAGCTTTCCTTCGATTATTGATTATCGAGTTTTAAACGATAAACATTGAAATTTATACCTTGCTCCCTCCGGTTAAAATGAAACAATAATATTAGCATTGTTTGTTTACCAGAGTCTTCCGGAAACAACGATAAGGGTAAGTGACCACGATTTCTTTCGATTATATTATGGTGATGCAAAATAAGAAAATAATAGTTTTATTCACAAAAACAATTTCGACTCAGAAAAACGAGTAACACAAATGAGTCGTTCCTTAACGTTGAAATCATTGGGGAAAATTATTAGTATTTACGAGGAATATTATTTAAATGAATTTTGTGAACAAATTGTAGAATCAGTCAGATACTTTATACATGTTTTTTACCCCGGAATTAGTTAGTTTGCCAATTTACTTCTAAATAAAATAAGTGTAGAAGAACTAGGATGAGAAAGATTATTTTATCTGCAGGAATTTTTCACATCCTCTCGTACATGTAATGCGAGTCTTCGATTTCGAATAAAATTAGTCTGCTACAGAGAACAATTTCCTTCCTTTCTCGGAAAAATCTTTGAATTCGTCGAATTCGAAACGCAGCGTAGTTTACCGAGGCGATTCCCCGTCGCGTGCTGCACAAATACAAAACGGAATCCGTGTAATGACGTAATTCGCATTCAACGTTTGATGGAACCGTACGCCATTCAATACGGGAATAACAGGGAAGAGAATGGCACACAATTTTCCAAGAATTCTTCCCTCGCGCAAAACTGAGAATCGGAAGAGTAGCAAATTCGATTCGTCATGAGTGGCGTGTAGGCAGAATCGCGATTCGCATAATTAATGCACGCACCCACGTCTCGTTATTTGTCGCAACGAAATTCATATTTCTGATCGCGATCGAAAAGTTGGCTGCCAAATGAACCCAGGGGCGCGTTAGTACATAGTCGCCTTATCTTTATTTACACAAGCGTGCCGCCGCGCCAAGATAGCCGCGATAACGTTCAGCACGCCGTGTTTTCGTCGTTTCTATGCATATTTTACAATTACCCGCGTTCACGGTTCACGTGTGTAATTAAGGATCCATCAGGGGTGGAAGTAAACCGGCGAGTTCTATTGAAATATAAGTTTAAGGGCGTGGTTGTAATAATCGCCACTGCTTGCACAGTGGCAACGGAACGGACGAACTTCTTTTCACATATCTGCTTTTCGTTTTTGGTTCCTGTTATTCGCTTTGGCGGCAACGGTGTTTAATCTTGCACCGTTGGCGAAGGGACATTCGTTCGAACGAATCTGACGGCGCGGAAAATACCCTCGTCGCGTCGTGAATTTTTATCGAGTTTTTGGTTTTAGGTCACATTGGTATCTTTGTGACGCCGTGCGATTGTGGAAATGGATGTTGTGGCGCGGATTTGTGCCCCGAGGTTTTGCTGAATATCGAGTTTGTTGAACAAAAGGAAATGATAAAAATTAGGTGGACATAGAAGGGCTTGTGCGTACACCCGTGGTTAATTTTGTACCGAGCAGTTTCTATTCGCAGAAAACGGTCTTCCTTCGTTCTTTGTTTTTCTTCCCTTTTTTCACAAAGGAATGTACACGTGTATAGATTCGCTTTTGTTTCGCATGCACATTATTCTTTCTCATTTCCCGGCACACGGTTGTCACGCGGAAGAAAGCCCTTCTGCGTTTTGTTGGAAATATGTTAGGTTGATCGAGTAAGTTCTGTTCGTTTGCAACTTGATTCGTGGTATTTATAATATACCAGGTTGTTTAATTGTAGAAACACGATTTATGAAAAAGGAATATGTTAGAGCTATGGGTTTTATTTAACTTACATAGACAAGAATAAGATAACGATACAACACGACTTCGCTAACAATAAGATCTATCGGCTAACGATCACTTTTTGTTATGGCGCTGTAGGCGACCGGCAAGCGCAATCGCCTCTGGCAAACGCGCGCGAATTGCTCAAAACATAATCTCAACAGAATACTGTTGTGAAATTATTTATGAGCTGTTAAGAAATATCGAGGTATTAATCAGTAAAAGGTCGATGTAAAAGGGATTTATAAATTGTCTGTTATAAAAATGTACATGGGATCGATTTTTGAACGTTTTCCCGAGGAAAAGAATATTCCTTGAATATTGAATATTCCTCCATGTATTTCCATTCCTTTCGCAATTTTATTATCTTAAATATAATGTTTATAGTAGCGGCACCATTCACCGTCGTGTAATAAAGTTCTGCATTCATGTTTTACATTATATCTCCGTGATTACGATAACTTTTATCGTTGCTGACATTAACGAAGAACGAATGCATATTAGATTTTTCCGGGCGAGTGGTTCGATATCTCATCAGCGCAGCTCTATCTGTATAGGTACCTGCATCAGGGACGTTCAATCGATCAATTGAAACCCGTGCTTGCTGATTAACGATCCGTAGCGCGAGCAAATGACAACTTAAATAGACGTCAACCGATGCCGGTTGACGTCTATTTGCATTGCATCCTCAGATTGCCGATGAAGCTGGCTAAACGTCAGAACGTTCAACCAAAAGGGCACGGCTTGCGCCCTGAATTCATGAACTGTGGGTTTCACGTGATGATCTCGCAATCTGTTAAAACAGCAGAACAGGAATATATTTTACGGCCCATGTCCCGGCAATGCGAATCATTTGTAATTACGACGTTCGTGGGAATAATACAATATTATAGATTTTCTTTTTAATGACAAGAAATTTTTGTTTGGTTAGATAGCTATGGAAATATGTTTTTATTTATTTTACGTAGCATTTGAAATAAATATCTTCGATAAATAATTGATAAATGTTAGTACCAGCTTCGCCGCTTTTTTTTATATTTTTGGGAATGAGAGGATTAAGATAAAGTATACCATAGAAATGAATTGAATTCATTACCTTATACACAGTTTTATACGCGATTCTTTTTAAAAGAACTCTTAAGCTTCTTTTTAATTATTTCAGCGAAAGTCGTCAAAGTAGTAATTTATTGGGTATAAAATAGAATATCCACCTCCCTTTTTTACTGCAATAATTAACCCTTGCGTCGTGTTCAGATTTATATGACCCGTTCCCAATTTCACACAAACAACCCTCTTCTTTATTTCAACCTTAAAAATCTTCTTCACTTTGTAACCTGCAAAAATTCAACGGCTGTATTGCCAGCCTAGTTCTTACCTGGGCTTAAATCTTTGGTATAAAAGTTGACGCTAAATTGTAACCACGAATGAATGGAAGTTGTTCTCGATTTGGTAATGATTTTTTCTGTAAATTTTCAAGTAAATCCGGAATGGGACGCTGCGTTGAACGGAATCTTTGCTAAAAATGGCGATTCCCAAGAATGGACTGTTGGTGCGGCGGCGAGGTGCAAAATCGACGAAAGATCAATGTTTCGTTGCAAATTCAACACCGATCTACAACTGGGCATGAGCCTGCAGCAGAAAATCGATGAGAACGTCACGTTGAGCATGTCTTTCAATGTCGACTGCGCCAACGTGAGAAGGGGCGGCCATAAAGTTGGCTTCGCCATCGAAATCGAGGGATGAAGGACCAATGGACGCGAAATTAACAATACTGTCCCCGGTGCTCTTTTGTAAAAACGATTCGCCATTGATTCTCGAGTGCACTTGTATTGTCCCGTATTTTTATCGTGATTGTTCACGTCAAACGCCCGACATTGATATTAAAATAGTATTCTGATACGATTGTTTTCCATTTTTAATTCACGCTTCGTTGAATGGTCCACTAGATTCAGGAGGGGTTTGCAGAAATGACAGAGTTTTCACTATTAACCTGGGTGAACCGTGTAAAGTGATCGGCATGATTATTATCGTTATTAATGGACTAATAAAAATGGTTTTCGACATAGCTAATAGAATCACTCGACGCGGGGACACACCGTCAATATAAGGGGGTTGATAAAACCCTTACCGAGGTTCAATCAGAAGAACAAATATTCCTATCACGTTCCTTCGCTAACAGGCATGGCTACGAACGACCCTTTTGGACCCCTGTCGACTGGGATTTTTTATGGTATTTTTCTCTAGACGTCTCCTTTTTGTTTAATATAATGGATCACTTGAACCGCCACACGGGAGCACCCCTTTCGTATTGAAAAATGCTGTTATCCCTTCCAGCTACAGACTCCACGCAATACCCAGACACTCGCAGACAGTCTATCTATCTATTCGTTAAGCGTTCCCACCCCAGCTCCGTACGCTGAAAAGCGTGTATCGCGAGGGGTAAATAAAAGTAAAACCGTAGTGCAATTTTTGTCTGATCAATTGACTTCACACGCTGGCTGACAGCAATGGTCCTCCTTTTTTGGTAACGCAACAACCCAACGGATTACATCGTAATGAATTAGAGACGAGTCCGTTGCTATCAACGATAGTTGGTAATTAAGCGTCTCGCGTGGCTGGTATTTTGGTCCGTCGGTGACAACTGAACCAGAAATTAACGAAACCGGAACGGTATTGATCTTGTTGCTACGCGTAGGTCCATTGTAAGCGAAGAAACAGCTTGCCCGAGCTTTTCAACAACTCGGATGAAAATTTGCGAACTTAAAGGGGATCTTTCGGCCTTAACGCACCAATTCCTTCCATAGAATTGTGAGGATTAGCCGCGGAATGCTTGAATCACGGCTTTATAGCCTTCCGCCGGGTCGTTCTAGAATGGAAGGGGTTATTTGATTATTAGCAGATTTCCGAGACACAGCGCGATATATGTGGCGGGATGTTTGAAGTGAATTTGCGCTATGCATTTTTCCATTAAATTAAATTGAACTTTTTTGAATTGAACTTTTAAATTGAATTGAACATATGTATTTAAACGCGACTCGGGTACATACGTACATGGGTATGTAGATAATTATATTCAATGGCTAGCAAATTTAAGTAGGTACTGCATTATATTATTTATTGTCGCCATTAGTTTGAAAGAATTAATGGACTGAATAAACTTAGCGATAAGACATAGGGGACGAGAGCAACTGATGGGGAAATAAAGTGTGGTGCTGAGCTGCGACGATGTAATATTTTATATTTGTTTTGTTAGACACAGCTATTGTTACTCAAGAGTTTTGTCTCCAGAAGGAAATAAAAGTTTCTTGAAAGTCAAGTCGGAATTAGATTTAACTAGAAATTAGATTGTATGTCAATGGTAGTTAAATATGTAATATTGTAATGAAGAAAAATACATTATTCAATCAATCCTTTACTATCAGAATTTAGAAGTTTACGAAATTGGAAACATTCGCTTAATTCGTAAAAGTTTTCATGGTGTTGATAGTTGTTCTCATAGTGATTGTAAATTTCATTTCCAAGTTTAAGTTTAAGCAGAATAGGTCAATCTTGCATATAGTGATTTTCCCTCTAGTTTAAAAATTTCTATAACGACCTGCTATTGTACCTTTGCCTATCTTATATATTAAAACAATGCTGAATGTATATAACTATGTAAAATTCTGAATTGCCTGCAATATCCTCATTAGCATTATAGTGCGCTCTCTCTACTGTGTCTCTTCTAAAATGTCGTAGGTGTCATTAGGTTGAATACGAAAGTAACTTGCAAATATGGAATTATGTATTTCGTGTTTCGAACAAAGGTACGAATATCGCTGCTCCATATGTCCCATTCTTCTTGCTCTAAATCAGGGCTCGGAATTAAGTGAACTTTCGGGCCGATTTTCAGAGGCAACACCCCCTTTCTCCCACCACGCGTCTTGGCCCCGCGATCACCAATCGGCTCGAAGATCTTCAGGCGCGTAGCATATGAACCGCAGGATATGGAATATGGGACCATGTGGAATCCTATTGATTCGAGTGTCGCCCTAATGTGACCCGCGCGGTTACGAGCCTGAGGACCCCCGAGCTGCAAGGCGATCGCGGGGGCCAAGACGTGCGGCCGGAGAAAGGGGGCGTTGCCTCTGAAAATCGGCCCGAAAGTTCACTTAATTCCGAGCCCTGCTCTAAATCACTAATTGTAGGTACAATACTATTCAATCAATGTCTTATTTAAAATTGTATTTCGTTATTTCGTTATTGGAAAATGGATAATAATTATTTTACATTAGACGAGCTTTTCTCTCAGTCGCTTCAACTGTACGATTCTGCGTATTGTTCTTCGCGCACTATTTAAAACAATTGCTCGCATAATTCTTATTATCCAATGTCCAATTTGTATATCTGAATATTAGTTCGTTATCATTTCGTTTACCTTCACTGGTAAAAGTAAAAATCGTTTCTGTAGTACAAAACAATCGTATTAAGATCTAATTACAATAATAAATATGTAAAATAATAAAAATACTAACTATAATACTATAACTATTAATACTAATGAAAATAATCTAAATATTCCTCCCATCCTTCCATTTCATTTATTTAAACCTCTGTCTACTTATTCACCACCGAAACAATGCTATTAACATTAAGTTTCATCCTTCAAATATCTGGAAATAAAATCACTACCCTAAACCACCCACGATAAAGTCCTGCATGCTTCAACCACAGTGTTGCAACAAGTATTTAATATTCTCCAATGATCCGCTTTTATCCCTGATGAAATGCTGCATGCTTGGCCACACACCGGCGAATTAACAACGGTTACAGGGGCGTAACACATAAATAATTAACATACCCTGTGTCGTGGAACCGCTGGCATGCTGCTGGTCCTTCCTCGATATTGCTTTGGCCCAGGACCACGAGATGCAGACGATGATCCAGCTGGACCAGCGGGGCTGGTAGGGCTCGGGCCACCTGGACTTGTTCCAGGACTCAGGTGAGAGGAAGAGGACATCGCTCCTGGACTTATTGCAGGTGTTCTGGTAGGACTCCTTGGCGATGGAGACAGATGTCCCCATGGACCAGCCTCTGCCTGCAGGAATCTGTGTTTCATAAAAGAAAATTTGTTAGTGAACGTTAGTTTACGTGTTTTAAACTTCTACGCGTAATAAGCTGCTTAATTAAGATTAATTTCTATTATGTAACATAATTGATAAATAGTAGTATGGTGAACTCAGAGGGATCGACTTTAAGCGGACCAAAATTAGCAATTTCAATGATGCGATGATAGTGCAGTGAAGAAGCATTTATAGAAAGTGTGGCACAGTTTGGGGAGTGGGGCAGGGTGTAATAATTTTGATAATTTGGCAGGGATACAGGTTGTCGAATTATTGGCGCAGTGTTGAATTAATTGTAACTGTATTGCTGTTGTATTATATTACGCAAAGGATAAGTCGTTTTTGAACGTTGAAATTGAAATCTTTTTAGAAATGGAGTTGCAATAATGTTACGTTACAGTCTGATATATATATAATGAAATAAATGTAACGAAATATGATAGCCATAAATTATGATAACAATGAAATATGCAAATCTACTAAACCCAACAAATATTTCACATACTAAAAATCGAAGCTTTAATACGTAATGTGATAAAACAGTGAGATTAGTTTGTACTATACATATATAGAACTTTATATAAGACAATGGGATATAACGTTTCAACAGAGCCATTGCAATGTTTATTTATAAATTTCTGTTTGCAACAGGCCAACAGGATAATATGCGAAGGGGCAGGTAATTTAAAAAGTTTCAGGACAATTTAAAAGTTCTCCAAAGTTTAAAGTATTCGAGGAAGTAATTACATGAACGATCGCGAAAGCGTTGAAATTAGAAAAGAAAAAGGCTACGTACTATCATGATTAGATGCGAAAACTTAACTGTATGATACTGTGGCGTAAAAAAGGCCCGACTATTTTCCTTCGAAAAAGTAAAAAATGATTATCTCAAACATTTCCTGAAACGTAAGCATGTTTTAATACGATTCGTTGGTGTCTCTATAAAATTAAAATACAGAATTTTTGTTTAAACTAATGTCTGCGTATTACAATATGACAAATCCTTTGGGGCGTATCAAACGTTATTTAAATTATACATACTTTTTTTTAAATATCATCAGTGTCTGTTATAATAATAATGTATTGTTCAAGAATGATGAATATCTAAGTAATTTACGATATCAATACCTAACTTGTAACAATTTTGTAATTCTTTCTATATTCTAAACAAATTTTTTTTCTACTCGTTATGTGACTCGATTTTCGTTTAAAATAATTTTGTTGGAATGCATTGCTGTTTACATTTCCAAAGCACACAATTCTGATGCATAAAATGACTCCAAAAGCAGTTACCATAAAACGATCACCCCTATTGAATGTTCACTTTATTTCAAGCACAATCCTTTCACAACGAAACACGTCAAAGTAAGCGTATCGTTCAAAATAAACCTTCCAATGATAAGAAATTATTACACACTTAATTATCATTCTTTCCTCGAAGAAAATAAAAATGATCGAAAAACCAAATTCCTCGTTCGACCAAATAAACGTTCACCCCATGAACTACAGATCTCTATTACATGGTTTCATTGTCATTCTCCTATCTCACACATACGAAGAGACACAAAAGTGAATTAAAATTACCAAAAGCACATTCCACATTTACAATAACAAGTATATTTCGTCAATGTCAAATGCTGTTAAGGGTTAAACAATTCCTCACTCACCACCCCCAAAGCAAATTCTCCTCGAATATAATCGAATCGCGAATACTCTGTCCACGGAGATGACGTACCTGTGCAAGTCTGGCGTCGGTCTTGCCACCGCTATGCTGCAGCTACGTCTTCTGGAAGGGGTCGGTGATTTCGGGCCGTCCACGCTCGAGTGTCCTTGGGATCCTGTCAACGAGGTGCGATGCAGACGAACTTCGACCTCGCTGCTACGCCTCTGAAAGGCCCTCTTGCTCCATCGCCTGCTCTTCGAATCGGCGTTCGAGGCCTCCTGCATTCTGAAAGGACCGCGATGATTTAGCAGAAAACGTATATAAGTGGCCCCCTTATTTTCCTCACGCGAACGAGCTATTTTAACAGGGGCTGGGTCAAGTGGCTGCAAGCGTCTTTTTCTTTTTCAAACAAGGAGAGCTTACTGGCCAGAATTTGCATCTAGATAACGTGCCTCCCGTTTGCCAGATGTTCAAGATACTGAGAAGGATAATTGGAAGGTTCTCGGTATTTTTCTTCGTTGTCGGTCTGGATGAAAGGGTTGAATTTTCCTGCCACCGTTCCCGGTTGGGTCTTGGGATTGAAATTAGCGCTGGCCTTTGCTCAGTGCCGTTTACGGTACTCGTTTTATTACCTGCATTCGCGATTTGAATCGAGGCTCGTGCTATTGTTGTTAACCCCTTTCTGCCACCCGCGTGTGGACAGTATGCTGGGCGTATGAATGTAAGAATGTGGCGCGACAGGCCTTGTTTATGCGCGTTTCTATGTTAAGGGTAGTTAGAATACATTTTATTCTTCTACTGTGTTAATTGTGTACTGTTTAATATCTGTTTGACAAATTCAAGGGTTTCTGTGGCAATTATTCATCTTCCAGGAGTTCACGTTTAATAATAATATTCGCAACACACCAATTCACACGCGACACCTCTGCATTGTAAAATGCAATATGAATTTACTGTCGCAGTTTCCGACAACAAAAAATATACATACCCTTCGCATTATTCGTTAAAGTAATTACCATTAACCCCCCCAAGAATATTAAACAAGATACCATTCCCAATAAAAGGACATCCCTGTGCACAGGCCCTTCGAAAGAACCAAAAGAAAAATCGAGGCATCCAATTAATATGATACACATTTCAAGCATCATAATCGCGATCCTTGGCCGAGTTGGCCAATTAAATTAGGGACTCGCGACTCGATAGTATCATTCTGTTTCGCTCGCATCCTCAAGATTTATCTGTCGCGTATCGGGCTGACACGAAATCGCCTTACACCCGCGTAAAACCGAATCTGAGAGTCTTCCCCTCGAGGTGGCTTCGTTCCTTGTAAAGGGCCGACTTGCACGTGCTGCGGGCTGTCCCACACTTGTACGAATTCTTCGTGGGGAAAGCACATGTAAGGGGGATATACGTGGAAGGCTGGAAAATGTGATTTCGCGATAAAATCCTAATGTTCCTCGCCGGGTCGATGACTGGATCGTTGCAACTACCCCATTTACCGTTTGCAATTCCACGCGGGACAATCATACGGGCGCAAAATGTTCGCGATAACGCTTGGGGTTGCTTCTGGGAGGGGGGAGGGGGGGGGAATTATTGGAGAGCATGTCTTTAATGTATTTGCGAATGCTCCACTCGAGTGTACCCGTACAACAATGGTCGTAATAATTTCGGTCGTATTATTACAGCTGGGGAATATATTGATGGAATTAATTTTGCAGGGATTAATAATAGCGTTTTATAATACTTCATTTTGATATACGACCGTGGGGAGGGGTATTGGCACTGTGCGAGTGATATTTGCGAAGAAATGTATAAAAATGTTGAAATACAATTGTTATTCGTTTCGTGGGCTATTATTTTAATACATTTCTTTCGACTGTGTACAGTGTACAGGCACGAATTTATTTTATACACTATGAAGACAAAATGAGTAAAATGTATGAATGTAGCTATTGGAATAATTGATCGTCTCCATGGATTTCTATTCGTAATAAATTACTTCCAAGGGTGTATGAAAATGAATTTATTTTAGATCGTATAAATATTAATACTGAAATAATTTCTCTTGCCCTTTCTTGCAGTAATTATTTTATTCAACTGATAAATAATTCGGCATTATGATCGTGTATATGTTTATACTAGCTTGCGCTAATTATTTTTCGTCACCCACTTATCTTATTATATATACATATATATCATTAATTAAATTGCCTGCCGGTCCAACATTTAATTACTCTCAAGTATACTCGAAATTAATCTCAGGTGATATTGAAATAAAACATACCGTACTCGTATTTCATTTCCAGAAATATTCAAACGTCAAAATTTATGTCTTCATAAGAGTAACATTTTTCTGTAAATGATCACTTATGCAGACTATTATTATTGTTTTCAACCTTTCATACAGTAATCTATGCTAAACTAGATTTTCTTGAGAGGAAGATTTCCTTCACATCTTTATCGTTCCTGCCATCGTGTTATCGAATTGTACTTTCTGTGAACATTACATATTCCCCGTGAGATCATACTGCATAATAGTGGGCAGTACAATACCATTCAGAAGATTGGATGTGAGATAGCATTATAGATAAATGGAATACGATTCTTCCAAGTAACAATACCCCTAACTATTTTTAGAGCTGCTAAATGCCAAGCGTGATGCAATTTTCGAAGTTTGTACTCTAATTAAATGAACATTTCGAGCGTGATACACTCTGTTACATGGATGATGAAATGGCTGACGAGTAATCAGTCTGATTTGAAAGTACACGATGGAGCGAGTCAAACTCTAACGAAACGTTGAAGATATGTTGAATCAGACTTTTAATTGCGACTCTACTCTGGAAAATGGATTGAGCAGAAAAATCATACGGACACTCATACCAATAATGCTAATGATGATTAATTCGCTGTAGACGTTTAGATATACATATACATAACGGACACACAGCTGCTCCAACAAGTGAATTTTTAGTAATATTTATTTTTCAATTCTTTCGAAACGAATAATGCGAACACGAATTATTATTATTAGATCTCGATGAGATATTAATTGCACGAAATTTTGTTGCCCGCAGAGGCATACTTGTAGTGGAAATATAATTATGTTATAAGAGAATTTAGTTTCCATTTAAAGTTTTATTAAATATGTGACAAACAGAATATAATAAAATATTTAAAAGATGAAATAAACGAGACCCTGAGTTTCCTAAAACTAATTTGGAAAGGAAAATTTTCAGTTCGTTCCACAGAGAAATTACAAAGAATTATAAGTACATTATAAGATCCATTACATATTCATAAGAAATATCATTTACGATTTCATAATACTGCATGGAAGAAAAGTGAAGATATATTTCATTCTGAAAGTGATACGTTGTTAAAAGTTATATAAAAGTTTGTATTCCATAAAGAAACAGACTGAAACTTTATGAGTAGAAATGCACATGTACATATAATAGAATATACATAAGTCTAAATAATTATTCCGACCATAAATTTGCTCAATTTTATTTTAAATAGCTGAGACTCAGAGAAATGTTTCTTCTAGTAGAAATAACGAAATGTTACTAAACTCTAATCCGTAGGTGTAATATATTATCATTGACGGGAATAATAATGAATACTAAGATTTCATTTGTAGCACGTGAGCAACCATTGAAACTGTGACTATTTTAGCTGGCAAAATTACATTGCTCATAATTCCACCTCCAACATCTGGTGTGCACGATATCTGGTGCAATGGAACCGGGTCGAGGAGCTCGATAAACAAAGGGAACCCCCCGTGAATTCTACAAATTTAATTGCACTTAATTATCCACACGTATGCGCAACACCGCAAGATTTATAATTCGCCTTGGATCGAGAGATCACCGATGTATCAGGAGCCTTCCAAAACCGCTGTATAAACTCGCGCAACACAACATTACCAGAGACATTTTCAACTTATTGCTATCCGAATATTGCAATAAACAATATAAATAATAGTTTATCCTTTTAATTTTTAATTACCTGTTTCCATCGAAAAGACAAAATTGACAATCAGTTCCAATATTCTTTAATTTAGATTTAGAGGAATTATTAATGAAATGCGAGTTAAAAGTACAGTGGGAACAACAGTAATTACAAAAACAGAACGAACTATTAACTGCAGCGCTACGAGAATAATTGCAGTGCAATTACCGCGGACAGTCTTCCGTTTTGCGATTCCCTCGAACGGGCTGGGATAAAATGTGGATAACAGGTCACAGTTATTGGTTACCCTTCGGAGGTGGACTCATTAAAACTTATAGAAGACTGGCTCTTTCGAGAATCTATTCCCTAGAAGAAAATGAAGATTCTGCCGTAGTGCGTTGCTCGTTCGTTTCACTTCTTTCTCATAAATTATTTAATATTGTTACATAGGATGAAGCGCAGAACTACTTTTCTGTACTGGAACATTGAGTGGTGGGGAATTTGGTGACATTTGTATCCACGGCAGGATGTTTTCAAGTTCGTCCACTCAGCTTGATTCAAGTTCGGAAATTTAATTGCGAGGGAACTCCGGTTAAATTGGGAAAAAAGTTTAATTGTTCGAACAAGTATTTGAGCGACGTGAGTACGGATGTTCTTTTCCTGGATGAAAGTTTCGAAATGCAATGGGCATAGTGATTTGTGCAATTTAATTTATGCGATTTTTACTTTAGGCATTTCGTATTTATGTAAGATCCGAGAATGTAAGATCCGATCAGTAGCAACGCATTTATATTTCTAAATAATTAAAATATTATAATATTCAATAAAGCACGAATCTTTTATGCGAATATCAATAACTTTTAATTTCCACAGGTCTGCACTGCCGAGAATTTAATAAGTAAAACTATTATAAAATACAATTATTATAAAGATTTATAAGTATGGTATAAAAATGATATTAAACTTTGAGATTAAGGAAGAATTTCGTAAGAAAGTTACTCTAAACTTTTCATAAGAAATTGACGTTGAATAGTCGACTTATTCGTATTTCCTATTAAAATACTCCTTGAATGTTCACTGAGGACAAATACACAGATAATACCAAGAAGGCTCCAAAATTGTTAAACTTTACTCTATGCAAGGCAAATGCGTATCGTTTCGTGCAATGTATCTCAAAGACGCTTCAACAATTTGTAGCTTTGATGAACATCTCCTTGTGGATACTCCTGAACTAAGCAACATATCTTCGCATGCAATTTCGATGTTCTGTGCTCGTGACATTCGTAGTGTCCCTCTCTTAGCCTTTCTATTACAAGTTTCCCATGCCCTGCAATTTTCGTGAATCCGAGATTCCGCAAGTGACATGTTTCTGAGAACATTCTGAACGTAATTTTGGGCGATAGGTACTTCTACAGGTGTTTACAATAAATATAAACAATTTTACTGCCGAAAAAAGAAATTTGTTATTATTCCTAAATTTGTTACATATGATGCCCCTATATTTCTTCTTCATATAATCAAATGTTAAACAACTTTTACGTCTGCTTAAAATTGAACGAATTAAAGTAATTTGGCGAACATTTCTTTTATGCATCACTATATTTTTATTAATTAATTTCAGGGTGTAATTTCGGGGGCCTCCTTAATCCTGTATATATTAATAATAGTGTGAAACTGTGTTTTTGCAAATACTCTGTGCATAGGAAGATTGTGTGTTCAAATCAAATCGTCTGGCTTCCCTCCTCCACTGCCCGTACACTTGGAGGCTCATTTGGGACGGAGGCATTTTACGACCACGTAGGTGTGACGAGCGGGGCGGAAAAAACGGAGTAGAAGGAAATAAAAAAACGATTATGAGGTACGACTTCTCCCAGATCTGAGGAAGGAAGGTTTACGACGATTGAGACGATGTGGGAGGAGTGTGCAAAAAAAGGCAGGAAGGGAGAACAAATGTCGAAGACAGAACGCAGAAGCAGGAATGGGAATATTTGAGGGTGAATGTCCGCCCTCAGGGTGGGTGGGAGGTCGCTGTGGCCGGAAGTTTGGTGGAGTATGAAAGGAACACGAAAATATAAGGAAGTGCGGGTGAAAGCACGATTGGTTAATAAGTAAATTCTAATTTGCTTTTTTCGTGGATCTGAACGATTTTTGTGCAGATGAAGGACTTAATGTCCTAAAGTATAATGGTGAGACATCATTGCGCCTTTAATTTATTCGATTGTTTAACAAACACAGTAGTTATTAGCACAGTAGTTCGAATGAAACGGGGTAATCGTGTATTTTAAATGATATAAAATATTTGGATCACAGAAATTGATTGACGCTGATTTATTTATTAATTTTTCCTATACTACTTGTAGTAATTACTCATTAAAATTATTATACTCGGTGTTTCGTTTAGAATTATCACACGGTTACTTACAATAGGGACACTTTTATATTGCATCATTTATTTTTGTTTAAGGGTATGTTAATAACACGTAATTCCACGTTTAGAACAAATATCCTGTTATTCGTATATAATTGCAAGAGGGATTATATATTATATGAGAGATTACGTTTCGATCGAGCATTACGTACATTTTCATTGTTCATTTCCTTTTGTTCCCTTGGTACTGGCCGATATATACATGTCTGAATAATTTATTACCAATCGAAAGTTTACGTATGATATATTTCAATTATGTTTGGCCCATTCACCGTCAGAATTTCCGAATAGTTTAATGTTTCGATTTATGAAGCTAGCCTTAATTTTATTTTAAGCCGCATCAACCGTGAATGCCATTCCGGCATCGTTCTATTTATATTTCTACTAAATGTTGAAATCCATTCAGAAGTTGTAACACAAATTAATTCTTGTACTCTTAGATTCCTTCATTGAATGTTGCTTAAAATCCGCAACTGGTAAGAAAACGTCATAAGTATGCTAGTTCAAAGTAAACAACTATAAAAAAGATATTGCATGCTTAATTCCTTTATCGTACGTAATAAATAATTAATTCTTTCCCGATGATGTGGCACAAATCGAGCAGTGAATAATCGTTCGTTCAAATATTAATTCTTCCTCGGGCATATCTGTTCACAGTAACTATCGGTGCTGCCAAATTCGATCCCAATACATCTCGTTGGCATAGCGTGTACACCTGCACGTACACGTACTGCAGTATTTGTGCAAAGCAAATAATTTCAACCACAGTTCCCCAGAAAATAAACCTAGAATACTAATTACGCCTCAACAATTTACTTTTAGTTAATTGAACCGGGACAAACAAACAAACTATTTTCGAAAAGCAGCAACCTCGTTCTAAAAATCGCAAGGACTACGAGATCGTCATTCGATGTATATGATAAGCAAGAAATAAACGAATGATTCTTAATGAAACGTTAATTATAAAATGAATTAAACATCCTCAACGATATTCGTACGACAATCAACAATGATGTGACAATAATCGAAATACTATTTTATTAATTATTCAAATTTCCAAATTAAATATAAATTAAATTTCAACTAGCTCTTAAACAATTGAAATTAAAGAAAGCAAAGGTAACAATTAATAATCCAACCATTTAATGCGATAACAAGGGAAAGGAGAAGAAAGTAATTTATTTTGAAAAAACTAGATCAACGTTCCCACTAGTAAAAAGAAAAGAAACAAGAGAATTCACGTCGCATACATACCTCGGTATCAACTTGTCTTCGAGCATGCTTGGCAGATCGTCCGTGTCTTCGTTGAGTGCAGTGAAGAAGTCTTGGAACTTGTCAGGAAAGCTGCTGGGTGGACAGCTGTTCATGGAAATCCGATCAAGCAGCTCGGCGGAGTTTTTCCTGACAGCCTCATGATGTCCCGGCACAGTTGACGTTGCCATATAGCAAACCGCCCAGTTCCATAAACAATCGCTTTAAAAGCGCAACTATATTCTCGTCAACCTTTCCCAACATTCGTTCCCAAATACCGCCGATGCTTGTTCGAGCGGAAATTCCTCGATTTTTCCGCAAGTTAAAAAAAAGGACAAAACAAAAAGACTTATAGAAAAAGAAACGTTCTTGCTCTCAGTCAGTTGTACGACAGTCTCCGTTTCATTGATCACCTGCCAAGTATTCGCAATGGAATGTACTATATTGCACACTTCAAAATTTCTTCGAAGGGTTACACAATCTTCCCTTTTCGAATTCACGAATCTCGATTACTCGCGGCAGGTAAAACTCATCGTTCGTTGTTCCAATCTATTCGTCACGCCGAGAAGAGTTTCGGTTCGTCAAACCGAGAAACATTTGAAACACCGCGGTACGCGAACAGGATCATCGATCACCGAATCGAAGTCAGAGCGTACGAAAGAATTTTCGATCACCACTGAAATTCACATGGATCGCGGGCGAACGTCGTCGAGAGTTTCAATGATTTTCGTGCCCAGCTACTGGTGGTCTTCCCTCGAAACGATGTGCGTATCGGTCGGAAGGAAATCGCGCCGACGTTCACTCGTTTCGCGAAGCGGAAGGCAGTGCTATTATGATCTTGAGTGGTACACAACGGGACGACCATTTCGCCAGGGCGAGCACCTGCTGAAAACTGACGCTCGAATAGTTGTTGCGCGTCGTTCTTGCCACGCTAACCGTACGCGGTACGCGCAAGCGTGATCCACCCCGTGAATTCTCCCTCGAAACGGCGATAACTCGGCGAAAGTGACCTTTTCTTTCTGGCCCACGGTGCCTACTTTCCCATTCTATCGCGTCCGTCGCGAGCGTGCCGCGTTTTCTGAAAAATTCAGTACGCGGTTGGACTTGGAGTGGTGCCTGGATGCATTCCCTTGGGTGGATTAGGAGAAAAATGATGCAAAAGAGGGTGGGAGGATTGTACGAGTCTCGTTTGGATGAAGACGCTGGGCTGTTTCGTATTTCTCACTTTTCGGTTTCGTTTCGAGTATTACTGCAGTTGATACTGCGGGGCAAATGGAATTCGTTGGGGCGAATTGATCGCTCAACAATAAATGTGAAATATCTCTGAAGGGATCATTCGTTTCGATTCTTTTTCCCAGAGTGAGAGTATGCCCTTACCGCTTCTTCATTTTGTGTTTATGAGACAGTTTACAATGATAATTTTATAGGCTTGGTCTTAATGTCTTCAAATATTTCGCCTTATGAAATTGTTAATGTGACGGGAATTTCTTTATCTTTATTATAATTTAGTACCGTTGAATGTCACCAAGTAAATTAGATAATACTTTTATCTTTACAAAGGAGAGAAATGCAATGTTTGAAATTGGCTGGATCACGAAGAACAATATGTGATTGATGCTTGGTTTCGATATCTGTTAAGATCTTGGAGAAAAGGTGTGCACAGTTTAAATCTGATTTGCTTGGGGAAATTATGAGTGAAACGAAGAGAATAAAACACTACTCTACACTTGTCTGTGTTATTATTAATATCCACATAGTTTTCATTCTTTCTAGAGGTTCTGCGATCAGATTCACAACGCTCGTGGCCCAACAGACCCAGGTACCGATTCCTACTGCGTAAATGAACACAATGAAACGAGGAAAAATACAGCTTTTACCAATCGAATTTATCCCCGGATGATATTAAAGAAATATAAGTTTCGTTCATTTCTGAACAAGAAATTGACTCGACTTCTGTATAAATAAAGGACTTTTTATTGGTCGTGAAGGTAAGAAACATACGTAGAAAGAAAGCACTCGTGTCAGCGAAAGCAACGACGGAAATAAAGCTCCACTCCATAAAAAGCTGCAACGCACTTTTTGCACAGTTGTTTCTTTTCCATCTGTCCGAACAAGAACCGGGGGAAAAATATAAATTAACATTAGTTGCGGCGAAAAAAAGGGTTTGCAGTGGAACGTGAATTTATCGAAAACTTGTTGCAATGATTGCAATAGGTCGATCAGAAGTGACTTTCCGAGTTAAATTTTTTGTTTTGAATTATTAGTTATTATGCTGGAATAATATAAAGATAGATTTATACACATATATTTGCCTTGAAAAGTTTTGATCTTTGAGTATTTAAATATTTGGATAGGTGCAAATTGGAAGGTGTGACATTTTATGTGCTTGAATAGTTGAAGGTATTAATTTTGGAGAATCCAAATATAACAGAATTATATTCACAGTATTTACAAACGTACACTTTTCTGTTATATTATTTTAAAGCGTTATGTTATGACAGTTAACAAACAGTTCGTAACAGAAAACATAAACTTATGATATGCTACACGAACAGGAGACATAAAGTATAATGATTCCGATGTTGTATTCAAGAGAATAAACATATGGATTACTGCGAGTATAAAGCTAAACTGTTGTCAGGCATTTACGAAATCGTGGAGTAAATTTACGAAGATGTTTGTTTTCATAACGATGGAAGAATTATGGAAATCCACATGCTTCTTTCAGACTAATATTTCACAAAGTTGAATGAAGTTTATACAATATCTTTTCAATATTACACATTTGCCCTTTAATAAAAGATTTTCATGAAACATGTCTGCTTTAAACGATGATCACGGCGAATGTATTGTATTGTATTTCTATTATTCTCTGGGAAAATCTAATTGAATTACAATTACTTACCCACACATTGTATTGTACTTACGCTAATATTTTACAATACGTACATACGATTCTCGCATACAAGTGTACCATTGCATTACGGTAATACTCTCAATTAATTATACTAACTGTGTTCGCAGAATTTAATTTATTTCTTTTACTTCTACATACTTTCAGCTATTCTGTGCGAAAATGGATTATTTTTTACTGTGTAAGTAATTTCCATTGTGGGATTAATTGTTTGTCGTAATGTGGGCAATAAACGCGATAGAATGATTGTCGCGGAAGTTGTTATACCAATAACAGTTTCCTCTAGGTCGACATTCTATATGTACGACAATTTCAGGGCGCGTAAAGGTGTATAATAAGAATGGAACAGGGATGAAGGGCAAAGCTTCCTATTTTAATTCTATTTAAATGAACTAAAAATATTTGGAAATATTTGAAACCATACAGTATAAATAAGGAAATTTTAGAACGTTTGTATATGTATAAAATAAAGCTTTAGAGGGAATGGTGTGGCCCAGGATGCAAGGGGGCGTATGTATCTGCGTGAGCGAAGAATGTCAAAATAAGTTACAACAAAATAATAGTAGTAACGGATGCTTCATTGCAGTGTCAGAAACAATTGGGAAACTTCAATTGCTACTAATTTATTCCACATATAAAAAACAGAAAACTCATGTCAAGTGTAACAAAACATAGCTGGGTAAAATTGATTAGAAAATTCATTCATGTCGGCATAAATTTGCTGACACATCGACGAAGATTGATTGAGCAGTGGAGGGACTGCCTTAAATAGTAGACAAACCGCCAGCTAATAGAGATTCGTTGAAGTGGCATAGATTGATGTTTTACATAATTTTCATCCTTACATGCCCTCTATATGCACAATTATAATTTACGAGCAGTTGATAACTTTCTCGACTACCTTTCATTGACATAAATATATTTTTAATAAATAATAAACAATTTTGCATAAGTAATCAATCTAAAATAGTTGTGATTATCGTTGATAAATATTATGAATGAAAATGTTCGAAAATATTGATACAAATATTGTAATCAGTATCCACTCTGGATCATATAATAAATAAATGAGTGCAAAAACAACGAATATATTAATATCGATATTACTTATTTCTACTGAAACGTGCAAAAATATTTGAAGAAAGTCTGAATAGTTTAAATTAATTCATTCTAAAATCCACTTTGTGCTACTAATTTTTAATAAAAAAAGAAAGATTCTCCTACATGTACAGTACACCATTCACGATATAAATTACTGCTCTCCCCTAAATCGTCTCATTTATTTCGTCTTCTCAACGAGAAATGGTCTGCAATTCGTAGCAGTCCATTTAAAATCCCTTGGAAAAGAAATCGTTCTAATCTTACGTATTGTCAAGCTATTCGCAGTCGAAATGGTTCAGATTGACGACGATCGGTCGGTGCAAGAAAATAGAATACGTGAACGATGGGAAGAATCTGTAGTAAAGGGGAGACTGGGAAAGGAAGGTAAACGTTCCACGGAGAAAGACACAGGTCCGTCTGCTTAAAGATTGATCGGTGAAATCGAGAAGGATAAGAAGGAGCTATAGATCCGTTACACACGCGGGCTGATGAAAACGTTCCGGAAAGTTAAGTAAAATTCGTCGCGACACGAGCAATATACCCACTCACGGATATTGCTCCCGTTTAATCAGAATTCGATAAAGAAAAACCTTCTGTCTGGCATTTTCCGTCGAGCCGTGAGAGTAAAGCTGAATCGTCGTAAAGAATTGAAGAACGAACGAAAGAGTAGTAGTTGGACAGAAGTTGTCACAAAATCGGAGACAATTCTTGAAGAGCTGATTCCCGACAATAAAATCTCGTGTCTTCCAAGTGGAAATATCGATGGAATCGAGAGAATCGTACAGTTTTTATTCTGTTTCATACTTGTTAAGATTGTGCGCCTTAAGAAGAAATATAAGAGAATTGGGAGGGTGTTCCTGGGGGTAGAAATATTATGATTATGACAGTAAATTCTGGCAAACTACGGGCGAAAAGTTTTTGATTTCAATATCGTAATGATACTTACGATTCTCTTTGAAGCATAGACGCGCTGTAATGTATAATTATTACTTAACTATATTTCAATGTCAATTGTATGATATTGTATATAATATTATTTCTATTAAACAATTTGCGTCAAATAATGCATTGCGTCACTTCATAGAAGAAGATATTTATTAAGGAAATGAAAAATTTAACTGGATAAATATTAATAATTGACAGTGTTACGGTTATAGTGGCACAGAATTTATTCTGTATTTGTTCGTGTTTCAATGGAACAGTCGATGAACGTTTCAATTAACACTGTTAAACTGTTCCTGTAATCATTCATTTTGTAAGTTAAAGTTATAAGTTATGGCGTGTCGAAAAATTCTGCAAAGGAATTTTTATACATTACGAAAAGTACCTATTTGTAATTTGCCATTTTTTTTATCGGAGAACCAGTTACTGTAGGGTTATCAAAGGGACGCGAGAACTTTCGGTTTACATATTTTAGATAAACATCTGGAAATGTTGATGAGATTACCTGAAATCATGCCCAGTCTTTCGCCGTGCTTGATATGTTAAATTTATGGAGATGAGTTTACGTGACTGCTTCCCAACGAATTTCCTATACAGCTTCAGAATAATTTTAGCAGGGCTGTTTCAAGCAGAATAATTATATTACAAATTTCATGTACTACATATTTGCATGACGTGATATGTAATTCGATGGAAGAGTTCGTTTACGAATAATTCAGTAGATCTTTATTAAAAATTATTTGCTATAACCGTTTAATTAATGACACATTACGATGAGAATAATAACACCTGCACGTATATTTATAAGCTCAGAAACTGTGGGCATTAATTTTTCAATATCACACTGTGGACATTATATATATATATATTATTAATTACTAAATAATTAAGGTGCCAAAGCTGTGGATATCATTGGTACATATAATTAATTATCCCATTGCTGAATATTTAATATAACGAGCTAGTTATTATTTCATCCTCAACGTACGCTACATGCACCGTCACGATCTGGTTGCATGCCATTGCCAGACGTTATTGTCAAATTTCTGCCTTCGTTCATAAATCCAGCTCACCGCCAGCTGGCAACCGCATCTTTGTGTCAACAGCATCGAGTGACGCTCGATGAAAAAGGGTTGACGACGAGGCACGAGGAGGATTATAAGAGGAGTAAGGCAGAAACGGCAAAGACCTATTCACAGATCAGTGGCCCTTTCGAGAGTTCGACGAGAGAAGCTCGCTTCAAAGACAATGCTCCTATCTTTAGACGTCACTTAAGATGTCGAAAGAGAAACCGCGTGTCAGCGACACCTCTCGCGACGAGCATGGTAAGGCATAACGTCAGGACGAACGGTTCTTCCTTTTTTTTAGTTAAAAATGATTCGAAATATTACGCGACTGTTTAGAATGATTCCGAGGTGAGCAAGATATATTTGGAGCTGAGTACTTGGGAAGATCGTGTGAATGGAGGGTACAGCGGCCCAAGGATTCGGGTGGACGTCACTGATTGTCGCCAAGGAATGTCTGCAGTGTGTATCCTAAACGAGTAAGAGCAAATAAGGTATAGAATGAGAGAGTAACTAAGAGTGACAGAATATATACAGTGAATGATGCGTGTGCAAGGTAGATCTAATGGAGAGTTAGAAGAGAGCTGATTGAGAATAGAGCAGAATAGTTTAAGAGAGAGTATCGTGAGAATCGTGTGAGAGCCATTGTTTGTTTGGGAGTTGTCGTGTGTCGACGTCTTAAAGCTAGTGTTTAATTGAAGCAGACCGATATCTTATTACCCTACCTGCCCTCTATTCTAATCTACGTGAGATAATACGGTATATAATATATTTACGTCGCGTTGCTTTCCCTTCAATTTTTTCGGGTTTTAGACATACAGGTATTATTCGCCGCCGCGTATTTTCAGTGTATTTGAATTCTTTTAAATGGATATTTTGAAAATATTTTAACAAGTAAATTATTCCATACTTTGTGTAAAATGTTGGAAATCGGCACTTAGGTGCGATCGTTACGCCGACCTATCTGCCCAAGCTGCTGTGTGCCGTGTTCGGGCTGGTATCGCGGTGGTGTATACACGTGCGCCGTTGCGTGTCAGTGTATTCAATATAAATATACATATATCTATACGTTACAGTCTACTTCTTGAATTGATTTCGATCTACCTTATATAAATCTCACAAATGTAAAGTAAGCTTTGATTTATTTATTATAGATGTTTATTGTGTGACTATATTATATTGTTGAAATAATAATATTTTAAACTACGAAACTGTAATTACTCACTTTGCCAACATTTTCTTGTCATTATTTTAGAAACTGGACGTTTATCCAGCGCGAAGAAATTGAGTTGAGACCTCATATTAAAAAGTATACCTCTGTACTAGTTAACAGAGTTTTAACGCAGTTTAAGTAATTACGGGTGAAGCTCGTTTAGTTTAAGTAGAAGTTCGCGAACAGTACGGACAGTCGTTCAGCTTAAACAATTAATTATGGTGCACGTTACAGCTCTGGATATGAACTGTGAATTATTGTTCTTAGTAATAATTCTTTAATAATCATAATAATCGCCACATATAATTCTTTTATATTTAAAACTTTTGATAAAAGGTGCACAGATTCATGGAAGTCGCAGGTGCAATTGCTTTAATATTTTAGACGAAGGTATTCGTCTTTTGTAAATGTTCAAATCGTATTATTCATATTGTTTGTAATTAACGTTGTGTATGTACGAATAAAAATTATATCCATGGGAAAGTAATTATTTTCCCTGAATACGTAATAGCGCCATATTCAAGAATTTTTTTTATTGGACGCAGATAATTAGGAAAGGAAGACCAGAATTAAATTCAGTTCTTACACGTATAATGACTATTAATAACTGTAATCGGTCCTACAGCAAATATTTTTTCCCGGAATTTCACGACAGTCGTATCTGTTAAAATTCCGTCGTTGCACTTGAACAACGTGAGTAATGGGCTTTTGCTGAAACAGGATTGCAACGAAACGAGAATGAGGAAAATTGGGGGGAATTGAAAAAACAGAGACAAAACTCGTCAGAGGAAGAAACGGATGTTAATTTTTCAAAGGCCAAAAATAGATACCACTCTACAAATAATTTCGCGAAAACACTAACAATTTCATCCATCAAAGAGCCGGAGGAAGCAAAGCGAAACTGTGGCTGTCGTGCATGTTGGTTTTGACTAATGGCACGCGAGTTTTTGCGAAAATGGTAGAAAAAAAGACCCCAGAAAGTAACGGAATGACGAAGGAGAGCGGGGTAACCGATCGTGAAACACGATTCTGGCGATAATTCCGTAAATAAAAGTAAACGAGTATGGGAGGCCGGAAAATTAAATGGTAATTAAAATTTTAATTAAATAGCCGCCTGATTAAACAGGCGGCGTATATTCCTCGCAAGCGTGCCGCTCGGTAAAACGGGGAATTCAATTAACAACGTTCGTGGGAGACACGAAAATAATTTTAAAAAAATTCGGACACGATGGATCACTTTCCGCCGAGACACATCGTGATTCTGAATTAAAAATTGTTTTTAATATTCCGCTGTTCTATTTAAGATGTATTCCGGCATTAACTTTATTCTATTTTATTGCAAGGTAAGGAAAGAATAATTATCGTGCAGCAATTCGATCGTGATATTACTCTTCTCGTTTTAATAATACTTTTCCTGAAATGTTCGTAGAATTATCTGAGAAAACGATTTGTGGGAGCATGTGAACATCTCCAAAAAGAGGAAAATAATAGACTTCAATAAAAAAAGGAATGAAAAGAAGACAGTTATTCGCAACCCACAAACAAAATATCAATATCGTAAAACGATTAAAACGCTTCGATTACAAAATTTTCAAAAACTCCTTTAACATGCTTGTGTTAAATAATTTCCGGCCCAGTGAACGGAAGATATATCGACTTCCACCTGCGAATGACGTTCACTATTGATGACCACCGGTCTAAGCCAAGAATACTGAGATCCACGAAAAAATATTCTTAAAGACAATACTTAAGCACACTCTCATTCTCTTTCACCGATATAAATTCAGCGTACAGTGCCACAAATTTTGTCTGCGCATCACTGCCACCTAGAAAATTCACGAAACCGTCTAACACGTGTCACGGAGCATAAAGACGTTTCTCACAATCCAGCCGTCCATTGAACGAAGGAGAAGCAAGCTGGAAACAAGGGGATACATATAACGACGAAACAGGGGTGGAGAAAAAAGCCCCAGGAATCGAACAGCCAATTGCGGTTCAGCCGAAGGGTCGAATTAGTTGGTCATTGACCGCTGCGAAATTTCCGGAAATAAAGTTATCCCGCTCCAGTTGGCAACCGGCGAGGTATCAGTTTGGGGTATATTGCGAGGGAACGTGTGTCACGGAATTTTCTTGCCATTAATTTATCGTTACTGGAATGACGGAAGGCGGCCTTAAGAACCGTGGGGGATCGATAGCTGTTATCGCGGTTGTCACCATGGATACATCAAAGCTCGTTCGTTAACGTTTTGATAATGATTGAGACTAGCCCCGCGGCTTATAAATTACGGGGGGTTAATGAAATTCAAACGATCGATCGGAAAGAATTTTCGTGCTGGATCGTCACGATGGCGAGCGATTGCTTCAATTCCCAAACGCTGCGTGGACATTCGGAATGCTCGATTAACTTTATTGTGGGAAATTTGTCATTAATTTCTTATTTTTTCCTGGGAATTTTCATTTTCTTCCGATTGTCCACTTCACTTCGTTTGTATGACAAGTACGAATAGCTTAGTTTGTGCTGGATAATCCCGGGTTTTTTTATTATACGGGTTGTCGTATTTTATGATAAAGGTCTGTCGCTTTAAACTGGGATAGAATGTTTCCTCGAAACATTAATTCATATAATAAATATATATTTCGCATACTTGTTGTGTATTTAATTATTAATTATTTTCAACGATACATTATCGCAATGCACATTTTTACATATATGTAACTTATGTCACGATAAATAAAAGTAATAAAATACATATTGGTGAAACTTTTCTGCATAAATTTTATATTTCTGCGGAAATATACGCAGCCTAATCATGGATCTATCTAATCTAATGACTGTCGAACTCGATGACGTAGGGAACGACATTTAACGAATATCGATTCAATTCACAGAATATTTGCCTACCTATTATCAGAAATTTATCAGCGTCCAATAGGAAATATTGAAACCTTCGTTTCAGTATATCTAACAGTACAATTCGTTCAGTCGAACTCGTTAAAATAATCGAATGCGAATCTTTCGCTCCACGAATAAACTATCGTATAATATTTCGTCGTATAGAAAGCCTGTGAGATCCTATAAAGTGAATCGCGCGAACCACTCGAGAATTAAAATATAAATACACCAAGGTAGAAAAATAGAAAGAAAGAGAAAGTGACACACTCGTGGAACTTGACAAGCACTTCACCGGGGGGATTAAATTTAAGATAATACGTTCGCGTAGATTTAACACAGTTAACTGACTGTCAGAAAAATGTATAAGCAGGGCAAATAATGTATGATATAATTTGTATGATTTCGCCGGATAGAAATATATGCTTCGAACGATACCATTGCTTGACGACAACGTTGCATAAAAATCGCATAAAAATTACCATCGGTGGATGATTCTTCGAGCAAATATTTATATATAATGAGGTAAGTCCCGAGTTAATACCAGGAACGGGCTGATTGAAATGATCTTATTTGGAAAATTTGTACAGTAGAACCAGTAGTGTACGCACAGTATATTTTTTTCTAACTGAATTATTTTCAAAGCTGTTAATCCTACCTTCAGCCTTACAAATGATTTTTCTTTCGTCTAACATCTACCCATTATTATCAGGACTTCATTGGAAACATATCGCTACACCCTTAGAAAATAACTTTGAATATACCATTTTTGTACCACGTGAGAAACATAGTTGCATAATTATCTCGTTTACTTTAAAGAACGCACAAATAAGAGTCGACAGGTCTTCAGGGAGCATCTTGCCTGCTTCTGATGCACTCTTTTAAACAACCTGCAATGCAAGTTCGTACCTAGAACAATCTCTTTAGTAAATTCAGCGGAATTTTTCACAGAACATATTTTTTCATTTTCGTATCCTAGGAAATATAGAGTCAAGGACGAGTTTATCTTAGAAAAATCTAAGTAAAGGAAAATATTCTTTGCGAACGTTTAAATGTTTTTGCGAACGTAGATTAGAGAGGAAAAATATTTAAAAAACGAAGTTGAATAGCTGCCCATTGTACGTTTAATTAAGAGACACTGCAAGTTTCATTCTACCTACGCAAGATTAATCTTTGCACAAGATATCAGGTCGACAAAACTGATTGAAAATGCTCTCTGATATCGTGACACGATTCAATATTGCTTTTAGCTTTCCCCACTTTCATTTATTTTATAACAAACGAAAATACAGAAAATTGTGAACATATCTCTGTTTAATTTATAATATTGTAATAATTTAATATTAAAGTAATTTCATCAAAATTATTTTCATATAAACGATTATTTTGGCGTATGTCGAAGAACATTATTTTATTATTGAATTGTATAAAATATTGAAATTTTCCTCTTAAAATATAAAGAAGATTAAAAACTGTATTTTGAATAAAATATTCTGTAGATATACCGTACTCCATTCAAATTCAACCTTTTTTCAGATAGTCCATTGCACAGATAGTCCAAGATTTTGTTAACGACCGTTTCCTAGCTGTTCCAGGGAATGACTCAAGAATTGAACGCTGTGTTTGACTATTGAAAATATAGAAATAATGGTGGAACCTTCTGCGAATTTTAGTGGACAAATGGCGGTGATTTGCAAAAGGCAAGTACATATATTGTATATTCTATCGCCAAATGTACCGTGAAATCATAAAAATAATTTCGTGCGTCATGAACGTTGCTTTAAATGCAGTTGCAACGGGTTAACGGGATCAATGTTCGATTGAATATTAATCAAGTGGTGCACGCGCAAGTTAATTTTGTACTCTCAATTATGCATTTACTGCCTGAATCAATGGTGAGAGTTTGTCGATGCGTGGAATAAGGGGACCATAATAGTTTAATACTCCCGTTAAAATCATTTTACGAGTTGCTCGTGTACACAGGTGCACGGATATTTGCAAATATTTTAGAGCAAACGATATTTAAGTACTGTGTTACGTAAATGTTTAAAGTTAATTGTAATTATGGCGCTGGTCATGGTGAAAACATTATTTTGTCTTTGTTGTGCATGATTTTAATCTCGGCTTCTTCTCGCTTGAAAACCAATCTAGTTGCCTCAATAGTTTTCATTTCAATTAGGCTGCCAAATGATCTTATTCTTCAAATTGCAAATATTAACCAACTTATAATCTAATTATCTAATAAACTCAATACATCAAACGCTTAATTTAAGCTATCGTAGGATTTACTGTTTCACCAGCTAATTGTTAGAAAAATCTAAGTAAACCAAAATCAGCCGAAGTGCTTAACAATTGTTCTTAATTAACCATTCATAAATTATTTTCCACTCCAAGACCGGTGGAACCTCGAACCAAAATTAAATCACGCTCAAGTACAACTTAAGATACCATCTAGTACAATAAATCTCACGATGCTATTCCAAGCATACGATCGCGTAATACTCGATACAGAGTGGCAATAAATTTTAGGAACCGAATCCGTTACAGATCGCTGCATAACAACCAGGAGACGTTTCTGGACGACGTCAGTCTATGGATAGTGGAGCCAACATTTCACAGCATAATTGTGTACAGCGTAGCCATCCCCATAGCCTCGTTCTTTGGTATCGTTGGAAACGCTTTAATTCTCTACGTTCTATGCGAGGGAAATTTCAAGACGTCTGTGTTCACGTATCTGACAGGTCAGACCGAGTACCAAGCCCCTTAAAAGCTTAGCAACGATCCACTGTGAAATTCGTTTTGCTTCGATACCGGTTGGAACTATTCGAATTTCTTCCTTCTTCCTCCTTCCAATTTCGTTCTTTCCCTCTTAAAAGTCACCGGCATCGCCTGCACGGCGATAACTCGAACCTTCCATTTTATTGGAAAAGTTCGGTCGATTTTGCTTTTTCTTTCGCGTCGAAATTTTACGGAAACTTTAAACTTATTGTTTAATTGTTTCGGGGTTGAAATTTTCCCATTGTCCGAACGCAGCAAAGAAAGAAATGGGAGGGTGTACGTAGCGTTTGTGGCATGCTTACGTGTGAGAATGCAGGTGAAGTAATGTCATAATGTTGCACAGATGTTAAAATGTATTATGACAAATTTATATCGGTACAAAGATAACGTTCTTCAAAAAAGATTGTACTGATTGATTAAAAGTATTACTTTTGTGTTTGCCAATTATATATTTACAGTTTAAATGCTGCTACTTTAATTGTAACATCGAGACGCAAGGGCAACGATACTAATGTAAACTTATTCTGCAAGAAAAAACTTGTGAAGGCTCAATTCGAATAGGTTCAAAGACACAGTTTCTGACAATTCAATTCCACCTTGTCCCTGCATAAACGAAGACTAAGATTTACGATAAATATCCAATACCAAATATTCGAAGAACGAAATACACGATTTATCTGCTATAAGTAAAACAAAACGTCCAGAAAACTAATCCTAGGTAGATTAAAACATTCATAAGAATAATTATTTGAAATTTATCCAACAAATGTTAACAAAATCAACCATTCTACCTAGAAATCGATTTTTCGCACAATTTAGAACAGTGCCGATTACTTGTCAAACAAATATAGAGGGGGGTGCGTTAATTGAACTTTTCAATTCCATTTATTTCACAGTCCTCGCAGCCGCCGATATTGTCACCTGTTCTATGCTGTTGTTTTCCGGTTTATCGAGAGGTGTTTTCTGGTGCAAAAATGGATGGCTGGAATTCGACGCGTTCGTTTATTTACCTGTCGTTTCCGTTTCGTCGAATCTCTCGGTTTGGGCGACCATGTGTGTCGCTGTCGATAGGCTGGCGATAGTTCACAGGTAACGAAATAAAATAAAAATAATAGAGTTAAGTTGGTTAATCCGAAATACTAATTTCATGAATTGACAATTTGACTGAATAATTTCATAAGTCACAATTCATAGGAAAAATATCCAGCTGCCTGGCACAGTTGAGAAACCTTTATTCATTAATTGTTCATTTATTCTGGGATGAACGTTTGAAACATAACATTTCACTATTATATTATAGTATTTTCTTCAAAATAAAAATCATATTATCTTGTTTTTTCCTAGCATTTGCACATAAAATATACTGATGACCACCTGACGTGGTCGGACACTTTTCTGCTTCGTTATACAGGGTGGCCCAAAAGTCGCGCAGTATCCGGAAATGGGGGTAGCTGAGGTGATTCTGAACAATTTTTTCCTTGACCAAAATATTGTTAGAAGCTTCGTGCCTGAGTTGTGCGCGCAGTTGTGCCTGAGCTCGTGCTATACGGGCGCCCTCATTGACCAGTGTTTCTTGTTAAGAACTCAAAAATGAAGCTTCAAACAATATTTTAGTCAAGGAAAAAGTTGTTCAGAATCACCTCAGCTGTTCGCAGCTGTCAATTCTTTCTCCAAGCTGTTACAAATGTTCAACAACTTGCAAACTTGATTGCCCTGTACGCTCTACACTTGTAACCTCCCTTATCGATACCTAGACCACGTAAAAGTGGTTGCTAAGAAACTTTAACAAGATCCAACGTTTTCATCGCCAGTCTACCGAGATGCAAACCACCGAAGTTCTGCAACCGACGGTTAGCAAGAAAGTTGATGACTTTCTTCGGCTGTTTCGCCACTTTGATCAACATACCGTACTGTCTGATCTACACTTACAACGAGCAAGGGGACCTGGTCACCACAACCTTTTTCCACTCGCGGTACGCAAAATAATATTAAATAACTATAAACGCAGATAAAATGTTTGGATGTTAAATGCACGTACGTAAAGCATTTCATATTGTTGTTGAACTGGTTGGTTTGAACGGAAATTCATTATTTGTTGAAAAGTTAATACTTGTTGTATACTACCTAACATTGTTTTTGGAACTGAAATCGTCGTTCGTATTATGTATACGGTAGTTCTCTTATCATTTCAACCTAAAATACATACGTCGTTTTTGACAGGAGTAAATCGTGTGACATTGGGTCAGAAGGGCTTCTATTATAATTAGAAAGATATTTCCTTCAAGCTTATACTTTTTAAGTTTTCAAGGGCATAGATATTTTTAAAAATAGTAAAATGTCTTCTTCTTGTGCTACTTATAATTTTGCGATATATTTCGAGTAGAGGACAGTTATATTTATAAATTCCAATATTCTTCTGCAGATAAAAAGTGCATAGATTTATTATTGCGTGAAAACGTTGAATAATAAAATAAAAAAATAAATAAATACTGTCCCATTTAGAGAACAGTCTTATTTTTTCAAACTATTATTAATATTCACAAGGAAATTCGAAGCTTTGCACAGTATTTTAACGAAACTAGATCACTTGAAGTAAATTTGAAAAGAAGAGCCGATATATTTTATATATATATTTTAATTTTTTAATTAACTTCTTATTCGTTTTTCAACTTTTCATTTTTTAATTGACTTAAGAAAGCGCGGAAGATAATCTTATAAATTTCTCCTTCCTTTTTTAATGCGTACTTAAATTGGTTTAAGATTAAAAATTTAATTAGTGCACAGAAAAAAGAGACGAACGTGCTTCAAGTATAAAATATGGATTACATATTCAATAATGTAAAGTAACCGTTCTATACTATTTTACTGTGTCTACATTACGATAATTATAATAATGTTTGTACATTATTCATTGAATACCTCTGCATCAAATAGTTATAAAGAAAAATGTTCTCCCTTTGTTATTATCCGAATTTCGTTTTAACTTACTATAAACTGAAACTTTTCCATTCCATCATATGCAACTGCATTTGATCTCACTGCAATCATGTTCTAGTTTATGCTAGGTATGTTTACGTTAATTATAATTTGGCAAAACAAAGTAAACAACAGTGTTAGTTACAAATAATGTTCAGTGTAGGATAAGAATTATCACATTTTCGTGTTATTAAATTATGCGGTAATCAACTTTATTTCAGCGTTGCACCTTTTTCATTCTTCATTCCTCTGTTCGTCTGTTTTCCTCTGCCAAGAATAATATGTTTCTTGTTTCTGCATTAATACAAAGACTTAATTTTTTTTATTTTTTACGATGATTGCTAACATTTATGTCACTTGTTATTATCCCGAATTACTGTCACAAATTCCATTTCGCAGGTTGTTCGATCTTCAAAACTGGCTGCAATTCTTGATATTTGGTATGGCACCGACTATAATTTTACTGGTTGCGAACGTGATAATGTGTCTGTCCATAAAGAAGACCCTAAGGCAGAGGCAACTGGTGTTAAAGTGCAAGAATGTACGCGAAGGAAATTGCCTGAGGGTACGTGAATTATAATTTAATTACACAAATTGGTCAACACAATTGCAGCTTCAGTAACTCTATTAAATCGTTAGTTTATTTCGATTCAAACTTGGAGCAGCAAATATTACCCACCCATTACAACATATTAAATAAACGTATTATAATAAATATTGTACACTAAACGAACTATCATCGCCTAGAGAAAAGTTCTCCTTCGATGGGAGCTTGGAAATTTGATAAGTCCCATTTATTTATTTTTATGATAGTATATTACGTCTTCATTAAAAGAAAGAAACCGGGAGTGATAAATAGCGAGTTGAATTATAATCCGTGTTTGAACTAACTGTGATACTCATATATAATAATAACAATATCCAGATGTGTACAATAATAATATTCAGATGTAACGCCGTATAATATATTGTGCAACGTATAAAATTATTTCCAGGGACGAGTTCAAAGTAAACAGAATAATCAAATAAAACACAGATTTCTATAAATATTTGCCCCGTCTTAGGCAGGCTCAAAGCTACAGCTGTTCTCGATATTTCATTAACTTCAAGCGTCACGGTGAACTAGTAAAAATTAGACACGGCTATTTATAATTAATCATTTGTATCCGGCACGAGATTCGATTGTCTATAAATATCATCAAATGGTTCAAATTCGCCCGCGTAATAAACTCATTATCAAATCAAATTCGTGGTTCGACACGATGTCGAACAGAGTTCTTGTCGACCGAAAATCTTTCTTTACATTAACTAGTGTTATGCTCATTAAATTGGGCACGTGAAAAATTTTGCACACCTCCCTTCTCACGTGCATTTATTGGCACCGGCATATTATCAGCTGAACAATACACACGGTGCTCCACTGCCACGACTAATAATAAGTAAGTTTCATTGAGTGAAACCTATTAGTAGAAGAAAACTCTGCATAAATTATTGTTGGCTCAATTAGATGCTCTGCCACCGTCTCTAAATCGTGCTTATCGTTGAGTACACCCATTTAGCCGGACAGTTTGGTTGTTCCATAGGACGAAGCACGAATGACCGTGATGCTTGTTGGCATCGTGTTCATGTTCCTCATCGGCGAGGTGCCAACTCATTTGGCATCTAGACGCAGCGCCGTGTCTCTCCTCTATGGAGGAGACCCAACGAAGGTTCCGGAATATTGCATGGAAAGGTGAGTATCGTCTTTGAATAACAATAGCAAGGAGGTACAAGAGAATCTAGAGTATAGCTAGCGCGGCACGAACGTTTCCCATCGAGTTTAATTCTTTAAACCACAATCTCGTATTTGCTGTTAAATAAAAATCGATACTCCCACAAGAATGTTCGATAATGCGATAGAAATTGTTTGGCTAATTGAATCTCGCTGCGCTGAAATACGTCACGAGGGAGTGAAAGCTAGAAAGCTTAGAGACCCGAGCTGTGTGTTAGAAATAAACGAAACGCATGCGAGGTATTAATTATTACTGGTGGCCAATTTAATAACGCCCCTTCTTATGTATAAGTAAACCATGGTTTTCCTCATTTTATCCGACAGATTTCGCATGTACGCGACACTCCTCAACGCGATATCGAGTTCGGCAAATTTTGTGCTGTACTGCTTGCTGAGCAGACGTTTCCTTTCACATCTGAAGCATCTTTTCACCGGCAAAGCTGTTCAGAGGGGTGGCACGTTCAGAACTGGCATACCCTGTGCAGTACGCGAAAGAGTGTGTAATAATGTCGTGAATAAAATTCAATGCACGGCGGAGGGTTATCTATAATTTTGAACTTGGTTCTTTTCTAGGTTTGTTAACGTATACCAGTGTAATAAAGTACCTATGTGAACGCTTCAATTCTTCCCCGTGTTTGTTGCGCAGATATCTGTTTTGTTCTTTTAACAGCACTCTACGCATTGAGTGTTTAGTTATTATTATTATACTTCATGCAAAAATTATATTGCAATAATTATTAACGAATAAGTATTAATATTCGCATTAATATATTAGATACTTTTGAAAGGATACAATATTATAAGGTATGGGTCGACAAAGTGATCCTTTATTTGCAATTATTGCTTTATTTGGCAATACTTTATAGTTCACGAGGTAGTTTTGTGTGCACGTTTCATAGACCGTGTTACACGTGACAATTCGATTTTAATATCATTAAAACGCTGCTCGTCGTTGGCAAGAATTGTGTAATCGTGATGGTAGAAAAATAAGAATCAGAGCAAGTGAAACACTGTAGTCTATTTTGTAAGTTTGTAAAAAAGGTGACAACGAGGTACAGATATTATTCTACGAAATATATCGAGCATCTAGATTTTCATTTTAGTACTTCAAAATTTTTCCAAACAGAAATAATCTATTAAATACTGATTATTGCGCGATTGTTCCATTCGAATGCATCATTCACGTGTACAACCCTATTCTGGTACGTTCATATACAAAGTACACAAGTTTCGACATTAATCGCACACAATTTTAAACACCACAATATCTCTAACCACTGGTTTCGCTACATAATATCGCATAATTTGAAAACCTGGTTACAAGTTTACACCTACGCATATTATTTGTTGATTAATAACGTTTAATTACTCGACTAATATATCATTCGTAATACAAGTTTTGGTCAAAATTATTCGAATTTTTCTGACTTCGTTGATTTCGCATAAGGAACCTACGTTTATTTACCGTCGACGTGTCGTATTTCTTTAAATCTGGACTAACGGGCACGGAAACAAATAATTTCGAGGCAGGTGGAAGATTCTGATAATTCTGTTGTTCCTCGTCCTTTTTGCGAACACTGAACAAGTCTGACATGACATAGTAAAGAAGCTCTACTAAGCTTATCACTGAACCGCCGAGGCAAAGGCCAAAGATTCCTCCGTAAGATGCTGAAAGTAGCTCACAGTCAGTATTTAATTATAGTTAAAATGAGAAGCATCGAAATGAGAATATCCCGTTACTAACGTTTTAATACCTTCCGTATATCTAGTTATACTTAGGAACATTAGTCGTTAATTCAAGAATATAAAATGGCACAGAGAAAGGAGTGTTTTCATCTAAATTTCCAAAAAGAAACGTATATGTTACGATTCTGGCGTAATTCACAATTGTGCTTGACACGTAATTTTGACGAAACAATTATTTTGCGAGCGTCAATAACTTCATTGTGTATATTTTATCATGCTTGAAAATTGATGTTTATTTTAAATGCCAATACTATTACGATTCGTGATGCATAAAGGAGGGAATACCGTCTAATCTAATCTCTGAATAAAAGTTTAGATTGAAACATATCTGAAATTAGTTCGTAGTAATAATTTAGTTTCGTTTCCTTCCTTCGGCAAATTTTGCGAACGTATTCAGAGTCTCAAAAGTAGAGGAAAAAAACCCGTTATTATCTAATTTTCCTAGCCGTACTCTGATATTAGCCATTTACACCTTAGCGGAAAAGTTCCACGAACGAGTAGATAACTTTATAAGAAGTTTCACTTACCGAGAAGGCTGTCCCATCCTAAGATAGTTTGCTTTCGGTATTCGAGGTATGTACCATCGCGAAAATACACGTAGAGAAACGAAGTGTTCTGGATATTCAAGCCCCGTCTGAAAACGTACGCGCATATTATCTGGATCCAAGTATGTAATATGTTAAACGAAACTGATTTAACATTATTGAAACCGCGAAAAATTCTTTCGAATTTGTTCGTGAATTATCTGTCAATTATAATATTCGTTTCGACTCCACGATTGTTGCATACACAAATAAACGGAGTTTCGTATTCAACAATGAATTTTATATTGTTCAAGTTGATAAGTAGAAAAAAACGCTGGCGTAATGTGTCAATTATTCTGAATAATTTACGTATATCTGTTTAGACACTTATGTGCTTCTGTAGTCTTGATAGACTACAGATTCTGGTGATTTTGATGTGCTATATTATGTTTCTCTTTTTTTTTTTGAAAGTCTGTTACTTACGTCATTTCAGATTCGTATCCTATGTTGGCCCCGGGTATCGATTCAGAAACTACTTCGTAAAACTTATCGATGCACTGTGGAAGGCAGTTACAGTCGTTCATATGGGACGCTTTCTCGTGTGATAGATTTCCTGTTTTACAGTTACAGGTGATGAAAAATATATAATTCTTGAACAGCCATTAAAAATTGTAAAACACAGACGTTCACTTTCAACGTTTACAATTTTTGTTCTCATTGCAAAACGCTACTAATTTTTTTAAGGAGCCGAATGCCTATAAGTAATTACTTTGTAACACTTCTGTACGATTAGTTAATTAAATCCATTCCTTTAGTTTTCTTTATTTGAAATGGGAGGTTGAGTGTTTGTTGTTTACTTACTTCTATGAGCCAGGATGCAGTCTACGTCCGTCAAATAACAGGTACGCTCGTTCGGATCTGTTAGCAAGTTGAATGAATATTAGTAATATCTCATGGGATATATTCCAGAGAAACTTGTGTAATGAATAACATTCACGGAATTACTTACGCTCATTTGGATAAAAAAAGGGCAAACAGTCGCAAGAAACATAAATCTGTTGCTGCAAGCATTCCGAAATGCACGTTTGATAACTGTATTTCCGTTCTCCTGGGGTCTGAAAGTGTAATTAAAAATGAATATACTTATCATTCTAGAGCCTGTATGTTTCACTGTTTTAAAGATATCGCTATCAACAATAGCGATTTTTAAATAAAGGTTCCAATTTTTGTCTTGCATCGAAAACCGTTGTTTTAACCAATTACTTGTCGGAAATTTCATGTACAATATACAGACAGCAGACAGATTTCTAACAACTGGTATTTACCTTCTCAAAGCTTCCTAAATACACTTTGAAGCTTTTCCAAGAGCTTTTCGGAAGCTGTCTTAGCTTCCTTTAGGTACGTTAAACAAATAGCCTCCAAGAAAGTGTAGTAGAGCTTTTTAATGAACGAAAGATTAATATCAAGTGCTAATTGAAGTAACCTAGGACGGCGCAAGTATAAGATATGACATAACGAAATAAAAAAGAGATATGATAAATATGTGCATTAAAAATTTTGTTTGCAGAGATTATATTTTTCATTAGACATTAGACTATTCACACTTGTCCGCAGAGCAAACAAATAAATGATCGTGACGAATGCCACGATTTTAAACTTAACTCTCAGCAGAGCTGCATTGACTTATGGGACAACTTAATATGATAAATAATCAGTTTGCACGTACCTCCCCGTCGAATAGGCACATTCTCGTACGCAAAGGTATCTTCTGAAGTTCCTTGGAGCTTTGAATTTTCGTTCCACTGAGCGCCATTGACATTACGTGGCCCGGTTGCAAAGATGCGGATTGTGCACCGATATCCGGATAATCCAGAGGATCGTGGACCAGCACGCTGGCACCCACATACTGTCTTACCGAGCTTTTGTAATTTTTACTGTCGATGTTCAAGGCGACCGCCAGACCGACGTCACGACCGGTTCCTGGCGCGAACTGATACATAAAGTGAACGTGAACGATCATTTTGTTGATTATTTTAGTATAAATTGAAAATGTGGTCGAGTTGCGCCTATACATATATGTATAATAATTTTCGCTAATTGTTTGCGTTAAAATTTGCTCCCAGAATTTATTTATGATATGTTTCTTGGGACTTTACGAAAAGTTTCTTCTTTTATCGAAAACAATATCAGGAAAATGAAGCGTAGAATGGATGTTACTACATGTATTTTAAATCTTTCATCTTGCAATTGGTGTGTTTAATCAGTATTTTGTATTATTGCATTTGACGAAGAAGTCTTTGTCACGGATAGAGCTGTTGTTCTTTGGGGAATTCAAATTACAGCATTAGCAATCGAGTATTAATGTCGCTTTGTTGTGCAAGTACTTTTGCAAGGATATTTCTGAAATAAAAAAATTCAGAGGGTGTGTTGATTTGTCATTTCATTCTTTATTATAACTTCAGGTGGCTTTTGTAATTTAATTAACGACTTTAGATAAGGCATACTCGTGCACGTGTAATTATAGGCACCGCAAAGATTACGATGACATTATGTACTTCGACGTCCGAGATTGTGTTTGTTTGGTAATTGGGAGTTTTTGGATTTAATTATTAAAAGTCATTACCAGAACATCGTCCACGCCAGGCAGAAAACCATTGGGCTCTTGTTCTTGAAGATCCTCGGCGGTGCTGGATATATTCATCAACCATGCATCTTCGTGGCTAGAAGGGCAGGAACAACAATGTTAAACCTCGAAATGAGAAAGGCAAAATTTGATGAAATGCTTTAGCATTTCATCAAATTTTTGTTGGTTTAATAATTTATTATTAAACCAAAATGTTCAAATAAACTATATTTCTTATCTGTGATACATTTACAAATTTCGTATGAGGGTTAACAGGAAGAGATCCACTTTAATCCAATTCAAATAAATTCTTACTTGTAATCGAGCGACAAGTCAAAATGATAATTGAAGCCACAGCAGAAGCCTTCATTCGATTTCACCGTTTTGAAGATTTGGCTGCAATCGTAAATTTGCCCCAGCCAGGAACATCTTACTAAAAGTAAGTTGCACGGTTGCATCAGCTGCAGCAAAGAAAGATACGTTTCTTTTCTTAACAACAGAAATTCAACGCATATTGTTATCCCGTGGCCAGCGTGTTCTGCTCGGGAAAAGAATCTTAAAGCCTCGATAATGTTGAGTTAGAAAAGGAAAGAAAAATAACGAATCTATACAATCGATATTCCATGCGTGTATATTTGTCATCATATCAATTATTTGAAAATTGTAGCGTAAATAATGGACAACAATATTTATAGACTACCAATGATCCTCCATAAGTTGCTTAACAGTTTACGCTATTACTACCACCGGTGCGGTATGAGTAATGAAGCCAATAAATTAATTAGAACCAATATAGACAAATGAGTGAAAACAAAGACAATGGCGACCAAAAATTCAGCCAATTATTATTTACTCCACACAAGCTGTATACTAATATTTCTGTACGAAACTATTCTCCTTACTTATAAGACAAACTGAAGTATATTCGCTGTTCTTATCTACTAGAAGGAACATCGTTTCCCATAAGCCACGTCGATGGAAGGTTCTATAAAGATTCAAGAGAAGCAATGTTTACCTCAAGCATGAGCTTTTCCACGCTGTAACCGAGTATATCGAGAGCCCACGACGCGGTTGCATTATCGATTTCAATTCTATCTGGCCGTATCAGTTTCATCAGGGAAGCGAACAGCTTGTTGCTCATGTCCATATCGAATCCATATGCCAGTCTATCAAAGGAAATCGTTTTTGTGAAATACTGCACGTAGTTTCATGATAGCCTCGTTACGTTCGCGAGGTCTGATATCATTTATTTCGTACGCGTGAACGCGCGAAATAGATTTGTCTGACAATGAGTGTTTTCATGAAGCGTAAGATTAACGATTAATGGTAATGGATTTCGAATTTTGAAAAATGAAAAGTAAGTGCAGACTAATGCAAACTATTGTACAATACATTATAATGGCGATAAACTGTTGTGTAGAATATTATAGAAGTATGGAGATAATCATGGAAATAGGTTGGAAATCAAAATATTATTCCTGCGAAAGGAACTGAAGATATTATCGCATCGTGAACATTTTGTTATTAGTTTCTTCAGAATTGCCTTTCTCGAAAATCGTACGCATTATGTCATTTATGTATGTATTTATATCATAGTAAGTGAATCGGAATCATTATAATTAGGTAATTTCCATAGGTTTTTGCAATTAATAGAGCTTACATCCAATTTTTGCTCCATTACCATGCAATTTTTATAATATTGGATTCTAATCTTGAATAATAGCGGATACTTTACTAATTATAGTTTAGCTAATAGCGAAAAATATAATGTCTTGTTAATTGTAATTGATGCTTAAAGAAACAGTCATATAATTCGTAATTAAATTCCAAGTGAGTAACGCAGAACACCCGATATTTTTTGCTTTTAATCTCATTGCACTGTTAAATGTTCTTTTGCGAAAAGTCATGGGTTGTAAATGCGGTATACATTTGATATGGCCATAATGAAACGTGAAGAATAAATGTTGCTCATTTCCTTGTTGTAATATAAGAAATTAGATTGTAGGAACAGTGACAAATATAGTTATAAATGGAGTTTCCTTTAAAGAGTGAATACATACTTCCTGAGATACATAGGTAGAAGTAAGTTGAAAAAAGAAGTAATATAACAGAAAGACATTTAATTGCAATTTTTTTTACCGTTTTGATCGTGTTGATATAACATACTTTATTTATATGACGCATACTACAAACGAACGACATATAACGAATAATGTAAACGAAAACGAACTGTTTCGCGTTAAAGACTGCGCGCCTGAATAAGGAAAAGAAACAAAAGAATCATACTCGCTCTCACACATGCGTGCGTGAGCCTACCAGCTGACTTCGCAGTTCCCAATATGTACCACCCCTGGAAGTGGTGGGGTCAAATAACGCTTGAATTTTAGAAGCGTCTCTGTTTAATTATTTACCGATGATTTTCGTTAAATAATGAAAATAAAGATACAGTAGATTCCGGTTAATAGGGACGCCGTTTATTCGGGACAGATTCTGAAGAACGGACACAAATACACACTCTTGTTTCCACTACGCTTATAAGGGACATATCGCCGTTTTATTGGGACGTTTACAGTTTACAATTGAAGATACAGTAGATGTCATTATGAAGTTGTGTTACTGATTGGAAATATAGGTACGGCCCAAACGTAGGAAAGGACAATGTGAATAAAAGAAAAAGAGTTTAAGAAGTCGGAATTATGTTGAAGTGAACTCAGGTTGATACGTGATGCGGGGTACGCAGCACGTCGTTCTCCCATCACAAGATCACATGAATTATTGTTAGCTTTGTTTGCATGCTTAAATAGACATTTGGATTCAAGACCGAATATTACATACGTTTTTCAATAAATCGTTTTTGGCTTCATTTTTTACTTTGTTCAGATTTTCGCTGTCGAACTTCGGTTTTTCGGGACAGCCGTTTAATTGGCACAAATTTGTCCGGCCCTATGTGTCCCTATTAACCCGAATCCACTGTACATATTTTCACCACATTTCATTCATAAATTCCACAAAATGATATCTTGCGAATATTAAAAACAATGTTGATGTATTTACATAATTTTCATATAAATTAAAATGAACACCGATGAAAATGAATGAAATTGTAAACCCGCTACAAAAGTATGAAAATTTCTAACTTACAATTTCTGAGCAAGTAGCTCTGCGTGTGGTTTGTAAACTTTATTGTTATTGCATATAGTGATGCCTGGGAAATGCAATCCTTTTATGGGATTCGATGTATCAATTACCGTCACTGTGGGGTTGTTCGAGAAATGTTGCCACAATCGTAACATCAACGTTACGCAAAAAATAATCGCACACGTGCAAACCTGTACATTGAACATTTGCACATAAATAATACTATTAATTGATATTGGAACTAATTAATGACGGAAAAGAAATGTGCACAAGGCTCACTTACCGTGCACCAAACCATTTTATCCAAAATCGATTCGCTCGTTACTATGTATCGAAAGCCATGCAATCCTGTATTTTCGCAGTAACCTCGGAACGATCGTTTTACGTTTTCGAAAAAAGTTCCTCCACATCCTAAGAGAATGCGTTTGAAAGGAGAACGTTTGACGATATAAAAATTGTTCGTCAAGTAGTATATGTAATTTCTAACTACATACTTAATACTGATTGATAATAATTAGTTAGCAGGCACTGCTGTTTATAATAGAGATATACCATAGAATTAACCAATTGTAAGTAGCAGTAATTGGATTTTTAAAAGCTGCGAAAGTGAACATTTCTTGCAGTTAAAGATATTCAAGATTTTTAAATTCGTTAAGAAAAACATGTCGACTTCTCGAAATTTATGTACAATAATTTATACATTAATAGTTTCAAAATCTGCAGTCTGCTTGAACAGAATATAAACTATATAAGAATAAATGAAACAACGAATGAAATAAATAGAAAACTAAATAAATACAAAAAATAAGTCTGAAAGATCGTACTCTACAAGAGTCCTAGAGCTTTCAAAATAAAATTCGAGCTACGTCCTCCACGCATACACGTATAAAACAATGAGAAATCAGTTTTCCAGAAATCAGACTTCCACTTCCGTTCACTCACTTGTTTGCAACTTCTTTCTTTGATAATTATAATCATTTTGCGATGCACTCATCATGCTGTCGCGACGTTTTCCAAACTATCCCAAAGCACGTCACAAATATTCGTGGAAAACTGAACGACTGAAGCCACGAGCAGCCCTCAGTGTTCAACTAGTTTTCGAATATTCGAGCCGCGTCGATAGCATCATGCCTTTTAATTCCATTTTCCACCAATTTTGTCCGGCGAATTCCGTGAACCATCATTAGGACACCGGCAACCCTCAATCCGTAACCACTTAGGCAAATGATACGCCGCCAGGGGATCGGAAACGTGACAGGGATCATAGACGAGATATCGACACGATTTCCGTGATCGCCGGCAGCTTTTCTCCTGAATGACTAAAAAATTTCCACGGGACGTATGTCCATTTGTGTTAATTGGTGAACAAGAATGGGAGTAGCAGGGTGGTTTTGCAGCAAACGTGTACGCCACTGCAAATGTACACAGGGTGTCGCATTGTTTGTACCTTTTTCTTAATGGACGACGATAAGTAATTAAATGCAACAGTAGCATATGCAGTGCATATTGTGACTCTGTATTGTGAATCCGTTCGCTGTATTAAATGTTTATGTTCTTTGGTGATTGAGATCAATCATTTCATCGCTAATTGTAAGGGGGGCTATAGTCGTGCGACGTCGAGGGCTCGCTGCGTGCTGGAGGTGATTAGTGCCTAACGTGAGCGTTGCTTGGACGTATACAAAAGGTGACTCTAGACACCTGTAAATATGGCGCACCAGCAGGCTGCTCTGGTTTGGGGTAACCCTGTTTGATACCTTCAATAATGACTGATGTTATTTTGTTAAATTGTTTCGTACGATTGCCTTAAGAGGTGTATAAATAACGCAAGGTATAAGAGTTGCCTTTCACTGTTGTATCGAAAGGGTTAATAAAGAAGATAAACTAATGATAATTTTTAAAAGTTATTGTAAATTAATTGTACAGAAAGTGTATGAGGAAAGAGAAGCAAGATAGAAAGCTTGTACATAATTGCATGTTTTGAAAGGGGTTGAAAGATGTTGGAGCTTGAAAGAGTGCGCATGCATACTCTAAATGACAAAATGATAAAGTCCGTTTCATTACAATTTATAATATGCAAATGATTGCATTTAAAGTGAGTTTTTCATTTAATATTGGACGATTTCTTTAATGCACCATTAGAAAAATACTTTGGTATAGATAGAATAAAGATGATTGTCAAATGAATATGTAATTGGACTGTTGATTGAATGCACTTTTGATTTGAAATGTGTTTTTCAACAATGAATAATTTGAGAAAAAAATATCGTGCATAGGTAAAAAGGAAACACCCAGTATGGGGGTAATTAGAGTGTTTTGGCCCCGATGTTTTTGTATGATTATATTCGGGAATGAGGTATGACAAATGTGTGAGAAGGATGTACGATGTGGTTTTAAGATTTTGTGATATGTCAAGTGTATTGAGCACGATGTGATGGATTGAATGGAAGGAACAGAGTATTACGATGACGAATATACGCGTCGTTCATTTATTTCTGGTTGTTCCATGGGGAGTTAGGGTATAATATTTATTAATAATGGATAATTTTTACTGGTGTTACAAATGGATTTAGAATTTATTTACTAGCCGAAGTTGAAAAAGAGAAGAAAAAGTAATGAACTTTCTTCCAATGGAATAAGAAGTTACCTTTCTATTTTCTTTTCACTACTTTTCTCTACTTTTATTATTATGAATATATAACAAATGAAATCAACATTTAGGACTAGATAGGTAGATAAATTATTCAAATTTGATTAAAGAAGCTTGAGAATTAAGAAAAGTTATGTTAGAATATTCGAGGCACAGGAACGGCCGAGGCAGCCATGTGCATTTTGAAGATGCACGCTGTCTTTGTCTAGCGTAGCTTTCATTTGGGGCGAACACTAAAATGGTTAAAGAGAGCCATGGTGACGTAGGCGTCCTCACGACCGACGCTTTTGTCAAGGGAAAGCATTCTTGTATAGACTATGGTTGAGGGAGCACAGTTTTAATAAACAGAACAACTTTTAACACATACACGCCTACAAAATCATTGTAATAAGTAATACCTCATCGAGATAGAGAGAAGGCTATTACCCTCTCATTCGATTATCTTACAGTTAACAGTCTAAAACCAATTTGATATTATATTTGATTTTATTTCATTTCAATTTGAAGATTCGTGACCTTGATGATGTATGTGGATTTAAGGGGCTAGACACGGCAGGTGACCTTCCCGATTTGAAAGTCGGTATTACAGCAGCTGTTTCCTGCAAAGAAATGGTAATCCCGACAGGCGAGGGGGAGCTGCTTGTTATTTCGATATTCTATTCTGAACGTGGAAAGAAATTGTCAGCTGTTGTGTTGCACTTGACAGAACTTAAACGGAAAGTCTGTTGGTAGTGCAAGCGTAGAAAATTCATTGTACATTTGAATTACTTGAAATGTGGTTATTGTTGCGGCGCAACAGTAGAATCATAAAGCCATCGAGTTCCTTAAAATGATTAGTATGTTTTCCTAAACTCAGAGCGCTTTATGACCTTACTACCTGTGTATCGTTCACCGCACGTGTGGGCCTCGCGAGAGTCACCCCCAGGTCAGTCACTACCTGAGGGTGACCGGTAGACAGGGGCGGTTAATTTACATCTCCTCCATATTTTGGAATATCCCTTCCATCACCTATCTACATCAACAAGGGATGTGAATTAGCCAATCCGCATCTCATCACCAGCAACACGCCCATCTTCAGGTTTTAGCGAGTCTTCGTAAAGGCTCGACAGGCTTCGAAGACTCGACAGTCTTATATCAGTATTCTAACTATCACATCAGTCTTTAGACTCGACACATCACATCAGTCTTTACACAACCTCAGACTTTGCACGTCTTTACAAAGTCTTCCCATCATCTTGAATAGTCACATTGAACTATCATATTGTACATTAACAAATAAATATACGATTATTTATTACGTGTTATCATCGTTCATCATTTCACATCATCAACCACATCACATTTATAACTAGCCCTCACGGCATTAATTTACCGTAGAGCGCAACGGCCATCGTGCTTTTGATCAACAGTCAATTCGCGAGTTGAGTGCCGTACAGGTATGCTACAATATGTTTCGTTGCCGTAAGGAATTATATATAAGCGAACAGAAAAAGTGGATGAGATGCTATACATGTAGCGAAATCGGACCCCTTCAATTGTTCGAAACATTTTCTGCAAACAGTTTTTCGAACTTTTCACAATTGAATAGTCAGTCTCGTACACATGTTTGAATGGTCATTAGAAAGTTTAGTACAGTACATTGTATTATGATGACAAAAATGCAAGAAAAGATTGGATGGAGAAATAGACTATCCCCTCCACGTGGGGGAATCCCCCTTGGCGATAGCGACGCTCGACGACGCGGTGTAGTATGATACGAACCTGAATATCGGTGTGACTAATACTAATTCAACGATGAAACCTTTTTATTTCTTAATTTTTCTACATGTAACTTTTACCAATGTATCTGGGAGATCTTTCTGATTCAAATGAGACCAAACAAGATATAGTTTGAATTATATTTACTTGTTGATACAGTTGACATAAATTCGATACCGATCTCGAGTCATGTATGTATGTGTTACAGTAAAAGCGTTTAGTAAATTTATACAGTTCCCAGTCAATGTAGCCTAAAATGCATGACCTACCCTATAATCGTACGAAAATGCATACATTGACAGCATTTACTGTAGCACGTATCACACGCCAACGCTCCAGTTTTGCTGTGATTTCACGTTTTTTTTTTTTTTTGTTATTTCTATGAGACCTAGGCTTATTGCAGCCCATTACAGTAATCTAGTGTTACGCTATCGCGTTAACGGGGCTTAATGTCTAGTAACATCGAACCTGAGATCGACTAGGGAATCGTAACTATCGATAACGATAATTATTTAGCAGCGAAATACGAAGTTAGATGAACATACGCGATACTCCGATCAATACATTGTATAATTATTGTACGCGAATTTCTACGATGCGCTGTAAGATTCCTTTACCCTCACGTATTTTCTCGGGTTTTTTCCACGATTCTCTATTTACCGTTACCCCGCGTCATTCACTCGTTTTCTTGGGTTTTTCCCATTTCTCCCTTGCGCGCACACCCCTACGCCTTTACCGGAAAGCGAAACGTTACCACCTCCACGCGTCCAAGGATGATCCAAGGCCCAGCAAGACCCAACCCCATTGGCCGCTACCTGAGGAGAGGGAGAAATCAAGGACTCAGGAAGAAGAAGAAGCCACATTCATCGGAACTTGTTTATTTCTGGAACAAGCAGTATCTGTAACGCTAAAGTATCGAATAAATAGTCGTTCTTTCTCAACAGTAAAACTTGTGATTGATTATTCCGTGCTTCTCCACAAGCAGAGCGGTTCAGCGCTCCACGGGCAACCGAACCTACACAACGTCCCCATATCCCACCAATCGGCGGCGCAACACTAGTATTGCACCTTGTTCTTTGGTGAGTTTCTGCCATCTATTTGATGGAATTCCATTAATCGTATTAATCGCTTCTATTTACTATTATTTACTATTAACTTCTACTATTTCTACTTAAGAGCTTATTACTAATATGTTATATATGCTATTAATCTTAGACGAAAATGTTGCATTGTTCTAGGAATCTGCCAATCGTACGCAGTTCGCCGATTCGCGGAGTTTCTAGAAATATGTCTATGCGAAGGGGGAGTTACCACCCCCTGCGTCTGAGGTTTTTAATAAGTTGAGGGCGGTAAGAAGCCGTCCTGGGGCACTGCCAGATAATGTGGTCCAGGTTCTGTTCCACTGCTCCGCATTCACAACTCGGGTTGCTAACAAGCTTCACCCTGTGCAGTGAAGCGTTGAGGTTGTAGTGGTCCGAGCGGGCACGACAGATCCATGTGGTGAATCTACGCGGTGATGTCTTCTTATGGAACCATGGTCTGGTGTTGTTGGTAAAATGAGTGGTGAAATATTTGGTTCCCGTGCTGGTGGGTGGGTGGGTTTTTTCAATCCATGTGTTCAGAGAGTTGGACCACATTTCCTCCCTGAACATTGTGAAAAGGTCGTAAGCTGCGACCTTCCAAAACGAATGTGGATGGTTGCGCGTGGCCTCCTTGGCCAGCTTGTCCACTTCTTCATTGTCCACTAGGCCTTGGTGGGATGGTATCCACATGAGTTTGATTCTGGTTGATTCCTGGCCGCTTTGTAAGGTGCTGGTGATTTTGGTGATGGTTTCTGTAATGTATCTGTTGTTGTGGTTAATATTTCCCTGGGTTAGAGCCTGCATGACACTAAGCGAGTCTGTGCAGATTAGGAAGGACCGGTCTGGGAGACTTGAGGCGAAATCAAGTGCTCTTCCTATGGTCAAGCATTCAGCCGTGAACACTGAGAATTGCCTGTCCACGCTGATTGCCTCTGCTTGAGCCAGTTCTCTGCACAGCCATGCGAGTCCTGTGGCGTTCCCGTTTGGTGTTTTGGATCCATCAGTGAATATGGTAGTGAATTCATTGTATTTTGTGCTGATCAGATTACCAAAATCTTTATTAATGTCGGAGCTGTTTTTTAAGTTGGCGCCATCCTCTGTGTTGAATATGTCTGTTCCAGATGCCGCCAGAGTATGAGTGGGATGGAACTGAAAGCTGGTGTCCACTGCTACCTTGTGGCGTAGTGGCCATATCCTGCACAATGCCTCAGCCATGGTTTCTAGAGATGCAACTCGTCCATGTGTTTACCCTAGTATTGTGTGGAAGCGTTCCAGTTGTTCGTATAAAAAGTGTCGGGGGTTAGCCATGGCTTTAGTGATGTGCTTTTTTCCTGCAAATAGTGCTCGTTGTTCCAGAGGTGGTAGCTTGGCCTCTGCAAGGGTGACGTTGACCGGAGTCGTGTTTCGTAGGCCAAGTGCGAGCCTGGCTGCAGTGATTTGGATTTTTTCCAGTTTGTATAGAGTACAGCTATTTCTTGGAAGTGTAATGTGAAAGCAGTATTCAATCCTTGAGCGGATGAGGCTTTTGTATATGGTGAGAAGGGTGTTAGGTTCTGTGCCCCACCAGGTGCCACGAAGGAACCTGATTATGTTCAGTGATTTGCGTGCGTGAGAGCATATTTTTTCGTTGTGGGTGTGGAACTTTAGTTTTTGGTGAATGTGCACGCCTAAGAATTTTGCTGTGGTCACATTGCCAATGGAGGTGTCGCCAAGTTGGATGGGGAGAGAACCACAGAGATTAGATTTACCATTGAACAGCACAAATTCGGACTTGGTAGGAGCAATGTCCAAGCCTATTGTGCGTAGTTTGCAGAGGCAGATGTTGGCTGCTTCCGCAACATTTTGCACGCTGTCCGTTGGTCGGTGCTGGTCGCATATAATGCAACATCGTCGGCGTATTGGAGGACTTTTGTGTGTGTTGGTGTGTCTTTGTCAATGTCGGCTGTATATAGGGTGTATAGTAACGGGCTTAGCACACCCCCCCGCGGGACACCCTTGTGTGTGTGCCTAGTGATGGTTTGATGTTGGCCATCTGCGTCCCGTATTCGAAAGTGTGCTCTCCTGAAAGATTGAATTGACGAAACGTTTCTGCCACAGACACTGGTGGTAAAGTATTTCTGTAGACGATATATTTCATAAATTTTTGGATTGTTTTATCAACATTCAGAATTTTCACGTGCTATTTTATCAATAATACGTAATCGTTAAATGGTGGATGAATTGCGTAGGGAATTTGGAGATCTCCAGCTGGTGAAGTTTGGAGGTAAGAATGTCTGGTATGATGTTGTCAAAAGCAGATTTAACGTCTAAAAAAATTGCGGCTGTTGGTTGTCCAAGAAGGAGCCCCGTGTCGATCTGTGAGGTTAGGCTAAGGATGTTATCAGCCGTGGAGCGGTTCTTCCGAAAACCTGACTGGCTCATGGGGAGTTTGTTATGATGTTCTAACCAATATGTGAGCCTCTGGGAGAGAAGTCTCTCTAGGAGCTTACTGGCTTTTTGTCTGCAGTTCCAGAGTAGGATCCTGATATTACTGTGTTTGTCCATTATTGTTTTTATCCTTATAGGCTGGGTTTGGGTTCGGTTTATACTTTGCTAGTACCTTGCTACCCGCTGGGGGTTTTATGCTTGATGTCTTTATTTGGATTGTTGGTTTGCTGTGAATGATTGGTCAGTTGTTTATCTTCAGAGAAGGTATGCACGTGCACTTTGGTGTGACGTGGAGGTAATTTATCCATGGTTGTGTAGAACAGCGTTTGCGTTTGTATGTGTGGCGAGCCGGGATGACTGAATGCGTGATGTGCGAGTGACGCCAGGTGGGGGGCGATTAACTTTTGTTTTATGGACAGTCTCCATGATGGGCTTCAAGCGAACGAAGCATATTAGATCTCAATAAAATAATTAGAACACGTTTTCTCTATATCCGCAGTCTTTACGTTCTTATCTTGACCAACTTTATATACTACAGTTGGTAGTATTGTAGTTGCTTGTATTGTAGTTGGTGTTGTTTGTGTCGTTTTTGGTGGTGTTTGTACCGTTGTCGGTGCTGTTTGTGATGTAGTTGGTGTTGTTTGTAGAGTAGCTCGTTTTTCTTGTGGCAAAGTTGGTTTGTTGCGTTGCGTGTTTGTGTCAGAAGCCAATGTATGTGAACTGTTTTTCATTATGGGTGACTTGGAGTTTGATGCTGCGGCTGCTCTGGTGTATGTTTTAAGACTGCTGGTATTCTAGCGGTTGCCTTTTTGATTATTGGGGTTAGAAATACCACCAATGACGCGGAGACTGTATTCACTCTCCATTGTGCATTCCGGGAGAGGCGGAAATTCTCGCTGTGTTGTGTGCTGAGGGCGTCTGCTTAAGTTTTGAGTGATGGTAGAAGGGTTCTCCTCGGCATTTTGCCTTGCTTGGATACACGCCTCGTAAATACTAATATTGTTGTACGCTAGGATAGTGTTAACGTCCTTTTGGTACAACATTTGCGGACAGTTGGTTGAAAAGGTAGGGTGGTTGCCTTGGCAGTGGATGCAGTTAATCCCTGGCTTGCAGGTATGTTCTGCGCTGCGGTCTTGCCCACAGGTGAGGCAGGTTGCTTTCCCTCTGCATTTCAGTTGTGTGTGTCCGTATTTGCCACAGTTTTTGCACGTTCGGACTCTTTCAATATATGGTTCTATAGGTTTGCTAAGCATACCGTATAGCTGAATTTTTGTTGGAGGGGCTGAACCTTCGAAGGTTATAAGAACTGTCTCGCAGGGAATCCAGGAGACTTCCTTTGTAGTAGGATCCACAAACCTTCTGTTTAGCCGTTTGGCATGTGTTATTTTGCATGGACTGCTGGCAGAGTCCAGGAGATCTTCAATGGGGTATTCTAGACTGAATCCCTTTAGAATCCCTTTTTTTCTATAAAATGCCTTGGCACAAAGGCGATCAAACTGCCTTTCTTTTCGGATATTGCTCGCACGACTTTGTTGGCTTCCATGCTGTTGTTGAAGACAGCCTCGGCTCTGTTGAAGCCTCTTGGACGCAGCTGGTGTATGCCTGCCCTCATGGAGTGCAGTGCCTTAGCAATGGCCATCATGTTGTGGCTCTTGCTCTTTTTTGTTGCGGAGTTTGATAATTTTATCTCTACCACTGCTGGTCCCTTGTGGGACTCTGGATAGAGTCGATGGATTTCTCCGTTTTTTAACTGTGGGGGTGCATCTTCGTTTCCCGTATTGCCAATGGCGACAAGGCTGGGTGAGGGACATTTCCTCTTGGTTGGTTCGTGGGTCAGAGTAGAAACCCTTTTCTTTTTGCTAGGGCCTATCATGGTCCAGCAGGATTCGTCCTCTACCTCCATGCTGGAGGTCTCTCCACCGGCCCCGAGGGGCCCGGGTGTGAGGTTCCAGGTGTTCCTCAACTGGTTGGCGTGGGAACGGTAACCTAAAATCCTGGCGCTATCGCGCCAAGCAGCCCACCGGCTGCTATATCGCGTTTGTCTAATACTGGTGGTTTGTAGTGGCACTCTATCCTGTACTTCTTTATCGTGCCAGTTTCAACGAATTTTTGTATGTTAATAAACCGAATGTGTAATAATCGCTCTGTAACGCGTCCTCCCAGTCACTCCGTGCTTGAAACTCCCGTGATTTCACGTTGCCAGTCATCCTGAGTAGGCGCCACCTCATCACAACTAGCTGAACTAAATTTGTGACGTCACGTGCTTTGTTTTAACGGCAATATTACAGCGGACAGCGAAACTCGTCTGTGGGAGTGCAGTCAGAAAGGTTAGCTCTGTTTCCTTATATGAGAATATTTTGAGTTGGGTGAGGGCTCATTCGAAAGAGGAAGGTTCAATGAGGAGCGTTGCAGAGCCCGATTGTGTCACAAAACTCTTTTAGTGACCCAAAAATACTTGTATTGTGCGGGTGTATTTTGTCTATTTTTGTTACACTTTGAACACTCATATTATTAGATATCAACACAGTTTCGTTGAACCTCCTCTGCAGCGCTCCTCGTTCAATCTTCCTCTTTCGAATGAGCCCTCACCCAGCTCAAAATATTCTCATATAAGGAAGAAAAGCTAACCTTTCGACACCCGTGTTTCGGGCCATATTATGTCGATATACAGCTCGCTGCATTACCCGTGTGTACCCCCTTAATATTAAAATAATAATAAAAATGGGAAACTAAACAAAAAAATTGTGCGTTATGATTATTAACCAAAATATAATTTTCACAATTTAGATAGGCTCTAATTGCCTATTGTTTAATAATAATTTTCATCGCAAGTAGAAAGTAGACTATGGAGGCTCCAGCTACTGGAAATTGACGAAACGTTTCTGCCACAGACACTGGTGGTAAGGTATTTCTGTAGACGATATATTTCATAAATTTTTGGATTGTTTTATCAACATTCAGAATTTTCATGTGCTATTTTATCAATAATAAGTAATACGTTCTGGCCAATGAATAATACGATTAATTCATTTATGATTGGCCTACAGAGCAGATTTAACATCCAAAATTATATTGTACTAGATTTTCCATTAATCCGTTTATTAAAAACTTGAATTTTGTATGTATGATTGAACGAATGAATCATAGATAAGTAACCAGTACCACCTTGCAAATTCTATTACATTGATTAAGTCGTAAATTCGTATTAAAATTTATAATTTTCACTAATAACATTTTTCTAATTATATCTAATTATTTTACGTAAGGAAATTACGTATTTCCACAATCTATTCAATCCAATCACTACTACATTAGCAATGTACAAAACATTAAACTCTGTATCTTAATCCAAAACTATTCTTTCACACAATTCTTGTAAGTCGTGTCCATAAAACCCCTTTCCCTATATTCACTTTCAATTCCTACCATCGACGGTACAGCAGTCTCGTTCCGTACCGACTCCGGGGTAACAGTGCGCCACAAACCCCGTCCGACAAGCAACATAAAATACTCACTGAACCTTAGACTCCATCCCCCAACTTATCTACGTCCAAACAAACTTCCCCCAACAAAAATAAGAATTTACCGATACACGGTCTTCCCTGATCGACAGTCAATACTCTCGCAGCCGCGCAATTCATCCAGCCGCGCGTGCACCAATCGATAAAACCAATTACGAAAGACCTCGTCACTTTTCCCCGGTACTAACCGAAACGAATGAATCATTTCTCGACCCGATCGACGCACACCGAATCAAATTTCCCACCCGACAACTTGCGCCTCCATCGGTCGCGCTTTCAAGCAACGCGTTCCACTGATAGCAGACGAGCCACGCATTCACCATTGCTGACGTCACTGGTACACACCTGGACCAGGAGGAACGTGCGCATAGGCGACCGTTAGCCGGTAGCGTCCGCAGAACCCGATCCTCCGGAGAATCTGGCATCTGGTTGCGTCACGCGTCGATACAAACGAACGGGCACACACGGACACACCAGTCCACCGGAGTCGGCTTTGCTTGCCGACGGGGATCATCGAGTCCTGTCTGCCAGTCCTTGACGCAGGCCTCGATCCCGGCGAAAGATGAGCAAACACGAGATCCGTGAGAGATCCGTCGTACTTCCTCGAACGGGGCAACTACTCCAACCAGTTTCATCGCACGAACGGCATCGCGTTTTAACACAGAATCTTCCCCGATCGATCTCTGTGCCGGAAGATTTTTAAGCAATTTTTTTTGGTACTTTGGATCGTCCGTATAAGGACTAGGAAGACGTGAATTTTTCTCGGTGTCAAGATTGATCGTATTTTGCGTACGGTTCAATGGATCGTGTTTGAGTTCGTCGATAAGACGCGTTTGAACCGTTCCTCGGTTATTGCGTGAGATTTAATTTTGACTGGCACTGTCTGTTGCGGTTTGTTGAAGGGATTAGGTGGTTTATTTTAGATGCTTTTCGGGGAGAAGTGGGAATTGAAGGTTTTAACTTCATGGTGGTCACAGTAGTGTCGTTTTTATTTTGTTTCAAACTTGTCTGTTTATTATAGGTGTTTTATGTTTGAAACATGAGTTTCATAGAAATGACGGTGACAGCCTTTTTATAATTTATATTTCGGTACCAGACACAACAAGGATGTCAATTTCTCATCGTTCAGTTTAAACGAAAAACCCCAACTCATTTACAACACACGTACTACGCAAAACACTTCAAGCGTTTAGCATCAAATTGACCTGAATCGTGCCAAAAAAGATCATACTCTGTCGCGAAATTATTTCCGAAGAGGAGAAGCGAAAAAAGAAACGGTCACTCGAAACCCCGCCTACGTGTGCGATACATAAACCGTTAAGGTTTCTGAATAATTTTGCGCGATACCCACCGCCGATAATAGACAGCATTGACAAGAAAAAAATAGAAAAAAATCCTTCGCTCGAACGATCGACAGATAAAATTCTGAACGGGGCCTCGGCGTTGATCGGGCAACCTTGACAATCTCGGTAAACGTGGAAACATTGTTAAGGTTTCATTCGATACTTTCACTTTCCTTCCACCTTTTTCGCGGCAAGTGCAACACACAGGCCCGTCGAAAGCATCGCCACGGACACGTGCTTACACGTTAACGGTAAATGTCGATAGTTACTTCGTACGAAATCGTTTTCGCGTACACGTGCATCGGTCCCAATGCTGCTGACCCCTTTTCTTTTTTCCCGCCTCTCCCGACCGTTTTATTTTCCTTATTTCACGCTGACGTGCAACGACGCTCTCCCCGTGTCGCGTCGAATTTTACGCGTCGCGACGCCGGGACGTTGCTGTCGCCTTCCAAGAATTTAATTATAGTCCAAGAAGCACTTTAAATATCGACATCCACGGCTGGTTCGCAGACCGCGAGGGGCCAGTTTCCCATGAAGTTCTGTTAACCCTTGCACGCGGGTTTCCCTGGGCGAGCCACGAAATTCTAGCGTGCCGTGGTATCGTGTTCATAAGGCACGTATATTAATGGACACACGGCACACGGTGTTACGGTGGTGCACGTGCAACACATAAACCACTTCCTTGACAAGACCCAGTTTCGATGTCTCTCGCGTATGTACGCCGGTGCTTAATTATGCCAACGGGGCACTTACACGGGCGCAACCCGTCGCCGGGGGGAAAAAAAAGGACGCACTTCCTTTTGGGCTGGTTTATTGATCGTGGATAATTAACGGGTCGAACTTTTGCGACGATTGGATCATTTCTTTTCTCTTACTACGAACCGGAATAGTGTTTTATGCGTTCAACTTCCGTTTTTCCTTTTGTAACGGGAGAAGCAATTTGGAGAAAAATGTTGAAACTTGTTGGCGATTGTGATGTAATGAGAAGTTGAAACTATAAACGAGTTTGAAATTTGATGTTATTGAAGTCTGAAAGACACCTGTCTGTAGTGAGTAAATTTTTGTTGAATTCGACACATGTATCGAATTTTTGTGGAAATCGAATGGCCCGAGTGAATGAACATCGCTATTTATATTATAATGCATATTTTCGTGCAGGAACAATTAAATATTATTATTAGAAAAATAAAACAAAAACCTCGTCGCCACGTCTTCCACTAATCGCTAACCAACTGTATCAATTAATCAAACACATCATTGATTCAATGATATTCAACACTTTGCGCGCTGTAACATAATTGAAGGATAACAACGAACAGCATACACACATCTTTCGTTGCAAATATCCATCCGGGTGCTGCAAAATGAGAAAATGAAACGATAAAAGTAACAACTTCGTAGCATGGAAATTAACGTGCCAGGTAATTCTTCAATTAACAGTCCCACCTCAAGTCGTCTTCATTTTTCTGAAGCAGGCGGCTCGCGTCTCGCGTGTTCGTCCAATAAAAGGCGATAAAAGCCCGAAAACCACGCGTCGAGGTAATAAATCACGGGGCAGGTCCATTTTCACGCAACCTGCAATTTAAGCGCACTCTTTAAACTCTCCATTACGCTTCACGTCCCGACGCGCCGATTTCAATATCTTTCCGCGTCCATGCCGTTTCAACGCGTCTATAATACGTGTACTTCGCGGGCATGTGTTTACGACATTGATTAACGCCCGCAGAGATTCACGGAGACTCGTCGATGGATCCTCGCGCGAGGCGTAAAGACGAAGGGTGACGGGATAGTTGTCCTGCGAGGGACAGCAAAAATTTGCAATTACTTTTTGGAACCACAGCTATTATTTCCAACTTCAACAAAATACTTCAGAAATGCAGTCTATCCTTGCAATGCTTTATCTTTCTGGCGTGGAACAAATTTTCAATCGAGCGGAGTTTTGCGATGGAAAATTGGAAAGTTTACTAGATGGTCGGGGCAATTTTTTGTTAACAATGTATGTAAGTTGGTTATATAAATGAAAGCACTTTCGTCTTGCTAATATCAGTTAATTAGTCGGTAGGTTGCTGCCAAGTTGACGTAAAGTTAACATTTGCGCTATTCTGTACGCGTGTTAAGACACTTCTTTCATTTTCTGCAAAAGAAAATTTGCGTGGGCATTACTTAAATATGAGCCTCTGCAACAGAACTTGAATCATCAGCAATCATGACATTAGTACAATATTGTACAAGTTATTTTCAGTAAACTTCTTAATTAATAAAAATAGCGAACAGGTAGGGTAGTAAGACTTCGGTTCCTTTCAACTATTACAAACTTTATTAATATAAAAGGTCGACACACGACAACTCTCTCGAACTAACTCTCATACGACTCAATACTACTCTCTCATCAATAACTCTTTCAAATCTACGCTTCTCTCTATTCTGCTTCCCAAACTATTCTGTTCTACCTTCCTACACCGCCTCTCGCACGCATCAGCCACTCTATATATTCTTTCACTCTTAGTTACTCTTTCATTGTATCTTTCATTTGCTTTCACTCATTTGCTCTCACTCACACACCCTTGCCACGTGTCACAGGTCGACCACGGGTCACCATGCATCCAAAACTCCAGGTGCATTGCCCGAAATCATTCATACTTTGCTTATCATACAACTGCCTCGACAAACCTCGAGACATTACAACAAACTAAAAGGCGCCAATAGAGCTGGCCCTATCCGCTAATATAATCTACCAAATCAACAAATTCTAATAATATATTCCGCTTCTGAAAGTAATTACAAAATTGTCTTCCATCATAATACTTCCTCTCAGATCACAATCGACTCTAATTATACCTAATCAAGTCTAATCGATGTCCAATGGTATGGCAGAACATAAAGTGCCAATGAGATACATTAATCAAACCAGAAAGAACTTCGATTAAAGGAGAGAAGTCTATAAATCATTTTTATCTAAAAAAACAACAACAGTCGACAGTTTGGTTCAATTAAATATGGTTAAAAGAGAGGATCCAACTTGTTTCACGTTGTTCTTCATTGTTCGATCGGTTTTTACAGCAGCGCAGATATTATATATGTTGTATATATTGGTATCGGTCACTTTCTTTCACTGTGTCTCGAAACCAACGCTTTTTCTTGCACACGCTGTTCCACATCCTTTGTCCACCGCTAATTATACGCCATCCGGCCACGGTAGCGAAACTAGATCGGCACAGTGCAAAACCGACGGCCTCGTGAATTATTAATCTCGATCGGTGTCGAAGCTGACGCTCGCGAAGCGATTTGCCAGCAGAACGATTGCGACACGCCACAAACGGGAATTTCTGGACGCGATACGTACTCCACTTTACTTGAAAACAGAAAACCGATTGAAAGAGACTGTTTTCTTCTATAGAGTGCGAAAATTTTGTTGAATGTTTACCTTTCGAAGCTTTTTCTTTCTGCTTTCGATAAATTGCGTGCATTGGAAAAAGTAAATTTACTTTGATACACTTGTTCAACTTTTTGGGCTATGTATGTTCAATTATTTCCAAGCAAAATGCGAGACGCAACAAGCATTTCCAACAGATTTTATAGTAATAATAAGAGAGAGAGAGAGAGAGAGAGAGAGAGAGAGGGAGAGAGAGAGAGAGAGAGAGAGAGAGAGAGAGAGAGAGAGAGAGAGAGAGAGAGAGAGAGGAGAGAGAGAGAGAGAGAGAGAGAGAGAGAGGGGGGGGGGGGCGGAATTTTTGTAAACTGTTAATACCAACACGATTATTAATACTAACGAAATTCTATAGTTATTTTTGATATTATTAATATAGAATGACTTTTAGTATGAATATAAGCTATGCAAGAACGAGACAAACTTGTGTGTTAACAAGTAATTTATAATCCTTGACCATTAAATAAAGAGCAGAATACAATATACTTTTTAACTGGAACCTTTTTACATCCGAAGAAACGAAAGCTTTACTATCTAATTGAAATTGATCGTGGAAAGGTCTCAGTGAGTAAACTGCCTTTAAGAACCGTTTGCTCGGAACAAAACCAACAAAAACCTAAATAAAATAAAACGATGACATTAACATTTGCATACGTTGAATTCGTGTCTGGAAATCGGTGAAACAGCTGGTCGTTGTGCGGCCTTTGCTGTCCCGACCCGATTATTTTTAAGTATCTCGCGTGTCCCTTTTCTGCAATACGATTAAATAAATTGCACCCTTTGCTGTTCCCTTTGTGGAAATGTCGAGTGACGTTTGGCGTCCATCTGCAGCCGTTTTGGAGTTAACTTTCGTGAGTTGTACGATCTGGAAGCAAAAGAATACGAGAAAAGGTTAATTGGGGTTAAAGTGTTGAAATACACGGAAATTACAGATATTATGTTGCAAGATGTTATCGTTCCTTCATGTCATATAATACTTTACCTAACGCCAGGGTGATTGGCCTTTCGGACGATTTCCTTTTTTATCGGTTTCCATGTTGCGACAGATTGCGAACAGAATTCTCTCCGCTTCCAGAAGACATTGCACGAAAGTCTATCACGGATCGCGTTGGAAAATATCTAATCTGCTTTATGCTTTATTAGAATGCACTCGAAAATGCTTGAAGCATTCTAAATATTATATTCACCTACTAATAAAAGCTCACCTTCCCTCGAATATTTCTCTAATAAAAAAAGATTCAAAGACGTAACCGTACAGTGCGGTAGAGAAATCGAAACAATCACTTTCCGCTGTTCAAAGACAAAGATCTCCCGAGTAATGTCGAGGAATCATTGGAAGCATCATTGAAACCCAAGTTTTTCGCCCAACCGTCGAGTTGTTTCGCTCCAGTAGACTTAAATATCGCGTCCGGAGATATGCATAATTTCCTGTCGATTGTCCGATGCAAAAAGACTTAAGACGAAATTCATCCAATGGAAAGTGAAGAAGAAATATCGACAGATAATACCGTCGCGTCGATGTAATAACTGTTAGAACGACTCGTGGAAACGTATACACGCGTGGCAATGATAAGTAACTGTGCACCTTTTAACAGCTGTTCGTGTAATGATAGCCGAGAGACGAACTGCTTGGAAATAGAGATTTGCTCGTTTTTCTAATGATAATGTACGTTTACGAGTTCTCTCGCGTTTGCTCCCTCGATGGGACAAGGCTGATAAGGCTCGATTCAGAGAAACGGACTTTCCTTAGGGGGAAAAGGAGACACAAGTTCATACCCGGGAGAAATATAGCATTGAGCTCACTGTCAGTTATAAGATAGATTCCCCGCTTGCCAAGTATTACAAATTGTATCGAAAATTATTAATATTATATCTCTTTACGAAAAATTCTCTTCGATTATTTCTGTTAAAACCTGAATCCTGTTAACAAAATTTGCTTCTATTACTTCAATATTGACCGCATATGCAATTCCGCTTGCCAAGCTAAATATATAGTGGAATAGTTTATTCATATTACATTGTGTTAGTTCGCGAATCTTTCTTAGCCAAAGATTCCTTCTGTTACTTCAATACTAACTCTCTACACACCTGTACAACTCCGAACTATCTCGGTTCTATAATTAATTTGCCAACGTATTTGAAACATATCAACGCAAATTCAGAATCGGTTTGTACAAACCCGAGTGCAATACAAGGATTAATGAATTTCCCATTTACCAATCCCAATAGTTAGCATAAAGTATTATTAACATTTTTCGATTCTCTTTACAAAACTGTTCCTCTACTGCTTGAATGCGAACGAACATTTATCAATCCCCCGACTCAACTTACTACCGCCGCCAGATTTTTCCATCCCCCCCCCCCCCCCCCCTACCTGCATTAATTTTGCAAGGTCCAACGTTATCCAAGCATCCCGCGTGTGCTGCCGTGTTCCCACCTGTTTCGATTCCGATATGAACATTACCACGATCGCATTAGATAAACGCCGATAAAAGCAACTTCTTTCCCTTCTTTTTATTAATCCCTTGCCTCGTCGCTCTCCGATTTGCATTCGGAACAGAGAAACCGTGATACGCCGCGACAAGCTGTTCCTTTGCCGGTCGTTTATCGGTCTGGCGAGGCGAGACCGCGTGTTGCACTGTCCTTTGCGTATGCATGTATTTACCTGTAATGTATACTTGTGTACGTGTTGCACACTGGCGCACCAGGTGCACCCGTGTAATTACGTTTACATCGGTGCAACGTGTACGTACGTACGTACGTGGCCGTTGTAAATTTTTAACGTTTCATAATTATACGGCTGTACCGGGCACACCAGAACGATCTAATGTTACATTTAGCATGGCAGCCTTCCTCTCGCGTACGAGTTTGTACGTAAGCATGCACAAGCCTGCACGTCCGCGGAGAACCTTGATCCGGTATTGAAACGATTTTATTGAACGCCGGTCGATTTAATCCCTTGCGGAATTGGTTTGATAAGGACATAGGCGGGGGGTGGCGGCGGCGGATGGAAAATCGTTGGATGAAGAAAATAGGTAACGTGATTTGCCATTAGCATTTTGGGACTTTCATTACTTGCATGGTGTTTGTGTTATTATTGAGTTTGGATCAATTGGAATACCCCTTCTTCAGATACAATGTATAATTCGAATTATTGTATCGAAGGGGAAAAGTTAATCTTAGCAATTCTTTGAGGGGAAGTTTAACAAACATGTCAGGGTGTTACGTCGAAATTTTTGATTCAATTGAAACGAGCTACGGATAGAAGCTATGGATTTTAACTCGTTGTTCGAATATGAGCAGAATTTGTAGTCTTGTTATTAATTCGCTTTTTAATTCAGGCCTCCGCTTGAATGCCATTAATATTTCGCTACGTCGTTTGTTTATTTGAATTTCTTTGAGAAAGTTGCCCAGGCTACTGAATAGATGCTAATCTGTGGAAGTACAATGAGTAAGATAAATGAAGACCGTTACTGTAACTCTGTTGTCGAAATTTTTCGGTCTACATAACCATATGCGGTTATTCGCAGCGTATCGCGAAGGAGAATTATTTCACGAGAGTGTTCATGTGTCAGAGGATTATCAAAAAATAACATACTGTTAGAATAATTACAACGAATCATGTCGCAATGAATTATTACGAAAAATGGATGTCGATATCAATTTTTCATTATATTTTACGCTTTGAAGGGCCTGACACAAGTGCTTAGACTGAATAATTGTAATTGTGATACCGTATTTTCTATATTTTCTACTTGCTGCATATTTCACCTAGGCGTAGAAAGATACGAAGGCACACCTCCACTCTATTAGCCAATTAGAATCACAGTTAATTGCTCGGCTGCTCTAACAGAACGTTCAAACCTATTTACTCGCCATTAGAATTCGATAAATCGACGTAAATGATAGTCAATATCAACTTGACTATGCTTGCACATAGTTTGCATATTATACTGCCTGTACGTACAAAAAGCTAAACAAGTCTCGTATACTTCATTTCGCAACTGGTCTTAAAACTATTACGAAACAGCGTGAACGAAAATAATAAATCACCACTTCGCTTTTGCTACCTTGCAGATTAAAATAAGAACGAGTGCACCGAAATGTATTCAGGTTCTTTGATTTTATTTTCGGCGAAACAAAAGCTCTTCAAGCAATAATATTAACTTACTTCGTCCTTTATTTATTTACGATTTAGTTTCGTGAGCGTATATTTTAGAACAATCATTTTCCGCCCAATAATGTTCTATCCTAGTCACCTTTGAAACAAATCAAATTCTATTGAATTATAATAATTTTACACCTAATTATAGTACCATTTATGCCCTACTTACTCCAATATACTCTTTTATGCTTTCTTTACCAACCCGGCATAGGGTCTTTATTTTCCCCTGACCCTCCCACGCGGAATATACTAACCGTTTATTTTGAAAGTGGTGCAAGTCCACTTTTCGTTGCTTTTTTACTAGTTGTACATAAAAAGTTTACACAAAATTACACACAAATGATGTGATATCTCATTTAGGAAAAATGGACTTACGCCACTTTCAACATAAACGGTCCATATTATTAGCGTTCCGCGGAACAAAGGCACATCCCGTACAGTGTGGCGATATCAGAAGCGATACGTAACGGGTAGAACTTCCGAGATACACCAGTCACAGTTCTACATACACGGCACCCAAACAACAGCGGTTTCGGTGTTGAACCGAATCATCGTTGACCACCGTTATTCCGCGTATTGTCTTCCTAATAAATAATCACGCACGCCTGCAATTACATTCGCAAACGGTCGCAACGAGCGGACAAGAAAGGGATAGATACACGAACACCGTGACCGCGCCATCGCAATCCTGATGGAACGAAGAATATTGAATTTCAATTCCGTTTAATCCGGCACCACGATTTTACTGCACGAAACTGTAATTAGCGTAACGGTAATAGGCCACCAATGCTCCGCGAGGAAATTATTAAACTATGCATCTACACGATAGAGGATTTGCATTACGTGCCCGCAACGATAGTTGACAATTAGGAATATTCCTTTTTTCCTCTCTTCCCGTACGCGTACGTTCCTGGGCTAATTAGCCGTGGCTGCGGCTGATTTATTGGTTGTATATCATATAATTACTGGCTATACTGTAAAGCAACGTATCGGGAGGGGACCGCAAAACGAGGGATCGTAAAGATGAATATCTGGCGAACGTTCGGCTGGAACGCGTCGCTCTTTCTTGGAAATTTGTTCAGATTTCCGTCGAAGATCGGTCGGCGTGGAAAAAGCAAACGGGGTGGAGATAAGAAAGAACGAGGAAAGGAAGGAATCGTTCGACGATTCGTGTCTGTTTGGTCTCGTCCAGTTAAACTGGAGTGATTTGTACTGTCACGTAGACGCGATGTGTAACAGAGTGATGAGGAAATTGAGGTGGGATTCGGCGATAGATGACTCTTTGTGGATTATGATAAAAATAATAAAATAATGTATAGTGCATGTACGGTGAAAAGAAAAAACAAATGTGCGATAAACTTTTTCGTCGTAGGTTGTGTATTTAATTTTTAACCCTTTGGTTGCGGCAGCGTGGAAATTAGAAATAACCGTGTATAATATGGTACAGTTTTTTGATTAGGTATTCTGTTTAATTAATTGAGATGCAGTTGGTGCCGATATTTGTTCTAGATGACATAAATAAAAAATTGTTAGTTAGAATAGATTTTATTGTATAAATAATAATTTAAACTTTGTTGCAATATTAAGTGCACTCGTAGTTAATGAATATACGCTTCATAAACGGCTCTAGAAGTATAATCAATATTGTATATCGAGTTTAACAAATATTTCAGAGATTTCAGTGTCGTGTATAGATCGAACCGAATTAACGTAGCGTTATCTTCCAAATAATAAACTGCATATTAACAATAATAATTTTCCCCATATCACCGGCGAAAATTAATTTCACACGTTTTAATTATTATCAATTATCTTATATATTTTTACCCCACCCTGTATACATCTTGTTGAGAATATTCTTCCTTATTTTCGAGAAGTCCGGCTTCATAACTATTCGAATGGACGTTCATGGCGATGGCAAAAAGACGGAGTGGCGATTAACTGAAAACGGAACCGCGAGTAAATAGTCTAGCTCCGACTTCACCATGGAAATCAACCTTGTTTCTCGTATCTCGATGGCACGTCTAGGAAATAGGCTGCACGTTATAACTCAGCCGCCAGAGAAACGACAATCGTCGTTTCATCCTGTCAGAATAGCAGCGATGAACGCTTATCTATAATTTGACTGACTGTTCGGCTTCTTTTCTTCTTTCTTTTCATAATGCACCGCGTGTATATTGTCTGTGGGAAAGTGTGAGAAAGTAGCAGGCGCGAGCTTAAATATTTTCGCGTATTGAAAGTCATACAGTAGTATGTAGAGATAATAGATAATAGAAAACGTTTTGCACGTAATTGTCTGAGCGTAAGATTTATGGGAAAAATATTCGACGGTAAGATTATATACATCGCAGGATGTATACTTTTTTACGTTACGGTTTCTATAGTGTTATCTATAGAAATGATGAGTAAACAGTACTTTTTTCGTATTTATTCGACCATGGGCAAATTATTATTTTATGGGCACCTCCAATTTTAAAGGCGATAAAATGCTTCTATATGGTTTTTTGAGGTGCACACAATCAAAGGATGGCGTGCAGCTGTATGCCTTTTATCCAAATACGCAGCTATATTTCGTTGATCGTACTATGTTAAGTATTGGAGGCTATAATTTGTAAATACAATAAATGAAAATTTACAAGGACAGAAATAGCTTTTAACTAATATACACGTGCCCATATTGCAGGTATGGAACGTTTTTCTTGCTCGAAGGCAGCGGTAGCTTGTGAAATCAAGCTTTATTTATGACAAGTGTTTGCAGCTGTCGATTGTTCATTTAGATAGAAGTTAGAATGCATTTTCTCACGATTGTTTCCCATTATTTTCTCTAGGCTACCCACTCGTGCTCGGAGTCCACTTCGAGGTCGTGTATTGCTTATCACTGCAATGCATTGGATTTTCAAAGCCACGTGCGTTCTGGTAGTGAACAAATTGAATGTTCCACGCTTGCGAATGAATTATAAATTTTAGAAAATGTACACACGCTCGTACACAGGGGAAAATAAATATGTAACATGTACTTTAATCATTCGTGTAACCGGAACAAATTTTCGCACATTCATGAAAAAAATAAATATGTAACATTCTCTTAATTGCTCAGCCGCAATAAACGTACCGTGCATAAAACAATAAATATGTAATATTTGCCACACTCAATTGGAATTCATTTAATTGGAATGATAATGTGGTAACACTCTTTACTTAACTAACAATCAAGTATAGCATATATAAACGCATATATAAAATATACAATATTTACTACAATGAGTTAATCATTCTACTGGAATACAAAGTCAACCGTCTATGCTCGACCGATCAAACAAAATATCGTTTATCGGACACGGAAAGATTCCTTTCCATTCAAAACTCGTCCTTTCATCTCCGTGAAAAAAGATCTTCGCGCCAATTACCGCATTTCTCCACGGCGATTAGAATCCTCACGTCTTCGTGGCACGGCAATATAACGCTCAATTTATAACAACATCCCGCTACGTTCAACTAAAGACAACAGGAGCTTATCTTCGCTGAAATCTGTGTTACACAGTTTCGCGAATTAATGTACCGAACGCTGTTGGTCATTTTCTTCGTTCTATCCAATGCATTTACCCTCGAGGCGACACTCTGCTTACAATTCCGACGGTTTTTCCAGAAAACGCCCCATTAACGCGTTGCAAATCGGAGACGCGTATCAATGCCGGGATTCAGGGCCGGAAATATCGGTTCACGTCTTTCGATCGTCTTTTTTTCACATCGTTTCATTCGTCCTCTGTCGCTAATGGCAAATAGTGTGAGTCATTCAAATGGAAGGGGAATATACATATAACTGTCTGTAAAATAATGAACGAAAGCAATAAATGGTTGAGCAGATATACATTCTGTGTAAAAAGTATCCGGAATTTATCATTTGAAAGATGCGCGTAAAAGATATCGCCACAATTTTTTTTCTGTAGTTGTTAGCACTGTAGTAATATTATTTAAGCGTCATGAGGCGTTTGGGCGAGAATATCCGCCGAAAACGGTCAAATTTGTGGAAGGACAATTCATGGATCTTGCACCATGATAATGCACCATCGTCCAAACCTATCGGTGTGCAACAGTTTTTGGCGAAAAATTCAACAAATGTCATCGACCAAGCACCGTACTCACCTGATATGACCCCGTCTGACTTTTTCCTGTTTCGAAAATTAAAATTACCACTTCGGGGAAGGCGTTTTGAGTCGATTCAGGCCATAAAAGAAAATTCGCTGAAGGAGCTTAAGGCCATACCTCAATCAGCCTATGAAAAATGTATGGAGGGTTGGGCCAAGCGCTGGCATAAATGTATTGCACTCGATGGGGCCTACTTTGAAGGCGACCAAACTTTTGATGAATAAATTACTTTTTTTTGTGTTTTATTTAACAATTACTTTTTACACAGAATGTATATACTTTTAAATTCTAGGTGAATCAAATGGAAAGTTAAAAGGTAAACTTCGACTATCGCCGTTTCTTTCCCTGATTTCAGAGATGTTATGGTGTATCAGTGGTGAATAGCGGTGAATAATCTCCTAGATTATTTTGCCCTTTTTATCATGTACAATATTATTGATAGACTTAATAATTGGTTAAATATATTTTGAGAGCAGGTGATTTACATTATTGATCACTTTAATTCTGCCTTTCCTATATTGGTACAACAGGGATATGGGGTTACTGGTTTTATTTAATTACGATTGAATGTGTTTTTGTATATAATATTATTTTTAGTTATTAAACGTGCAGTAATACAGCGTGGAGAATTATAAAAGCTCTGTTGCTTGAACAACCACTTTAATTGAAAGCCCAGTATCTAAAACCGTCTACCATCCACTTCAACGTACGAAAATATATCTTTGAAACCCATGCAGTTCCAGTATTTTTCGTGTCCACAAATTTCTTCCCCCATGTTTTTCAACATTTCTTCCCAGATCCTTAAAAGAACGCCGTCCCAACAACCGTTCACGTCCTTGAAAAAAACTTCCCCTTCTCCAATTTCAACTAAAGCTATCTAAGTCTCGTCACAACACGAATTGCGAGCAATAATACTACAATAATACTGAAGCAATTACGCGATTACGAATACAAAAGAAATGTAGGAGGAACTCCAAAAACATTATCCCACTTAATTACGCAAGAAGCTTCAACGAATCAATTGTCGTCATTATCGGTTGCAACTAGTTTATAATGTAATTTCGAAAGTTCCACCCGTCAGGCACTTTTTATCTCACCTGTGATTGTGTCGATCGCGGTAATTCGTGGAAGTTACATGGACGGCCGGGGCGAAAAGTAAAAATAAAAACTTGAAAAGTCTGCCTGCTATTGCTTCGGGGACTGCAACAAAGAGTTTTTGACGCGCATGGCTGTGTCTTGGACCGCGTCGTGATCGTTCTTTCGTACATACATACCTGCCGGTCTACCTGGCGGACGTCTAGTATTCTCAGCCGCGCCACTTGAAAAGTCACTTATAGTCAGTTTTTAGTCGGTTGGAATTGGAATCTCGATGCGTTCGTAAATGACAGAATGGTCGATTATGATGGGGGTCCAGTTTGCGTTCGAGACGACGACGGACCATAATGGACGGAGTGAAAGCGATTGGAACTTTTATTTCTGAAAAAAACAAAAAAAACTGATGAACGAATGCGATTAGTGCTACCGTTGATATTAAAGGCATTTACAGACCTTGTCTTTTCTTTTTTTCCATCAAGACTGGAACGTTTACGATGGTAGTCGTGATATTATTTTTCATTTATTGCATTGTGCATGCTTGGCGTGGCAAGGGTTTGTTTACATTTTCATAATTGGACTTATGGGTGGTAGTGTCTCAGCTGTGTATGTTTCCACTCTTCTCTAAATAATGAAATAAGAAAGTGAAATCGTTTCATAGATGGGGAATATTATAGTTATATCAAACACAATGAAATATAATTATTGTTGGTTTACCAAGTTTCTAAACTTTTTATTATGGGGTGCTGGTTCTGAATATTATTTCCCATACATTATTCGATTTTCCTTTAATCATACTTTTGTTTACGAGTTGTATGTGCCACTATGGTTAGTTATTGATTTTTAAATATTGTACTGTATTTCTGTATTACAATACAATATAAATTATACGTATTTATTCCTATACAATATTTATTTCACGTACTTATTTTCATTCGCAGGTCACCTATAAATGTTCAATTTATCAAATAAAGCACTAAAGCAGAATGCGAAACTAATTAAATCTTATCACAGATATTTATTGTTCTTGGATCACGATTGGCACCCCCATTAATATTTCCTCTTTGCTCAATCGAAAATAAAACATCTGGCCATATATAATATTACACTATCTTCTCGTTTTTCGTGCCTCGATTATTTATTTACAGTTTATCAAACGAACGGTTACTTTCTCAGGGAACAAAAAGAGAATACACAACGCCACGATGATATCCATGTAGAAACCGATGAAAGCTCGATAGGCATGTATTCCGCAGAAAGCTTCGTTTCCATAACATAAAAACGCTTGCCCCCTGGCGATCTGTGTTCAGATAGCGATTCAGCACGGCCCGTGTAATTTTTGAGAACATTTGCGACTGGTAATCGCAGCACTCCAGTGAAATTACGGTTATAAATAAATAAATAAATTCCCTTCCCCGATTTCTTACGTCAGCACCACCTTTCCGCCTCTCCCTTTCTCTCTTTCGATAAGTATATCGACATATTCATCGATGCGCCCCTCTGCCTCCAACCTTCGAATTAAAAACTTTAATTGGCCATCGTCATTAATGCATCGTTAACATTTTACCTCGACGCGTTCCAAACGTTTTATCTGAACAGCAATCGAATCGAATGGCAGATATGTGGAGCAACGATGTTCCTCGAGCAATTTCACGTGAACTTGTTTATGGTTTGTTGGCGATCGTCTTGTGTCAGAGGTGTTCAATCTGAATTGTGCCCTGTGAATTGTGCCCTGTGCTATCAATCTTAATGTTTCAAGAATGCCTATGGGAAATTAAAATTGCTTCAAATTTATTCATGCATGGAATTACCACACAATTTATCTACTACGAGTGAGGAAGTTCCGGAATAAATTTGCTTTCGAGACAAAATTAAAATCAGAACGATCCTCAAACGGGAGCTCTGTTATATTGAACATTAAATTGATTTTACTAAAACGTATTCAATATTTGAAATACAACGAAAAGTTCTGCGTTCACTGAAGCCGCGAACTGTTGCAATCAAACCTACTGTTTTAAATAAAATAATTATTTCGAAGTGTTACAAACGTTTCACTTCTATATTTAAATGATTGACCACCCCTGTGGTGCATTACAAACTTCCAGCATTCGATGATTTATTAACTTCCGCGAACCAGTTCCTTCATTGACTTATCACGGTCAGACCGTTCTCCATGATAAGGTAATAACACCCAACTGTTCATGATAATGACTAACATGGTAATAAAAATAACCTCCGCATCACGGTCTCTTTCCAGCAGAGGAACTGATAAAAGAAACCAATAAAGAATCGTAAAGGATCGTTTACTTCCATTCGGCAAAAGCCATCCCCCTTGAACTTCATTAATTCTATCTAAGATAAACATTATTGTCAAGACTATTCTAATAATCCTCGGCCCACAATTCGTGTAAATAGATACCGTCATTTATGGTAAAATTATAGCACGCGTTAAATACTATTGCTTGCTAATATAATAGTCTACCTTTTGCGAATGACAAGGGAATGGTCTGTGCATACATTTGGGGCACACCGTGTACGTGATACAACTGTATAATTATTAACAATTATATAAATATTTAAATATTGTCTTCTCATTTCTGGTAAACCTGACACTAAACAGTGCGCAAGGGTTAAATAGACAATTTCAAAAAAAAAAATCCTAAGCCAATTAAATAATAGATATTAAATAAGGCAAGAGGGATCATAGAATTAGTGGTGTAGCTTCATTGGTAGTACCGTCAGGGCAGTATCTCTATGTCGTACGAAAATTTCTTGCTTCGACTAATTGTGAGTAGGGATCTCCCGAATCCGTTCTGGTTTCTCTGGCTAGACTGGATCGGCCACTGAGTCTCTGATCCCAAGAAAACGAACGAACAAACAAAAGTACGTTTTTATTCGATTCCTCGTGTGCCGGGGATCTAATTGAAACCGGCCCTGCTGGACCATTGGAATCGGGATGAACAGGAAGCCACCGTCGAATACTGAAGTGAAATTGGCGAGCTGGCAAAAAGTCGACTGTTATTTCTCAATTAAGTCGGCGCGGCAACGTGTATCAATGAAGGAACTCGATCCACAGTTGGACTTAAAGGTGTTGCTCTCTCCGTTTGTTAGTTGTTACTGTTATTTATTATGCGGCGATGGTGGCGTGAAATTGTAAAGGGATTAAATCAATGGCAGTTGGTGTGTAATTTTTGGAGTATTTTTATTTGAGAAGATATTTTCGTGCGAAATGTTAGGAATTTTCAGAGACAGAGTTAGAAAGACGTTAACATTGAGAGAAAAGGAATATAAAATAGTAGTTAAACATTTTAAAGAAATTAGAAATAATAGTAAATAGAATGTTAATGGAAGCGTATTCCAACAAGATAGAAATACGCAAGAAATATTACAAACAATAACATGGGCCACTAGGTTCGCAATGTCATAAATTGAAAGGCTACCCATAATGACCGGCGATTTGTCGTTTCTTTTATAATTATATTAGGATTTATATCGACTAGCCAACATTATACAATAGATAAGTTAATTCCGACGCGAACCAGCTTCACAATAGAACGCGTTGCAACTTTGTGCGTCATGTTTATGCGATCAATGATTCGTAGCAGGACGATCGTGTTTAATATTTTTTCGTCGATTTGATTGTTTCTTCTCACGATTTTATGGATGACTAAGCTTTGTTTAAATGAAAATGTTCAGGTCGCTAAATGGTCGAAATGGGCGCAGGGAATGTTTAGTGAGATGTTTAGGAATTGAATGCTTTGGAGCATAAACGTGTCTTGAATATTCAATTTGTGGTAAATTAATTACAAAAATGATCCTCCTTGTATGTTTTATTAAATAGCGACTTTCGCTACGTCAATTTGTGGTTTTCTTAGTATCTAAGGAAAAAGACGATTCCAAAGATTTATTTCATAGCTATGTGCAGGCATGTTACTGCACACCGTTCTTATCAAATAGAAATGAAGCTTGCAGGAGAACCTAGTAAAACTGCTGTTCGACTGTACGTGATACAAAGATTTCGCAAGAAACTGAAACTTTTACGTTATCTGAAAGTAGCAGGAGAATAATTCTTTATTCCACGAAAGAGTTAATTGAAAATGCTTTCAGCGGTTAAAGGTGTTAGAATAATCAATCGATGGATGTATCTGGATGCGTGCTGCCCTCGTGGCGCAGATAGCCGAGCTTGTGTATAGCGTTCGTTTGTTTTATTATATCGTCGTAGGTTCGTTTTCGCGCCTGTATGCACCGAAGCATCGTGCTACAATAAATAACATATATATATATATAATTGCAAACCCGACGTGTTTAATTGTTTTCACGCCCAAGCCACACAAACTGACAAAGGGATTTGTCGAGGGCCATAGAAATTCGTGAGGCTTCTGCACTGTCTATAGATATAAAAAAATTTAATACTTTGACAATGATGCACGTACAATATGTACATATGATAAATCGCGATTTACATATAAAAGATGCAAGGTGAGAATCACTAGTTTCATTTTTAATTATTCTAAATTATTCGCCTTCCAAGTATTATTAAAGAATTCGAATTACATATAATATTATAGTCGTCTGTTATTCAGTAATGGTACACAGTTATTTAACCCCTTACTAAACTGGATTTGAATCGTTTTAATTGCTCATCTCTCAATTATTTTTAAGAATTGAGACAGCTCCATTATATTTAATTGTAGCACGTTAGTAAAAAATAGCATTTCATTTTTGTTCTCCATTTCTTGTTACTGGTTGAAACTTGAAATACATCACAGCTCAAAAATATTACTATACCTTAAGATTCATTTGTTGTCTCGTATATTATTCCTTAACTAAAGATAATTTTTATATTCCTTCTTTCGTTTCATTTTACTTAATTTGTTTAACAATTGTAATGAAAGCCGATAACAAATTAATATCGATAATATATTACAACTATGTTCAATACCTTCAATTTTCAAGCCAGCGTTATCTTCATCTCAATTATTAAATTACCTGTTGCTAAAAAACATCAAACCCCCACGTTACACTGCAAACAAAAATCAGTTATTGACAAAAAAAGAAAGAACTGAAACTTTACCAACTTCGCCAATAACAAAAGTCCAGAACGGCGTATCGAGCCAAACGATTGGAGTGCACACGTCCAGTGTTGAGATCTACAGCAACACTGTTGCGCCAATTGTTCTCCATCATTTTTAATATTCCATATCGCGCGACGTTCAACTTTTAACACGAACTACGCATTACAAAACAGGGCGCGACTCCGATTCTTTGCATTCCACCCACCGCGTATCGGATTGACAGCCCGCTGACCCAGCTATCACACCTACCGACAGATTATCCCCGATTTTTCTCCAACATTTCCCAATCAATTCCGCCGACATTGGCGTCGTTGCGACCGAGAGACCCGCCGCACCATACAAAACGCAACACGCCCCGCAGTTCGCGAACCCAGGCACCGTTACGCTCTCGTTTCCATCTCGTTTATTACCATTATTATTATTAAGGCCGTAATCTCTGTCCAGTCAACGTGATATCGTCGCGAGGGACAGTTCCGCGCGTAATCGTTGCCCGATGGATAATGGTCTGTGACTTCTCGTGCTGTTTATAATGCAAATTGCACGAATATTCCCATTTATCCCCACCCATCGCAATACACCTTCGCATACCCAACCCTCTGTCCCTCTCCCACCCTCATCTAACACCAATCTCGTATCTGCTAATCTATCTTTTCTCTGCCGCCTTGTCTCTGTCCTGCTCCCTCTTTACCCGTACGATTCCGTGAGCACGTACGATCGTACCGATCGTGCCCGCGAATCGGAAAGAAACCGGCGATCGTAATGGATAAAAAAGAAAGGGAAAAAGAAAAAGGAAAAAAAGCACGTCATGCAACGGTCGATCTCGTATCTGTCAGCAGATAACATCGAATTCCTGAGGCCGGGCTCACCCACTATCCGAGCGTGTGTAGACCGGCCAACCTACGAACTACAAATAAACGCCGCCGTTAACGTTTCCCCATAAATCAATTTAATCGTGCGTACAGAACGATAGCCATCGGTTCTGTTAATGTAATCGTCCCGATCGGCCGCGCTGTACGATACACGCGTGTCCGCGATCCTCCGCGGTGTCTGCGAGTGCCTGGCGTTTGGTTGATACAAAAAACCGGAATAAGTGAAATTGGAGAACGAGATGTGGCTTCTGGCTATTAAGTTAGGGTCAGTGTCTCTTTTTTCAAGCACAGTGGTAGCGCCGGTGGCTGGTAACGCTGGTAGCGAACATGTCAATCGTGGTACCACTGCAGCTAAAGACGCGATAATGACCCGAATTTAACGGCTGGAAGCTACATCTATTTCTTTCCAATTTCACTTACTTATTTTATATTGCATGTACCATATAAATAGGTGTGTGACCACTGATCCTGTTTTGAGAGCCTAATGCAATAATATTGAATTCACTGTCGGTTCCAGTAAACAAATTTTCCACTTGCCGAGGATAATAACGAGAATCGAATGTAATATTGGCCCTCTATATTTTAAAAATCTTGACCCCCTATTTATTTAATAATTGTGAAAGTGTTTCGCCGTTGCACCATTCCATTGAAATTAATATATTTCCTACAGATATCCCTTCGTCCACTGTGAACTCAATATTCGCGAGCTTCTTTCCTTATTAAATGAACTATTTACAATCTTGCCAAATAATGCGAAAATAAATCTGGGATAGTTTAAACTATATAAAGGATTAATATCGACAACTTGTGAGTCGGGCAATTATTTGATCTTAACTTATCTTATTATTCGAAATCGCCCGTCCAACAATTCGTTCCACTCGTACGGTACCCCCTTTGCTTTTTTATTCTCTTTTCTCTCCACGTTTCATTCGCGGCGCGATTCACGTTCGATTATTACGCGGGCAAAAAATGATCGATAAGCGTGCTGGGATTTGAGGCGCGTACGCGTGAAACCCGGCCACGATACGGTTTAAAAGCTGTTTATCGCGGTGGAAGCTTTTTTTCTCTCGTTCATTTTGCATCTTTTTCTTGTTAGTTAGTTTTCGTTCCCCTTTTTTGCTTACGCCGCGCCGACCAGTTCGACGCACGATTATTACACGAAAAAGTGATTGATAGGTAACGCGGCCTCGGTGGGTTCGCGGCTTGTAATGTCGAAATCGGAACGATGTACTTACATGATGTTGGTTTCGTAATGGCGGTGCCGGGGGAGAAACTGCCGGAGACGTGGTGTTTTTGTCGCCATGATTATTAGTGGCGGCGTAATCAGCAAGGAAATACGCGATGACGAACCATCCAGTGCATAGAACTACTGTACTTCGTTCTGGAATGAAATAATAATATGTAACAGTAATGTTAATGATGATGATATTCTATTTATATTTCAGTATATTTCATTTAATTATCTTATTGATTTCATTCAAAATGTCTACACGCGTTTGGTTCGTTCCGAAAATATTTATATATATATATATATATATATATATATATATATATATATATATATATATAATATATAATATTTATATTTCTCTATCTGCTATTTATTAATATTTACAAATTATTAATCGCCTCCGCAACTTATCATCGAAAGTAACTTTTCAACGAAACTCCCAATCATTTCTGATCTTGCGACATGCGCTTAATTAAAACTGTAAAACTATCAAGTCAACAAAAAGTCCACTATGGAGTATACAATTCTTTCGATCAAATTTCCTTTCCACCTAATGCTACCGCGGGCCGCGTGACGAAATCACGATTATGTTGCAAGGAATCGATATTAGTTTCCCATTAATTTTTTGCCACATCGCAGCGGCGCGCTTGTAATCGTGATGCAAGTAGAATATGACATATCCGCACAGGCAGGCCGTAATTCATTTCGTTTAAAAGCGTTATAGGATTACGTACAGCCGACTAATCGATCATGATAGGCGATTAAGTAACGCCGCGTGTTTCACCGTTCGACGACAATGGAGATCTGTATGAAAATCATGAGCAATTAAGAACGAATCTGATTCTTTTCGACGCTGAAACGGTGTTCGAATTAATATTGCGGCGATAACAAGCGACACCTTAGTATGAGATCATAAATAAACGCCGCGATAAATTTGCCAGCGTATTACTGAATTGTCGTGTCGTAGAGAAAAGCGTGGATTTTTACGTTTTCTTTATCACTGGCAATTCATTTCTCGTTTAAGCGAGCTTCGAAGGCCTTGCTACGCACGGTTATGTAGCGTTATACAATTTATTTCGCCCGGGAACAAACGCCCTCGCGTTGAAATTTCTTTTTATTGTAAAAATAGATTCTGGATATTGGAAAAAAAGGTTACAGTTGTTTCTCGATGTATCATCTCGCGTTGTAAATGAATATGAGGGTAATGAATAGATTTGATCTTTTCAATATTGCACTATTGTGTAATTGTAATTAAATTTAATACAGTAGTTCATTCCGTAAGTAGTTTGTACGTTTCTGATGGCGATAAAATAGTTTTTGCAATATTTAAAACAGTTTTTTGATTTATCTACTAATTTCAAAGTTTACCTTTGAATCAAATTTCTGCCTCTAAAGTGAATCTCTTTTTAAATATTAGCATTACTTATAGTACGGACTGACTGGTGGAATTTGTACCTTTATCGTGGTAATTACAGATATTCTTGAATACTGTTCAAAATAAGTACAGCAATAATAGAAAATAGCAGGGCATGCTATAACTACATATAGTGGTCGTAGAAAAATTGAATGATACACCAAAGTGAAGTAATAAACATTTTAACCCATTCATTTCTTCGAGTCTTAAATAAAAACCTGAATAAGAGTACAAACGTCCATCTGAACTAATCAATCAAACAAGCAAACGCAGACGTACTTTTTAATACGTATTTACATTTAAAAAAAACAGACACATATTTACGTTTGCGATTAAAATCGTGGGCCGAGTGAAGAACCCAGGTGCCACTACCTCCACTGTTGTGAATTTACTGCTGTACAAATAAAAGTGTCGCATTTCCTCCCAGTTGAATTCGTCACCGCATATCCCACAACAGAGCGTCCGAAAAAAGCAAATTACACTGCCCTCGCAATGCAAAAAATACATTCTTCAAATATTTGTTATCGTGCCACGCTGTTCACTCAACGCAGATACATTTTTTCCAACATTATTCATTCATTATATTGTCGCGAATGGTTGAGAAATCGTTTAAACGTCCAAAGTGAACGTCCACCGTGCACACAAATAACCGTAAACGATTTCAATAAACGTCAACGAAATCACTCTCCAAACAATTTGCCTACTGGAAGCAATAAAAAAAGATGCCGAAAAAAATGTCCATCGCCATAAGCACATGTATTATAGGGGACGTAACCAGTTCTATGGTTTATTCTGCTCAAACACGCCACTATTAAATTTCGCTGGTCGCCGATGCGTCTCATTCGGCTACCTTCAATTAATTCCCTCGAAACGCTTTTATTTAACGAGCTGTGAAAAACAGCTTCATTAAGAGCGCGAGCGGATCTGAGGCGTACGCGGACGGCTTCCGGTTTCTTTTCTGTCGAATTGTCCGCAATCGGTGCTTCTTGTCGCGTCGTTGTCGCATTCGTGGCGTCGGGTTTTCGCCGCGGGCAAACGGGGAGAGTACAAAACGGAAACGGTGAACGATTTTTAACAGAACACGTTTCTGGTGAAACGGGCCGCGCTACGTAATTGCGGATATCTCTCAGTGGCGTAGGTAGGAAGGGTGAATTTTTCAGCGGCTAGGGGAGGATTAAAGGGGCTCGGAGTTAATTCTCTGTTAGGGGGAGTGTTGGATGCCTAGCCCTTGAGTCACCTACGAGTGTAAGGCCCGCGGATCCTGGCCCAGTCGAAGTCAATATTATGCACTAGGGCAGTAGTCAGCGATATGACTAATGCCAAGGGCCAGACTCCGCATCGGCTAAGGCGACAACAACAAGGGCTAAGGTCAGCCTCTCCCCCCTAAAAACTGCAATATATATAGTAGCAGAATAGCTCTTGTAACTAGAATAGTTTTGGACGCGACACACACCGTTACTCTGTCGCGCACACTCGTCACGGTACTCCTAATATATTAAAAACTCTCATTGCAAAATTAATTGTTGAAACACGATTTCGTTTAACCCCGAAATCCAACAGGAGAGGGGACATTTTTGAGAAAATCGTATCGCTGCGATAACTGAAAGTGTTGCAGCAGATACGAGGCATTCCGTGAAAGAACATTTTTTTTAATATTTGATTAATAATAATAAATTAATATTATTAATAATACTTGTATACTTGTTATTAAAAGTAAACAGTACTCTATATGTTGTTATATTATTTAGCTGTATATTTATGCGCGATTAATATAATGTTTTATATATTTTACTGTTACTCTATTATTATTAGCTATAATATTTAAGTATTTTATGTATTACTGTGCAGAGAAATCTAGGGAATGGAAACGTTTTGGAATGGTTGGTGAAAAAGTGGTTGGTTACGCCATTGCGATAAAGGGTACTGAAATCGTAACCGAAGTCAGTAATAACGATCGGTTAATGAGGATAATGTCGACCATTAAGCGAGATCCGACAGGAAATACCGTGGAATCCTTTCGGCTGATATGTCGAAAGAAATTGGGCTTCTTTCGTTAACCTTGTGCAGGATTTCTTCGCTGAAGCGAACGAAAGAAATCTACGCTTTCGATTTGCAAGTCTGCCAATTATTTCGCCGCTTTCGTGTTGACTGCTTGGTGCACGCTCGAATATTTGCAATTGTAATGGAAACGCAACGTGATACTTTTAATCGATCACCAGCAGAAGGCGGATTCTCCGAATTTGTCAAAAATTATGGACCTGATAATTCATTTATTCAGAATTCCTTTTTATCTCCCATAGCCCTTGGCATTCGTCATAAAAGTATATTATTTTCTGTTCGTATTTTTAATAGCTAAGACGTAATAGTTTATTAATTATTTTAATATTAAAGTAATCTGTAGGTTTTATTGCCAGAGGAACGTGGAAATTAGTTACAAAGTCATGTTAAAAAAATTGTTAGCAATGTTAGCTGTAATAATAGCTATATCATTATTTAACTCCTTCACTCAGTTGACAAGTTAATGCATAGATTAGCATAAACTAATTGTACCAAATAAAATATGACAAACGGTATTCTATCCCGAGAATGTAGTAAAGAAAGAAAATGAATACGCGACACGATATTTCTATGATTAACCATCTCAATTAATAGTTTCACAATTATTGTATTTCCCATAGGAAAATTCCAATAATTACACGCGACTCTCGCAAACCTATCTCGCCATTACTCGCGCAAAAGACTTACCTGCCCAAGACGCGAACGCTGATTACTGATTATAAAGCACGCGGTCTCTTTTGAACGGTCGTCCATCATCGCCGTTGGACAAGCGCAAACAGAAAAGAAGAAGCAACGAAATCTTCGATCTTGAACGTCGACGGGCACGCGCGTTACGTTGCAATCATTTCGTGCACACGAAGAAATGAACCGAACTGGCACTAATTGTAAATCGTCCCACGTGTTACACATATTTTGATCCGTGGGCACCAAGGGGACGGTGCTTGATTACAGAAACCATTACAGAAACGAAATGAAGAGACAACATTCAACAAACTTGGCAAAGGAACGTTTTAATTCTCATTCCGGTAATCAGTTGCGCTTAAATAATTTAATTTACTTTCATTTTTCATTATGCATCATTTGAGCGCCAATAAAAATTGGGGTTCTGAAACTCGGGTGTTTCGAAACTTAAACTGTCCGAAACTGAAGCTCTGCGAAATTCACGACAAATTCAGATTTTTCGTTACCCAAGCTTTCAACATTCAGGGCATGCTAAATTAAGACTCTACAAGATCTTTGCTGTTGGTGTTTGGTACGATGATTCGAGAAACCCAGACAGAGGCAAGCCCGTGGACCGTGGACTATATGCTGGTTTGTCGTAATTATTCACCGCAAAAACTGAATACAAGATGATGGCGGCGATAAGCGTCGTGATTTTGCGTCAGGTCTCGCAGCGAGCACCACGGTGCAGGCGCGCTTTCTTATTTCTGTCATCCATTAGTTTTGCTACGTCTATTAAGGTAACGCGACTCGTCTGTGCTTGACTCTTCTTCGTCGGGTACGTGCATTAATGAGTAGGTGCACCGAGAACGGTCTAATCAGCCTGGGATCAAACGAGTTGCGAGTCGCTGTCGTATCAAATTGAAGGCCGCTCTGGGCCCTGGCTTTTCCTTTTCAGACGCGGCAGCATGTTTCCTCGCGGTTTCATTATTTGCGTATTATTTATGTATTTCCTTTTCATTTTTCTTCTTATTTTTTAAGGGGAAGGGATTTCGATTGGACTTAGAGATCGGAGCGGAGACGGACATTCATTTTTCTGTGGATAATTTTTTGTACGCGGTGTCTTTTTAATGTGACAGTTGGGTTTCTGTGAGGATGGAGAGTAGTTAAGAAGATAGATGTTTGTGGATATACGAGGCTGTGTGATTTATTGGGTTAAATGGGTTAAAAGTATTTGTGGTAATTTTCTTGAATTTTATTTCTTCTTTCCCTAATAGCAACAATTAGTTTACTTACGTTGACTCTCTTCGTGCTTCAAGGAGTCCAAAAATGGAAGATTTTTGCACAACTTGAAGAAAGGAAAGAGGTAGAGTTCGGCGTAGAGAATTCGTTTTGATTTGAACAATGATTTTAATTTTATGGTCGAAAGTTAATTTTGTATCTTTACACATTTAATTTATGCAAATCACTTATTACTATAAGCACGTTTCCATTCTGCAACGTAAAAATGTGCATTCTATAATTATTTCTCGACTTAATTTGAGCAAAAATGAACCTTTTCGATGGAAAATGTTGAGTATTTAGATAAAGAAGTAATGATTACGTTGAAGTTTCGATATTTTATGGAAACTTTCTGTCTGTATTTGTTCATGTATAATATATCTATAATGATATATTGTTGTTCACGTTGTGTACAATTTATCTGACATTTACACACTGATTGATTTCTATCATCGGGTTCATAGGCAGTTGTTTCGACATTCTAGTTTCCAAGGAAAGAGTACATAACTGATTTAATTATAAGTTCATTGCGCGCTTATTAAAAATAGACTTTGAAAGGATCGAGATTTGCATACTTGTTTTACTGTAAATGAAATTCTGAAGAATAACGGAACTTGCACATTTAACTAATAAAAATAGATTTTTGCAATGTAAATGTATATAATTATACTTGTCAAATTATTATAATATGTATATTCTCGCTTAAGCAACGTTTATATTATAATACATGTAAAATGAATTACCCGACAACTTGCAATATTAATATTCCGATTTCTTTAAATAATTCATATTATACCGCTGCAAATTACCAGATACATTTTGTACATTTGTATTACATTTTATGTTCTTAAACCAAATCAATTCTGTCTTCAATTCATTCAGTATCAATTTATATTCATTATAAAAGCTCTCCTTTGGCATCTGTTTCTTACTCAATTAAAGTTCTGTAAAAATAATTTTCCCTTCTTCTCTTTGAAACAAATTATTGTGCATTGAGACGATCGTGATGTTAGAGTAAGACGAGATCGTCGTCAAGTGGCTTAGCACGATACGTGACGTATTTATGCGTGCGGCGATCAGGGCACATGGTCCTGCGAGGGGTCGGCATCCCGTCGCCAGGGAGGGTCACAAGGGCCCGGGGTTCAGTCTTATACAAACCTTAGAATAGGCAACAGTGTCTATACATATACATATGTATATTAAATAAAGTATCTCCTATTCAACACGAGTTTTTCTCATTTCATTGGACCTTCCACCTCCTGCATTTATCTATTGAACAACACAAATAATATTATTTAAAGACTAAAAGCAAGGACGGTTTATCATTATTAATAGAAACAATTGCAACTGACTGTTTTTTTCTGCTAAGAATAAAATTAAAATTAAGCCAAGCAAAAGGAGATGCGACAATTAATTATACAAATTTTTAATAGGCAGGTATAGTTTTGTATTAAATTCTATTTCTGCTTACAAGAATTAATAACCATTTAATTACGTCCAATCTTCAAGCTTCCCCCTCAGTTTTCCCCCAAGGGTGGCAAATAATCTTTCCAACATACTACGATAACTACGTAATTGCACTGAAATTGTCCCCCTGCTCGAGCATGGTGATCCATGTCAGTATGTCAAAACAGGGACGTTTTTGCGCGCAATTAACGCGCACATCTAACATTTTAACGCGACGAATGTCCAGCACGGTTCCACGGAAAAGAAAGCCGGCAAACTTCTTGTCCCCCCAGCCACGGCTTATCCTGATGAACGAAATTTGTTACATTCTACAGGTTTCAACGCATTCGTGCTTAAGATTCTCATCGTTCGCGTTGCCCATGACGTGGAACGTCATAAATAATATTCTATAAATTAAATGCTCATAATTTCAGCCCCGAGCGAAATACCACGCGTGGGCTTAATCCACGCCGAGTTCCGTCATCTGACGCCTATTTGCGAAAAATGCGAGGTCGCTACGTCCGTGTAGCGAATTGAATTCGAACGAATTAAGACTTTGTGTTTAAGTAAGTTTCAATAATAATTAAGTAAAATTACGAATTTCCATTAAAAGTACAGTGTATTGTGGAGGAGTGTTTATAAAAATTGTCCCTACTTTACGAAGCATTATGTATGTTGTTCGACCCAGTTATCTTCGAATCGCAAAATGGATATGTACCTAAAACATTCTACGATGTGAATACTACCCAAATAGTTAGACGACTACTCAAGAATCCTACAGGGTATCGTCTCGTTAGAACCAAACGAAGTTGACAGAAGTGTTGTAAATAAATTTTTCCCCTGATGAAATCTTTTACACGATAACACTAAATCCAACGAATCTCCCTAATAAAAGACGTTTTTCTACAATTCAACCAAACAGTTGAAACGTAAATATTGCCTCGACAAAATTCCTTTCGATACCTGTATTAGTTAGATGGTACCCCGTCTGTCTCGCCTGCAATCCCCAAAAATATCTCTAATATTTCTAATATTTTCATCTTTGTACGAAAAATTCATAAATATATTATATTACATGTCACCGAAATTGAAATGCAATTCAAATTCACTCCGATATGATTGATTTTCTTAACCGCTCCATTTCCCACACGAAATCGACAGAATTTATTACATACCTTCGCCCATACCTATCTCAACGGTCCCCTTCATTTCCCTACGGGATCCAAAAGAACAGACAGACGCACGTCATCGGTCAAGTGCTCCTTCTTTCGCGCAATTAGCTGGCTGTAAAATTCAAAGTATGGGCCGCGCCAATTACGGGGAAAATGGGACACGGTCGATCACCACTGAATTCACCGGGAAAAAGAGACGCAAGAACCGACGGGGACGTTCAGCGCTGCCACGGTTTCAGCGTGGTAGACTTCACGGTGAAAAAGTTGGAATTCCTGGCTGGTATAAATCTCAGCTGGTCCCCGGCCGGAAGGCGGGGAAATCGGGAAAAAGAAGGAACGTTTCATGGCAACTTTATCGTCCACGGTACAGGACCGGAACGGCCACTTAGATTCACGGCTGATTTATCGTCGATTTTACTTAAGATACCTGCGTGCAATCGTGCACGGTGTTAATATTTAGCACGGTGCTCCCGATACGATCGTAACGCCGCGTTACGCAATTCTGAGCATTTAGAAATCTCTCCCGCGGAAACTCGTTTCTTTATTTTTTGGATCGCACAACGAGCGTGACCACTTCTCGTGGGCGGTTAGAAATCTCTTTCGCGTTATTTTTCCTCTCCGTGTTAATGCAAATAGTGTGGCTTTTGAGGGAAAAGATTGAAGCCTGTAATACGGAAGCTCGTTGCTTTAATGGACGCTATAAATTAGTTTGAGTTAGACATTTCAGGAAACGTCCACGATACTTAACCCTTAAATGAAATTGAAATTGTAATAGATCACTTGTTAAGACACTGAGAAAGATTTTGTAATTAATTTTCGATCATCTTTTGGCAAATATATTGGCAATATCAGAATATTCTATTGTTTCTGGATAAATCAAGGGGTTAATGTTTTGCAGCTCTCTTTATCAAAATTATTACAGTTACTCGTTGCAATAGATACTCGTTACAATCAATTTTAATCTCAGTACTGCGATATCAGCTGCATACAGTTGTCAAATAACAAAAGGTACAGAATTACATAGCAACCAAATATAATTAAAAAAACTTCTGATAATTCCAATCTAACAATTTAAACTTAATCATGATGCCTCGTAGCAACGAACAATGTACACAATACCAAAAAGAAAAACCACGATTTAATAGAATTCGGTGGAGGTAATGAGAGAATGATTATGTGTTGCGGAAAAAACACGATTAGAAAGTCGTAACGAGATTAGAAATTTTTTTAAGGAAGAATGGCGAACGTTTACCGACCGCGAAGATGAAAAGCCAGATACGACAATACGTTGATTGCAATGTTTCATTTTTTTCTTTTACCGCTACAATGCTCGTTCCTAGCGTAGCACGTTGAACGAATTTATTTACACAATCACGTCAGAGGAATCGTGATGAAATTTTTACGATATCGTGGAAAAAGCTCGAGTGTTTCTGGCGGTACAACAGGAGGGTTCAAGGTTCGTGCGATTCGCAGAGACAATAACTGTAGAAACAAGCCACGATAGCCGGTTATACAGGAAAACAAGAGTTATTAAGCAAATCATTCTTTGGAACTATGCATGCATGAATTATTCATGCACTGCTCTTCTCGATAATTCCACGAAACGGGAGAAAAGTGAAACCTTCAGTCAAGTTCATCGACGTTGCCTCGCAGACCGAGCAGGCAAACGTTGTCAATGAACTTCTGAGCTACAGCTATCCGTATGTAATTCGTTAATAATTTTGAGACCGATTATTAGGGCGCTGTATCAGGTTTGTCATATTAATATCGGGACGCAGTGACTCAGCAATTTATTCGTTAAATATGATCTTGTACGTAACAAAAGCAGCCGTTATTTGAAAAGAAGAGATTGCGAAAGAAATTATTGTTATTAGGTTGCAAGACATGGTCCAAAATTTTATAAAAATTAGAAAAAGAAAAGAATGATTGGTATTGTTAGGATTCTTAATAGGGAGCAGAGTTTCTTTAGCCACGTATACAGTAAGAAACGAGTGCAATAATTTTTCTGTAAAATTTTACTAAAATTATTCATAACAATTATATGTACTTTTCATCTACGTATTCCGTGTGTGTGCCTTAAGTACCGTTTGCACTGATTTTGGTATCCTAGAAATTACTCTTGTTTTATAGTTTCACTGTTAATAGTCTTCTATTATTCTTGTAGAACGTTCCACAGCTTGATTTGAAATTCTTTCCACAGTCGTCATAACGCAACCTGTTTCTCAGCACGTATCATTCTCATGTTTCGTTGTCTGAAATGTTTTAACCAACTAAACATTTTCTTTTCTTCTGCCAAACTAATATTAAGCATCTATCTGTGAACATACTCAACAATAATTTCTACAAAAAAATTCGTAATAATAACAGATGTATCGGATGGTCAAGGGAACCTGACATACTATTCGCCATTAAAAAAAGGACCAACACGCTGAAACGTAAAATTTCCATACAAAAGCTTGAATAATCCTTCACTAAGAAAAGGCGAAATCACATTAAATATAATAAACGCGTTAGTTTCAACGGGCTGCCGTTTTAAGCGATCAAACACAGTGTTCGTGACGTCAATGGATCCAAATAGAGATCGCGAAAAATCGAATCTCGAATTCTGCCTTTGCTGCCTTTCTGCCTTTGCTTTTCTCTTTCTTTTTCTCCACGAAGAATCGAGAAACCCGTTTACCTTTCGCGCAAGCTTTTGTCCTACCCTAACAACATCGTACTCCTCCAATAGCAAGGGCAATGGCTCACGCGAACAAACGCGACTTAACTAAACCGCGCAACCGTGAAATTACGTCGACTCACGCGTTTATTTTTAATCACGAATACATGGCGTATTTGTAGCGGTCTAATTTGAATACATATCACCGGTACGATTACTCCACCGTTTGCTTGGAAACATTGTGTTAATTCGCTGAGCGGCACATCTCAATTGCCAAAGGCGCACGTTCCTTGTATATTTACATTTTCTTGATACTTTGTGCACGAAATTATGATTCACCCCTGAGCGTACCAAATTGGGTTATTTTCTTTTATTAGTTAACCCTCAATATTATTATAATTTAATTTATTGATATTCCTCGCGATTAATTACCCATGCACCTCGGTATGTTAAAGGTTAAACTCGTTTATTTGCGTTCTCCTTTCACCCAAATTCGCAAAAGATGTTTTGTAGTCGACAGAAGATACTGACAAAGAACTCCAGAATACAACCCGATTCTTTTTTTCACGAAACAGCATTCGAACACTGTTCAGCGATCCCTAAACACATTCGAACTCGGTATGCCGAACGTTCAAACATCTCAGCCAATATTTGCCCGCGTCCTAGCTAAGTGGTTCGCCAAGCAGATTCGATAATTCATTCGCGACTGCTCCAGCCAGAACTGGTCAACCATTCTAACGTAAGTACACTGCTGGGCAAAGGTTTAGCACCACTTCTTTACTCGTACAAATATTAAACGACTTGCTGACGAGTCATTGATTCGAGACAATTATTACACCGACCGATAGTATGGTAATGAAATTTGTTCCGATAACAACGAACAAAGGTCTAATAAGAACACAACACGTTCTCGGACTGTAGACTCAACTGTATCAATTATTAATCACTCGTAAAATTTCTTTTGTCATTAACGAGTGTATTTATTCTTTATGATTCTCCTTCCCAAATCTACAATCCAGTGCGACCCCTTCATTATCGCCACTCTCGACATTACTAAATAGATATCGTTCGAATTCTCCTCAAATTAAATTCAATCGTTAACGATGCAAGCACACGTGCAGATCTCTGATCGAAGGACATTCTCTCATCGCAGACTCGGTCGTTACCAAGAAACCGAACAGAACGAAAATAATTACCGCTCGCGATTAATTTCGCCGTAGTCATCGTTACGCGATCCCCTATCGGCCATGGATAATGCGTCGTAAATCACGATGGACTTTGCCTCGCGAATGCCACGTGAAGATTTTCCAAGGGACGTGCTCCCTCGGGGAAGGAAACAGAGACGGAGCAGAAGGAACGTCATCGGTTCGGCCGACTGACAACCGTATCGGCCGATTTAATTTATCCTGTTAGCATGGCGCAAATGGCCGAGCATTTTCTTTTATTTTGTCGCAACCACTGCTGATGGAAATGAATTTTTGTCCTTGCAAGACTGCGAATTCTCCGATATGCTTCAACCCTTTAAATCTCGGACCCTTGGCGAATTGAAAGAAAACAGGACAGCATCTCCAAAAGTTTGAAAGTAGTTCTCAAGAATATTACGCTTTCGTAAAATCTACAGTATCTAAAATCGTACAACCTTTATTTATTATCTCTCACAGTTTCAACAGACCTTTTAACATTGTATATTTATTTTATATAATTAATTCTCTCAACGTTACATTTTGATAAGATAAAATCAAAATTGTAAGTACCTTACAACAAAGATATTAATAATTTCAAAACAGTAAATCTAAAGACCGTCATTTCGACAGGCGTGTTTGTACCACCGTTAACACCTCGTGCCTCTTAAATCTTTCCACGCATCCTATTCGCTTCAAACTCCATCAGGCCCGCCGTCAAAACTACAAAAAGTTTTTATATTCCATTGATCTCCGCATTCCGCCGTTCGGAACACCGGCTTACCCGCGAGGCTGGATAATATATTCGCATCTAAGCTCGTTGCACGGACGATTTGCACTACCGTAACCTATTACCAGCTATTCCCCACGTCCTCCTCTCCTTCCTTTACCTTCACTACGCTGCGCTTCGCAAGGCAACAGAGGGACACAGGGAGAGAAAAGGCACGGGACAGCACGTTTAAGTCGGATTTTCTCACAGACATCGGCGGACCGTCGTCGATAACCCTTTATCGTTTTTACGCCAGCTTACGACGACTGTGTTGCGCTGACTTGTAATTTATTCCGTGATGTAAATAGGCGAATGCAACGGCTGTACCGGTCTGTCAGTGTTTCACTTCTAAAAGGGACAACCGGAGAAAAATCGATGGAAAACGCGATACACGTCGAACATCGAGAGACTTTTGCTCGACCTTCTCCAATCTCTTCCCTTCCCTCTCTCTCTATCACCCTGTCTCGCACATCACTGTTTCGCGCGCTGTTTTTTTCTCGTTTTCTCGCACCTTTAATAAATCCGCGTGTGCCGGTTCCGTTGCCGTCGCGACATAAATTTTACGCGTTACGACTTTATTGGACGTCTCGCGGTTTGGCGCAGCGAGTGTTTTAACGCGGCCGAGTGATCGGCTTAAAAAATTTGGTAAATCCATAGCGGTTCGGTGTTCCGGCTAGTTTCCGCGACGCTTGTCACCTTTCTAATACCACGACGGCGTTCGACGCATCAGAGTGGATAATATTGCGCGCGTCGTTTAACCCTTTGGCTTGCGAGCGGCGTATTTATAGCGGAGCGCACCTATTTCACGTACATTTAAATACGCTCGTACAGGTGTGTTGGACGTGTTCGCATTTTAATTTCCCGTGAACGTGGACCCACTGGCATTTACATACGTGGACGCGATTACTCGAGTAATGTGCGATATTCAGACGTCAGTATAATATTTCTGTTTGAAACATTGAAGTCTTGACAAAGCTTCGCTGTCCTGTCAGCTTTTATTTAAAGTGAAAACTTTCAAATAAATAAACACGTTGCTTTGATCTAATCTCCGGATCGGGTAATATGGACTCGAACGAATACAGTAACGAACACACGACTATCCGGATACTGTATTCAGGCTTGAAAATATCCGGCCTTATTTGTGTGTCATGTCAGTGTATACAATCGTTATTAAAGCGATGCAGAAAATTGTAATTATTTTCACCGCGATACGTAATGTTTCATGGGAAGAATCGTTCGTTCAAGCATAAAATAACAAACTGGCGTTTGTAAGAGTTTTACCAAATAAAATGCCAGGCAGAACCATGGGCTAATGAAAATCCATATCGTTGGCGTGCACGCTCGTTGGAGCAACGCGGATTCCCGGCTGGTTCGCGATCGCTTCCAGAGAAAAGTGTTTAGAAATCGCGTCGTTAATTCGATTCTGCTCGCACAGTTGGGCAGCGGCTATTCGAAAGCGGCGATATCGCCCGTTCCATCGTAAATTCGATTTCAGGAACAATGCTGGAAGCCTGGAGGATGTTCCTTCAACTCGTCCTACTTCTTCGCCATTTCCACCTGGCCGTTTTTCGATTTTTGCCCACGCTGCATTCTTGTTCGCTCGCGGATACTTGCACGGTTTCGTGGAATAAATTCCTGGAATAATTTTCTTCTGACTGTAACACCCACGCTGTACGTTTAATAACACATGAAATATTTTCCACGATACCTTGGAGAACTTTTGTAAGTGTGTCCTTTGTTTTGTTTGCAGCGCGCAGCGTGTTTCAATTTAATTGAATTTTTAACTGTTAAAAAGAAAGGAAGGATAATGTTCCGACCTATCATCCTCGTGATTCCTAGACTTGGGTGCACTTTCCTTCCAAAAATAAAAATACCAACAGGGGATAATTGTTATGAATTCATTTCAACGAACTTTTACCTACGAACTACTCAAAAGCTTGCAAGAAAATGAAATTTCCTTATCGAACGCTGCGAGCTTTCTATGAAAGAATGAGAAGCGTACATGCATACAAAAATCCATAAAATTTATTTATCCGCGAAATCCAGATTTTTACCCAACGGTCCGTGAACTTTCCACTGGAACTGTGCATCGCCGTTTAAAGTTTCCAATTGTAAATCTCCCTCGATACCCTGTAAGTCTTTCGCGTCTCGTTAAATCGGCGACTGCAAAGAGCAACTCCTGCGGGCCTCCAATTTCCCAAGCTATCCGTATTCATGTTTTTCTATTTTCGTTGCTTTTCACCGGGCAAGAACGCGGCAAAGCCGTCTTGTTTGTTCAACGTTCGACTTTTTGCGTTGTCGTTAGTCGAACAGCCTGCCGGATAGGATAATGGGCGAAAAAGTTACGGTACGTGGGGCAATGTTAGAGGAGCGGTGAAATATCGACGCACCGTTTAAATATGCCAATGAAGGTGCGCGTAAAATCGTATAAATGTAACTGTACAATGGTAGTAAACGCTTTTTCCTTTCGTTTTTCTTGTATAACCGTGACGCGGACGAGTGTTGTTTAAATAGATCGCCTAGTATGGGAATCGTGATCGATTTAAGCTATGCTCTTTCACTGAACAGTGGGTCACTTTGGTTTTACGATTTTATAGTGGCAGTAATTCATATTCATGAGGGTTTCGATGCAATTGCGGCTGGTCGCTTTTCGAATCGTATTGGGATGCTGCTTCTGGGTAATCATTGTGCACAGTGTAATTTAATAACATTTTTTGTTTAATAACAAAAATGTCACACAGATTACCAAATTGGCTTGAAATCTTTGCGTTAAACATTCACCATATCGTGAACGCTAACATTTTGTCAGCATACATGATCCCTCTTTATCCCCATAATATTAATTATTAATTACAATAAATAATAATGAAGACTCACCGCACTGTGCTCATACATAAACTGAACAAACTCGTTTTTATGATCCTTGGATTGAACAGAAATAGATTTTTATATAACCGTGATATTATCTTAATAGGATAATTCCTATTAAGATAATATTAAGATAATATTATTAAGCAAAGAGTAATATATAAATTACTATTATTTATGCCAAAATGTGAGACATTCGTTTTTTGTTTATTACAACGGGTATCAAATAAACGAGGATACCATGAAAATCTAAATCGAGAGATAAAACTTCGTGGAACGTTACATTGCACCAATCTTTTCCCACCGAACTACAATGATTATTACCTTCGAACAGGTAGAAGTCGCGACACGTGTCGCTAATTAGAGCGCCATAGTTCGCGATACTCTCCCGTCGCTCTTATCTATCTACAAGCTCCTTTATCGCGTTCTGTCGAAAACGCCACGACGCGTCGTATTTTACAGCAGACAATGTCGCCACCCCGCTTCTAATGGTTCTTTGTTGTTTGTTCCTGCGATTTTATACCGTACACCGTTAACTCTATGGGACAATTTATTTTCGAGACGCACGTCCACCTTTGTTCACAACGAACTCTGCTTCGTTTCGATTCGATTTCGTAGCAGAATTAGTGCACACGATTAGTAGGTGTCCATCGATTTCGCGAATGATAATCGACCGCGCAATGCTATGATAATTACGCGATAACTCAATCTAGCAGGTCGTTTAATAATGCGCTTATTCTCCCCGTCTGTTGCTTGATTTACGATGTCCCACGGTACTGAGACCTTTGATTTGTAGCATCCAGTGCCTGGGGTACAGGAGTGTATGTGTGTGTTTTTTATGCATTGTTATAGGGGGAACCGACTGCGTTCAGAAGGAGAGAGTTTTGGTGAATTATTCGGTGGTTTGATAGCGATAATTTATGATAACATGTTTGATGTGCTCGTGTGACTTTTATTGCTGGCGAAGGTTTTAATAAAACGTGCGGATGATAATTTGGTTAATATTATATTTACAATGGGATAGAGTCCAAATCTTTAATATTTCATTTCCTCTTCATATATGTTCAAGCAATGTGTTATATGTAAATGAAGGGAAATGGAGCCTCCTATTAATATTTCACATTTCTAATATAATAATAATGATAAAAGTTCACACAGCCACATATGTATTTTGGAGTATGAAATCAAATTACATTAAATTATTGTCCTCTGTTTCTTTAATCCTTTCTTATCTGCAATAGATATGCGGGAACTTTTACTTTCATTATGCATTTTCTAAGATTCTAAAAGGATCTACTAATCAGAGGTAAGAAAAATGGTTTGTATTATGAACAAAAATACTGCAATATGTATAACTGTTATAATAGTTGTTAATGTTATCAAGTGGCAAGGAACGTTGTCGATTATTTATACATCACATGGCAAAAGGATGCAAAAGAGAACAAATATTTCTCTCGTAATTGTTGACAAATTTGGGAATAAAAGAGTTAAGGAGAAAACTGCGTTTTAGTTGTGCTGTGTAATCGGCTGCATTTGCAGACTCTTTCAAACAAACGTGAGTTCTTTTTTTATTTCGAAACTACGGCCGGTGGAAATAAAGGAATGGTCAGAAATCTCTTTCTCGTGGGTTAATGAAAGGGAACCAGAGTCGTTCGTTCAAGATGAATTGCTTGGAGGAAACTTACGAGAGTGCATTTTATGGCGGCTCTTCGTGAGTCTGCGTGAAGTCTAAATGATTTTGCACGGTAATTCGACTTTCTCTCTTATAGAGTCTCGTAAAATCTTACGTTTTATGTAAACTTGCCCTGTGTCCGTTACCTTTCCTGTGTACGAGTTCCCGATCAGTTTCTTATTCGATGTTCAAACACCCAGAAGGTAGTACTTATCACGAAAATCTCTGTATTCGAGTAATCTCTGTTTGAAATTGATAGCCAACGAATCTAGCTTTCATTCGTGAAGGTGAACGTGGCAAGTGCACGAATTAATTGGAACAAGGTACATATATTCTAGTTCTGGTATATGATCATTTTTTTAGCAAAATTATAAGCATAAGTTTCTCGAATAATAAATATTAATTAATATTAATTAATAAATGATCCGTCGATCAAAAACGTCATTCCACGGTTTCACTATTGAAAACAACCCACCAGAAAGTCTTGCAAACCGAGAAGAGACGAGAAGAAGGGAGAAAAGAGGAGACGAGGGATGCGCAAATGGCGCAAGAAAGGACGTTGGAGTACCGCAGCACTTCTTGGGATTCAGGTGCTCGATTATCGCGGGCGGCGTGTCGAATTTCCTGATCATCGCCGAATGTCATCGTCTGACAGGGGAATAAGCCCCGTTCAGACAGGATATTTCATATCGCCACTCGTGTGTCTCGTGAGAAAGCCTAGAGACACACTGGCACAGCTGTTCAATGACTAATGCGCGTCAATATCCACGACACCAAGATCCATATTCTGCTATCGTTCACGAGAACAATCCCTCTCATAATTAATATTTACGCATGGCCTTCTTGCAACAGAAAACATTTCGGGGGAACATGAATCTCGTTAAAATGCCTACAGAGTACTGGACTGAATAAATTAATATTCGAGGAGAAACGATTGGAAATGATTTCGTCTGGAACAATGAGAGCCTTGACACAAAACTCTGAAAAAGATACAGCACCTTTGTAATCGATTTCATAACTAAAACATATGATTGACTTTGTATGATCGAAATCGTGGATAATCGATACTTGAATAATGGAAGTTCCGGTGCATTTAAAGCGATATACAATAATCCACTAACAAAAGAGGCGCAGTGGCGAATCATTGCAGAAGGAATTGCACGTTTAAAAGAACTGAGGAGTGACAAATGTTGATACGGAAAGCGACGGCGCAAAGTGTTTCCGTCTGGAGCGGGCTTAATTCTCTCGAAAAAGAGAGTCGAGACTTCGTGGACACGCGACGCGTGAATATCGAATCGTCGTATGCACGATTGTGTCACCTGGACCGGCCGCGTGTTGTTCCACCGCCTCCGGAACGATTGAACCGTAAAATTCGATCCGACACTCGGCGATTTAGCCGTAACCGGAGAACGTGCAATTACCAAGGGGAGGATCGCTTTCGAACCGCTGACTTTTTCGGTCAGGAATCGCGGCCACTGGGAAGTACGAATTTTCGACCGCGTTTACGACCGTTTCACGCCCGTCGATTTGCCAACAGTCGTAGACGAGGGTTGTGGGAATTAATCCATTATGTTTTATTCAGGGTGGAAGGTTCGTTGGCTCGATTATTAGGTGGGAACTTTGGAACGGTGACTCGTACGGTTGTTCAGACGAAGCTGATATCATCGTTTGTTTGTAAAATATCATTTTTGTTGAACGTCGAGAGGGTACGACGAAGTTTTGCGTTAACCGAAAAGGGAATATTACAACAGAAATAGTGGAACCATTATTTTTAAATTCTAATTCACGTGGGGCTACAAGCTTGCGGTAATTAAAGATAGAAAAGAATGGCAGAAGAAAAATGTTTTTTTGAAACGGAAAAGGTTTACCATTCTGGGCTATCGTATTTTTCAAATGGCATTTCCACAAAATTATTATATAATATATTTAAAATGGACTGTGAAAGAAATGCATACAGTAGATATATTCGCCGCCTCTATAAGTGAATTCGTGACCAAAAAATATAAAACCTACATTTACAATTGTGTTTTATTTTCTGTATTTTAAGTTGAAAATTATTTTCCCCGCATAGATACGGACCACTACTAACAAATAAAATCAAGAAATTTATAAATATTTTTCAAGCAGCATATTTTTATAAAAAATCAAAGCCTTAGGCCTGATAATTGTTCTTCTTTGAACTTCGAATTCACAGATTCAATAAGACCCAATAAACCTCTTTTTCTTTCCATTCCCAAGACGATATCCTCAGTGAAATTGCCGAGATCCAGAACCGCAGAACACAAAGTATTAAAAGACGGTCCTCGGAAAGCACTCCCATGGACATCCAGTTTCCAATTTCTCAGGTACCAATCATGCCCCTTAATCGTCTCGTATATCATACAAGACCAGTGGCTCAACGAACGCGGAAATTCGGTCATGGTTACGCGTGAAATTATCATTCGACACCTGATAAGCCACAATTTGCCCTCCTCTGACGCTGCCATAATACGTTACTGCCCATAAGCATATATGGTACAACATGTATAGTGACGAAATTTTGTTTCCCTTTACCTTCTACGTTCCCATGTTTTACGTTTTCTTAAACAAAATGAATGTAGATATTTACTGTAAGTACTTATATAATAACTAGGTAATTATTTCTAAAACAATTCAGCCTGCAAACTCCATTTTTCTGATTTATAGCCTTCTGGATTACAAAGGGCTACTTAGAAATTCTCATAGGTTGTCTTGAATTTGTCCAAGAAAATATTTAAAAACTTTGAGGAATATTCAAGAATATTAAAAGGATTAAAGTAATAAATGTTGTGATAATTTCAATCTCGAACTAGAGTGTAAGACCACCATATGCGAACCACAACCATCCGTCGACCGAACAATTTTGCATAAAATAAACAACCCTGTACCGCCCACACAGACTTCACGTAAATTCCATTATCCCTGCCGCGCGAGAGCACACGTGATTTTCTCAACCAAATTTTTTCGTCCAATCGATTAACAAGTTCCTATCTGATCTTGTTCCAATTTATACCCATTTTAATTATATGCCGAACGTTCGAAAACAAGTTGAGCTACTTCGATAATGTTCGCTAAACAAGACGGAAAGGAGTAACAACAAAGGAAAAAAACAATAAGGTTGCGACAGTTAATTGATCTAGCGATTACGCACGATGACAGGTAGTCATTGGTTATTTACTTAACGCAGTAAACGACACCGCCCAAACGTTTCCCGCATGGAAAACTCTGCTAATGAAAGCTGGTGACCATAAACGAACCGTCGACAGTTCGCGGAACCGGGATTACGAGGGCTTTATCAAAAACCAATGATCGGTTCGAACCTCTGACCTTTCGATAATTTAGCGACTCAACGTTGCAATGTAATTTACACGACAGCCTGCTAAATACGCGAGTGCCGCTTTATTATGGCCTGTACACGCGTTGGAAATCGGCATTCCGTACAATTATTACGACACCGGTTGTTCTTGGAAGCAGTAACGCGGCAGCAATAACGATAACGTTTCGCTCGAAACTTAACGTTGACGTAAAAATTCGCGACTGTCGATGTTCTTATTTATGTATATATAAATAATGTATCAAGTATTCAAGGCTGCGCGATTTTAATGCATCACGATTCTGTGATTTCTATCTCGAAAGAATTTTCGGTGCAAGGAAGCGTCGCGTGGTTGGCATTTGCCCTTTCTAATCTTGTATGATAATTTTAATATGTACGACGACGATGATAGTTTCGGAACGAATAGATCTACTTTACGCTATATGAGACGATGAATAGTGTCTTTCGTTTTACTGTGGCGGTGTGTCTTCAAATATGTACAATAATTATTGTCGAAGGGTATATAGAATTATTTTCATTGGAAGGCTTAAGAATAGTAGAGTGTGCAAGTATGCATGTGAATAGAGTGGCAAGAAAGTTTTTCTTGTTTCAAAGGTACGATTTCATCTTTAGTACATAATAAGTGGCAATTTTTTTTCAAACATAGACAGTATGCATTATAGGTATGTAAATAGTACTTACGAAATATATATTTTATTCGTCCCTAATATTGGTACATTATTAATATTTCACATTTCTAATATATATTAATACAAAAATTAGAACACATAATCATTTCCCACCCTCTGCCCTGTTCTCTTCAAAATAGAGAGAATATTCTACCTCTCCCATTTAGAAGAAAATCTTGATTGTCATTTTCCACTGTTATTCGCATTGCATGAATTTTCCAGCGATCATTCCTTTGAGGCGAATATTGAATTAACCCTCTGGTTACTGACAACGTACATACGCCACCACAATTAACCCTTAATTTCATAATAATTGGATCTGTTTTCCTTGCACTCTATAAGAGAAATAAAATGGACCATATTTCTGCTGCCATCCCAACTATGACTATACTATGGACTATGCTATCCCCAAACTTGCAACAAACAGTGTCGAATTCATAAATAAACAAAGACGTTCAACACTGAGCAACATGTCAGCCCTTTGCAATCCAAAACTCAGTCACCCCAAGTGAACTAACAACAAGAGCACGGCAGCGACCACTGCTGGCCTCACCTCGGTTTATGGTTTATACCTGATTTGCCCAAAGGTGCGCCTTTTCTAATTACAAATCTAGCGAGCCCCTGCAAGCGAAGATATTATACATTCTTCGCGAGACGAAAAGAAGGATAAAAATCACAGAGTGAGAATAAACACGCCCTCTTACAACTCTTCGTTTAATCCTTCCACCGCCGTTTAACGTTTCACCAAGAAGCCCGAAAGATTACACGTGCGCAAAGTTGCAAGTGGAAACCTCGTTCCTGTACTTGGTCCGCGGTTGTTCCGAAGCAGCCGTAGCTCGGCGATTTGCATAATATTTTATCTACAGGCTGTAACACACGTGGAATATCGTTAATAAGGCAGGCACGGCAACCGTACCCTTTCGGCGTGTCCTTCTGCGATCGCGGGGCGTGCATAAAGCACGCGTGTCTCTCACCTGGCGATTGGTTCACGTGGTGCTCGAGCCCCGTTTCGATCGTTCGCCACGCAGCACCGCGACATGCACCTCGCTGACTGATCTTTTTCTTTTTATCCTGCTGCGATATTTATGCTCGCCGCGACGCCTGTTTGCCGTTTGGAATAGGTAGGTGGATAATTGCGTTTACGTCGAGATCGAGAATAGCCGTGGAAGCGGCGGGAAAAGTTAATCATGCGTTCACCACTCTCGGCTCGTTCGTTCGGTCGTGTGTGCGTGCTTTTTTGTAACAGCGTTCTCGTTTGTCAATTTTATTATTTAATGGCGGTCTGGAATGGCTCATTCATTATGATAATTGTTCAAGCTACTTCGAACTGTACACCGTTTGTTCGTCGAGACAAGTATTGCTGATTCGTCGGGAAATGAAGTTTTATTTATATATGCGAACACCAGGCACATTATCCTCAAAAGCTTATCTTTATTTCAATTTTCTAAGTGTCAAATTACTCGGTGATATTCATTATACCCAGTTACTTTTGGTAGTTAATGATTTTACAATATGTTATTAATAAGTCAAGAAAGAATGGGTCATCTATTCGAACCAACTGGAAACGTGCGCACGTTTCTATGAAATGTAGTCATTTTTGCGGATTTTTAAACAATTCACTACTCACGAGTACATTGTATCGGAGTTCGTTTCCAAAGGTGTTTGATACGTTTGAAAAATCATTTTTAGTAGGCAACAACTTATCCCTACATGATAATTGAAACTCTGAAATTAAATTCCGTTCTATACACGTGAATAAATACTTGGTAAGAACGGGGAAATTTGGAAAGGTAGATTTTTCCATCAAGTTCCCTGTGCAGATTTATTCCCCTTTCTTATGTGCACCTCTGGAGATATTCTAGAAGCAGCAAGGTGTTGTTCCAAGTTTGCATGTTTGCCAGGAATAATGAACACGGCTCTGTTCACGTATACACGCGAGATCAATAAAGCAAGTGGCGGTGTGTACACCTGAGTGGATAACTTCGCTAAAAGTCTAAACACCTACTATTCTTCCTTACGCCATTTTTTTCGATTTACGAGTATTGTATTTGTGGTTTTCTTTATTACGCTGCGTGGGTCAAGCTTGTTAGCTCCAAGTATAACAATATGTCTACATACTTTGTTCTGCTGTCGGGTGCTGTAGAAAGTTTTGTCATCTTGATGTTCTTCGAAAATGTTATTAAATTATATTCTGTCGATTTTCCAAATTTATTAGACCATTCTATGATTATTTTTTGCCAATGAAACTATGAAATATGGAGAGCGGTTGAAAGAAATTATTGAAGAATTGAAATCGATATCGTAACAGACCGAAGCATTGAAATATGGTTTCCGGAAATTCTATGACGTCATTATTGAACTGTATTTACAGGTGGTCTCGTGAAACATATAATTCAGGCTTTTTGAGTGGCCGTAAAAAATACTGCCATTTATTACTAAAACATCGTTTTACAATTGGAAAGTTTTGCAAGGGAATTACTGTTATTTACTTGAGAAACAACCACTCGGGGTCCGCTCATCTCGCAACGTTAACACCCTAATTAGTAATAAAAATAAGAAAGTTGATTATGCCGTCACATTGAACGATGGTAACGAGTATATTCAATTCCCCCTTCTTCCACTTCTTTATCTGTTTGTTTTATCTGAATACCAAGTAGACCAAATAGTAATGCCCAATCGTGTTCTCAAAAAGGAAGTGTCTCCTTTCCAACGAATCCTGCCTAGTCATCTGCAATAGTAGAATTCGGACGACTGACAGCCGGTTGTAAAGAGTTATGAAGAAACACATCTTCGAAGCTTACACGTCTTCATTGTCAAATATAACAAGGCACTGATTGTTCACGACGTTCTTTAATTGTCAGTTGTCCAGGACCATCTTCTATTTTTACTTTACATTAAACAGAAAATAAAAATCACTATTTCTTTTTTCTCTGTAGCTTCCCGTTTACTGCCCCATTTACCTTGAACTTGATTATACTTTCAAATCGAAAACGAAGTATTATTATCATCGCCGAGTTTCAACTTTGAAATAACAGAGAGTGGAAGTTATCGATGACAACGATTTATATACTTCAGTTTAATATATATGAATTTGGAGGAGCTCGTCAATCTTACCTATCTAGAATCTAGAAGATCTACCTGCCTTGAAAATGCTGATCCTTTCTACTTCCCAACTTTTAAATGTGCAAATATTACTTTTAGTATATCTCGCGTAAAGTTAATAAAATGCCGACACACGATTCTCCCTTAAATCTCAAACAACGTCCACTGTCGCAGGCATCGTCCATTCTATATATTCTTCCACCCTTAGTTCCGCTTTCATTCTATCCCTCGTTACCTCTCACTTGTTTAAAATGCACACCGCGCGCATTCCTTGACGACAGTCGACCACGTCCATCGTGATCCAAACACATCTCTTTCACACCTCGAAATCATCCTAAACAGGCACGCGATATATTCCATCCCACAAATGCATATTCTATACTGTTTACCACCATATTCGAATACTTTAAGCTGCATTTTCCATACACTGTATTCACACGGTCGCACGAACATGACCGATCGTTCGGTGTCACCGGGCACGTTATGAGCCTCCAATTTGTCCTGGTTACCAAGAGTCGTTAGCATACCTGGCTCCCGATAAATTTCAAGCTGCGGCAAAATCGCACACACGGACCACCTTCTGTGCGTGTCGTTCACCGGTAGATCGGATTACGCGTTAGATTGCTCGTTGCCCAGCCGGATACCCTCGATCGATAGATACGTGTAATTGTCTTGGATCGACACGCTGGTGCTCGTTAAACGGTCGCTCAATCGACGCCTAGAAGGAAACAAAGACACGGTGGCGGATTCGAAAGGCGTTTTTTTATTCTGCGCGAAACACACTGACTCGTGGGTGACGGTGGGAGAAGGCGAAGGAGTCGAACGATTGTGAGAAATTTTGATAGGGGATGTGGTTTTTTTAATGGGACGTGAATTTGCCGCAGTTGATTGTATTGGTGTTTATGTTATGTAAACGCTGGATAGATTTTGGCATCATTTGGATAGCATATGTTAGATTAAGAACACGAAAGTCGTTGAATGAACATTTAACAGAGATATACAATTGTCATTCTGTCTCATTAAAAGCCATCATAAACTGCTACAGCGGTACCTATACATACACAGTCTGTCTCATTTCCGATGAGACTGGTCGAAATTAACAGCCGATTGCAGCGCATCTATTGAATTTTGTAGACACATCTTTCATCTATCTTCACACCAAATTTCTTAGCATTTCAATTGTTCTGTCAATAGTTACGACATTATAACTAACCGTCCACTGTGTCAGTCTGTCGAAAAATCGCTATGGAGCAAAGAGCGAATATCAAGTTTTGTTTTAAGTTGGGCAAAATTGTTCAAGAAACATTCGAATTGATGAAAAACGTTTACGGTGACCAGTGTCTATCCCGTGCACAAGTATTCCGTTGGTTTGTTAGATTTCGTGATGGTCCGTGAATCCTACCATCCAGAAGGCTTCGACCGACATCCTGAAAGCTATTCCGGCCCCCGAGTACCAGGCATGCTTCGACAAGTTTTATGATCGGTTTCAACGTTGAATTGACTTGGACGGGGATTATTTCGAATAAATACGATGGAAGAAATGCACTGTAGAGCGTCTTCTTTTTTATTTTTGAGCAGTCTCATCGGAAATGGGACAGAGTGTGTATATTAATAATTTTTAAGTAAAAAATCTAAAACAAGTGAGTTAGACTTGCTTCGTAGGTCTAGTTGTAGTATACGTGTGTGAGTGACCATGCGTTAGATGGTGCAGCCACTGCGTGGCGATACGTTTTTGTTTTGGAGAGCACTGTCGCGCTACGACAGTGCTTCAACCAGCAGTGTCTGTTGCGTCGCGATCGAGCAACAATTACGATCCCGTGCCTTACCTGCGAACGACGCTAATAAAACCATGCCTTGCCAAAAGGGCGGCTAACAATCTATACAAGGAACAACCGTGAATGTGCAGATGTCTAGCACGTTTATGACGCGCAAGTAACAAAGCTGTTTTTGAGGAAATCATTTTATTTCCCCAGCCATGAATCTATGAACCGTCAAATCTGTACACGACCTCAACAGCTAATTGCATGCGTCATAAACGCGGACCTCCAAAGGGGGGCTTGACTCTGGACCCAACAACCACTGACCAGGTCAGGTTTCAACACCCTGGCGGAAATTCCCATGCGTTGTCAATCCGACGGCAACATTGAAGTCGCACCCTCTCCTCCAAGGAAACACGCTTCGGGCGCTAAGGAAGGGTGCGACTACACCTTACAAAATATGCTGATTGATATTTAGACTTTTCCCTAAATGACCAATCAGCATGCACAAACCCACTTCCGAGTCGACGTGTGAGGAAACGCTCGATGAGGAAGTCAGTGTTCAAAGGGTGTTGCATACAACGACATACTAGATTCCATCCAGCGTGTTTCATACGACGCACACAATAGTATCAATCCACACGTCAATCGTGAACATCTCTTACTACACAAACCGACCGAGTCTTGGTTCCACCTATCTCAAGAGTGACTCGTAATAATTAATATTTGTAACGAGACGGTATACCGACGTATGACCGTATCTTCAAAGTGTCGCACACCACGACACTCAACAGTGTCGTTACAGCCTGTGTAACGTAAAGGTATGGAATAAAGTTAACCTATGGCTTACATAGTGTTAAGAGACTGTTATTGGCTGGTGATTAAGAATGAATGGAATTCAACGGGTTTAATTATGGGCTGCGTAAGTGCATTGATATTTTTCATGAAATTGTTGAATTTTAATCATATAATTATTGTGGAAAATAGTTGTAGAAGTTTCGTTGAGTGCATCATTTGATCCACCCGAAAATCATTCGAGCGTTCATTCTAGTTTCCAGTTGTCTAAGGTAATGATTACAATACGATAATTCTTCTTTCGTGTGTTAATAAAAATATAGAAAGAATTCTATAGAATAAACGATAAAGTTGCGGGTACCCTTTGCCAAAATGATTTTATCATTTGATATTATTCAAGTCCCAACTAAGCTTATTCATACAAAACTAACGGAACAGAATTTTAGTATATCTATTTTCCACCTGTACTTACGACATTTAAAAAAAGAGGTAGCTGATGCTCAAAAAACTCGTGTTTCATGTCTAACTCTGTTTCATATAATAATATTAAACTCGACTGTAGATAAACACAGCTCTACTCTATTCTATTTTCTGTTCAAAATTTCACCCAGACTTTTAAAACTCTTATTTTTGCGAACCGCACACACGCAGCCTTATCATTTTGAAACGCATATACATTCCGCAAGCCACGCGATCATCCTTCTAGAAACTCTCCAGCAACCACCACGTCCCAGTTCACAAGCAATGCCATCTCGAATCGATCCACCTGTCGTCGAGACACCCTGTGCCAGTTCGCCGCGCTTCCAAGTATTCCTCGTAATCCGGCGAACGCAGCAGTACGCATTGCGAATAAAGTTTCGACGATCGTTATACCTGACGGCTGCACCTTCCCGCTAATCTGTGACGGATCCCCGCGTATTTGCAGTCGCTTATGAACGCTAATGCGAATTTCGTGTAACCAGACGAGCGCCGGTGATTTAGTGTCTTAATACGAGATGACGGTGGAATCTGGTTCGATCATTTCTCGCCCTGCCTCGATAATTAATTCAATTGTGCGCCAACGGACCGATCCAGCACTACTTATTTCCTCACCTTTCCTCCCACGACCACGGAGCCGGGCACATTTGTCAGAAGACGCTTTCGCAACGACTCACCTCTCAATTCTCTCCAGGCCGCGAAGCAGCTGGTGCAATTTTTGCCCCCGTTTCTCTCATGCTAACGAGATCGTCGTTAAACTTTATTGCACGGTCGTTTTCCGTTCAATGAGACGTCGTTCATTTCAATGTCCTAACGCACTCTTGTTATTGTGTCGGCGACGCGAGGCGTTATCTACTGTTATCCAGAGTTTCGACGGCTACGAAGACATCGCTCGAGGAAATTAATCAGAATTTTCATTTGAATAGTTTTCTGGTCGAAGTTGGCACGGTGGTTTATGGCGGTGATTCGATTGAGTTCAGCTGGCCTCGGTGCGGTATTGAAATTGTAATTAATGCTACGCGTCGGGACACGCTTCGGTTATAAATTATTTGAAATGTGAAACACGAGTTACTATTATTTGGAAAATTCTGTCTGAACGACAGGTGTATTGTAACAGCTGCACGATTTGGAAAATCAGACAAGCTGTATTTTTTTAATGTTTAAATAATGCTGGGGTTTTTCATTCAATTTAGGTGATCATATTAGACATTATTTTGGGGATGATGTGTGTTTAAGTTGCGAAATAAAATAAACAGTACGACATTTTCTTTGACTCTGGAATTGTAGAGAAGAATTTCAGCCGAACAGAATAATGTATCGTCCAAATAAAAAGTCATACTTAAAATGTATTTATATGTAAATAAAAATGTACGCAATGCAACCGCGAGAAGAAACAAACCATGGTTTTAAAAAACTCACGATACAAGAAACCAATCAATTTGTATATATCAATATATCAATTTGTTTTCAAATGAAATAGAATAAAAAAAAAATCAGGAGCATACTTGATAAAAAATCTGTCAGTCTCTCCCTTCGAGGAGTCAAACAAAATTCCATTATCCCTCGTGGTTCGTGTGTTACGGCAAGACCGGTCCATTCATTACAGGCGCCGACAGCAGCGTAAAATTTTCGCAATTACAGGGCGTAAACAGCGGCCCGTACAAGTCGCTTTACTTATCTACAGCCGCTTGTCAAACATTATAAATAGCCAGGAGGCAGTGTTCGAGCCGGGCACTTCACTCTCTGCGTCGAACTTCTAATCTTGGCGTTGAAATAAATGGTAATTATTCTTGGTAAAGAGACTGACTCCCCCACCCCCACCCCTGTCGAAGTGGTTGTGTAATCAATTAAAATTTATATCGCGGAACGAAGTTTATTGGTGACCCCTGACCAACGGGGAATTAGTGGTCTTTGACCCTGCGATTGGTTCGTCAATTTTACGCGCCGACTATAAGTTACGAGCGACGTAAACGATTTTCTATTATATTGGCAGATCTGGTAATTGCTCGACTGCAATGATGGGGCTGGCAATAGATCAGGAGTTAGTTTATAGTCGTATGAACTTTATACTTGGACGATTGGATGGGATAGGTAAATATATAGTGACGTAGAAGTTTGTTCACGCCACGATAACGCCTAGCGTACTCACTACAGACGAATATAAAGTAAGAAATATTGTTTATTTGAATATTTCGATTAAACTGCCTAAGGTATTGTCCAATTTTCTGCACAATAGTTGTGAAATAAAACTTGTCTCTTGAACACAATAATCTGAGAGAGAACTCGGGTCCTAGTTATAGGAGAAATCGACAGAAATTTCTATACGCAGGTCAAAGGGATAACAATATCAGGGTAGAAACGCTGTTCTGGAAATTTTGAAACACGCGGACAAATCTGTGTGTCGCTGTATTTTGGTTAAAGGGAGAGCTGGTAGTTATTGATTTATAATATAATAAAGTTGACTGTCGGCTAAGTATTATACTTCAACCCTTTCGTGACCAACGGGAGATATATGTTCCACTTAAGTATAACTTGCGGATATACTAAAATGTGTTTCTTCTTTTCGTTGGGACCTCTTCGGCAAATATGCTTTACTGCGTGTGACATGCCAAACTCTATTCTTCTTACGTAGTTTTTGTTTCTTTGGAAATGCACTTTTGTTGTACTTTTTCATTCGCCCTTTTTCTTTTTGCGGAAGTTAGTGTACGTATAAGACTAATTATGATTTTCGTCCCCCTTGTGAAATGTTTAGCAATATACACTGTATGTATTATTTAGCAGTGCTTCGTTTTTCATGTTTATGCTCACAAATGTGTATGTATATTCAAAGTAGAGTACGATAAATTGTATTTTATTCACCCAAATCTTTTTATAAAATAGAAATGAAAGCGAATAAGAGGGAAATGAAATATTTTTCTAAACAATTGTTGCCTGGTAACGGTTTACAACATGGAAAGTTCCATTTAATCTAATCAACTGTATTCTTCCATACTAGTTGTGCAACAAGTAGAAGCACTTCCTAACACGTTCGAGCAAACCTGTCTGACAATAGACAGTCCGCTTTCCCTTACGAGCTTCGCATCTCCTTCTGATCACTCTATTTGAACGCGTCAATCATGGTACCCATTTGAACTTAAATTATCTTGAAAGATATTAATTTCGATGTGCAGGAAATATTGGATTCTAGTTTATCAAATATTTGTATCCCAGTGATCGGTATTATAGAAATATATTTACACAACGATTAATATTTCTAATACAAATATTGTTCCTTCGTGTTAAGAGTATTTCAATACACTTTCACATGGCTATCTACAATGGAAAGCAGAAGGTAATATCGAGCTTACAGTTATAATGTAATTTAACAATGGCAATAGTATTTTCCTCCTTATTCTCATTTATAAATAAAGTCGAATTAAATAGAATTGCGATTAAAATAATATCGACATTCAACTGCATCCAATTTGATGATCCTCACAATCGCGAAACCAATTACGAAAACAGTGTACATCCATTTATACCAAGTGAAATATATTGTGGGATTGGAAATACTGCGTGACTATTTATTGTAGAATGATTCCGAGGTATGAAAGGTACGTTCGGAGCTGAGTACCTGAGAAGGTCGTGTGGATGGAGGGTACAGCGGTCCAAGGGTTCGGATGGTCGGGACCGACCACCATCGAGGAAGGACTGCGAGGTGTGTCCTAAATGAGTGAGAGCAAATGAGGAATAGAATGAGAGAGAAACTAAGAGTGAAAGAATATAAAGAATGAATGATGCGTGCAAGGGCCAGAGTTAAGGGAGGAACAAAGTCAGTAGTATCGTGAGAATCGTGAGTGTGTCACCGGTTTGGTGTTTGAGTAACGTCGTGTGTTGGCGTATTTTATAATAAAGTTAGTGCTTTTAATTAGAGTAAACTGGGGTCTTATTACCCCACCTGTCCTCTATTCCAATCTACGTGAGGTTTACGAAAAATTACTTCTACAATATTTTTTCACTTAATTCTCATTAATAATCATTTACACCTATAACGATAAAAACGCAGACAAATACAGTAGTACTTTATCCGTATCTCTGAATCGTTAGAACTGCAAACCCCCAAATATCTCGACACAAGGAACACGAAAGTTTTGAACTGCCTTCATATCAAACGGCCCAAATAATTATTAACGAGGATTGATATACCGGACACACCGTGAACAGGGAGGCGTAGGTAAAAAAGCTGGAAATCGCGTTCGAACGAATGAAAGTACGATCCTGTTACAGCAGCTTCCCACGACCGACATTTTCATCCACGTCTCGAGGAAGCTGCTTACGAGTCGAATGAATATTCAAGGTTTCAACGGGGATCCAGCCCGATCCTGGTATCTGCTTTGGAAATCGATTATGCGCGCGCGGCCACGCATTACGTCTCGTTCAATGCTCGTTCAATGCTCGTTACTGCGAAACAAGGAGCGCTATTAATCACCTGTTCCGTGGCCAGTGCCGCGTTGCAACGCTCGCCGCGAAAAATCTTCGGCAGAGAATTGAAACGTACACCTCTGACACACTTTCTAGGCTCATTGTGCGGCCGTCGATCGCACGACGGGAGTGCGCGAGACGAAACGGGGATTAAAAGAAATATTTAAAAAAAATAGGAAACAGTGGACGGAGTCACGTTGGAGATCGATGGATTCGTGTAACGACCAATATCTGGTTTTGTAGGGATGAATGTATTGTTCCAAAACCCTTTGCGCTGGACAATTATTATTGGGTAATCGTGTACGTGATTTGGCAGGCAAGAATTACGATTACTTTTGTTGGTGAAACGAAACGTTAGATTTTTAGAATAATAAATGTATTGTACATGGAATAGGCATTTCGAGTTGGGAACGATAAACGAAGATTTTATGGTAGCTCAGCTGACGTTTACGGTGGATGATCAAGTTATTGCAGACACTTGTGTCAATTGACGATTTTATATTAAAATAATTCGTCTTTTTATTATTACGTAAGTAAGTTTATTTGTTGTGGGCATTTTTAGCGGGCAATTGTTATTATAGAACTTATCCAATGCAAGAGTGTTGATTTTATCACTTCACTCTAAAAGCGAGCTAAAATTTATCGTACTGTGGCTCTAATAATTTGGTCACCCACTGCAGATTGCAAAGGGTTAACGATGTATATAAGACAGGGGTGCCGTGATCAATTCTCCAATAATTGTATGATCTCATGTTCTTCTGTATTTATTTGCAGATTTAAGTCGTCTGACATTAAATGAATATATTACAATGCATCGTCAATGACGGAATGATTACGCCAAAGTGAAGAAACCGGACATTGTGCAGAAATGCATAGAAGAGTGAAGCAAAATCTATGTTACCGTGGAAATCATTTGGCGAATATTAACGTACGGTATTGGATCCTGAGAATGTTTTTGGGACCTAGAATTCTTGTATAGATTACTTTCTTCACTACGTGACTGACAAGTTGGCCATGCTTCAATCTATTTGTATTTTTAGATAATAATATTATTAACATAGCAAATGGGAAATGCGATATAGTCACCATGAAATAGTCCATCGTTTGTTCTGAAAGGAAATCCAGTGTTGCCACATAACCGGTATAAATTTATGAATCATTAAAAATTATTGCTCAGATACTTTTCCTGTACGTAGTAAACGATTCAGTCACGGTTTCAAGCAGTTACATATTACCATAACGAAGTACCATTACAAGCTTCACAGCTTCGCTAATCGAAAGAACCGAAACCATAGCCTGGCGTAATTTTTAATGCTTTGTATAAAAACTTTTAATACAACGTATCAAAACTCCTGATGTACAGATTAAAATATGTCAAAAATTAGAGCAATATCTGTTCCTGGTCTCTAAAGAAGTGCGTCGAGTATCTTCTTTCAATAAAACATCATTATACTTAAATTCAAGTTCGAATTGGACGGAAAGACTGATATCTGCAAGAAAAATGTTAATCCTCAAAATGATGCTATTATATTTCACAGACCGGTGATTTTCCAAGCGTGAAAATGCAAGTTTGTCGACCGTTGGGTCGATTTTCGTCCGGCTGGTGGCATGGGAACGGAAAATCGTTTGGCCACGAGAACCAGAACCGGTGTCTGTCAAAATGGAACGCGTGTACGCGACTCACCGGCGTTACGTAAATGTATTAACGTTAATTCGATAACGATCGTCGAGGACCAGAACGAGACCGGTTACACGGGACACCCGGTATAAACGTAAGGTGGACGGCCTTCGGGATTGGGTATATTTTACAGTTGCCTGCTGGTTGTTCTGTGTGTACGTGAAACCAGTCGAACGCTTTGCGTGGACTCCGATATTGTTGTCCAGACTGGTTCGATTCTTTTTCTCGTCGATTTACGCTTTATCGATAAGACTCGGTCGATTGTCGTTGGATTAATTTACGTTCCCAAAACGTGGGGATGAAATTTTGTAAAAATTCTTACGGGAGGATATTATACGAGTGCCGTGTGATAGCAACGGGGCATTCGTTGTGAAAACTGTTCGGGAGCAAAGCAATTTTTAGTTAACCCTTTTTTTGTAATAATACGTGACACTGGTGTTGTGGAATAAACGAGAAAATTAAAAAAAGTACACGAGTAATACGTAGCACTGGATGGGATTCAAATACAAAAAATGTTAATTGGATATTCGTTATCAAAGCTGTTCGAAGGCAAAGCAATTTTTAATTAATCCCTATTTTTTAATAGTGTGTGACATTCGTGTTATCAGCTGCACGAGAATATTGAAAATCGGGAGCGCAACTTGTTGCACAGGATAAAAGCCAAATAGAAATATTATGAGTGCGATTTATCGTAGTTTTTGCTGCTAGATAGAACTGTTAAGAATGGTTAACACTGCAGGTGTTCGGTGCAGGTATTAAATAGTCAACTCTGACACGTGATATAATTGGAAAATTATTATGCTAATAATATAGTTACAGTGGTGTTACATATGAATGTGGGAAACGTTTATTTCAGTGATTTATAAGGAAGTAGACTATGGCTGTTTCTACTGATTTTTAAGCAATTCATATGGGTTAGTCGTTAGTCTATTATCTACATATACGTATATAGCCGCTTATTATTCAGTCCATTAAATATAAATATTAGCACATAAAAATAATAGTTAATTAGTTGTACGCACAAGTACAATGTATTTGAAAACTCTATCTTCGTAACAGTTTGATTAAAAATGGAATTAATATAACTTCGTGACATTTCGTTTCATTGATAGAACTAGTTATATTTTATTATTTTGTATTGTTTAAGTGACAAATATGATAAGGGATTCTTGAATGGGCAAATTAGTATTCTTCTTTATCTCGGCTTCAATTTGGAGACATTTCTAGAATTTGTATTACGAGTAGCAGGCGTTTCATTTCTTCATAATTAAACGCGTTAAGTTATTCAATTTGGGTTAACTACTTTATAAGCCTACTTTACATTAGGATAATAATCTTCGCACGCGTATAAAGTTTATCTGTGAAGCAATTAAAGTAGATTTTACAGAAACTTAAAATACATTTAAACAGCTTCTACTTGGATAACCATGCCATTATGTTAATTAAATACCAGAACCATTTATATGCAAGTCTTAATAGGACTAAATAAGACTCTTTTCAAGTTTACACCATCTCGAGAGCGTTCTATAATACCTCCGATTTTTGCCTGACTATGCCCAGTATAACTCTACTTAAACGAATACTAGTTCTATCGTTGGCCACTACATTCAGCAGAAAAGTAAAATCAAATAAAAACTGTATAACAAGTTTAGAGAATAGCGAAACTACGTCCATCCATTAATTTGTATATGGTAAAATAAATAAATACCAAATGAAGCGACGGAGATTTCACTGCGATTCAAATTGCAAATACAGACTATGGTATCGAGATTTCGATCGGCTGTTAAACAATGGAGAAAATCCGCATGACATTCGAGCATCCATATTGGAAAGTGAACCAGATGAGCACACAACAGTAAGAATTGTATTCGTTTATATTGTATGTTTATTGTGCCCGTTTTAAAAATGTATTCCAAATACTGCACATGCTAAGATTTTTTCAATCATTAGTAAACGTTTTCGAACGTAAAATATTCAGAGCAAGGAGTTGCGATTCTGGTACAAAATAGGGCGTTGAAAATCATCTCCTTTCTTTATACGTAATTGTCCATTATTATTAATATTATTATTATTACTGTAATCAATGTTATACATATCCTGGAATTTGAACGACCAATGAAAGGAATGTCCGACTAATAACGAATACATGAACACCCTACTACAAAGAATCGCTGGACATTTACTAAAATGACTAACCACCTGCGCGAAAGACCACATATACCTTAACAAAAGTCAAGTACCAGAGTCGGCCACGCTTCGACAACAATCGAATGGCAAACACGAATCTCGATACACCGATCGGATCTCTGAACAATGGCTAGAGAAAATTCGCACGAATTCTAGGCATTCCTTGTGCCCACTGTCGCGAGACAAATTTAACCAGGCCGATACGCGAAATAATAAAGCCTTATACACATTTGCAAACTCCTCGTCGTTCCTCGTGGAAAACAGATAAGAATCGGTGCACCAAGCGGCGAGAGAATTCGCCAATTTGTAAGTTTCACTTGTTCCTTATGAATTGCAAATAACGTTTTACATAGTTTCCCTTTCGTGAATTCCGAAACAACAAAAAGTGCGGTTTGAATTGCTTGTATCGCGAAGGAAAGTTGGACGTGATTCTGATGAAATGCAAAACGATGAAAATAGACGAACATGTGGCGAGATTTCATGTTACGGGGGCAAAATGTCAGGAGGATCAACCCTTTACCACTGAAATTCTTTTTTGTTTTTTGTTTTAAACATTTTTGTATTCATATGTACTTTTCATATATACTATTTTTGATACTGACAATTTGAACATGCGGAATAATTTTTTCGAACAAGAATTTGTCAAGATTTATTATTTTTAACGTAGATTTGCAACTTTATGAAATTTTCAATTTACGTAAGTTCTTTTTATAAGTGTTTCAATATTAATACGAGCAAAAGTGCTATTATGGCAGAACCATTATGCCGAAATGCAAAACGTTTTATTAAAGTTCAGATTCTTGTATGAGAGAACAGTTATATGAAACGTGGAATGGTAATAAAAATACAGAAATGTGTAATTGAACGGTTGATGAATGTTCAATCGGAAATGAAGATGCAAGTGGAGCCCTTGACATTTGAATTTTTGAGGAAGTCTCGAAGGAATGAAGAATATTTATGGTGATCTGAGATATTTCTATGCTCAACTTGTCCTCGCGATGAAAGATGTACTGTACGTTAGACTATTAAATAATATAAGATAATATTTGAACTATTTGTACATTAAGAACATTATTGTTGTTGCTAATATATACTTAAATCTCGGTTTTATATGTATTAAAGAATTCATTGTTTTGATTTTATATTGGATCTGTTTTACTTGAATCCTTATTGCAATTTTTTATTTATTACTATAATCATTATCATTTTTCAATTCTTAATAAATATTACACTTTTAGTACCTTAAAGGCAATTAAACGTAACCGTACTTACGATTAAAACGGAATTTAATTATCATCATGATCCGCAATATGTGAAAACAATTTAATACTTAATTTTATTACACGTAATAAAAATCTTCAGTTCTTCATATCAATATTCTAAATTGTCGATTATCCTTCAATGCTTTCCCATCAAAATCGACATAAAATGAATCATAAAAAACGCACAAAGAACATCGGGAGCAATAAAAGCCTCAAATAAACGGAACCAAAAAACTTTCCACAACGAAATGCAATAAATCCGAATAGGATCTTAAAAGGATGTCGAATTAACTAATAGTGGACTGTTTGGTACTCGAAGAAACAAAACTAACAGCAATTTCCACGCTGAATATAAATTATTCTCTTAGAATTTAGACCACCAACGGTTCCCGTGACAATTTCGGCCAAAGTAATTAAGTTTTACCGCCCGTACATATAACTGTACCATCTTTGAAGTTAATTCCCTCCTTTGTCCTGCCATTAGGAACAATGACGGTTATTCCTATGCGAATGCAAGAACGAGATTTCGACCTTTCGATCGACTCGGTTGCATCATTGAACGCCTCGTGAAACGCTCCATCATCGCTAATCATAAGCAATTATCGAACCCCATTGGAATTCGACGATGGAACTCTGCAGCAAATGATCATTCCACAGAGGGATAAATGTTTATGTGACGATGGCCGGATGCGTTGCGATGTACAGAGTGATTCCATATATTTAACAGGACATTCGGCCCATTTGTGAGAAAAGAAGAGTAATTTTTCAAAAAATTAATGTTCAACAGATCCTCATATAAGCTGGCAAAATTTAAAGAAACATTGAACGATCGAAATAATTGATATGGCATTTTATCAAATATACTGTACTATTTTAATTTGGCTGGTACGCTCCGGGATAGCTATATTCTAATTTCGTTGCTTGCCCAAAAAGAACAATATAACGAGATTGAATTAATTTAGAAATCCACAAGTACAATCCACAGTATTCGAAATTATCCCATCAAATTATCCACAATGCCAACAATCTCTCTTCCACGATCCACCGAACACCTTGAACTCTAATCAGGAGCCCATCCAACACACGATGGCTAATTAGATCTCAACGAAGCGGGGTTCCCATAAATTTCCATCGATTCGAAAAATCGCGGTCCCGAACGTCTCGTCGCGCCGGCCACTTTCGGCCCATTAGGGATTTAATTGGTACCGAATGAAGAGCGATGCGACTAATCGAGCGACAACCTGTCCCGCCGTTTTATCTGAAACCCCCGCCGCTTCCTGATAAGGTGACATCCTCGGAAACTGGTCGTGCACGCGTAAAAAAATAATCCAACCCACGACGCGTTATTGAAACGGATATTCCGTCTCGTGCGTGTCTCGCGTGGAGGGCGTTCAGGCCGAAAGGGGAACGAGGAAGCTCTCTGCGAAACGGGACCACGGCGAAAGAAAGAAAACGGAGAAGGGAAGAAAAAAAATATACGGGATACCTGAATTCATAGACGACTGGTTGACGTCTTACGAACTGGTTCGGGAAGGGCATCGAACCACGCGCTTCGAGCCTTCCACCCCTTTTGGTGAACGTGTGCGTGAATTATTTGTGTGCGTCTGCGTCGAGGTGAATAAGAGGAATTAGACGAACCTCTGAATTTATCGTACGGTCTTCTTAATCACGATTTTATGGACGTACATGTAGGTAAATCGTTGAATGGTCAAGTGTTATTGTAGGGTTTTTTTTAAATGAACGTGGAGTGTGATTTGATTTGTGTGTGGCTGTCTGTGGGTGTTTCCTTTTCTTTTGTTTGGACTCCGGTAGATGGAATGATGGACGAGTTCGGAGCTTCCGATGGTGATTTGTTTGTTCTTGGCAAGTGGATTCGGGTGAAAGGAACTTCGATAACATGTGAAAGGTTTTGATATAGTTCGAGGGAGGTAATTGGCTAAGATGTAAAATTTGGGAATAGGTTTACGTATTGGATTACAATAACTTTGACTAAATAAGCGAAAAATATCTCTACTATTGTGCCGCTTCATTGCACGTTTCAAGGCATTGCGTCTCTTGCCAGTCATTCTACATGTTCCACGATTGAAATCGACAACGTGCGAAAGACGGTTGGCGATGCACAGTGGATTGGATAGAACATTTGGGTGAGATTTTTGTGTAATTTTTGACACGTAAAACATATCTCAATAACGATTTGGTCTGAGAATTTTAAACAATAATCCCTTTTTATTGATATATGTATAATGTAATATGCTTTACGTTTGTCTAACGATTTATTTTGTATTTCTTTAGAATTTATTTGCCCCAAATATATTTGTGTTTCTTTTGATAGTTTCGAACAGAAGGACCATTGTTGGGCCAATTTTCATTCATACGATAGTGCACGCCTATACGTGTACATTTGCCACACAAATTCCATGTGAGTTCGTTAACCTTGCTTTTTTCAGAATACTTTTTGCAGATCACACGTCAGGTAATCCGACGGTACAAGTCACGGACGCTCATTACTCATACCTAATTATCTGATTCACAAAACATGCCCAACGTTCATGCACAATTACTGACATGTTCAATTGCTGTATGAACGTGTCAGAACAGAATTATAATTTCGGCTGTGACACTGACGTTTCCTAACAATTAATTAAGCAAAAATTTGGTGCTGAAAATAAAATTGAAAAATAATAGCAAGGTATTTTTGCGTGCCAAATCGTTTCAGAATAATTTTTCACAAATGTACATTAACCATATCTGATCTGCAATATTTGTAAGAAATTGACTGGAAAAGAGGAGGGATCTATTTTATTCGAAATTACTTTAATTTCCAAACGGTTCAAGCCGATAATAAAAAAATCTGTCATACTGTATTATAACTAACATTCCCACAATTTAATTTTTGTGTTTGCTCGTCATTCTTTCTCCCCACATGTCTGTAGGAATTTCACAATTGCGCAAACGACCCGAGACATTTCACCGTCATAATATTTAACCTGGAACGTCGTGAGTTTGGACAACGTTAAGAGACTTTTCCCTACGTTTCGTTTCTTCGTTTCGCGAGTTGAATGGGTTAAATCCAACCGCTGACAGAGCGCGAATAGGCGTGTGCCCTGTAAGAATAGCTTCCATTGACTCCCTCTTATTTATGAGCGTGCGTCGAGTCTCGCCCGTTGTGACATTACGATGAAATATTGCATATCGAGCAACGAACAGCGTGGGCGGTTCGACGTGAATTCATACGAGGATACGGTTCTTTGACGTGTCCCATTTTCTACTGACAGAAGGACGTTCAATTCGCGGCTGTTGGACACGTTCCTAGACCTTTCTGTATGTGAAAGATAAAAAAAAATTTCAACGTCGAGGAATTTTAATTACCTGTGTATGTGGTCTGACCAGGTAAGCACCTCCGACCTCCTTGAATGTTACGCAAACAACGATCTTTGTTGCAAAGAGTATTTCATCGACTGCTTTTCGCATTAGCACTATATAATATAAAGCTCAAGTTAATTTGTTATTAAAAACCCCCGATAAATCACTCGTACATGTATATATATTACATATATATACATATATTACAATTGTATGCCTACCGTTTGACTATGTTCTGTAAGTTGTGTAACAGAAATGTTAATCTCACGGGAAAGATAATGGAAAGTTGTCCCCATCCCTTTCACAAAATATTATTTATACAGAAATGGCAGCTATCCAAGTCTATTAATGATAAACATAGAAGTTACTTGAGATAGAGCTTTACAATTTATATAATACGAAGTTTGTGCTAAAAGCGTTTCTGAATCAATTAATTTTATGCAAAATTATACGAAGGGTCCTATTTGCAGTAGTATACGTTTCTAAACAAATAAATCATGCTCGTGACAGCTTCCATTGTTGCGAACTCAGCTCTCCGAAAGTATTATCAATGGCTCGACCTAATACAATACCTTCTTTCGTCACTGTGCACACATCACAATGATCCATGATATTTATCATTTTTACAATCGCGTTTTTCCCCCTTCCCCGTATACTTTTCTATTTCACTCGTTTCCAAATGACTCAAGCCCCCATGTCGCTTCCTCGGCAATTAAAACCAATTGCAACATTCAAATTACCATTAACGAAGCAAGAAAAAAAGCGCAGACCACTCGTTTGCAAGACTCGTGCTGCCAGGCGAAACTATTCCACGTATCCACGGACAAGTTTCGAGAACGCCCGGATGTCTTTCAGCGGTAATACTTCCTTGTTCGCAACGTCCGGTTATCAATGGACGAATCGTTGAAACTTGACAGTGATTTATCGGCCTGACCTCGCGGCTGCGCGCTCGGGTCACGGAAATTACGGCGAAAAGGTTCCTTCTTTCCTGTTCGATTGTGGCCGCATGATCGCAAGATTGGCCCTCTCTCTAATTCCTTCTCTTTCTCCCTTTCTCCAGATATTCACGTTTTTTTCCACGAATAAGTCGGCCACGCCCTCTTCGCCTATTATATCGTAACCGATGGGACTTCGTTTCGACGCCAATAAGAATTTTCATTATTCGTTCGGTTCGTTAGTTTGACAAATTGCACGTACACTGGCTGAGCAGTGGGAGAGGAATGATTTATCGTTCGATTCGGTCTAGGAGAGCTTTTGGTTGATCGTAATCCGAGAGATCCAGCGGAGAAATCTATAATTCGTGGGGATCGATTGTCTGCGTGGGGTCTTTCTTTGATTAGACCGTGAGATTCTACCGATTTAATCCTCGAACGATGAGTAAACCGTATATTAATAGGAAATTGTTCGGACAGTTTTTAATCTGTGTGGGAATTTAGGATCAAATTCGATGATAAGGTGGAAACGAAAGATTTCGAACAGTGGATGGAAACATTGTGGTGTTTCGGGAAGCATTTCCACATTTTGCCCAATTACTGTTGATCATCTCACTAGTCATACAATTGCGCCTCTGTCAAGGACACAATTAAATCGGGCAGCCAAACTAATTAAACCTTAGTATTAAGTATTCTGTTTATTATTTATAGACGATTACAGAAATGTACAAAAAACAAATCATTTATATTTTGTTACATAAAAATGTGATTCAATTTATATTTAAAACACGGATGTTGTTACGTAAAGAATTATTAGAGAAATAAAAATGCGAAAAATATATTACCAGTTACCGAAGTATGTTTAGTTAGCATTTCTTGAGCACATACACATGTGTGTTCAGTAAAAGAAATATCGAGACTTTTCATTTATATTTGACTGTCACGAACTGACCCTGCACTTAACTACTATGCATTGTCAAAATCACACGATTTCCTAGTACATCAATTAAATAGTCTGACCAGTGCTCCAACTCCAAGAAACATTTCAAGCCGTGGAATTAAAATAATAACGAGTCCCTGCAGTAAATCCAGATGTCTGCCCCCCACCCCATCTAAACACTCACACAGTAAACGCCTCACGCACAGACACGTACACCAAGTGAATAACACACACCTATACGCAACACCAGGCCTGTGTGCAGTTCCAACAGAAAGTGGCCGAACACGAGAGCATCTACTTTCTCATGAAATTCACGGTTACCATTTTCGCGCTTAGTAGGACAAAATATATCGGCGAAGGCCAAGAACAGCACGAGTCGTCTCCACTTGGTGTACGCCCCTGGTCATTCGGTGCCACCTCTGTGCAGGTAGAGAGGAAACGACCAAGAATTGTCCCTCTCTGTCGATCCTCAGGTAAGTAGGTCTCGGGCGCGAAGGAAGCAACCAGGACGAACGAGAACGCCGACGGAGAGAACAGATTGGAGTAAAAAGGACAAGAAACGGGCCAAGCAAAAATCTTGGAAACGTATGTGAGCTGTGCCGGTGCACAGAGAGGATGGAGGACGGAGTCGGAAACGCGGAAAGAAATAAAGGAGGGAAAGAGAGAAGACGTGGAGGCCCTCTCCCGTGGGCGCCTCTTCCTCGTCGGACCGTGACCAATAACTATCGCAATCGTCCTGGGATTAACAAGCATCCGTGGCTGCCCTCGACTTTTGCCTCACCTGTGTGCCACGGAGCTGCTACGCAATTCGCCATGAGAATGAAGGAAACGTGTACACGGATGCACGGGTTGGTCTCTGCCCTTCGTCTCTGAATAGGAATCGAAAGCCGATGGAGAACGATCGAGTGGTTGGACTGTGATTACTCGATCGGATGCTTCCGATTTTTCTTCGGGGCACATTTGTGGGGCCGCGGGGTGAATATATCGAATATACAATTAGAACAGTGATTTACAAATCAGTTCAGGTGAGCAGAATGTAATATGCTTGTACGTTGATTTCATGGCGTTTGATTTATGAGACTACAAGGGGTCACCTTTAGATGGAGAAGGGGTTGCAATTTAAATTAACAGAGCATGGATGGAGACACAGCTTTTGTTTTAGATTTAAAGTTACGGGGAGGAACCTGTGTTGGTCAGTTTAGTGAATCGTGTAAAGTGTTGCGAGCTGTGTTTATTGGAAGTATTAAAGACAGCGTGGATATTTTTGATAGGGGAATTTTACTGCAATCAAAAGGGGCGACCATCCTCAATTTCTTAAACAGAATTGAGACATACATTTTTTATTATTACAATTACAGATTATTTCGTCAAAATGCTTGCACATTATTGCAATTTTATTCGCTACCTTTAAACCCCTTTTGTAATCACAGGTATATGTACTGTTTGAATTATATTTATAATCCAGAATACAGTTATTCTATGATATCGTTTCTAACGAGAACTCTTTACCATCGACTCGCTTCATCACTTGTGATTTTTATCGACTCGTTGTACTTTCTAAGACGCATCCATTCTCCATTGAAAATGTAACAAGTCGCTCAGATGTATTCTCGAGTCGCTGGTTTCAGATAAGTAAAAATAGATGAAATCGTTCGATCGGTAGATTAGAAACATGGTGGTGATAAATTCGTAGACGGGCGAGAATAAATCAAGCACTAAACATTCGTGTATATCATTAATTTGAAAGGGAATCCATGTTCGATTCGGTGAACGGAAGCGTGTGCAGGGCAAATGTTATCTTGGATAGACTTTCTGGGAAAAATTGCTGCAAGAATATCATTAATTACGATGAGTTTAATTGGGAGAGCTATAAACATCAGTGTTCAATGATAATTAATTTATTTCCATTCCTGAAGAAAATGATTCGCAGACGCAAGCTATTGGGACGATGTTTATTCCCCTTTGAAAATATTTTGAAGTAATCTGTACGCTTATATTAGACCCTCGAAAGGTATCTTTCATTTCTCAATTCTTGTTTCTTAATTGCACGTGCCATTTTTATTTCTCGAAATAAACCCTTTAAGCCAGAACCTCGGTTAGTACATTCGTAATTGTTAAAAGAAATTGAATACAACGTGATCAGCAGTGGAACGACCGTATGGTGAATGAATCATGTGGCCTGGATGAATTATATCTTCTGATTCATCATTACATTTGTAAAAATCTGAGGTCTTATTACGATAATGGTTAATTACATCCATATGCAAACTTTATCTCGCAGCGCAAGAGAAAGTATTGGAAACGATTTTTCTCATAAAATTGTGGTCAGTCGATGAAGTTTGTAGTTCGGTATATCACTGAATCTAAATAATTTAATTAACTTTAAATAAATATTTCGAGTTCCCCAAAACAACCGCCATTCTCCCTTAAAAATCATAGAATTAAATTAGTTTTCAGTCCAAAACAGACCGTTCTGACTAAAATTTACATCATTCTGAGCTCTTAAATAATGACTCAATAAGATTAACAAGCACAAGCATCGAATCCCGATATAGAAATCCAATTTCCAAACTTTCAATACTCCTTCTAAATGGTCCGATTTTCCCTAGTATCCACCTACCTGCAAGTACGATCTCAAAGTCAGCAGGTACTCTGCACACATTTGCACAGATTAATCAAACTACCAGCACAATCATCAAACGCTGCCACGTCCGCAGAGCATTCCAAATACCGCAAAACGAACGTCGATATTGAAATTAACTCGCAAGTATGTACATGTATTGAACCCGATCCCACCTCCAGATAGAACGATCTAACAGCAGGTGCGCATCATTATCCAGCGTTTAAAGGTCGATTTTCACCTAAGATGGGCGCGGTCGTGATATCCCATCGCGATAACGGTGCAGGAATGCAGAGATTACGCTTAATTCACCGGCGAACGCGACAACGTTCTCGACTATAAATCAGCTACGTCGGTGCCCGCGGACACGGGGCACCATAACGTACCAACGGTGGGAGGGGGGGGGGGGATTAATTAAGAATGCGATATTCGACGCGACTAATGCTTTGCTGCGAGCGAAATTGAGAGATTGCGCGTACTGGAGCGACACGATGATTTACGCGTTCTGGGTGAGTCGGTGGTTCAATGGAACTATATTTATTGCGCGGATGAGATTGTTTTGCAAAACAGCGTGATTCATAAGATTAATCGAGATCAACGGTTTCTGGGTTAAATCGATGAGCGTTTTCGTGGCTACTTTTTTGGTTGTTTCGTTGAAATATGGTTTTGTAACTGTTCGCGGACCGTCGAATTTTTAGAGCATAGTTTCGTCGATTCATTTGTTTATTCACGAACTTATATTATGTATATGCAATTACACAGCACTAGAGGAACGATTCGAAACGATTTATTCGAAATTCTATTACATGTATTCAGCCATTTCTTTCTATTTGTCGACGTGCACGAAATAAATAATAAATATTGCCAGTTCTTTTTAAATAACATTAAAACGATCTTCCCCTTGTCGCACTGTAAATAGAAACATTTTATAGTTCTCGTTTAAGCAACCCGCAGAAAGTTCACGATTAAAAATCAATTTCAATCTATTCGATCAATTGACGTAATTTTTAACTAACGCAGGGCAAGGCACCCGCATTTCATGTTTGCCGATTTGCCTGGAACCGAGACTGGTATCACAGACTTTAGCCGGTCGTCGATAAGTAAGCAATAAATAACATCAGAACGGCGGAAATGTTCTTTCAGGAGATTATGCACGCGCTATGGTCATCACTGTCGCGTTTAATAAGCGAATCTCTTGCTTTCTCCGCGTCGTAAAGTGAATTTATGCCGGCCATGCGGCCAAAGGAACCCGGCGCTCGCGTTTAGAGATAAATTCACGACTGTCGTGCTACGAGACGACGAGATTTTCGGTAAACGTCACGTTTGCACTGTCTGCGAGCACATATTTACGGGACTGGCGTGGAGTTCATAAAGCTTCTAGTTTATGGCGTACTGGCGGCTCAAACGAACCATCGGTGAATGGAAGACGATGAAACGTCGCTAGTCCCAGGAACTCGTGTGAATTGTTGGTCGAAAAGCGGCGTTAAAAGTAGCAGAGAACATCAACTGCATATTTATTGCGTTTCGTGTTTTGTTAAGTGCGAAGTCACGACTTACGCTATTTGTTATGCGGCTATAGTGTTACTATATTGGTGGAGTATGAAGTGCTAAAAGTGTATAATAAATGATTAAATATTTGGTATTTCGTGAATGTCCGCATCTGAAAGTATTAATGAAAATTAAACTCAGAAATGGAGGAGTAAATGCAGGCAAATTTAATCCGGTGATTCAATTATTTTTAGTACTGAATATTCTATCGGTAAATGAATTTCGATGCATTGTTTAGTTTATGGTGAAACAGCTGTTATTTATTTTCAACACACAGATTTGTATATATATATATATATATATATATATATATATATCAATTGGTGTATAGTATGATAATTAAAGGAAAAGATTATTATTTTAAAAGGAATATAAGGGCAGTTAAATGTGGGTAATTATTATTGAACAAAATTCCAACATAGTACAGTGCTTTATATTAATGCACATTTCTCTTTCCTCCCCAAAATCTATACCACCGTTCAATTTAATACAAATAATCGTATGTGTAAGACTAATTTTAGGGTATAATTAATCAGTAATGATAATACTTCTATTTATTCCAAATACACGCTGATAATACAATATTCTACGGATCGCTATCTGCACGTTCTCGACGCTGGCTTTCCATAGAATGCCCCGACGCTGCATCATGGGCGCCCAAAGGACGGGCTCGTCGGACCCACGACGTATGTCAGGGCTCGGAATTAAGTGAACTTTCGGGCCGATTTTCAGAGGCAACACCCCCTTTCTCCCACCGCGCGTCTTGGCCCCGCGATCACCAATCGGCTCGAAGATCTTCAGGCGCGTAGCATATGAACCGCAGGATATGGAATATGGGACCATGTGGAATCCTATTGATATGAGCGTCGCCCTAATGTGACCCGCGCGGTTACGCGCCTGAGGACCCCCGAGCTGCTCGGCGATCGCGGGGGCCAAGACGTGCGGCCGGAGAAAGGGGACGTTGCCTCTGAAAATCGGCCCGAAAGTTCACTTAATTCCGAGCCCTGACGTATGTAGTACCTTCAGGGGCCTGGTTTACGGCACCCCCAAATGTATTCGGTTCCCGCTCGCATATCGGCCTCTCGGTGACAGTTCCCAGATGGGCATGCTAGGCGCTCCGAACCCTCGGGTTTTCCTACATATGCTATTATATTAATCGAAGTTTGAAGCATTCGTTGTCGTTATCCTTTAAGACGAAGTGCAAAGGATATATCGATCTTTTTTTTGATCGTCACCACATCGATGACAGGATGCTGGTTACTAGTGAAGCGATAAACGCAAGATGCTTATGCGTTTGCAATGAAAATTTGCATGATGCGTAATTTGAAATAATAAACGAAAATGCGAGTGCACGTCATTATTTTAATCGGATCATCGAATTAATATCGCCTAAAACTGAATATTTTTTAAATTTATATTGCGTTGTATATATTGTGTCATATTATATTTCTTCTCTTTTTAATGTTCGAAACACCCACCATGACTTTACCTTTTGATCACTATGCGCGAGATCCTTCGAGCAATCTAATTTCTCTCTTGGCACATAGGTCAGCCACGAAATATTCGCAAATCACGGTTCGAAAATATCATCGTCGAACCGTTTTCTACGTAGCACGAACCTAAATCGTTCGTGTTATCGCGGGAATCTCGATTCTTATGCTTCTCCGTTGAACCGGAAGGAGGTTTGTCTCGACGGTGGCCTATTCCGCGTCCCGGTGCCCCTTTTGTGTTTGTTCAGCCACGCCTGAGAATCGGATAGTCCGCAGGAACGAGCTGATCCACTCTAATCCGTTCGTTTCCATAAGCATAGCACACGATGCGTTCGATATTATTGGCCGTATCATCCATTGGCGTCGCAAGTTTTAGATCTCGGTCGATTCGACTCGAGTTCCTGGGGTTCGACGGCCATCGAACTACATTCGCGGTTAATTAAATCGCTGCCCGGATAATTAATAACTTTCGATTAACTATTTGCGAAATGCACGAACGATCCATTGGCGATCTATTGGTGATCCGTTGAACTTTTCGTAATTGGGGCGCGAGTGCGCTGCTTCTGATTTATTTGATACTTTCCATTTTAGTTTACCGGTTTTCGGGCGATTAGATTAATTTCATCGGTTTTGTCTCTGTGTTACAGACGCGCGAAGTGGGTTACATTTGTTACAGCCCATTCGCAAACCATAATAAAATCATAGCCGATAAGAATTTATTCCAAAACGCATGATACTCGAATGGTATCATAAGTTTCGATGAGAAGTCATCGATATTGGAATTATTCTAACTTCGTGAAAAAAAATCAACCCAAACTCATTGTATTGAAAAAACGTAACGCCTAAACTTTCCCAAGCATAAGTTCCCAAAGGACTAACTTTACGTATCCCCGTGACGAACAGAATTAAACAAAACCCCTACATGTGCGAACTAGCCACCCCAATTTTACCCCCCACCCGAAACTAAGAAACCTTCCAGTTCTACCCGATGTCCACCTGCAATTAATATCTCTCATCGTCATATAAATAACAATAAACATATTTCACAACAGCCACGGTGCGCCAATGGCCATCATCATGACTCAACGCGTCGGGGAGCCCCGCTCGCCACGAGACTAATAATAATAATAATAATAACAACAACAACAATAACGACGACGGTAATGGAAGAGTAACCGTGTCTAGGTAACGAACGAAACACAACGGTGTCCCATTGTACTCCACTCTGTACCGATACCAGGCATGAACTGGCCTGAACAATCGAAAGAAACGCCGAGTGGAATCGATAGCGGCCACGCTGCAACGCTGGTCACACTTTGCTGCCCCAGGATGTACAGAGCACCGGGGCATACCCAGTCACCGTGCACTTTTTCCTATTCCCCCGCGTCTACGCGTTTTTTTTTTCCTTTCTTTTATTCTTCTCTCCTGTCGGTCGAGTTAGCCCGATCCAAGGAATCACGGTCGCCGAACCGTTAATAATATCGCGAGCAGCATTCATAGCCGTCGAAGAAATGTCCGACGGGCCAGGTATTAGCTTCTTACTTACAATTAGATACGATCGTTGGCTTTAATCGACAGCCAACCGAGCGGGCATACGAACGAACGAGTATCGAATACGATTGAATGATGTTACAGAGAACTAGAAATGCGTAATAGACACCCGATATTGTCTAACCAGGGACGGTTGCCCCTACCTAGACCCCCCTCGATACATTGTATTAATTGTAATAAACATTATTTTTATTATAAATCTGTATTGCTGCATGTAACACAAACCAGTTTACAAATAGATTGTGTGTTACAGATATGCCGTCTACACTTAGTACATATTTTACATATTAGTACATATTTAGTCCACATATATTTTCGTTTTGTCCATCTTCATCTCCATGCAATTCGTCATCTTCTGAATCTTGCACCTCTGCTTCAGCATCACTATGCGATGCACTCCCACCATCTGACGATTCGTCAGAATTGTAGCCGTCTTCCGAAAAATCACCAAAACACACTTGCTCCTTTGTTTGTAACACAGACATTGTCAATAAAAACAGCAACAAAATAGAAACAGTAAAGAAATAACAACAACAAAACTATAGACGATTTCGAAGAGAGGTTCGCTCAAGTCGCTGGTCGTCGCAAGAATAAGCCCTTCCTGCACATTTGTTTCTATGCTCGGTACTCGCTAAAACGTGGTCAAAACCCTAAAAATGAATTTTTTCGTATGGTCATTTTAACCGTTGCTTAGGGTACCGAGTTCCGGGGTTTCCGGAGACTAAAAAGGCCCGCTGTCGCACGACCTACCTGTCGCGACTTACCCACACAAGCAGATCTGTTATTGTGTGCGTATCGGACTCCAAACCAGTGACTCCGGCACCGCTGTCGGAGGGTTAAACGAGTAACGCACAAACATAGACTTGGAAAAGTCCGCTGAGGCGTTGTTGTTTCTTGAGTCAACAGGACCAAGGAGCACTACATAGTTGGAAATTTCCAAAGGGGCCACAACTTACCCTCCAACGTGGCGTTAGTGGAGGCGAGATAACGCACGATAAAAAAGAGCTCCAAAACAGGAGTCGAGGCCTTTTGACTTGTAACATCATCACGCGCGGATTGTCTTAAATTTAATAAAGTTTCGTTACTTTTAGTAAATACGGTATTCCTTACTTTCCCCCGATTCTGTAAAATAGTTGAATTTCGTATACTCCCTCTCTACCGGCGGAACTCTCTACATAACATAGTACGTATAGTCTATAGGGTTCTGGAATAAACATTGTCCTAGCCAAAGTATGAATTTGTATTATTTCTATTTAGTATTATTCCTGTTATTCTATTTAAAAAAGAAGAAATGGCTTCGTAGATCAACCTGCCCGTTCCCATCTGCGTCTGTCGCACGTTTCTTCTTCCATTCATAAATAATCGTTTCTTTTAACGAAGCCGAATGTTCCTTTAACGACCCTGCCGAGGCCAGTGTGCCATTAGCGAGCGAATAAAGGAAACGGTCTTCATTACGTTGGTGAAACACTGTGGCAAACCATGATAGTTTTTGTGGAATCCTAGCAACACGCAGTTTCCAGCAGTTATGCCCGCTGAATGATGTATTTTAATGATATTAACCACCACAGAATCCACATGGATCTACTACTGTGCTGACTGACCGATTGATAATCGCCAACGAGCGGAGAAAGTATTTTCTAATTGTCGAAGGAAGTAATTAGTGGCCTTGAATCGTCGATGCTACTTAATCGTTTATACGTTTGAACAGGTTGAAGCATTAATATGCAGTTTCGTTTAATCGATTCGATTAAGGTGAGCAGGGCAGACAATTTCCAGACAATAATTAGAATGAACGAACAAAATTTATTCGTCACAAAAAGCCAAGAAAGTTCTTCATTTAAGATGTTCTTGAATAATTTGTTCTTTAGTTATTCGTATATTTAACTATTTCATTGTGTTTTATGTTAGAAAAATCACGACGTTTAAGGGTAGTTTCATCCCTTCACTATGGCTACCCGCTTTTACGAAAGTATACCTGTCTAGTATTTGTTGCAATTGTAAAGCTGACTTTATTGCAATATAACTATTCTATTATACGACTATTCAAAACTATATAATTAAAGTAGGAAATTATGCAGGCGGAAAGAAAAGATATAATTGATGAATTTTAAGCGGGGTGTTTGCTTATATATTTAATAAGTTAAGAATAATTGATAAGAATTACTTGAAGTTTCCAAGGGGGATTCTTCAATTTCTTGTAATTAGATTTTGTATTATATTTCTACCTTGCTTCTACACAGCGAATTATTATAAATTCGTTAAAAAAATATTATCATATAACAGTTAAGTGCACCTTGGAAAAATGCTTCGATATTAATAAAAACAAAGAAAACAATCGCAATATTTTAACGTTTTTTAACAATTCTTCACAGGGCCTTGTGGATTCAAGAAATGAATGTGTATTGTTATATCCTGAAACCTGATTAACATGTAACTAACTAGAAAGTTAATGTGTATAACGTTGCTATAAGGATGAAAGTTTGGCTATCAAACACATTTAGGCGTGGCTATTACAAAAACCAACGCGTGACTAACTAATACCTTATATTCAGCCTGCAATTATAATTAATCAAAGTTCTTCAATAGCTGAAACTTGATATGTACCAGCAGATAACTTCGATATTAAGATTAACAACAACTTAAATACTTGTTTGCATAGTCCATATATTTGATTAGTATGCATCAGTAAAATTTATAAACCGTTTTAATCTTCGAAAATGTTGTTTTATATGTAAAAGTCTACGTTGAAATGTAATCTGAATGTAAAGTGTACATACGATAAATATAGTTGTCCTGAGTTTCTTAAGATTAGTCCCCCCTAATTTGACATTCCAATTATTAATATCTTAATAAAGTAACGATAAATCTATGGATTTTAATTTTAAACAGGTGTGCATTTAAATTTGGTTGTGGAAATTTGTATATTTTGTAAATACAAACGTTTTAGAATGTTTATCTAATATAATTTTAGAGAAACTCATACTAGTGACACAGGCACTGAATCAAATATTTATTCTGCAACACGATAATGTGAAAATATTTGTAAAAAATGAATCAATTAACATTTTAATTCATGATGAACGAGTATCACTTGTCACGAAAAGCAATTTAAAATAAATGGGAAGTACAGAAAATTAAGGCAATTGAAATACAGCATTATCTAATTTCCATCTAGATTTTTCAGTCTTTCTAAACCCGATCGGTGGTGGAAGAGAAAGGGAAAGATATAAAAATTTCCATTCTGTGCAAACACCGATATTCCTGTGTTACAGCCATGCAAAGTGGGTTACATTTGTTGCAGCTCATTTCACAGCTCGTAAACCATACAATTATACCCGATTTGGTTGTTCGATAAGAATTTATTGCAGAACTTATGATACTCGAATAGCAATTTCGTGGCGGGAAAGTCCAACGATATAACACAATGAAACGTCCAGATTGAATCGCAATAATAATTCCCTTATTTGCCTGAGAAAAAGAGACGAATGTATGCCTTTTAATACCTTGACCCAAATACTTCCGCTTCGCCTCCAATACGATCTAAATTCCATCGTCGCTGAACTTCGTAGACGAGATAAACCGTTAATTGTCAAAGAAACTCGCCTAGTTTTCTTGCGTGTCTATGAAACAGTGTGAAATAAAAAAAAAAGACGAAAAAAAGGGGTACAGAGAGTCGGGCGGTAGAGCGTGTCTGATGATTCCGCGCGATTACTTGCGCCTGCGAGACGTATGTCTGGAAGATGAATGAAAACGATTGTTCCGGTGAATATATCTTTCACCGAGAAAAGAAATTTTTCTTCTTGCGCTGAGACCGTTCCACCGTGCGTTTATTAAGGAATTCATTTAGATAATAAAACTGTGCCCGAGACTATTCTAGATGGAAGGTCTACCTCTGGCAATACTTTAATTAGGTGTATAAAATGGAAATTATTATTATTAATATTGTAATATATACGCCTCTGACTAACACTGGTATCTATATTATACGGTGTATACATATAAACGTTTATGTAAAATTCTTCACATTTAGTCAGGTACAAATTATGAAATTATACGGGAACGATTAGAAAAAATTTACGTGGAAATGTCACGCGAAACATTCTTCAATTCGACAATATTTATATAGTCATTTCTTTTTATTGCATTAGATATGATATGTTCGGGACCACTTTTTTAATTTAATAGACATCGATACGTACTTTTGCTGGATTTATATTAGTAAGAAGTTATTACTGCAAGGACGGATAGCGATATTTTGCATTATTGCATATCAAATTATTATATTATTTGATAACCCCCTGTCGCGTCGATTTACGTGCTCTGAATTTTTCATGGATCAACCAAATTGTTAACCAACACTGCAGCCATAGAAATTTCTGTAAACCTGATTCTACTGTATTTTAGTTTTACCGTGTCATAATCTGTCCGTTCCGTTATTAAAGCATGTAGCTATTTCACAGTCACGTATCAGATTTGACTTGGGATCTATTTCCCAGACCTACATGTGCATGTATGTTCCGTTATTTGTTAGTTCTGCGATTTGACAGTATTAAGGCCCAGTGGGTCCTTGACATTATTTTAATTATACTTGTATCATTTTATTGAACGATATACTAAGTATTGCAGTGTAGATTTTATACGTGAAAGTGAAACAAGACGAATAATAGCGTCGAGGCGTTTAAATTGTTTTGTGCTACAATCTGTTTTTGTTTTGTATTTTCTAGATAATTGAATTATTCAGTTATTAAGTTATCCTGACATTTTGCCACGGTTCTAAATTATGGTTCTTCTTTTTCTATTGGTTTTTTTTGTTGACATGGAATGTATTTTATAATCTAATCATTTTTGTAATTATTGTGCATTGGTCTGGAAAGATGGTACACCAAATTTTGTATACGTCTACTAATGATAGGTTGATGGATGATTTTTCCAGCTGAATTTATCTGTTAATCACAGTAATTTTATCTAAGTAATTATCAGTATTTATCAAATCAGTAATTATCTACAATACTTTCCGCGTGCAAGAAATGACCATCCTTATTGATAAATTTTAGCAAATAATTTAAGACAAAAATATAAATACAAGTACATAAACCGTGCAGTCGTGTGCGCTAAATACTACCGAACCGCGTGTCTAACACAAGAATCGATGTACGAACCGTAACTGAAACAGATATGAACAGAAAGTTCGATTCCTTTTTAACTGTTAAGTTATTCAGAATAAAGGTTCCTCGTAACTGTTCCAGACGGAACCTTTGTACAACAGTTATTAACAGTTGTTTTCGGAAGCGTTTAAAACCCCGGTTGCCGGCGAATAAATATATTACTCGTAACATCGCGTGAACAAATTTGCGAGTCACTGTATCCCTGTGACTCGTTTCCCGAGGCATCGGCGCGCAGTGGGATATTTGCACCGCAAAGCTGGCCAAAAATATTTTAACTAATTAATCAATACATTTTGAAGAACCGTAATATTTTATTGCATTTTCTAATAGTACAATATATTTTTTAATATTTTGAAGACTAACAAATGCTCTTTTTGTTAAAAATTGTTTATTTAAAGTAATGTAGAAATTATTTTTTGTCAATCACAAGGGAGATTAATCGGATTAACTAGGAAGGAAATATGGCTGCAGTTATATTAAAACTTGTTTTTATTCGACAAAATCTCGAAAATAAACTGTCAAAATACAACTCTCAGGTCAATCAGGTCCAGGCGCTTTGCACCTAGATCTTTCGTTCACAAATACATTCGTTTCACACTTCTAAGATTCTTGCCTCAAATATTCTTCAATCGCACTACGTTTGTTTTGGTCCAAACATATCTCAATCGCACTCGAATTCATCTCAAATATTCTCTCTGAACTTTCATTCTTCGCAATAATTACATAGATTATAATATAAATTTAAATAAATATCGTTTCTGCAGATGATAACAATTACCACTAACCTTAATTATTTTGACAATACTGACGGTTCTGATAACGTTGCACTAGTTAGTTTTCAGAATCAACGTCAGAACTGTAAGAATTGCTAGAGTAAGTGGAAGTCATAGGAAGTAGTATAGCAAGAGTTTCGCTTGAGAAACCATTTTTTTTTCTAAGAAGTTTTCTCAAGCTGGTTATGAGTGGAACCGAACTGATTAATAATACAAAAAAGAAGGATTAAAAAGGAATTAAGAAGTTGATTTTAATATTTCTGTCCAATAGACGACGCAGTGTCATGCAGATTCCACATTATTTGTGATAAATTGTATAAAAATATATACTTACGGCACCTCTCGGCACCTAAATCTATAAGAATTATATAAAGCAGTGTCTAAGCAATAAAATAACCAAAAATCAAAGAGGTCTTTTGGGGTATAAAAAAGTAATTGAATATTACACATTTGGTTTTCCGAAAAAAAAATTCTATTTTCGAATTCTTATATTTTCAAAACTACAAAAGTTACATGTTACTTTACATACCTTCCTGTGCATCCTACATACATTTTTATTGCATATCTTAAACATTACACTTGTAATTATCTTACTTCCGTAAGGTATGTTTTTTGATATTTTCTACGAGCCCGAAAACTATTGACTTTCAAACCCCAATTTGTTACTAAATACTGCGATTTACGCATACAAAATGCAGTAGTTTACTTGTATACATACTTACTTAGGAACATATGAGCCAAGTAGTATACATTTTGGACAAAAATACAATTTTGATTTTTGGCTAGCTTTTCGAGCCAACTATGTACCCCGCTGTGCGGCGCTGCGCCTCTCCTCGAGTCGATTCTCATAATTCACTCGGCCGAGTGTCCACTTCATCATCGCTTTCATCGCAATTAGACACCGTGTTCTACTGCTGCACAAGCCGCGGAGCTAATCAAACACCATTTAAAGTCCACGAATCGCTTTGCAGCTGATGCACGTATGAATTTCACTTGAATCGAAACAAGGGTAAACGTTTAAAGCCTCGAGTTGAACACTGTTGCGAAAATTCTACGGAATGTCGAGCACTATTCTTCCTCGAGTACGTTATATCTTTACTGCTTTTCACTCTCCCTGTACTTTTGTATTATTTGGATCGACAGTCGATTCGGGGAATTTTCAAGGTAAAACTTTTAATGCGCGAAAAGTTCGATGCCAGAAACAATGCACGTCTGTGGATCGATCACTTTTACCCTTTTATTCTTTTATGCATTTCTCATACAATATATTGTCAACCTTAGGTATTGTTTTACGAATCGCTTTGTACAACAATTAGGTAAATAATTTCTATTTTGTTTGAATCAAATATAATTCTAGAATGCATCATTATTTCTCAGATACCATTTTTGCTGCTTCCTCCTATTTCGTTCATCCTCAAAAACGATAGCTTACAATATAAAACTACGGCCAAGTTCGAATCTCCCCTTTTTACGCTAGTATAAAACGGGAATCTCTTACACGGAAGAAAATACAGTATTAAATAATGATTAAGTTTATCTCTCTTCGTAAACATAGAAAGGATCGCAGTATATTTTTAATTTCCAACGAACCACCATGATAATACCCTGCCGTTTACGACATTGTAATACGTGTAATTTGTCGAACTTCAGAAAACCTGGTTGATCATCCATGGATCGATAACGATCAGAACACCTGGCCTAAACGATTTCGCAAGAAAAATCAAAAGAAGTGTGATTTAGAAAGTATTATATAATACAGTCGCTTCCAATTTTCTGATCCGAGTAATCTTTATACCCTCCATAAGCCCTGTCCACACTTTTGTAAAGTAAAAAGTCAAAAACTGAGGATCATGCTTGCAAACACTGTTCCTGTTTACGAATATCTAATCATAATAATGTGAATAAGAATAATTCTATAATAGTTTATACCGTTTAAATTGCCTATAAATCCTCTTTTTCTAATATGCAGTCTCGATTAAATGAAGAAAATGAATATAATGGAACGATTAAGGTAATCAAATTATCTGCATGCATCAAACACGAGCTACCAAAAGTGCACGATCCCAAAGATTATCGAAAGACAATCATGAGGGTGTGTCACTCATCGTAATTGTTTATAAATCCTCGAGCACGGAATATCATCGTTATCCCAGCTCGTGACCAATTATAATTCATATACTTGTCGCGAGAGCACCGAGCATGGAAATCGATCTATTTATTAACGACGAAAAGATTGGTATCCATGCATGGACATCTATGAATTTGGTTCATCTCGTTCGTCGCGACGAAAGAAAATTGCCTCGGTCACTTGGAAATACCGGCCTGGTTGTCTCGATCACTCACGATCATCACGGTTATTACACATTATTGCTTTTCGTTGAAATTGTTATCATTAGACGATAGCGATCTCGTAAAAGTCGCCGGACGCTGGACTTTCTAGGACAGTGTCGGTAAAGAACCACCCAGATGAATCCTAGCCAGGAGAAATCGACATTGATGGGACGCTGTGTAATTAGCGACGTAATTAACGGGGTAATTGTAATGCAGCTGGACGCGCGAAAATGCTTTTGGATATTAATTTCATGTGAATTTTTGGGAGATATATTATGCAACAGCTGCTCGTCGAATTAAGATTATTCAGTTTGTTCGACATTGTTCATGTTTTTATTATAATTCGGGGCCCTTCATGCCCTTCAGTGGCAAAGTTTAGTAACTCTTAAGGTGTCGTACAATTTGTCATTTATGGTATAGCGTTGGTAATTAGAAAAGTGTCATTTTTTCAAGTCCTAATTTCATCCATTCCCAGTGATACATATTTTTATTTTCACATGGATCGAATCCTTTTATCAGTTTCTTCCCTTTCGACGCGCCAAACGAGCCGACAGAAAATCAACAATTATTCCCATTGAAGTATTCATTCAGTGAAAATATAAATAAATACAGAAGAAGTAATAGAAGCATTGTTCCTAAAACTTTGAAGCATGCGAAGAAATCTGTGATCACTGTGAATACCTCAACGCGAACCACTTTTAATTCCTCTAGAACGTTTATTTAAAATTCCCCATCATCTAACAATAAGCGAAATCCTCAGTCTTGGCCGAAATAAGAACTCCAGTTATCTCCAATACGAGCAGTACGACAAATGCAGTGCCTGCCGAAATGTTACAAGATCTGCAAACAACATTTGCCAAGTTATCAAATGCCTCGTTGCACAATTCGTTCCTCGTAACTAATTTCCCCGGTCGCTTTGGATAATTAGGTGCTGATGGAACGAGAAGTCACGCGGGCAACCGTTTTCAAAAGACAGAGGCAAGTGCGCAGACATTTATTGTCGCGGAGCGAATCGTAGGGAAACGCGTTGCTCGTTAAGCTGGCACCAAACGAGCGAAGAACTCGAATCGCGTCTCGTAATTTGCTGACGCGTCTCGTGAATCACGGAAATGCAATTGTTCGTGGAAGAACACCACGGTGTATTCTCATATCCCCCCCCTCCCGCTTTTCGCGCATATCCCGTGCCGATCACTTTGGCGATATCTTTTCGGTTCGATTCCGTGGAAATACGATGATTGATTGTCGAATAATTGGGATAACTCGCGGGGTAATGGTGAATCGGAAAAGTCGAGCCTTTCTCTTTAACCCGACTTCGTGGGGCACCTTGATAAATATATTAGGAAACTTATTTTCTATTATTGACTGGTTATACCTGTTAAAGTTTTAATCTTTGCTCTCTTATTATCTTATTTATTTTATAATTAAGGAAATTGTTTTAATGAAAATTGTGTAGTTTCTGTATGCTACAAAACTATGATTATTTTAGAAAAGCGTTCCCCAACGCCTTTATTGTAATGAGGTTCGAAGAATATTAAGGAAATGGGATTCTGAGCACGCGTTTCCAAATATTTCTGCCGTGGTATCAAACTCAAAGAATTTGGAAAATAGACTCGCGGTGTGAAAATATACATTGATAACTTTCGATTGCCATCTTAAGATACAAAATATATATATGTGTGTGTTCACACGCCGTTATGAAATTTTTGTCGGTTCCCCTTTACGAACTTTCAATAGAGATAAATTGACGTGTATAAAAGTCACGTCCCTGTACCGTTACGGGCGGAGACGCAAGCTTGTCCAAGAATTTTCTATTTCACCAATCCGAAGAAAGGGATAGATATATCGTATACGTTCTATGCGTTGCAATAGAACTATCATCGAGTAAGGCGTTTAACTGTCGATGAAGGCAATTTAATAGAATAACGAAGCCGCAGGTGTGCACGATTAAAGTGAAATTGTTAGGCGGCTTCCTATTTTCTTTGTATTTCCAAGAGAGGGGAGACACTTTTAACGTTCGAAGAAAAAGATATGTATATAGTTATTCTGCCGTAAGCACGTTTGGTTGCATCGTGGGGCGATTAATTGTCGATCGAATGGTAGGGTGATAATTACGCGGATCATAAACTGTTTGCTCAATTAGTTGCACTAATGTGTTTACGCGGAGGTTTAATAATGCACTATATCATGCGAATCGCCCTTGGTGGGCATTTTGAAGGAAAATGATTGGCGCGCTAATTGAAGTTATCTATATGAAAATCGTGTTCACTTTGATTAGGTTTGAGCGGCGCACTGTGTTAACTATTATCGGGGCAATGCATGTAGCTCAAGATAGGAAACGTAAATAATTTTAATTCAACCGTTTTACGATTTAGATAAGAGAAAGAGGACAATTAAAATCGGATTTCACACGTCCTGCAGTGTGAAGTTGAAAATAAAGTTGTAGGATATTTCATTTTTCCTCCGGAAAATTAAAAAGGTAACGATGTTTTGTATATTCCTGTTATCATTATTAATCGGTGAGAGTCTGTTAAATCTATTCATTACGCATGGATGAGATTTTTATATGGGTATATAATATTAATTAATCTAAGCAATGAATAATCGAACCTAACCTATCGTAATTTAAAGCACGATGGATAAAATAGTAACAGCGGCTATCTCTTGAGAAACATTTTAATGGATAATATCAACTAATAAATTATACACCCCTTACTCTAAAATCGAAGTCCTCTATCGAAATTCCTTTCAACATCGAAGAGAACGAATCAACCCAAGTGTATATCTCAGAATAATTCAAACGAATTAATACTTAAAACAAATACTCGACTATTTCATATCTCGAACTTAGAAAGGCCCCACATCCCAACTTCGTATAATTTTTATCTCCAACAAGCGCAGGTCTTCGTCATCGATGATTTTCCAGCATAAATGTGGCGTCACCAAGATGCATCGATTCATCCAACATGTTCTTTGATCGCGTCGCACGAAGAAGCCGCAAAACATGGCCATTGGATTCGTCCAAGCGTGTTTCCGGTTTATCCATCCGCTACGCAGGAGCAATTTGGCCGGATCAAACGGAGCAGGTGAAATTCGGCTGGCTGTTGACTTATCACTTTGCTCGCAAAGATAACTGTTTACGATTCCAAGATTGGCCAGTGTCTTTTAGTGACCGTTTGTCGACAGAAGGGGCCGCATGGTTTTCATATGGGGGTCTTGAAGACTTTTGTATAATTGAGCTGATATTGTTGGAGAAGTTTTATTATACATGTTACAAGGTACGAGTTGCAAAAGGTGTCTTGACAAAAGTAACTAACATTTGGAGGCTCCAATTGTGTGGGTTGGTTAAAAACAACAATCGAAGTAACATCAAATTAATAAAATAAGTGTATTAAATATTATTACTATCAGTCGATACCTATTGCAGCAATAAAAAGAACTTTAAATGCAATCATTTGACTGCAGAGCTAAAATTATTTTTAAAGTTCAAAGAATAAACGTAGTAGAAACAGTATTCCCCTTTGTATCTGTTGTTTATTTTCATGAATTTGCCTTCCAATCTTACTACACATTGCAAATATATCAATAATTCGAGGCTTCTTTATGCGCACTGACGGCCGAGATTATTTTGCATACTGCCAGAGGACGAAAACAAGCTGAGAACGCAGCTAGCCAGGTAACATAGGTAACTACCTATGTAGTTCAACCATGTAAGCACATCTTGGTACGACGGAGCATAGGAGCCAAGCTAATTCCTAATCGGCAAATGTCACATACATATATCCGTCCACCATTCGGTTAATTCTATTCTATTCCGGAAAGATAATCGCAATTTGCACCCAGTCCCTACTATTTCCCACGAAATAGTATTTACTTCGCCAGAAAAAGGATGCCAAGTACGCAGAGTATATTAACGATAAGAACTGGAGAATTGCTGCAGATAGAAATTCAACGTTTAAATATATATGTACATATATAACATATGACATATAATATACATATAATATACAATTTCCACTGGAACTTCCAGGTCGACAGAATTTAATACGCACTTATCTCCCAGTAAGACGCTTCATACTTTCTCTCGGATGCGCACGACCCATTGGGAATCAAGGGGCTAACTACGCGGATACTAAACGAGTTCCACCTACTTTAATTAATTTGTATGCTTTATTCCTAAACAATTTTAGTCCACGGCTGGCGTGCGTACTTTTACGCATCCCCGGTAATAATGGCGTTCACCTGTCTACAGGGTGTTCCCTCTAACGCGACGCACGATATTTCACTCACCTGTGGCCATCTGACAAACAAGTTTGATCCCTTCGGGGCCGAATAATGTTTGCACTGTCTTAAAGTCAAACACGACGACCGGCTAAATATTTCACATTTCCACTACTGTAAATCGAGTCATATATTAGTAAAAATATCATCTAATATGGGTTTCGAATTCGTCACGATATCCTCTATAATATGTTAAAAAACCAAATATGTATTCCCCTTTGTTCTACCCAAGGCAACCTCGATTTCGCCGTGAAAATAAACTGTTTTCCAAATTTTCTTTACCGATATTCATTGTACACTCTATACCCTGCAACTTTTGTTCCAACTTTTTCTTCGTCAGACAGCTGCAAGTCGGTGAACAAAATCGTCGCCTTAGGGGGACACCCTGCATAGGCCAAAAAAAAAATCCTAATTTACCATCATCTCCTTAAAAGTCCCCCGTCGTCACGCCTCTCGCCGATCGATGCCTCTTAACCAGCCGCTGAAATCTCCACTTTCAATCATGCGCTCGGAAGACTCGCAAGGAACGGTTTACTCGACCCCAGCACAGCTTCATCTCGCAAACGAAATCGCACGATTCCGCCGACCGTTAACGCGCTCATTCATCACCGATCGTCTCTCATCCTCCTCGCGCGGCGATTTCCACGGCGCACGCAACAAAATCCATCACGATTCGTGTTGCCTCTCTCGCGATAAAGCGTCGCGGTTCATCGCGCTTCGTTATCGCGCCTCCACGCGCCATTTGACGCGAGTTCCCCACGAAACCAACCAGGTTGGCGATCGTGATCGCGACGGGATCGAGCGTCGCGACGAACGGGGCTGGCAGGAGGGCGTGCAACGTTTGTAATTGGCGGCGGCGTGACGGTAAACGATTTATCGTTATCGCGGTACCCCACCCGTGGCCAAGAACAAAGCAATAATATATCAGAACAGCCCGTTACGCGCGCATCGCGTACCGTTATCAAGGACAATTACCCAGGGCAATAGACAGGCGTGTGTACACCGCTGGTCAAAAGTTCGGGACCGTTTCCATGGTCGGTGAAGCATCGCGTGGATTGTTGACGTGCGGCTGCAGCGGAATTGAACGCTGGGTTTATGGAACCCGTGAATTTCACGGATCGCCGATTCTGAGAACAAAAGATTCATCAAGATCTGTTGTACCCTGCTACCAGCAAATGTTTTATCTGCATTTCATGGCTGTAGTTGGCAGGTGATGCATAGGACATTGCAGGCTACGTAGCAAACTCTTTTTTAAGCAACTGCAAAGTCACGTAGGGCTTTCTAACGTTGGTCAAAATTGAAAAGACCTGTGGGGCTTGAAATATATGAACGTATCTTGAAAAGTGACACATTCTAGGTAGAACATTTTAGCTAAAGAGGGCAGTGATGATATTGTGGGACTGGAAATATTGCGTGACTGTTTAGAATGATTCCGAGGTGAGCAAGATATATTTGGAGCTGAGTACTTGGGAAGATCGTGTGAATGGAGGGTACAGCGGCCCAAGGATTCGGGTGGACGTCACTGATTGTCGCCAAGGAATGTCTGCAGTGTGTATCCTAAACGAGTAAGAGCAAATAAGGTATAGAATGAGAGAGTAACTAAGAGTGACAGAATACATAAAGTGAATGATGCGTGTGCAAGGCAGAGCTAGAAGAGAGTTGATTGAGAATACAGAAGAATAGTTTGAAGAGTTTAAGAGAGACGTATCGTGAGCAGAGAATGTTGAATTTAGAGTATTGTAAGTATCGGGTGAGAGTGTCGTGTGTCGACGTCCTATATTAATAAAGCTAGTGTTTAATTGAAGCAGACTGATATCTTAATACCCTACCTGCCCTCTATTCCAATGTACGTGAGGTTTACTAAAAATAATTTCTACAATATCGTGTGATTAAACGAATTATATTTTATTTTTAAGTTAGATCGATTAATTTTTTGAAAGAAAACATGTGTTCTTATAGTGCAAATAAGTATGCAAACAATGTTAATATTGCAGAGACTACTCGCAACTAATCTGGCTTCGTTGTGTTCCATGTTGGGCACGTCTATCAATGTTCCACTTAAAATGACTAATAGGTTGTACAATTCTTGTATACATAGATCGAAATATCTGGCGGTCACAAATGTTTGCCAAGGTAGCATACGTTGCTGTGCGAACCTGTGTTATCCAGGGTGTTACAGAAATTGATGGAAAAAGTTTGGCAGTTCGTTTTACTTGTTCAGAACCTATTAGTAAAGAAGGAATATTTTTTAATGCCAGGAGGGTTATTTCACTATGAATATGAATATGGAGCACCCTGTACACGTACGTACGTATGTACGTACGTACCTGAAATGAAACGATCGCTTTCGAGGGAAGATCTCGGGCTCGGTGACCTTTCACTGTACGCGTTCGGTATAAGAGGCATGTAATTTTCTCGCTGGCTCGTTTTGTTGCTAATTCAACGGTTAGCGGCGCGAGATTAGTCGGCGATCGTGCTGGCTACACGATTCTGCATCCGACCAAGAGGATGCGATTTCTCGAACCGGCGGACAAGATTCGATTTTTCGTAGCGCACGGAGTGCTTAATTACCGGGAAGAGATAGCCACGGACGATGAAAATGAAAATGATAACGGGATTATTAGTGGAATCATGGTTAACATGTCCAGTTGGGTCTTATAGATATCGGCGTTTCAATTGATTGGCACTCTATTTCTCTAATGATTATTATTGATATCAATATTACGGGAGTAGCTGTACGCACAGTGCTTGGCACACTCGTATGCACGTTTTGTAGTTTCGAAATTATTTTCAATTAGTGCCCTACCTTTATTCTCTGTCAGTTCAAGTCAATTTAAGAATATACTTATAATACTGTTTTTGTTAATGCGAAAGTTAATGCAATTATTTTTTAAGAATAAATGAATGTGCTAACTTTGTGTGAATAAATTTGTGAGCCGGTGTATGTTAATAATTTAGCCCTTTACAGGCGAGAGACAATTCTCATTACTTGATTTGAAGATAAAACCTATCTTATCGATAGTTTTACCTTTTTTCTTTGCAGTTTGGATTTTTAATTTAAGTATGCTTGAAAGTACAGCATTATTATTATTATTATTATTATTATTACGAGTGCACGTGCGTGGCCAGAATACTATAGCTGAGACTGAATTCTGTACATATATCGATGAAAATTGTGCAGGAAGTTACTAATATTCATCCGGTTAAATTGTTTAAGATCCTTAATAAACACTTTTTTACATTGCTCTTAGAATATCATTGATTCCACTAATCATTTCTGTGAATATAAAATATATTTCGTGGGCCAGTCGTTCAAAATAGAAACGATCTCCCCACATTTTGATAAACTGTTAATTTCCCCGTTCGTGATTGACGTTTAATTAGTCGAGTATATTATATAATATATTGCTACATTGCATTACGTTATTTAGACAGTCTCAATGATAGTTATTAAAGCAGTCAGCGGAGAAGTTTGATCTACCATAAGGTGATTCTGCAAAGTAGTGATTGCCAGAACATGCCGCTTGCGACTGACCACATTTTTCGTTTTACTTAGCACGGCTATAAGAGTATAGTAAAAAACACTCTTCCTACATAGTAATACTTGCTAATACTATATTCCATGTCAATTCTGCCAATCACATTCGATGAGCAAGTGATTGACCCATTTTTGTCTGGCATACACTGATTGCGAGTTACATCGAGTTAGGTGCGACTAAAATATGTACATAATTACTTAAATGTGTACTTCTTTTTATCTCCAAAAAAGTATTATAAAGAACAGTTTAAAGAATATAAAAATTCACTAAATTCACTTTTGTGCTAAACAAAATTTGCGGCAATGCTATTATTTAATACATAATACATTTTTAATTTAAATCTTCAATTCGTAATTCGTTGCGCTTAATATCTAATTATTTTTTCCAACCTCCCGTCCTCCTGCCCCAGTGGATATTATGTACTAAAAAATTGCGCTTCTTCATAATCCAAACGAAGGAGTATCGCGGCGGCCGCATAAACCTCCCGTAGAACGCTTAAACGGGAGCACGGGATCGTTCTTTTATTTCTCCAGCTTCGATATCAACAGAGTCACGAACTGTCTACGTTCCTTCCGGACAACGGGATAATTAACGCTCTCATTATCGAACGTTGTTCCCAGTATCCTCGTAATCGCAGCTTAAAACATCATTAAACTTAAGAGGCGGAGGAAGGACGCAGGTACACTTTAATGAACGAAGAAACAGCCTTTCAGAGAGTAAATAAACGTGTTCAATCAATGGGACATTAGAACGGTACAAATGCGTGGCTGGCACATCCAGAGCGATCTCGTCAACCAATGCTTGGAATTAAGTTTGACTTCGCAAGAATTGTGGAATTTTTGGAGGAGTCGGAGGCATTTCTTTTTCATCGAAATCGGCGAATTGGAGGCAAGATTTTCTACGCATAGGGGTTCAATGAGACAATAAGATAATCGAATCAGAGGGTAGTCTCTCTATCTCGGTTAGGTATTACTTATTACAATGATTTTGTAGGCGTGTATATGTTAACAGGTGTTCTGTTTATTAAAACTGTGCTCTCTCAACCGAAGTCTATACAAGAATGCCTTTTCTTGGCAAAAGCGTCGGTCGTGAGGACGCCTACGTCACCATGGCCCTTTTTTAACCATTTTAGGGTGCGCTCCAAATGAAAGCTACGCTAGACAAAGACAGCGTGCATCTTATTGTTAGAATTGCACATGGCCCGCCTCGGACGTCCTGTACCTCGAATATTCTAACACTTATACATATTGTGTACCTTACCGTCTGCGTGCGTTATCGCAAGTTACTTTATATAAATTATAAAACCATTTTAATACTGCTATCACTAAACACCTATCACCTATAATTAAACTACCTTCAAATCTATACAATCGAAACTTCAAAACTATTCGCCCAACTAAAATCCACAAACCAGCAATACATATTAATACAACACCACTCAGTACGTGCAAACACGAACAGCCGCGGCTAGCCGTCTCAATTCACCCCTAAAACAAATACCAATTACAGGAAATTCTGCGATACACTCGAATCGTATCGCCTAAAAACTTCACTCACACTGACCTACAAAAAAAATTCAACAAACAGTTGTGCAACATCGAACACGATTTTTCCCGACAGCGAAATTCCGCGCGAACAAACGGGACAATCTTGGCCGGCGGAATTGGCTGCAATTTTTGGTCTCCTTTTTCGGAATCATGCCCCACCCTGTGCAACTCGCGGCTCGTACATACAGGATCCAACACGGGTCGACCTTTTGACGCAACGGCTCTAGCTCCCGGGCACAAAAATATTAATGCAGGCATTAGAAAGTTCCGTGTGCTCGCAAGAGATCCTCGCCGCCTGTGCGCCGCAAATCGCCGCGAAACTTTATGCATCGAGTGGAGTCGCGGTCGTGCAGCTGCCTCGCATTCCATTCGGGACGCTTTGATTTTCGCTCGGGTACGCGTGTATCCGCGTGCGATCTCTTTCCTCTCGTTACACGAACGAAAGCTCAACGATTATTGTTCGCAAACCTGCAAACACGATTGCTCGCCCTCGTTGGTTCGAATTGTCCTGGTTTGGGTGGGTGTAACGAGAGAACGTGGAGAACTGCAAAGGGTTTCTGAGAGTGGATTGTAATCTCTTGGATTGGGATTTTATTGTCGCGTGATAAGAACTTGTAAGTGTGAGTGTCGTACTGCGATTTTCACTGCGCACTTTTATTAGTCTTCTTCGAAATGATTTATTTAAGTGCGAACGGTTTGGTCGATTTGTGTTGCCGAGGTGCGTAAGTGAAAAGTTTATTTAAATTTTCGGTCGACATTTTCTTTGGTTTTTAATCGCAAGGAAAGTTCAAATTGAAAATTATTATAGGACACTTTCAAGTGGAATTTATGATTACGCGTAATCAGTTTCAATTATAATATTGCAATAAACAAGTAATTGAACAAAACCAATGTACTAAGGTACATTTAAGGAAACTAAGGAAACTGTTACTGTTTTTAATTAGAAGGAACGATCAATTAAATGTACTAAATATTATTATAAAACATTCTCTATAGCAACCACAGATATGAGTCGATAACAAACACTCGTGAAAAAATAAATTGCCGTCGTAATGTAAATCAGAAGGACATTTTTTATTTTTGCTCGACCAGATATTTTCCTTTGCCCATCGCGCCTTTCTCATTAATTATGTAGATGATTTCGAGGCAACAGTAGCTATAAACAGCTGGACATTCCTCATTTAGAGATGAAGTTCTTTCGAAACAGTTCCATGCGAGGCACACATTTCGAGGTAAAGACCAGTAGCAATTTATTGCGTTATTTAGTCCTAACGGAGACGTTTAATCGATACACCGGGGCGTCTAATTTTATGCAAATAAGAGAGAATATTATGGAAAAGCTTAACAGACTCAGCGTTAAGGTATTTGGAACACGCGATCTGTTGAAGAAACGTGTCATTTTAAGATGAATAATTGAAAACGCTATGGCACGTGCGCGATATGTATTTCATGTAGGGAGTAATTAAAATGACAAATATTTCATATCCATGAATAATGGGAAATGAGTTTCGAGACAGTTAATAAAATACTTTTTAATTTTAATTCGTTGTTCTGTTCTCCAAAATTAATTCTCATTCGAAAGTTTTACACTAATTTTTATGTTCTCGTCTTGCAACAACAATATTGAATATTTGCACAGAATTTTTCTATATTTGGTATGTACAAAACGGTTGCCTCGAAGAGTTGGTAAATGGTAAAAAAATGGTAAAAAAAGTAAGGGAAGTATAAGTGCCAGAAATATTTACTTTATATATCTCTAGAAGAACTGAATTTTATTATTACTGTTTATGATGAATCACTTAACTTCTTTGCATTTCTTAATCACTAACGGAAATCATATGCCAGGTAGTAATTTTGATTGTTATGAAATACCAGTTCAATCAGCTCCATCCGCGACGGAAAGAAGTGGTTGCGCATTAAAAGAAAATTAGGCAATCGTGATTAATTTCACATTGATGAACTGAGCCATCGGATGAAGATATGTACGTGTGATTCGAAACGGTTCTAATTGCACGGAATTTCCGGGGAAACCAGGCGATATTCACAGAATGGAAGCAGCTTTCCTTCTGATTTTATGACACACTAAAATGCCCACTCGTTTACGACATCTCGACTCTCGTGAACGACATGACAGTTTAATGATAAATCGAGGTAGCTTTTACCTTCACGATCGTGTTTGACAACCTTTGAATAGACTTCTAATCAGATATTCCCGAATATTCTTCTATGGTTGTTGCCAACCATTCATGTAATCAAATATTGTTGACATAATCGCAGGAAATGTTGCATGATAAATCAAACTGTTTGTTTTGAATAATTAATTCACCGTCGCTTTGAACTAATATGTATTAATATTTATATCATTCTCATTATCGTTACGTATTTCACAATTTTGTTTCTGCATTTATTTAACCAGCAAATTTTTAATGAAATATGTATTAGTGGTAGAGCATTATACATTTATTCTGTCAAGCTGAATAACGTCACTAGTAACTGTGTATTGTTATTTAGGTAATTGCATGTTCGTTAATGGCTAACTACTTTCTTACTTTAATTTTCTCATCTAGACATTAATCGTGTTCTTTTCCGTCTAATTATTGTCATGTTCAATTTGTATCACCAAGATTATAGGAAAGGAGTATGCAGTTTGTTTCTGAAGTATACCGATGCATTTGTAGCAAACGTTGTTATTTAGAGCAATAAAATATCGTACAAAGGTAGTGGCTTCGGTAATTTATTATTTCTTTTATGCGGTATTGTGTACTAAAGAATATCGAGAGTTAATTTCTTCATTCAGGTTACTGTTTAGTAAAACACTTCCCATTTATAGTTATTCTATTGTTATCGTGCTCTTTAACATGGAAATAATTTAATATTAAATCTAAAATTAATATTTCTTATCGAACTAAATCGATAGACCAACTAGAAAATATAAACCAACAAAAAACCATTTATATGTATACATGCAAACCCCATGAAAGTAAATTCAAACACACATACAATAACGTTTGGTACCTCGAAGACCTACAAAGTATTACGCTCGAATTTGAAACTACCTATACTGAATACCTACGACTATTCATTCCTTCGTATTTCATGATTCTTCAACTACATATTAAATATTAATCCACATTCAACCATTTACTTGGCCCAAATTCCCCAGCAAGTGTTTCCAAACAATTGTATACCATCCTGTTCGATCAAATAGTTTTCTCCAGTGCTACCGACAAACAATATAAAAAGAAGCCAACACTCCAACGATTCCAAGCCGTCCATTAATTCTGAATCAAAACTGTCACCACCTGCGCGCCAAAGATACGCTCTAACCACACATTGAATTCACCACTCGCTCTCCCGCTGTCTCATCATTTCCCGATCCTCCGTTGTCCCAAAGTACCCTAAAATCCCCATGAACGGGCTCATGTCCACATACTTTTACACGAGACGCGTCCCGGCCGACCAACTAAATATCGAGGCTTGTCAGAAATTCTAAGCGTTGATCCGGCTTAGTCTGCAGGCTCTCTCGATTATCGTGGTCGTTCGATATCACGGGATCCCCTTGGTCAACGATATTTCGTTCCCAGCCACGTTCCGTTATAGCCCGATACACTCGTATTCCTGGAATTACTGCCGTGTGCTCGCGAGGCCGCCACGAAATTGCGGGGTATCGATCAAAAGCGAGCGGATATCTAATAGCGTGGATGCACGTTTTCCTCGCGCTCTCCCCCTTTTCACCCGTGCGGTCTCTCTTCCACGATCGAGAAAATATGACTCTGGTGGTGCCTTCGTGGCCGACGATACCAGCCGTTATCCGGATAATTGAGAAAATCGTGAATTAAATCATTTTTATTCGACGCTGTAATAAGGGGGTCGGGGAGACACTTTGCGTTATATTTGGCGTGGAAGGGTTAGACATATATTATATGATATACGTATCTGTATATGTAATAGTAATAATAATCGAAGAAATCGCGAATTAGATAATAGGTACTTGTTAACCGGTGCAACAGAGGGGGTTGGGGACTTGTATTTGATTTGAGATTTTCGAGGGTGCGGAAGGGTTAAAGGTTGAACTGATTTATTTAGGAAAGGTAAGCAAGCGAGGAGAGCGTTTAATTGTTTCAGGTAAAGTGATATACATTCATGTCACCTACTCGACCATCCGGATTTCGTAAATCTTATCTGATTTTTCAACCAGTGCGTTCGAAGAACAGCTTGTATAGGAGAAAAATTGTGCAAAATAGAGTACATTATGTGAATAATGAAACTGTAATAAAAAGATGTGCATTTTGAATTTTCTACTGTAGTACTTCTTCTTTTCTCTTGATAAATATATTGCAGGTTGTATCTTGCAAACGATGCGCCTTTAAAAGCAAACTGAAACAAATTTTGCATAAATATCAGAGACATAATGCACGCTTGCGCAATTTCTTACTTCCAAAGCACGCTGCTGTTAATAACTGCAAGATTAACTTTAGATCGGTGAGAAAATTACTCGGGGTCGCATCGTAGACTCTGATAGATGGCTTGCAAGAGTTGTCATAATGCTAATGAAGTTATGAATTATGATCTTAAGTATAGATCATTTAGTTAATTTAAACCTTGCGTTGAGTAACATTAAGTAACGTTCTGTAAACTATACGACAAACTTCTTATATCTCGTTTATTTCATCATTTTAAGCGTAAAACTCATTCGAAATATCTGTTTATAATTTCCAGACGAATATCATTGAATTTTCCATACCTCACACGCACGCGCAAAGGGACATGGGACAAAAAATGAAATGTGAGACTCTTGGATCGAATGATCGATGTCACATTTTGCTGCACGTCGAAATGAATTCCGAACGACCGTAGACAAAATTTTTAACACAGAATCTGAATTATGGGACGGCAATCATCTTCGCATTCCTGGAAGCGAAGTTAATCCAAGTTAAACACCTGGATTCCACACTTCGTTTCCGAATTCCTCCCGCGTGCATACTTCAAATTCCCCTCGTCGAATCTTGCACAGAGCCTCTGACATTCGAGTACTTCATCGCGTATGCAAAATGACGACCAACTTTAAACGTCGAGTTCGACTATCTCGATGCACAGCTTGTAATATTATCGAGTTCGCGGAATTTCGATAATGCACCGTTCAACTGTTTCTTTCTTCTTTTCCGGTTTTTTTTCTCCTCGAATTTCAGCCAATGAAACGTTTTCTCGTATTGCACGAGAACATTTCGCGCTATTAATCTGTGGAATAAATCTGGCAGGATCCTTCAAAGGTATGGAATACGTTCAATCGTGTTCTATTAAGTCGAAACGATGCTTCAACATCATCGTATCGTCTAACCACTGTTACAGCTCGAGAGAGAGATTCGTTCCAGAATCACGATGTTACGGTATTCTTGAACCACTCTTCGGAAGTATTCTGCCCCCCTCCGATGGATAATGTTATGGTTGGTCAGTACACCTGGAGATTATTCGTTGGAATCCCCTGTATTGTTTGAATATTGCAGTTGTTGCAGGTAGTAATAGAGATCAGTCTCGTGTGGCGATCTTAATTTTATCGTTATTACTGTTCTATGCGTTTAAGAATTTTATTTTCTAATATTTTTTATATTGTTTCAATCGGCCAATATTTTTTCTTCTTCAATGTGGACAAGAGTCGACGTTTAATTTATACAAGAAGAATATTTACGTATGGCGTGCGAGTTGAATGATTTTTAGGTGAAAACGGTACGAGATGAACAAAATTAAGGTAGTGCTATTTATTAAACATAGAACATGTGCCCATAAAATATTAAAATCATAGTTAATAATATTCGAGGGTGATTAATTAATTTCTTAGCAATTCACTTTCATATAATATTTTTTAAAAGGTTCTGCAGGGGTGTGCTGGGGGTGATTTTGTTGTTTCATACTAATTATTGGCACCATTTTACATTAATGTTCAGGAAGTAACTAATGTGAAAGTTCAAAGTATCGTAGGTATGAATTATGATTAGAGTTAACTCTAATATACGAAATCACATACAAAAAGATGATCGTTCAACCATGGATTATTCTTTCACTTTCTATTTCTTTTTATTCAAAGCATTATACATCGTAACTCCGCATGCAGGTCCTTCTAAAACATAACCATAATATATTATAACATGTAATATTAAAAAATGCACATTTTCCAATCTACCCATCGCACACCCATAGCATAAAGCAATGAATCACAGATCAAACTATAACAGCTAACCAAAATTGATTATCCTTATCAATTGCTGCATCAATCATTACTCTCTGTCCACCACAAAACACCCTTCCCATTCGAGAAAGCAATCACAAAAAAAAGGAAAATCCTATTAAAAAGAATCCACCATCACATTCTTCCGCTCCACGGTACATGCAGCATCCAAGCTTTCGAAACAAACCGCGTGCAATTTCACCATAAACAATACCTCCGCCCCAAGCATCGCGAGTGCAGGCATTTCATTTTCGCCACGAGAACAATTCATAAACCGTTTGAACCACTCGACTAATTCTAGCCGCAACATCGCGATCGAGCGTAACACCGCATAGCTTACCCGACCTCGATGGATCGTTAGCGCGGGCGAGTAGAAGCGGACGATCGAGTTATTATCACGGGAAAATTCGCGTGCTCGCGGCCACTTAGCGTCGTCGACTAATGGCCATCCATTAGGCCCAGCCCCTAACTCCCTCGCCGTCGTGTTCACCATTCATTGGAATTCGAATAGCCGTAGAAAGAAAGGCGAGTAATACCACGACCGGCCCTCCATCTCCGAATATGGGAGCATGGAAAATTTTCAATGACGTTTTCCCGTTCGTGCAGCGAGGTCGAATATTCCAGCGTTTTTCGAGCTGTGACAGGAACGCAGGTGAGTCGGGAAGGGTGTGCGACTTTTTTGTAATATGTAGGTGACAATGTGGTGTAGTAGGAATGATTGGAAATCTGTTATGTGAACTGGCATCGAGCCTGTGAATGTCATGAAGAAATGAACAGTTTCTGTTGACAGATGAAGGAAAAGATATGGCTAATTGGAAAGTTTTTCTATTAATATAAAATAGCTAATAATTAGTTTAGGTACGACGCGCGATAAAAAGGGTTGAAAATCGCTGGGTTATCATGGGCGAGGATTTCGAGGCAAAATTTATTAACTTTTACTAATGTTATATTTAATTGAATTGATAATATATTAATAAGTCGTGTGTCGGTATCCTGAAAAGCGTGCCGAAAAATGTCCAGAAAAAGAATCCGAGGATATATTATACGAAACAGCAGTATGAGATTCCTCGTGCAATCGGTCGTGACCCTTTATCTCACTCTGGTGAAAAGTTTTAATCCCTATTTGAGAGACTGCTGCGAACGGTTATTCCAAGTGGCGAGAGGAATCGCGATTTTTCGCGGCGGAAAGACGCTTTATCTCGCGCCTTTCGGCGAAACTGGGTGTGCAAAAGGCAACGGAAGGGGGGATAGGAGAAAGGGGCACGTGCGTGATATCGGTGAACGATCAACGGTGATTGCCGAGGTTATTGTGTGAGCCTTCGCGCGCCCACGCTTTTCAACAGGGTGGTCGAGAATTGGAAACCTCTGAGATATTTCTTGTGCACAGTAGAGCATCGTGATCTTGATTAATCGGGGTGTCGAATTTACTGATAAATAATATATATGTTTATGTGAGATAATCGAATGAGAGGGTAGTAGTCTCTATCTCGATTAGGTATTACTTGTTACAATGATTTTATAGGCGTGTATATGTAAAAAGGTGTTCTGTTTATTAAAACTGTGCTCTCTCAACCGTTTTTGTTTTTATAACATACTTTTATTGTGCCATAACAGAAATAAATAAGATATATACAAATGTAAGAATATTCGAGGTACAGGAACGGCCGAGTCGGGCCATGTGCATTTTGAAGATGCACGTTGTCTTTGTAATGTACCAACCCATTTAATCTTATGCTGTACAACAAACATTATTGCATTCTTGCCAAACCTTCCTCATCCTTGCCCTTACCCTGTGAGTCACCCCGTTTAGTCACCGTCCAATGTTTCCAACTCCTGACCTATGTCCCTAACTATTTTCCATTCCTAATTTCGACCTCTCCTATCACCCCTACTCCTATATTTCAGATCCCTTATAAACCCTTGACCATTCCTCCTCAAAAAACAGATCATTCGTTCCAGTTCAGTAAATCAGTCATTATTATTTCAAAATCCGAGTTACAAATCCATCATTGTCGAATAAGTATTTTATAAATCTAAAATAAAGGCCAGTCTTCGAACAAGGTTGTTCCGACTTATTTTCACGTGTAACCCATCCATTACATCTTTGTCTAACGTAGATTTCATTTGGGGCGAACCCTATAAGGCGAACACTCCCAAAATGGTTAAAAAGGGCCATGGTGACGTAGGCGTCCTCACGACGGAGGCTTTTGCCAATGGAAGGCATTCTTGTATAGACTACGGTCGAGAGAGCACAGTTTTAATAAACAGAACACCTTTTAACATACATATATACACGCCTACAGAATCATTGTAATTAGTAATACCTAATCGCGATAGAGAGGAGACTACGAATACCCTCTCAAGCGATTATCTTACACAAAAGAGAATGCTACAATAAACCAAAACGTACAAAAGGATAACAAGTAACTAGAGTATTAATATTGAGATCGATGGCTCTGGCGCTGAGCACTCGCGATCTTATCACTCAATTTAACGCTCTCAACCGTAGTCTATACAAGAATGCCTTTCCTTGGCAAAAACGTCGGTCGTGAGGACGCCCACGTCACCATGGCCCTTTTTAACCATTTTAGAGTTTGCCCCAAATGAAAGCTACGCTAGATAAAGACAGCGTGCATCTTAGAAATGCACATGGCCCGCCTCGGCCGTTCCTGTACCTCGAATATTCTAACATTTAGAATCGTATATTCGCAGTGTTAAATTGTTTGTAAGGAAAAGTAGTTCTTTTTTGCGAGAAGGTATTCAATATTTGGGAAACATTTGCTGTTTAATCATTTTCTATAGATAATAATTGTTTCAGCGTGCAATTGGTTGGGGGAAGAGTGGCGAATGCTAGATCTCGAATAATGGATGACGAGGTAGGTAAATGGGGTGAATTTATTTTTATTAAAAATCATACTAAAATTTCATTAAAAGATCTAAAGGTGCAAACAATAATTATAAAAATTTAATTTTGTTCTTGTTAGATAATTTCATTCAATAGTTATTATTATTGTAGGGAAAGTGAGAATTAAAAAGAGGATTGATTTATTAATTATTACACGACACCAAATGTTTGACACAAATGTTCCGCTATCGCTTCGTTATCGCTACGCTTAAACTGTTTATCTCGTATGCAAGCTCAAAACTCAACTCTCTTCACACGTTTCCACAAACAGCCAACGCACTCATTCAGGTAACTCATGCAAATCATCATATACACAGTGTTACAGTCATTCCCATTATTATCATATCCCACATTATTATTTTCGTTCCAATAATAATGATGAATTAATAATGATGAAAATTTCCGTTTTGCTTACATTGTATTTCGAAATTCTTAGATATTACCGATAATACTTAAATATAATTTGTTTCATCAAAGAAAAGAATGAAATTGTTTCAATTCTATTTAATTTTAATTCCCCAAAAATATATCATTAACGACCTACGACAATTGCCTGTTACATTATACTCACTGCAGCAATTAATAAATTAAAATAATTACCAGTGTTACGTTTATTAGAACACACATGTATTTAATTGCTCGCTCGTTTTCGTATTGCATTACAATTTAAAATTAAGGAGAATGCGATCAGATAAGTGAGCGAGTTTATCCATTTAATTACTGATTTCCTATAGCAATTCATTACAATGAACATCAAGTACGCGAAAACAAGGGAATAATAAATAAACACGAGAATATCGCTCAATGAGATACAGAGGAACTGCGGTAATATCCTTTACAACATAGCACGCGTGCAACAGTTTTATAAAAAAAACAATCTCAACGTTCCACGATATGTCTCTAACTCCCATTAAAAACATAAATAATCCCCGGAACATTGTAAATATCGATGCAATTAAATCACGCCACCCTCTTCCCACGGCATTTCCATCCAATTTTAAGTAGCCAATGGCGCACCCAGTCAACGAGGTGATCAAGTGCCACGATATATGTATGCAAGGACGATAATCGTGTGTTTTCCGACATTTCCAGCAAACTCCAAGCTGGCTCGTTTCTAGGACAAAGTATGTTACTCTGCAACGGTTTTCCTTTTCCCTTACAACATACGGGGTGTACCAAGAACATTGATCAAGTCATGAATATAATATAAAAAAAAATAAGGTGACAGAAACAGTCTAATGGAGGGCTAGCATAAAATTATTAACTATGCATAAACAGATTTCACAGTTCGAAAGAGTGTAATCAAAGTTTAACCAAGAGTACACCCGCGAGTGTACCGAAACGTTCTTTTGAAGAATAACAGAATGCATCACAGTTTAAGCGATAAATTAATTTCGTTCGTCGAGTACAGTAGCTCGAACGGTGCCCTAAAACGCAAGAAGAGTTCCACATTTAGAGTATTGCATTCGTTTCGGACCCACCCTGTATAATGCTTTTCCGCGCGTTAGGGAACATGTTAGAGGGACGGTAAATATGCAAGTATAGTGCGGCAACTGCGTTAACCGTGCGAGCCAGGATAAATATATTAACCTGAACGTATGTATGTACGTCTAAGCGCAGCGTGCTGCATTCACAGAGAGATATCGCTATCTCTGAGGAGGCACCATCTACGGATATGAATATATTTAGTCGATCTGCCCTGTCTTCTTCCACTTGCAAGCCCGTAATATTCCGCCGTTCGAGCGGATCCGCGGCTGAATATTCATGAGAACGGTTTTCTTCGGTGGATTTTGACGTTTCCTTGCCTCGGGTAGACCAACGTTCCTTGGAGAACGTACACTCTGTGTGTTAATTATGGGTCGATTTATCGAACGCGTGTCGTGGACATCGACGAGGGGCCTCGCGAGATTTTCCGACTACAACGGGCACGCTTTAACCCTTTCATGGAATTTATAATTGTGCGGGGATTGCAAATGACTCGGGGCTTACATTGCGTTTGGATATAATAGGATTTTATATTAACAGCCAATTTGCAGATATATTTGCTTGCTTCTTAATACATGAAACGTTTGACCCGATCAAAAATAAATAATCAAATTGCCTAATATTCTTCGTGCACTAAAATCTTGCAAACAAGAAACTATTCGTTTCTGCTACAGAATAATTCTAATTGCCTGCAAAGGGTTACATACATGGCCGTAAATTAGTGAGAAATAATTAAATAAATATACCGAACATTAATGAAACGATTTTATCCGAAATAGTATTAATTGAACTAATATTTTTCAAGAGAACATCACATCTCACATCGTGTTTCCTTCGCTTCCTCCTACGTAATTGTTGATCATCCCGTCGTGCCATTACGAAATAACGACGAAATAACGACGTACGTCGTGGTACACACGAGAAACTCGAATACGTACATAGTTGGCGCGAGTGAAACGAAAGCTACGATTCACTGGGTCAGCGTCCACGGGCTCAAATTGACGTGTGTAATGAGCCTGCAAGAAAGTTCGCAGTTTTGTTACTTTTCAGCGGCAGAGCCCCGCCAGAAATGTCCGCGCTTGATTAAATCTGCGGCCGAGATCAAGGAGGGATCGTGTCCAGCGTGATTATCGAGAGAAATCTCGTTCGGCCGTGGTGGCCCCTGTGTACGTTCGTGTAATTGCTACGAGTTGCAATCATTAAAGGAGAAGCTCATTTTCGAAATTAACAGCACCGCTTCTCTCTCCATTGGCTGTGCTTCGCTTGGCAAACGCTTCGTATATGTCGTATACCATAACTTGGGCCTCCTTCAACTTACAAGTTTCTTTCGATTGTTCACTGGATAACAAAATATGATATTGTTTCCGGCCAAGTGGCTGATTACCGAATTTGGAGAAATCAGATCGAACAGATTGGAATCAAATATCTTCTCGCAGTAATAAAAAGAAATCGATCGTTGTGTAGAGCTGATTTGTAATACTAATTTCGATGTCCTATGTTATTTGCGACATCCAAAAGGAAGTAGTAAAATCATGAAACAAACGACATCGACATGACGAATTAACTTTTTCAAAATATATTTCCCCTAAATAAACTAATAAAAACTAATGTCCTAATATCTACATTATCAATCAGCTGCAATCGATACCTCAAAAAATCGGAGATACAAAGTACACGTTTTTTCCCACCACTTTCGTTCTTCTTAATAAAAAATGTACATAAAGTCCAAACAAAAGGCCAATCTCCTCCGCTCGTCCAATGGAACTCGGCCAATAAAGAGCGCGTGTAACCAGTGACTCCGGTCACGGAAATCTTTCTCACGTCAAATACGCGACCAGGCAACGTAAAGCGTTGCAAGCGTTTACGGTTTCGCGTTTCTTCTTCCCGTGGACTTTTACTTCACCAGATGTGTATACTTCGACACTCGAGGGACGATTCCTTCTCTGAGAAGACGACGACGCCGATTGCCTAACCCGCTGACTTCGATAGTTACGCGTGCAATCTCCCCGATACATCGCCGATCGTGCAGTTTTCAATGCCTGATATATCATGCAGTTGCACCATATTTGCTGCGCGCAGCGTAACTACGGGCACCACATTGTGCGTCTGCATCTTTATCTTCGTGCTGTGGCAATTTGACAAGCAAAGGGGATACAGATATTGCGATTCAGCCGGATTGGTTACAGCTTTTCCCGATTTATTCCACGTCGTTCGCGGGAAACGTCCCCGAGATGTATGGACCCAGGAAGCGGAGATCGCGAAGTGGAACGGGAGAATGCGATAGGTCGATGAATGGAACGGGCGTTGAAAGATCCGGGTGTGTTTTTAATATTGGAAACTCGCGAGGGAAGCTTTGAAGGGTGCAGTTTATTTGTTCATTGATACGTGATAAATTTGCGAGGGGGAAATAGTAGGAAAAATTGATCGACAAGTGTCTGGAGAAGTAGAAAAATTTATGTATATAAAGAGATTGGTCTGGGAGTGCTTGGAATGAAATTCTTTTGCAGATACTAATTGAATCTTATAATTAATATCATGTGGAACCTTTTTCTCTTTTCTGCCTGTTAAATGCGTTGGTAGAAATTGTAGGAATGGAAATATTGATTTATGCTTGGTGTTAAATTACCCGGTAGAATTATTGAAACTGGTAAGAAATAGTGGATTATCTAATGGTAAACCTAGTGCATTGTGGGAATCCTTTTAGATACTCCTTGCAATTTATCTCTAACTCTAAGATAAAATTATACGTGAAACATTTTGCGATACTTTTTTCATTTAATTATTCTAAATCCTCCTTTGATTTTTAGTAGATCTATTAGTAAATGTGATGTGCAATAATCGTGTAGCGTTAACGGTTCTTCAAGTTCGTAATATATTCTATTTAATCCACCTGCGAATAGAGATTAATCGAAGTAATTTGAAATCACTCGAAGGAAGAAAAAGGAGGTCTGAATTTGAATCAGTGGAGAAGATCGAGATAAATCGAGGCTGTTCTGCCTGATAAGATTCGCGGGGCGACGACTCTCTAATTAGATGAACTCGTGAAGACATCAGGTGCGTAAGGTGATAAGTGGACGCACGATTAAGCGAACAGGTGGATAGGTAACTATTAAATGGACGCACGAGCTAATGGACAGATAAGTGGCTAAGTGAATTTTATTGAGACCTTTTGGAGACATGACGAGTTTGCAACTTTGCTTGACGTCATACAAGATTATTCGTTTATTGATCTGAATGTGGCTTCAATATTTTCAATTTTTGTCATGTTTTGCTTGCAATATAAAAGAATTGACGCTTTGACTAACGATTTTTTCCAGATTTGGTCCAGAGTTGACTAATCGCTGCATTAGATAACTGCACAGTTTTGACAATTAACAAAAACAGAGACTACCACGATTCACACTCGGATCTTATTCTGTTTCGAATCCTATTCCATTGTAACACAAGTACCACTCGTTGTTATAAGGAGAAGGGTTAATATTCTTGCAATACCATTTATTAACTATTTCGTATCATTGGTGTATATACACATATAATTATCCAGAAATATTGAAAAATTGTTTGATAGGGACACTAAAAACTAGACCAGGTAAAAAAAAACGAATAAATATTAACGTTTCAAAAACGTCTAAACATTAGCAACGATATACGGATAACTTATCTATCAATGTGTACGAACCAATTCACAGACCAGAATGCAATCTCAATCAAATTACGAGAAATACATCCGACGCAAAGTATGTAACGACTCACTTTGTCACCGAAAACAAGTTCGACGAACTTGCAATACCAATCCGGAATCACGATCTCGATCTTAATGAATTTGCCGACCACTTACGACCTCGGCAATAACACATGTACATCGAGTAGCGATATTAAATAAAACGCGGCGCACGATTCGAACGGAATATGTATCTCGGATCCTCTTGGGCAAAGCAGTCCGACTAAAATGAACGGAATACGATAAAACCGCGACGACAGTTAATGCGTCTCGTATTTTTTTTTCCTTTTAATCTTAAACGCTCTAATCGCCAAGAAGGCAACAACTTTTCCAGAAAGAAACGTCGGTGGCGAAACGACACGGGTGTGCTCTAATATGATATATTCGTTCGGCTGCTTTCATTTCCAGCGTACAGGAGAGGATCCGTTCGTGATATCACGGTGGAAAAAAATAGAGTCGACAGGAAAATGTTTTCCATGACATCGAAGATTGGTGCACGGAAAAGATCGGATGGATACAGATTCCAGGACGATTGGAGATCGGCGTGAAAGTGGAAATTATTCGCACGAATTAAGTTGAATTAGTTTTTCGAAAGACTGATGAAATTACTGTATATAGATTTTACGATTGGTAGAAATGTTTTTGTAGTCTTTTTAGAGACTTTTTCGAGCAGGGTTCGTTTCAGTTGTGGAGGAGGTAAATAGAATTGCGGGATGATAATCTACTCTTTTCTTAAAAATATATAAAATGCAAGGTGTAATTAACCGTATTAAAAAATGCCCCTTGTCAAGAAAATATTGCAATTCTCTGCTATTTTACATATTATCACCTGAAATATTTCCTTCCCAACACCCCGAACGTCGTAAACAATTTTTTCCAATCGCCACAAGTGCCGACAATAAATTTGAACACCATGGCTGCACTACGACAGTCATTTCTCTCCAACCACCAAATCTTCGAAGCACCCTAGCCCATACCATTTTAGCTACTTTTTATACCCTTTGCGCTGGCTTGAAATTCTCATAAATCACTTGCCAAACGAAATCGAGCACGACGATCCACGATCGTAGCCTACAGTGTCGTAAATTTTAGGCCTGTGCCACTTTGTTTCCGTTGCCATAAGTGGCACACCGGGCAAGACCAGTATACGTCTGAACCACTGTGGCAATCATCAATCTGAACATGTTCGAGACATGTTCACAGAAACGGTCAGGCAGTATGACGAAGAGTAAAATGTACAGAGGTAGAAGTTAGATTTTATTCGCCATATTAACACAGACAGACATGCTGCAATTACAGTGACTCAGATATTCGTTCGTATACTTTGAAGTTTTAAAAATAATGGTCCTACTGTTGGATTCCGGGGTTAAACGAAATCGTGTTTCAACAATTAATTTTGCACTGAGAGTTTTTAATATATAAGGAGTACCGTGACGAGTGTGCGCGACAGAGTAACGGTGTGTGTCGCGTCCAAAACTATTCTAGTTACAAGAGCTATTCTGCTACTATATATATTGCAGTTTTTAGGGGGGAAAGGCTGACCTTAGCCCTTGTTGTTGTCTCCTTAGCCGATGCGGAGTCTGGCCCTTGGCATTAGTCATATCGCTGACTACTGCCCTAGTGCATAATATTGACTTTGACTGGGCCAGGATCCGCGGGTGACTCAAGGGCTGGGCATCCAACACTACACTCGTCTTTTGTTAATTTAAGGAGTGAGTATATATCTATTTTTATGCACTTCGCGATAGTAGAAAATGAAGAACGTGGAACGTTATTTGTTGCGAGAAACGATAAGTGTAAAAGAAAAAACGAGACCCGATACTATCGCCCGTTGAAAAAAATTGACGTTTTCGCACAAACTCAAGTATATTTGCAAATTTAAACGCTTGGATTGAACGGGCACGGTAGTCACGGTTAATCAGCGCGTTCTCGATTTCCGTTTAAGCGATTCAATCGGCGAATTGACTTGTCAATTTCAATTAGCATGATCGGGACTACCAGCATCTCCTCTCCTATCGTTTAACGATCGTTCGAATCGTAGAAAATGCACGATACTGCGCCACAAACGTGCGTTTCCTCCGGGCGAAACACCGCCGATTATCGGCGATCTTTCTATTTCCAATCTCTCCTCTAATTAGAGTGACTAAGGGAATTTGAATCGTCAACCGAGAAGTTCGATTGACAGGCTGGGCCTTTAACGCTGTTAATGACGAGGAGAAACTGTAAGGTTACGCAAAGTCGCAAGAACTAGACGGTTCTGTGTAACCAGTTGTATTGGAAATAAATGATTAATAAGCAGATACTGGATGTGTTTCTTGAAATTGTTAAACATGAAGGAATTCTGTTTACTGTAACGAAATTTTGGCTATGCTCATTTAAGGGGGGAGGGTCAAGTAAACTGAAATTTTTTCACCTTTTTTTTTCACCTGAATAATATGCATCACTGTTGAGCGACGTACCACTTACATAAACACTGATACAGCGTATCAGTGTTTATGACAGTTGACTGAGGAGACATATAATAATCAACTATAAACTTACAAGGGTAAGTTCTTCAAGTGTCAATAAGTTATTGCTCTCATTTGCGTTGCAATTCATTCGTAAATTTATTAAAAAGTAAATATCCTACAGTCGGGAGCGAATAAAATAGGGGTGAAAAAAATCTGATTGACGCACCGAAAGGGAGTATGGATGATACTTTTATCTAATTGTGCTATATGAAATCCTAATAATATTATTGTGGTAGTAAGAATTCTTCAGAATAGTGCACAGAGTATCTTCGATAGTCTCGAAACATTCGACAAACATTTTTGTCGTCAACGCATGAAAAGGTTAATACGTTCGCCAGTAATAAACTTTTGCGTATCGAAACGGCGTTGCTATCGACCACACGGGAACATCTCGAGTCTTGTATGCCGAAAAAGTCTCCGGTCTCGAGAGCACCGTATCGTTAATTGCTGCCTTAGAAAGCGCACCGTGGAATCGTACCGTGGATCGGGACTTCTGAAAGAGACGAGAGAAATCTGCCAGGTGGTCGCAAAAATTCGTAGGTAGTTGAGGGTCGCGAAAAATTTTCTTTGCCCGACGTTAATTTATGCTACCGTTTCGAGATCAAAATGTATTAATTATGCGCGATCATAAACGCTGGCAAATTTCTACTTGGAACTGATTGGAACTGTGTGGGGATAGCAGCCATTGCTGACGATATTTTATTCAATTTTTGTTAGGCATCATGGTTTTGAACGCTTCATGGTTTGTTATTGGAGGTAAATTTTTAAAAGTGGACTTGTTTCCTTGGAATATAGTTATATAGTACAGTAATACATTATTTCGTTGGAATATGAGTATATTCAATTTTTGTTTTTATACAGTACTACGGTTTCGAAAAAATCGTGCAAAGAATTTAATGCATGTGACGAAACTGAAAATTGGTTCCAGAGATGAAACAAGTAATGAGATGTTTCTGAATAAAACATATCAGGATCTTTAATTAAATCTTAATTTGATTTTTACTGGTTCGAGCACTAACTCATTTTATAATACTAACGTGTAAACAGAAAATAAAATGAAATGGAATTCATTGGATAGAAACCATGTTGCCACTTTATTTCGAATGAAGTAGGCCTTGTATAATGTTTAATTTTCCAGATTTGGAATTTTCAAAATTGTGTAGGTTTGTTAATCTAATTACAAGCAAAGGATTGTATGCCCTGTATCGTTAAAGAGAAATGTTCTGTCATTAATATTTTTATTAGATTATTTACATATGTTTCTCCCCCCACACAAGTTAACAATATTAAAAACTAGACATTTTTGTATATTTAATTGTGTTTCTTATAAACTGGATTTATCTAGAGCTAGTGTAAACGACTTCCCAGTCGTTTCAAATATTTTAATGAATACATAGAATAAATTTCACTCCATTTCGTTCAAGTAGCATCAAATAAAGTGGTGCGGTAAGAAATGGAAAACAAAAACTATATTACAGTACTCAAGTAATATACAATTCTAAAGTACTAAAGTAATATTCATCAACATAATGAATCCTTAATTGCGTAAATATTTTCTATTTAAAAGTGGACCATTTTATCAGTGTTTTATGACATAAAACGTACAGATATTCCAGGCAGTTGATTTCTAAAACAACATTTCTGCTAATCGTTCCGTTTGAAAAACTTCCCCGGAAGAACTGTAATTAGGCTGCATAAACGAGAATGGTACCTTTTTATCCCGACTTTTAGTGATCGACTGTTAAGTTCAAGCTCATATAGAATAGGAAATCAAATTTATTCGCAACAGTTGGCCTCAATTTCAGCATCACAGATCCACTAGTGCCCGATGAAGACGGTAACTTGTGTGATTGACAGCGAAACGGTTATCTTTTACGTTGAGGCATCACGTTTTTACTAAATAGAAAACGGTAATACTATTTAGATCAGAATTTTATGGAAAACGTTCGCGGTTTTTGTACAAACAAGATGCTGAAATCCAGGCTCCTGTTTCTTTTGGAAGGCATATGAAAGAAACGATAAGAAAATATTGCACAAGAACCGCCATTAAGTACTTTAACGTACTCGAAATATATGTCCATATGTATTTATTAGAAATCTTAGATTGAACTCTATTAATTGCTGGCATGAAAATACAATCCTCTTTTATCTTCTACAAAACTGTGCGATCAAATTGTTAAAAAATTCTTCTTGTGAGGTCAAAGATTTTTCTATCAATTTTTATCCTAAGGAATTTCATATACATACCTTAGTTTTCAAGCTAGACAGAAGAATAATTATGGAAGATTTGTACAAAAAGTAGCAGAAAAAGAAATTGATTATTTCTCTACGAACTTGTCAAGTTTGGGTTACAGAAATTTATTTACGATAGTAGATTTGCAGACAAAACGAATTCAATCAATAAATATTAAAATACATCAAATGAACACAATAAATGAAAATACAATAATCACTATTCAGTAACCTTAACTGAAAGAAAATGATTAGTTTCACAAGCCTTGTCAAAATTTTGCAAGTTACTTTTCATAACTTATAAAACAGCATTGTACAATGAACACTTACTAATTTACTATAATAATAATAATAATAATAATAATAATAATAATAATAATAATAAGATGATAAATGCAGGAAATGCAAACAGTGTCCGGAAACAATAGACCACATAACAGGAGGATGCAAATTACTAGCAAGTGAAGAATATACAAACCGACACAACATAGAAGCTAAAATAATTCATAAAGCAATAATCAACAAATACAACATAGAACAACACAACACCCCTTACTATATGTAAGGGGAGAATGACGAATACAAGCTATACTGGGACACAATACTTCTTCAAGTGTCAAAACACAAGTGTCAACGACAGAAACATACAGAACAAGTACCACGAAAAAATAGAAAAGTACACACCATTAGCCAAAGAGATACAGCGAATCCGGAAGCAACAAAGAGTATACATAATACCACTAGTCATATCAGCCACAGGAATTACACCAAACACATGTAAGAAGCACCTGACCCAACTTCAACCACATACCACCCAGCATACACACAGAGATACAGAAGGTCGTCATATTAAAAACATGCAACATAGTTCGAGCATTCCTAAACCAAATAGAAGAGTGAGATGAGACTTGATGAAGATCCGTCGCATCCGCGTAGCAACCCCGAGAACGGAGAAGAAAGAGATAGTGTAAATAATAATAATAATAATAGTACATATATGGTAAGTAATTGGGTAAAAGAGTCGCGCGATATACATATTCTGATAACTTTTTTTGCATAAAATTCGAAATCATCGGGGTCCCATCATCAACCATACGGTGTCGCACGGTTGTTTGGGATGCAAGAATTCGTAGGAATGGTATGAAAGAGCTTTGTATGAATCGTGTGATATGATGTATCGAATGTGGCGCGAAGTGTGAATGACAAGTGTTAGTCGAAATGTCGAATGTAGATCGAGGGGATGTTTATATCTGGGAAGGAGCGAATGGTTTCGGAGAATGCACGTGAAGGCTTGAGTGCATGGTGGCCCGTGGTCGACCTGTGACACGCGGCAAGGATGTGTGTCCTAACGAATGAGAGCGAACGATGAATAGAATGAGAGGGAAACCTGTGTGAAAGAATATATGGAATGGATGATGCGTGCGCGAGTCAGAGTTTGAGAGTCAGAGGTCAGAGTCTGAGAGGCTGAGTTTGAGAGTGGTTGAGAAGTAGAAAGTGCAGAAGGGAGTAGAGTCGGGTGAAAAATATTGTGTAGTTGAGTTGCGATATAGAGATATTTGATAATAAAGCACATTATTAATATTAACAGAGTCGATCACAATTTCTATTAAAATAATCCTACAGTTGTAACGTTGTTCGTGTTCTGAATTACTGGTACTGGTGGTTGATGGATTCTGCTGTAACAAGTAATTAAACATTAATCGATGGAAAACTAATATTCACTGTGGAGGGAAGTTCGTCGAAGTTAATTAGAGAGGCAAGATTAACCTTTTCACGAGATGGTTCTAGAGAGCGTACGTGAGGCGATTCGATTAGGGGTCATGGTTGGAATTGAGTCTGCCAAGTTTAGTCTTTAGAGTAAATGGAGATTTACCGATGTTAACAGATTTCATACAAGAAGGAAGATAGTGTTTAAAGGAATATAACGAAAACGAGGTATGTATTACTGATATTTCATTTAGCGAACATTAATGTTGCATTATGGCAATATGTGCTAGATTGTTGCATATGAAGTGACCGACTTCCAAAGCGTTGAAAACTTTTCAAAATCCAGTGATTAATTATGCAGGCAAATGGAATTTATCATACGTTATATATCAAACTCGGCTGCTCTTCTTTTATTATCAGATCACTCGATTGTCGCTTAATTTTGCATATTTAAAATAAATTTCATTGATAATTGCGGGCAATACCACTGAATGACAAAATTTCAGGTGACAATGCATTAATAAAAGCCACTATAATTCATTCTATTAACTAAATTGAATTATGAAATTGTAGAGGGAACACAAAATCTGTAGTGCATCTTTGAATATATATTTTCTAAAAAATATTTTCCACGTACATCACAGCTTTGTGCAGTTAATATACTTTAGCAAATGTCGATTCATTATTGAGTATACGGAACAATAAAACAATTTCTATGTGTGCACGATCGTCTGCTTATTTAATAATAATTTGGTTATTTACGAAAAGTTCTTAAAAGACAGTTTAAAAAAGTAGCATTTTTCGATGCAGCCTCAATTTCATAGCCAAGGGCTGTGCCTACGATCCACATCTGCCTTCCGCTTTGGGTTTCGTTTGTCCTCCAACATGTGCAACTGAAATTGCCTTCAATGGACACAGGTAGCACAGTTGACGTGCCACTAGGAACGAACCAGTGACTGGCGGGTGCAACTACGTTTCGATATACATATACAGTCGTGATTCCGAGCAACATTTCTCCGGTATATTTGGCTTACGCGACAAAGTTGGCGTCTAAGTGTTGGAAAGAAAAAAGCTGCAGGTCTACCCGCTCGACTTCCATTGGAAATCAGGCCGCACGCGTCTATCGAACCACCGCGAATTTCACGCGGCATCCGCTGCTGCTGGAGCGTGCATTCGGTTACGCAACGGCAGAATTAAATCGGAATAATGGTCGGAACGAGAGCTACTTTCTATCTGAGGAGCTTAGTTCCGAAACGTGTTCAATACGAATTGCAATGGGTCACGGAAATTCGTTGTTTTATTGCCTTTTTGTTTTTGCGATTGTATGCAACACCTGCTGAGACTATATTGTGAAAACACTCATACATTTAACAATACCAATTTGCAATTATTTATTCACTTCAATCGCACATTTTCTCGTACATAAAATTCGAAATCGACAGGCACAGTACAGTCCTAGATCCCAGTTTTGAACTTATTAATACTATTGTTATAGATTTTGTAAATGCGCGGGAATGATGAGAGCGAATTAAATGACGAATGGGCGATGAGTGGTAGAGGATTTGAGAGAGTGAAAGGGGCAGAAAGAGTAGGAGCCGCCGGGAATCAAGTAGTATAAGAGTTCGAGCGAGTGGAAGATTAGCGAGATTAGAATCGTATCAGTAGCTGCGGTCCGATCATTGTATCACTTTGGAAAATATATTATATATAGATATCACTATCACCTTTTTTTCTCTAGCACTATAATATATTTACAATCATCAACTTCATGCCTTTCGACGTTTGGAAAATATCTTTGCTTTCATTTATCTAGAACAGAGACAGGCTGCCTTACTTTTCATTGAACCAATTAATCTACTTTCTGGTGCAACTTTAATTAAAAAATTGAATCGGTTCGGGAGCTTGACAGATATTCTAGAAATTAACTCCTCAGCTATCGTACTATTCTATTTAACTGAACTCACAGAAGGGGGCCGCATATACGTATATACTCAATCTTGCCTCTAGCTCGCGGGAGACTCCATCTAAACATGGATGCGTATTATTCAACGAGACGGACTTCATTTCAACGTAATTTCGTCCCGTGCGTTTCGCGTACGCTCGCGATCCTCGTTGAAAGCGTTGCAGGACAGTTGAATGAATCTGCTTGTCATTCGGCCTCTTTGTAATAAATCTTGGCTTCATAATTGCTTTGCTTTGACACGTTCTCGAGATCGAACAAGGATACTTATTGCTTCGACAGAACGTTTCTTTCGCTTTTCCGTTTTTTCTTTGCTTTTCACTTTCTTTTTTTCGAGGGGGTGGGAGTTTGTATGGATAATGGCAATTCAAGAGTTTTAAGTGGCCGTTTATAAATAACTTTTAATAGCAGGTGGGAAAGAAGCGTGATAACGATTGACGTGAAAATGAAAGGCAACTCTTGTTTGCAGTCGAAAATCTTACCATTGAATCACTTGTCGCGGGTGTTAATTTTTAATATACAAAAATATGTTAATATGTATGTATATTATAGGTATCTTATCTTACATATTCTTATATAATATATATCTTCAAGATTTTGTTACATGTTGATATTAAACTGTTTATCGTTAATTGCAATTGATAGTCAAATATGTTAGTTGCAATTGATAATCCAAATATATTAGTCGCAATTCTTAATCGTTAATTCCAATTCAAATCAAATATTTTAGTCACAATTCTTAATCGTTAATTGCAATTGATAATCAAATCTTTTAGTCGCAATTCTTGACCGTTAATTGCAATTGATAATCCAAATATATTAGTCGCAATTGCTAATCAAATATTGTAGTCGCAAATGCTACTCGCTGACCCCACCAAACTTATTCAAACACTATCTCATCTCCGATATCGCCTCCTCGTTCCAAAACCTCGGGTTTTCCATTTCAATTTCTCTCTATCGTTCCACGCCGCCAATTTTCACTGTCCCATAGTTCCATCTCATCGAGCCATACTCCTTTTTCCCGCATATCGCAACAATCACGTCCCGTTTCACCGCGGCACGGCGGGTCTCGTTTTCATCGCGTTTCTTCCCCGCGACGCGTCGCTTTATCTCGTCACGTGTCGCGTCGCGTCGCTCCATTTCATCGCGCATCCGCTCGCTTTCAGCTCGATCCGTTACGTAGATCCTCGAGGCTCGAGGACGGCCCATGCGGATTCTCCTATCAATTGCGCAGTAGGCCGTCGCGACGCGATGCGACGCGATGCAACGCGATGCAACGCGACCAACATTCATTACCCCTTTCGCAACGAACGTGCGTCGCTCGATTTATGGACCGAGCTCGGGCATCGAGTCTCTCAGCGGGACAGGATTATCGCCGTGAAGTATCTCGGCTGTCTTCGAGAGATTCAACCACGCGGACGACGTCTTGGTCGAGGATATCGTATTCGGTACGGTTATTGGTACTAGCTTTACGCTTGCGAGTTGCGAACCGAACGAATTTCGTGATCGATGCGCCGGCTAGTGTTTCGAACCGTTCGATCCGAGATGCTGAATGTTGCTTTAACTCTGCGGCGATTTGTTCGCGGTGATTCGGATTAATTTCTTGAATTATTGTGGATGAAAGGTGGTTAACAGGGTTGGGGGGTGGGGGATATTAGAATAATTAATGTGATGCTAGTATTTATTGTTCGAACTATTCATTTATAGTGACACGAAAATTCGATAGAGAAATGTAATCTTGTTTGCTGTGCTAGAGTACAGAATGTTTTCATAAATACCGCAAAAAAATAATTAAACCTTACGTTGACAAAGTAAGTGAGGATACAATCATTATTCTTAGAAATTAAAATAATTCAAATCCGTTCATACATTCATAAATCTTAAGAACAATGCCTTCGTCTTTGTACTCTATCGACTTAAGACGTAAACATTTATTTTTCCATATATTTGCATTAACTAATTGCCTTGCAGAGCAAATGCAATTATATTTAGCAAAAGGTAAATAGATCAGCCTCACCTAAATAATATGAAGATCTTATATATATTTCATATCTTTTATGTTGCATTATACATTTTATATCTTATGCTTTACATAATATTTTCCGTCATTCAGTTACATTTATTCGCACGATTTCGTTCTCCGCAAATACATCATAGCCACCCCACAATAAATCAAGGAACGGTCGCATAACACGTTTCCACTTTTAGCGAAACCAAACGCCTAATGTTAACTCATAATCATCAATTTCATCTAGCCACGCCCAGATCACGACCGATACAATTTATCCTGCACCAAAGCTACCTCGAAATTGTATCCTAGAAAACACCTGCATCCACCTGTAAACATTGTACATACGAGCAACACGACCCCGTTCCACCAATTCAGTAACGCCTACATTTCCCCCAAAGAATTCGCCTCTCGAAATCTCCGTTTCATCCCAAAGTATCCCATAAGTAACTCTGGGAAAAACGTACGGCAACGCTAATAGATCAACCTTTCGCAGCGACCTGTTACCGTAACACGATTCCACGAACGCAAGGTGCACCCAGGTATCGCTACGTACATCGTTTCGAACGAAACGCAGTGAGTGCACGATGGACACAGCTGGCCCGAGACTCTTCTAATTAGCTGCAATCTGTCTTCGTAAAGCAGAACGGGAAAAATGCCGGTACAAGACCAGCGCTTAACGCTAAACTCGATCGGTTTTCACGGCTCCACTAGCCCCATATTCGAATGGAACATCGCTCGATAGCCGGCTGCCCTGGGTCGATCGAGAAATCGCGTGCTGCGTGTGTTCCGCGTGTATTCTGAATCGTTTGAAACGGAGGAGCGCGTGAAATCGTGAACGGCCAACCCACGCAGACCTTATTAGAGCTGCGTGTGCATTGCACGAAAGTTAAGGGGAAAGAAACTGTTGCTTGGGTGCGCTTGAGTTTAGAAATATGTAGACGGCGAAGTGGTCGACGGGCGTAGAATCGTTGGGATTCTCGAATTCTTCCTAGGAATGGAATTTGTTTCTAAAAGGAATTTCAATATTGTTGTTCGGTAGGCTGTTTTGTGCGGCAGCTTTTCGTGGCGGAATTAAAATACTTAGTCCAATATTGAAAAATGAATTTATTATAGAAATAGGTATTAACACTAGAACTACCGATAGTTTCTCGTACTACATATTCAGATAGCACACGTTAGACAGATTATGAACACGCAAGTCGTTGAATGGACATTAAATTGGGATATATAATTATCATTCTGTCTTGTTAAAACTCATCATAAATTGCTATAACGATACCTATAGGATATTAATAATTCTAAAGCTAGAAATCTGAAACAAGTCATTTTGACTTGCTTGATAGATCTAGTGTTAAGAATTAAGTATTTAATTTGCATATATATTCTGTGAAACGTGAATCGATTAGCTTTCTCAGAACTGATCTTCTTTTTAATTTCAAAGGTCAGCATAGAAATTCAGTGACTATTTCTTGGTTATCGTAAACAAATACGATGCCACGATTCGAAAGGGAATTCCACGGTGGGAAAGGCTTAACGATATTACCCATTTTTAATTAAGTAACAAAATTTATTAAAATATACCAGCAGTTTCGCCCTCAACTATGCTGCTCTCGTCAAATAATTAAACTTACAGACGGATCGTAAAACAAGTAAATGATACACGATACAAAAATTTCTGGTAAGCTTGTGATTCATGGATACGATACGATACAGAAACGCCAATCACTTAGAAATATCGAGCAATTTCATTCCATCGAATCCGGACGATGCAAAGAGTTTCATTCAACTTCGATGAATCGAATTTCAATCGTAACGCTGTTCCATGGCAGTTTTATGCACGATTCCATAACATCGTCGCTGTTCCTGCATTTCTTCTCTCTTCCTTTAACCCGTTCGTTTCAATTAAATCGCCACACAATTTCGCAACTCTTTCCTGCCCGCGCCTGAATTCAACCGTAAGGCGATCTCAAAGAATACCTGAGTCATATCGCGAGTGCCTTAATCCCGGCAGGTATTCACGGCTGAACGGAATGAAACGGATTGATCTACCCACACGAAGTCCCGGCGCGATTCAAGACGGCTAATTATAACCGTACCTCGAATGATTAGCCTTATTCGACGATTAAACAATTTACGACCGCGCAGGATGTTCGCGTTAATCATATCCTTTTTTTATTCCCCGCTATGAATGAAGCAAACAGAACGTGGCGGACGAGAAGAATTTCTTGCGAAACCGCGAAAATTGCTACCGATTGCTGACACCGGGTATATAAAGTAAGAATGAAAATATTGCGCCTGGCAGTTTTAGAACGAATTTCACGTCGCCGAGGTAAGTTACTGTTCCGATCGTGTAATAGTTCTAACGTTTACTTTCATTCGTTTCTTCGACGGACGATTTTATTGTAGTTTCGATGTGCATGCACGTGTTGTGTCTAACAAAGGGGCTATAATTGTTATTCGTACAGGGCATTAATTCATTATTTTGGTGTTGACAATTATTTCTAAAACAATATATACATGGATGTGAAGCACATTGGTAGAAGGATAATTAATGTGCTTCAAATCCATGTAGTATATATTGTTTTGGAAATAATTGTCAAGACCAAAGTAATGGACTAGTGCACTGTATGAATACTTTTTTGATTCACTGTATGTATGTACATATATAGCAAATGCTGGATGAACTGAATTACTGGCAGGTGATCAAAATTGATCAGGGACAGTATGTGCATAAAGTACCGAAGGAAATCTTTATTACAATGCACAGAAGAAATCGATGTTAGAATGTAAGTGGAGCAGTGGAGAACGGCATTGCATTGCAGACAATTCTGCAACTTTGTTTCCTAGTCATGGACGATTTACCAGACACAGATAGCTGTAAGTAAATGAGTCTGCTACAGTCAACTGTGCAACTTTTGAGAGTGCAGTTTGTAACTCCTCCAAATACCATGATACAATTTCACAATTGTAAATATTGTTAATACAAATATTCCAATAAACAAGGGATAATTGTACTTATCTTGACGTTTCAGTGACTTAAAACATAAGATGTAAAAGAAACTATATTTAATTATTTTTGTTGGTATCAGTAGTGTTGAAACATTTTATAGCCACTGTACATGAAAGGGTTAACTACGAATAATGCTAATTGCCACGTGTAGAACGGGCCTGAACGATAACAATTTTAATGAGTTAAATTCCAATCTTAACGATTTCAGTTGCAAGCAGGCTTGCAATGAATGACACCGACGGACTGAAATATTAAAGTTCATTGAATTTTTGTACTACTCTTTATTAAGATTTATTAAACGTAGCGTTTATGAATTATAATGCTTCCTTAAATTGTACCAGAAGCTCTATTTTTAGAGGAGGGAAATAGAGATACGTTTACTTTTATATCATACGTGAAGAGGCTTTTAAGTTCGCTGAACGTAAAAACGTGATGGTTTTAGGTCTCAATATTAAAATTTTAATGTTTAAGTTTTACTATTCTTATATTTCATATTTTATCATACATTATATCAAAGGCTTCAATGGCGCACATTTCATCCGCAATTTCAGTGCCAAATTTAGGTCTCATTCGAGTTGTAAATTGATGTTAAATTATAGTAATCGTATTACCCTAGATGTTGAAAATAAAGTAATGAATATGTGGGCAATATTTCTATCTAAATGGCGATATTAGGAACAATATTTAAGATAAATCTTCCTTTATTTCCCAGCAGTGTAATACAATATATCATACAATGTTAATATAAAATAATACATCAGAATAAATATTATACAATATTACAGAGTCCAGATTTAAATTATTTTATATTTAATGTGCATAAAATATATAGAAAGACTACTCTCCATTAAATACACTAACGATACCAATCATTTCTCCTAAAATTTGCACAAAATTACTTTACCTGCTCTGTGATGTTTGAAGTAGATGCATGCAAGAACCCCCAAAAAATTATGCCGTCAAAAATAATCGACGATGACTCACGATAAATATTATCTACAACAATGCGAACTAATAATATGCAAAGTGGACCTCGTTCCAATCACCAAGAACTGGCCTGAACTTTCATGCTGATGTACTACCGAGGCTGAAGTCTTTTCACGATACTATCTCACCGTTAACAAATACACGGACACAAATGGTGGAAAATGCTTGCTTCCGATCGCGAGAGCACCGTGTGCTGTCCAGCGAAGCGTGGAGGAACACCATGGAACGGTACAATGAAGAGGGCAGAAAAAATATTGTTAAATGATACGGGGGGGTGGTGGAAGGCGATGTGGAAAACACGTCAGGAGAGCGCGACTTGGAGTAAACAGGGAAATGTAGCGAAAATTAGTGAGAAGGGATGTTAAAGAGCTGCGAAATCGAGAAAGTGGGAAAGAAAGAAAAGTGGGATAGACAAGGAAGGGTTAGGTTGGAGTTAATTGAAACGTGATGAACAGGTGTAATAGGGAACCCTTCTACAGGAAGACAGATTAATATTTCGAGGCATTTTTCAATAACGTGGAACAAATTTAAGAAGGAGAATTTATTTATTTATGTCAAAGGATATTTCCAAAAATTAGTCGCGAATAGATTTTTCTAATCGTATGCAGGGCTACTCAGGTTTCTATTGCATAAATGTTTCCATCTGTTGGTTTTATTATCTCTGCCGATATTTACACATTTTCATTAAACTTTCTATTCGGTTTAAGCGATGATCAAGATCAATCGATGAAGATTTATATAAACTGTCTCAAAACAAAAATGAGAGACGGCCTTACAGCTTGGCGGGCCTTGGGCGACTAAATAATTGCAGGCTGTAATACACCCCCTGACAGAAACAAACGATGAATTTAAATTTTCCTTTAATTATACCCGTTCTTAAAATAGCAATATTACCACAATAATGTTATCCTGTCAAGGAGGTTCCACATCAGTGCATAAAACGTGTTTCAATTTCTGCATTCTCCTAAATAAATTATAGTCTCGAAATTTGTATACAATTGGAAAACTTTAACAACCTATTCCCAAAACTATTCGCACCAAACAACTTACAAAAATCAATTTCAATGACCATGTTACGAGCCGAGGGCTAAGGGGCACGGCTGTGGAGCCGAGGATCGGTTGTTTAGGAGTTTGTTAGTTACGGATGTACCGGTGCCTATTTCATCATCAGGTGCCGTTTAAGATAGGGAGATTGCGTGGATGTACCTGAGCGTATTTTAGAACTGGGTGCCACTAGGAATATTAGTAAATGTAACCTCGTAACTTGCGATACACCTCGAGCGGTTAAGATGTATCTATTGGGTGGATTGAATACTGCTTATGATTGGAATAGGAAACGAAATGAAGTACATAAATATGTTTATGTTCAATAATAAAATCTGTATTTTAGTTTCTCTTTGGTTTACAGTCTATAGAATCGCGGAGTTGAAACCCACGCTTACAGTCTTTACGTAATAGTAATGAACAAATATATAAAATTGCTTGATGGGGACTTGAACCCGATCTCGCTGAGCTTAGTGGAACTTTGAATAATCGCGAAGTAACTCGTAGCCTTATTATTCAAAACTGAGCCACTGAGGGCAGATTTCGTGCGCCTTTTATACCCAGAAAGTCGGACTAAAAGGTGGTGGGGGCACGAAATCCTCCGAAGAAAGCCAAATGCTCCTCTCAAGGGCTGCGTCATCTCGTCGCCGCGGAAGGACAGACTCGACTGCATGCACTCTCGATTTCCAAATAAGAGCATAATAGATGAAACGAAGGAAATAATCCTTCCTACGTAACAACCATTTACAACAACCCTTGTCTACTGTTTAACACACCCCTTTCGTAACAAATTCACCAAAACTTCGCCAACTGAATTCTTTCAAACATGCCCACACGATTCCCCTTCGGACCTCTTCAAAACACCGAACCAAAGTGAAAGTCGGCATATTACTAAAAAATCACGCAGACCATCTTCCGCGGAACGTTTCCAAAAAAACAAAGAACGAATAAAACCACCCAACAAAGAACCCAGAAACGATCCCCAGGATACCATTGGACCACGTGCACAGGTGTTATACGTACATGAACACCTTCTCACAGTACTCGGTAAGCGTGCACTCGCAAAGAGTTCCGATCAGCCGGAGGCACAGTGGTTTCTTAACGGTATCAGGAGTTATATCGAACAGGATATATCTGTCGGATGTTCTCCACTGGAACAGAGTGGAGGAAACGCGTATGTAGGTCTCGCCACGCCATTGGTCGAGGTGCGAACGCTGGCGGGTAGGACACGGCAGCCTCCATCGGGGCTTAAACTCACCTGCTGCACCTGGCTCTTGGCGTGGTCAAACACCGGAACCCCCCCATGATTTTGGAAACTGGTCTTGGCGGTGCGCTCTGTGCCCTATATTCACAGTCCACGAGCTGCTTAGACATTGGCGGAAGATGGGTTTCGATCGGCCGGCTTGCCTACCGGCGACGATCAATTGAAATTCCCCGCGATTTTTCGCCGATCGATAGATTCATAATTTATACCCTCCCATGAATATCGATTTTCTTGGGTAACGCGGCGAGTTGCGACGGCTAATGGCCGATCGGAACGGCCTGTAAACCGGGCGAGTTATGCGCTCCCGCAAGGAAATATCTTTTTTCGTTCGACGAAGGGAGATGTAAGGACGAAGCGTCTCGTGTTGGGCAAAATGACATTCCTGTGGGCGGCGGAGGGGTGGGCGCAAAATGTAATTTTTCGAGCTGCAGTTTTCGTGAATTAAGGTCCAGGCAGAAGACACGATATGTGCTTGGTAATTTTCATGTCTTTTCTTTATTTCGTACATGTTATCGCGGTATAGTAATGGTGTGCGAAATAGTGGCTTTTATTTCTTGGGTATATGTTTTAACAGCGTCGATATTTTTATTAAAAATTAATAAGGTTTCTTGTAATGATTTAAGGAGTAAATGTTCGAATGATCGAAATTTCTGTTCACTGTTATGTCAGCCTGCAATATAATTGATTGGAAAATTTGCGTCCAACATTCTGGCATTTTGTTAAATTTCTCACAGAATAGTTCTAAGGTTATTTATTTTCTTATACCTACTATATGTAAACTAAATATATTAAACGATTTCAAGTTACAATAATAAGCTGTGTATCTTGAATCTTCCAGTGACGATTGTTCGAGCAAGTTTTCTTACGAATAATAGCACGACTGTCGGTAAAAATTACGAGGTATGTAAATAAAATGTGTCAAGAAAGACATTAAAACATCTTGTTACGTTTAAAACATCATCCAAGCAATGTATATTCTTTCGATCACCGCGAAGTAATTGAATAAAATTCAACTCAAATGAAGTGTACTAGAAATCAGGTTGCACACTACTCTGTGGTATTGGTACTCAATTAGAGTGCAACATTTAGCTCCCGCAAGTAACAGCGAATTGGTCTCGTCACCTTGAAAACCATACACTTTTTCTGCATATCTGAGCAAAGTGTCTAGGCGTGGAGAGGAAAAACGGAATTCGACGAAGGCGTAGCAAAGAGCAATGGTGAATTGAATGAGTTCGCAACTGAAACGTAAATTATGCGTTTCGTGGAATTGATTTTTTTTTCTTCCTCATTCTCGAGCTCAATCAGGCTTCCAAATATTAATTTAAAAACGAATATCCAACGGAGCATAAGTGGTTGAAAAACGCGTTGCTACAGGCTGGCATTCCTCGTAACTTAAAACGTTAATCTCGACCAACAGATTTGTAATTTATGCGTTTCTGCATAACGGAGTAATATATTTCAGATAAGAATATGAGAATCGATTGAAGTGTATTAAAAGAAGTGGTATTGGCAGGCTGGAATTTTCTAGATTATTGGAAGCATATAGCTATGGCAATAATTCATTCGCTACTTGAATTCTATAGCTTCGAATAGAGTCGTGTATCAATTAATTGCAAGTATCGGTGATTCTGAAAACTGTGCATGCAATACTTGTGGAAAAGTTGAATATATTACAACGGCAGTAATTGTTACACATATACGTAAAGTCAAAGAAGGTTGTGGCTTAATATAACACTGGACTGCTACCCAATTTTAATTTTCCAGAATTAGATATTATAGCTTATTATAACTTATATTTCATACTGAAAATAAATTTTGATAATGAGCATTAATTCGATGTCAATGGTATCGTGAAAATTAATTTAATATTTAACAATTAGTCGGAACGTAGCACTGGGAATGAAATTGATTCGAGCATAAGAGCTCGGTTTTACAGTATCGATATTAATTCAGTGTAATATTCGAATCTAATGTAAAACAGACGCTGATAATAAGTTATTAAATGTAATATATGTCTATGAGATTTACTGTCACATAATTATTACCGACACTTAAAAATTCTATCCTACTACTGTGTTAAACTATCTGAAACCACCATAATCTAAAAAGCTGCATGTACAATCGCAATTCCGAGTGTATATTAGTTTCTAGTTTACGAATCTGCATACACAGCTTTCACCTAACGATAAAATTTGATAAATGAAAAATAAAAATGGCATCGGTTAACAACTTTATGCTCCATAAATTCTATAAATTACTCAAATCCTGCTTATACAACAGGACAAAATATTTACTCAGATATTTAAACTAATAAAGCAACAAAAAATAATACTTTCTCTAAAACATTTTAGCGCACCCTATCATCTGAATGTATTGATAACGAAATCGAATAAGAGCCGCGGTAAGTATTACCGCGACTTTGTACAAAATAAAATAAATATTCTCGTTACTCGGTATTAAAATAAGTAATAAAAATATATACGCTAAATGACACAAATGAGAATAAAATTCTGTAGGCCTTTACATATTTTTCTCTCCCTCGAAAATTTGGAAATTCACTACTGCCTTCTGCTTTCGGCTCTATACCTGCGTAGGTATATGACTAGTTAATGGATGAAGAAACTTGATATCCAAGTGGAATGCACTGGTGCGCAGGCGATGCTGCACAGACATCGCTTATGATTTTGAAAACTGGTTTCGACTAGACGCTTGGTAAGCTCTATCGTTCCCGGCTTTACGAGATATTCAGACGTGCGTTGAATTTAATGGCCAAACACACCAGAGGTCCCGCTGGAATGTAAGTCACCGAGTAATGGTGAATTGGAGCTGTTTATCATTTTCGAAACTGGTCCTCCGATCTGTGATCGATATACGGATGATTCCGAAGTGGCGTCAAATGCATGGAGAGAAATTGATAATTTAACGAAAACAGATTCAATGCCTTATGGTTATATTACAAGATGGGAGATTTTCCATGGTGGAACATAAATAAAGCGACGCGTGTATGCGGTTTGTTTAATTCAACAGAAAACACGGTAGCTGTTTCACGAAGATGAAAAGCTTTCTGTGCTACAGCGTAACTTTACGGTACGTGGTTCGAATGCGAAGTTATATTTTCTGTTTTATGTAAGTCAGGTACACGGCCATTCATTGGCCAAGATTGATGTGGAAAATTTTTGTGATTGAATTAATTTCACAGATAGGCCAATTATTTCTATGGCCGTTTAATAACGTACGATTCACACTACGAAGGTAGAATTAAGATTACAAATCTTGAATTATTTTAAAAATCTGATTATCTGTGTTTTTACTATTTTGTATTATTATCGCCATTAATACCCGAACTATATTAATTCATTAATTACTTATTATGCCGTTATTGATGTATTATTATTCTCATTTCGTACGCGTACAGGTAACATTTAAGTGCAAGTAAGACGCAAGTGTATAATACAAGGAATGTGAACGATTTTTATAAATTGAAGTAGGGAATATGTTTGGGCTGAAACCTGCCAAGATTGCTGTCTCGACTTCTCGCTTCCTGGCCCGTATTCTTTCAGATTCTCTGCTCAGGTATTGGAGGAGGGCGCTCGAAACTGGACGGGAGTTTAGTGTCGGCCAGGTAACATTAAACTGAAGCCCTGTACGATTTCGGTAGCTATTATTATACTATATTTCTCGTGGCCTACATTCTGTCGAACATCGAAATATTCCTTTACACCGGCAGAGTTATTAAATTTAAATAGATCTTCTTGCGGAGGAAATTCAAAACAAATAACTGTTTTATCTGTATTGTGAAATAACGAACACGGTAAAAAGAAATCCGACCTTCTTTTTTTTTCGTTATTCAATCATATTACATAGTACATGCTTGTCCTTTTAATTGCCACGCTGTTATTAAGAAGTAATTGTGATACGACTGCATTTATACAATTTCCCGTTTAGAATCGGACGTTAATTTATAATCGTTGTGAAAATCAAGCGGCTGAGAATAGGAATTGATCATTCGGTTCATAATCAAGCTACGTTGACTGCGTAATTTGTGTTGCAATAAATCTTCTTGTCAGCAACGAATAATTATGAATTACACGATGAAAAAAGAATTATGTTATTTGTTATTTTATATTACTGTATGAATCGGGACGTTTCTGTTAAATTATCGAAAATAATGATACACGTGTGTACATGTATAGAGCGCCGGGTAACATTATCCTTTCGAGATATGAAATATTTAAGCCTGCTAAATATTTTTAAACGATTGTCATGTACTAAAATATCCCATTCCATTGGTTGTCTAATTTAAACCTACGGGGATCGTATTAGTTGAATAGTTCAAGGAAATATTAAATGTAATAATGTACATAGTTTGTCCTGAAAGTGGCCAAACAATGTTCAATTTCTAGATACTAATCATGTTTCACAATTAGTATCACGTGAAGTAGCCTCGATACGTCAGTAAATTTTGGTATATTTCTACTGGTGTTTTGCTTCGTTTCCAGCATGCAGCGTATGCTTCGATTTAAACAAATTTGTAACCTCGTCACCGAGTAAAAAACAATTTCGACAATTTTCAGTCGAAAATCTGATAACAACAATGTTGAAGCTACTTTTTCAATTCGATTTACCCAGGAAGGTACGAATTGTGCGGTATAAATCAAGGTATAAATGCAGTATGAGTATCCATTTAGAGAATTCAACACCTTGTAAACAAGCTGTCTTCTCTACCCATCAAAGACTTGTCCCACAAAACTGCAAGCCGTGTATTTTAAAATAGCAGACCAGTGTATCTAGACAGTCAAACGAACTCAATTTAAGTCCCCGTTAAACGTATGAGTTCTTACGGAATTTGACACCGCAAAGATTTGATCTATGGGGATAATAAAAATGCTCAAATCATCCCTCTGAAGAAATGGAAAAACAACGAGCACATCTGGGTCGGCGCAATTCGCGCAGAAATGACAGAAACGATACTGAACCCTCCCGCCGTAAAATTTACACCTGCACTTTCGCGAATCACGTCTTACCCCCCCCCCCCCCCCAAGATACCGTTGATCCGCGCGCATTGAGGATCTAAACCGGTGTGTATCCCGGAGAAAATGGCGACCCAAGGATAGTAGTAAATCGATCGCGGTGAATTCGCAGGGGCTGTTGCCCCGTTCGCAAAAAATCCCCTGGTCAATTAACGATTCACCTGTTGCAACTGGCCATGGAACTGGTTCTCCCCGTTTGCCTGGCGCGCGTGCGTATACACGGTGACGCTCGTATATCTGTCCGCGATTCTTCCTTTTGCAAAACCCTTTGAACCTGATTGCATTAAAATAACGAGCCGTTTACGCGTGTACGCGCGGTCATAACGGAGGAGCGTGTCGCATTTATAACTGATCGCGCGGCCACGTGCACGATACGATCGAAACATCGTGTTCACCTGGTTCGCGTCGGCCGGGTCATCGAAAGGATCGCGCACGATTTTCCCCGGAAAAAGTAACGAGGGAAATTTTTCCAAATTCGACGAACGGTTACGCGTAGAACCTCGTACGTTTCGCTATTTATTGTTAATATCTCATTCGAGGTATCGGCGATATTATGGAATGCCAGGGGGATACATGAATATTCTGTGTCCATGTCATTGGACGGGTGAATAGTTTTGAGAAAAGATTTACAGTAGGCTTTCTATGGGACGGGGGGAACATATTTTTGTTTGTTTCTATTTGTACGGGCGACGCGGGTAATTGGTTTTGTTCCTTTCGGTTTCCTTTTGTTTTTAATGAGGGCAGGAATTTTATCTTGGCCTAAGTGTGGAGTGTCGGGTGATTTAGAATTAATAATTAATGAATTATATTGCTTTAATATATTAGTGTTTGGGAGCCAATGCTAATAATTAAGAAATTAAAATCTTTGTAAATAAATAGTCTAGATCGTGTTTGTTACATTACTTTTTATTTTGCAACCATAATGATGTAGTTAACTTGTCAACAAATAACGGGACACCCAATGTATTGAGGGATGCAACTACTCCCTTTATAAAAAATAATGTACGATAGCAAGCATGCAAAGTTTTTGTAAGTAATGTAGCAGTAAATGTGAAACTAAAACCGAATGAATTGTACTACTATATACTATCATATTAATTATTAAATATTGATTGGACGAGAGGAGCTACTGTTTGATCATATTTAATGTAATTTCCTTGTTAACCGTAAATATTTAATGTTTGAGGACAACCTAAACAAACAGTAGAAGAAATAAAGGGGACTCAGGCAATAAAGATATATTTGTTTTAAGAATAAAAGTCAATGGCATGCTGAACACAGTCAATAATTAAATACAAGTGTAAATACTGAAGTGTGAATGGAAATAACAAATGGCTATCTTAGTAAATAATAAATTTAAAACAAAAAATGTGTAAGTTTTGTGTAACGAATATAAAACATGCGAAAATGTCGTCTTATGAAAAATGAATAAAAATCGACCGCTTGTTACTGTACAGAGACTTAGAATAGAATACTTTCATATTAACTAATACTCTTATATTTATATTATATTTCTCTGTGGTGTAGCTTTCGACATCCTCCAATATCATTCGGCATGTCCCGTTCTGAAATTCTTGCGGCTTAATGAGTGGAAAACACGAAATGTCTAACAGATACAGCTTACTGAATTCTTAACTCGTATTTATCTCATTTTTCATACCCTATGTGGGTTGACTGCTGTCTACGATCAAATAGACAGCCTTGACAGCAGACTAATACGTTATATTTATAAAGAATCTTACGAAACTGACGTTTATTCTATTAATCCAATCACTGTTCTGTATCTAAATATAGTTACTGTACCTGTACATTATTCGTGAATGACGAAATACACAAAATTTGGAACAGAAGGATAGAACTTCGACGCGTTCTTGCAATTGTAAACTGTTATTTTAGAATCGAAGCATTTAACAATTAGTAGCGTTTTTAATATTCGTTACACGATAAAGTATAAACTACAAAATATTCGAATACACAACGTAAAACTACATTACATGATATTCTACTTCAATTACTTAAATTTAAGGTACACAGATTTCGATGAAATTGATCTAATCGCAATTTCAATAAATTAATGTTAATTATGCTTGTGAAAGGGATTCTTTCGTTTACAATTTCATGGGAATGGCTGACAAGAATCTTCAAATGATTAAAACAGTAAATAAATTAAACTTGTGTACTTTAAAGATCGCTAGATCCTAAAGATTAAAGTTGAAACAAACACGTGTAGAGTTATTAAATTTTTATGTTAATAGAACAGCTCCTAATCACAAGTAATTAATAATATTACAAAAAAACACGAATTCCAATTAAAGGATCATTATCTCATTAATCGTGTCTCTGTAGAATGTGGAAGTATTAATCATCATGCAACATAATTCTTCACATTTCGTCCTTTCTAAACAATGTTTTATTCAGAAAATTCCAATTACACATAATTATAATTATAATTATAAAAACTACATATAAGCAAATCAATATAGCCTTAAATAAAGCTAAATTGTTCTTCGATAAGATTTTATGCAACGTACTTTGAAATTTCACTTTCGTTATAGCAGAATGTCTCGAATAAATGTTAATTAACGGCACGGCTGCAAAGTGACAAACTAACAAAACTAGAATTATTTCGAACGATCAAAAATTATAATAAACCTGAACTCGAGGCGCTCTGATTTCTCTTATTTGAATAATCACGACAATTCCTCGATAATAATAATAATAATAATAATAATAATTGGCACGAATCACTAATAATTAAATTACAATGAGCACTTTCTACCAGTTACAAACTATGATACGTACACCGTACGTTGTACCGTATCATCAAACCTTTCTCTGCTTCAATACGCCTTCAGATATTGTAAAACCAATCCAGCAATGATGCACGCGATGCGATTTAGAAACTAACGAGGATTCTCGTGCATGTAAAACGGTCGATAATGGCACGTAACCGCGACTGTTCCATACCGCGTGAATATTAATAAGATTATAGAAGGCAGAATGAAAACGCCCATTAGAAAGCAATGGTATAATCTGAAACAGCCGGCTGATTCGAGGAAACAAGGACTAATGAAGTCGATTTGTGCGATCTCTCGTTAGTTTATTTTACCTTCTTCGATCCAGCATCCTGTGGCGAGTGATTTTTTCGTCACCCGTGTATAATAGGTATCTTCACAGTTCACTTGGCCGTTGAGATGGAACGAAGGATAATTTAGATTGCTCCGTGTAAAGGCAAATATGCGGTAATATTTATGTGTACACGTGTGCGGCACTGTAATACACTTGTTCAATTCCGCGTATGTACATTTTTCGTACATTTACATTTTTGTAAATAAATATACAAAATAATGGAATGCTTGAAATATTAAGGCAATATTGTTTCGACGATTGTTTCTTTTGAATAGTCCGATCTGGGTACGGTCGTGTATTGAAGATTGTTCTGTTTTCTTTTTTTTCTGCTTTGTGGAAAGCACGATTAAGTAAAAGGTTCCTATCCTTCGCCATTGACCCCAATTTAAGGTAACGAAAACATATTATTCACGATGCTCCGGTCTCCTGAATCGACAACTGTGCAAGAAAAGCATGTCGGGCATCGATGACTCGTTAATACGTGTTGCTAATGCACTGTAATTTACGACGTTTAATACGAAGATAATAAAAATAGCATGCACCGTTGGAGATGATTATAGCTTTATTAAAATGAAACAGTTGTATGAGACCGAATCTTAAGCAGGAAGGGCTGTTTTCGGTTTATCTTTATATATTCCTCGAATAGGCGATGTGCAGCAATTATTTTGGTAATTAATTGATCGGTTTAATTTTATATTTAAAACAATGATTCAAAATAATAGAATTAATTATCTTATCTTACTGTATAGTGGTTTAGTCTACATTTTATGGCCAAGTCTTATGACTATAAATTGTAATGTATATCATTTAATAGTTTTGTGGAAACATTTACAGCCAGCGTATTTGTTCCACAGACTTTTCATTTTCTTTCACGTTTTCGAAATTGTCTCTCTGTAAGCGTTTACACTTTAGAGATTTTTCAATTTAAAGGAATTGCTCAAATTTACTGAAAGCAAAGATAAAAATAACTACCGCGATACATTGTAGTTTATGTCAAGATAAATAAAATAATAAAACAAAAATAAAATATGCTGTGTATTCTACAAAAACTGCGCTTCTTTGTAAACACTACTTTGCTCGCCTCATCGTATTATTCGCGTCTCGTTCGTGACTAAAAATTACCTAAACGTGGGTCAACACGCGAACTTTCTCTATCCATATGAACCCATGGATACGCCGGTGATTACGAAAGTGGCCCAAGTGGTGTACAATTTTTCATATCGAGGCGTGTAGAGATCTAAAAAATAAACATTAATTGCATTCCAATTTAACAACACACCCATTGACTCAACTTACAGTTTCGACTTCGTACAAATTGGCCAAAAAAAATGATTCCACGTTATTGCACCGTAAATCAGCACGATAAACAAACGCCAAAATAAACTCGAGTCTCTTTATATTCTCCTTAATATGTACTTATGTTAGCAACCGGGTACCCATTTCTGTATTACCTGTAATCATTTTTCTATGTTCTTGATCAAATATCGCAAAACTGCTCCAGATCTCGATTACTTTTCAAGGTATTTTAAATTATTTTAAATCAACGAAGATAGTTTCAACAACTATTGTAAATAACTTTATGACCATTTTGGTTGCTAACACAAAGATTCACACCACTTACACATTCCACGCCGCATCACCGGCAACCCTTTTCAAACACCTAGGACTGCACCCCAATGAATAGTCCAATGAGAAAACCACGATTCTTCCACCGTCGCGTCGAATAACATTTCACCCCTTCGGCGTTCCAGCTTCCACGTCCGAAACGTTGCCCGTGGCTTCCGGCGTCCGTAATTCCTCGCTGCTCGTTCCGTTTTACGATGCCCAATTACCAGCGGCCTACGGGACGCATCTGTACACTCGCGGTTTCCTTAACGAGCCGCCGGGATGAACTCGAGCCGCGCGAATCCACGGCCGATATTAGCAAAAGCAACTTGGACTAATGACCATAAAGGGATCGCGAGCGAACCGTTAACGTTATTAAGAATATCCACATCCTGTCCTCCGTCCGCTGTGGCGGCCGTTTCGCGGAGGAAGCGAGACAGGCGAAAGAAAGAGAAACGGACAAAGGGGAAGGGAACGGAGAAAAAAGGGTGGGCAAAACAGCGTTCGCAAGTCACTCGAGGCGAACTTGCGAATATTATCCGGGGGATCTGGCGCAAAAATCGCCGACAACGGAACATCGGTTTCTCGTTGAAGCGTATCGATACCGTGGACGTCTCGTAGATCCATTCGCCTGCTCTCCGGAGATTTACTCGACCCGCCTAATGGCCACGATTAATAGCCCTTCCAGCTAATTACTCCGGTATCGCTGTTTCTTCCGTTTCGTTCCTTTTCTTTTCTTGCTTTTGCTTTTCTTTCGGCTCGGCATCGTTCTCTCCAGCTCCCTTCCGTCGGCTAACGGCGATTATTAATGCGACGATCGCTCGCTATAATATTTCTTTCTTTCTCTGTGTTTTGTATCACTCTGTTTCGATAGATGTTATGTATTGTGAATAGCATTTGCAAACGTAGAATGGAATCTCTGAACAGGGCAATCTACCTTCCTTTCTACAGCGAATTTTTCCTTAGTTTTCTTATTGCTTATGGGCATGATATATTGGTTATTTTATTCATACGTATCATTTATGTAAATGATTGATGATAATGTGATACGATAATGTGTGACGATAATATTAAGTGGGCTTCTACTGAACCTGGAAAAATATTACGTCTATGTTAAAATAATTAACGGTACCCACTTTATTTTATTACAATTTTATGCGCGACGAAGGAAATCATTTTGATATTGCAGGTAATAGTGGAGATTTATTATGCTATTGCTATTGTACAAACCTAATAGAACAGAAAAATGAATCTGAAATGTAAAATAATAATAATTAAACATCTTATTTATACGGAAAATACTGAACAATACTGAGCAGGCACCAAACAAATGAAATCGCCATATCCTTCAATAATCTAACGTCCTTCGAATATTTCTTAGCACTCAATAATCATCGTCAGGAAAAAATTGTCCGTCCCCTCAGCCCAGAAAATTCTACCAATAATTCCCAAACATTCTACACTTTCCCGTCCAGTTTCGAAACGCCAAGAATCTCACGATCCGCCCCCGACTTCTAACGATCGACTGAAAAACAAAAATCATCCCCTCACTTCGCAATGCCTACGTTCCCGGCAGTCGCACCTGTCGTCGCCATCCCGGCATAGTCCAACGAACACCATCAACACTAGAACTACCAACTAAGTGAAACTGATTTGTTCCGATTTTGTATTTCAAAATTATGAATATATAGGTATCATTGGAGCAATTTATGACAATTGTATATCTCTATTAACACGATCTATAATATTAGGAAAAAGGTATAACGTTTATCATGCAGTACAGAAAGGGAACACGTTTTTGCTTTAACAAATTATAGTCATAATTGCTGCATAGTTTTTGAGTTATCGATCCCGCCAATTCCGAAAATGTAGTTTTAAGAAAAACGCATTCAAAGAGTTGTCCCACTGTAGTGCGCCGGGCGGCGATGGGACACGGTCGCCGGTCATAGCATCAGAAGGAATTTGAATTTCGTTTTAAACCAGTCAGCTGCGGTGGACGACTACATTTGTCATGCAGAAATGGCAGAATTTCGCGTTATGACGACTATATCCGTCATGCGTAAAAGTTAGTTACCATTTGCTATTTAAATTGTAATTTTAGTAAAAACTTTTAATATGTAAAAATATATTCGTAAGTTTCAATATGTTTAGAACCTTGCGAGGTCAAGCCGAAGTGAAACAAACAAATAAAAAGTATAAATAGTTTGAGATGAATTCATGCATCCCCGTACGCACTAGCTGGAACTGCTTATCAGTTTGTATAACCAATTTATACATGTGCGACGATAATGTTTTTTAGATGTTAGTGTTATAGTTTGATATAAAAAAAGATTAGGAAAGAATCGCGGTATTGGTGTTCGACGTGCAAAGTGTCATTCTATGTGACATTCCTTGCTTTAGTGAATACCACTCGATAGCAGCCGTCTGAATTTTTAACTTCTATAGATATTTGCGTTTTCCTGAGTTTTTCGATTATTATGTATGTAGTATATGTTCATGTTAAGTGTATGAGTAAATATTAGTAATAAAATTGTTCACTTTATAAAATAAAGCCGTCTTTTTGATCCAATATGTTAACACCGAGACTTACACTGTGTTTGACGACTATACCCGTCAACGCTTGATTCTCGCGACACACGTAGGTGCGCGCTCTAAAACGTGATCGCCACAGCTGCCTGGTTAAATGTTGTACCAAAATTGTATGGCAAAAAAATTTGTCACTTTTCGAAGGTTCTAAAGGTATTTCTCCCCTTAAGTTAAACGTGTTAAGTGGTCATTGAACGACTTGTTCTTTACTCTGACTAACGTATGCCATCTATGTAAATGGAACGAAAATCTATCGGTAGTCCTAGCGTGAAACTCTCAAGGAAATGGATTCCATCCAGCACACGGAACTCCCCATGGTCCACAGCGCAGTCCCGTCGATCTTTCTTCTTTTCCTTTTCATCGTCCGCTAATAGATTTCCCTTCCCAGCGATCAAAAGTTCCCGGCTGTTCGCGGCCAACCATTTACGTGCGCCTCAGCGGGCGATTCTCATAAATCGCTAAGCTCGCGCGAACTTCCCATTCGGCTTGGGCGTCCTCGCGACAGCCAGCTTCCTGTCTCGCGTTCCGCCGCGGTCAGAGGAGCGAACGCGTTTCAAGGGGCGCGACCGGTGATAAATCGATCAAAAAGGAGGATCGTCGAATCAAGGGGATTCCTTGGCTTGGGGGGAACTCGCCGCACCACGCCACCGTCCTCCCGGGTACACGCGCTAAACTGGTATTTAAAGCGGTTATCATTTATCGCGAAACCGTTCCGCGAGACGGCGAGATCGCCTTTACACGCCGATCCTTTTTTTTTCTCCTCTCGTTTCGTTCATTTTGTTCTCGTGCTCGCCGGCCGGTGGCCGCGGCGCGCGTGCACGTGCTACCCGGTGGACGAAGAAAGAGGAACGAGAGGTGGGAAAAAGCGGAGACGGTGGCGGCCGTTTAATTGCGGAATACCAGCGCACGTGCACACGCGTCGATAACGCGCATCCTTTCTGCCTCTCTGACATCATCGATCAGCAACCCCGAGCATTTTTGCTGTTGTTCAAGGCGGGTTCTTGTTCTTGTGCCCAGACGCGTCGGAGTTTTTCGATATTGCGGCTGTTAGCCGGAATCGTGCGGGTAGTTTTTCTTTCGGGGGACGCGAAGGGTTAAAGGAGAGGGACTTTGTTGGCCGATCGGCGGAGAAGCTGGTGGTGGGGTCTTGATGGATTCGGAGGAACTCGAGCATTTCTGGATTGGTCTTTTAGTGGAGTTAATGCCCTTGGTGTTTTCGATTGCTGTGGAGATTGATAGATTTCAGTATACCATATGAAATATCGCACATAATTTTGTTTCTCGCGCAGGTAAACAATTGGATTCATTCAAAAGTGTTTTACGATTCGTATCAGACGCCGCAAAGTGGTCCAAATCGAGAAACTTAGTGACATTTTGGTATAACTTCTAAACCATTAAAGATGTCGAAGTAAAATTTGAAATGCAGAATATTAACACGTAATCAGTTTGTATGGTTTATAATCTCTGTGGGTTTTTTTGGCAAATTGTCACTTTACAATTTAAATGGTGTACGGTGGTAATGGTGTAGTATAATTTATGTTTACTTAATAGCTTTTTTAAATAGCGTCGCGGACCACTTTAAACTATAATGATTTGTGATGTAGAACGAAGTAGGAACTAACTCTTACAGAATTAAAATGCAGTATGTTGAAAATATTCCAGTCTGTTATAATGTGGGCCTTTTTGGGACTTGAAAGATATTCCATGTCAATTGTCAAGAATTGCTCGATTTAGACCGCTGTGCGCCGCCACTGTACGCTCGTTGATATTTCGAACGATTTGCAAGCAAGTATCGCTACTTCGCAAGTAACATACAGTCCGCGAGATAACCAACACGTACATACTGTTACAGTCCCGACATAAAAGTCTCCTAGCCTGAAAAAATGGGAGAAGCAGAAACAGACTACAGGTCGAACGACTTCGCGGCAAAAAAAAAGACATAGTGGGTTCAGAAGCCAATCAGTGTCCATTAGCATTCAAACCGAGATAAATAAGACTTTTACAAATCACTTGTAAAAAATGACAATGTCATCTGTTTTTGACGTACGAAAATAGTGACTTAAGGGGGAAATACTTTTAGAACCTACAGAAAAGCAAAACTTTTTTGCCATAAAATGTTAGAACAACATCTTAAGAATATGCTCCAAATGTTTTGAAACGAAATTCAAAGTCCTTCTGATGCTGTAGCCATCGATCGTGTCTCATCGCCGCCCGGCATAGTACGGTCGGACAATTCTTTAAATAACGTTTTCTCAAAACTACATTTTCGGAAATGGCGGGTTCGAGAACTACAAAACTATCAGATCAAACTCGTTGAAATTTTGCACACATACGATTAACAATATTACCTTCTATACGAACCTCAAAGTATGAAATAAATTGATAATAAAGGTACTTTTTGATTGCAAAATGTAGCGGGAAGCTCGTATAAAATTCGAAATTTCTGTTGAAAAGCGTGCCATTCCAAAATTGTTTCATATTTTTCACTTTTGTCGAGGTTTACCGACAAATTATGAATGTTGATTACCGAAATACTTTTTATTTGTCTCTGACCGATACAGCCAAAGCTAGAGCTTCCTTACAAGACGCGCTATACCCTTCACGCCATTTTTAAATATTCGAAAAGAAATAAAATACGTTGCAATAGGCAAAAGTTATATTAAATGATATCCGAAGTTTTAGAAATGTGAATCAAAAGTTTCCCTTTAAAAAAAATGCATGAAATTCAGCTCATTTGCACCCGCCTAAAGGTATCGCCCACCTTAGTTGATTTATCAACTGAAAGTTTGAACCAATAAAGATGCTTTTAAACCGCGTAACTAATGTTCAGGGAACTCTGCACCGACACTTATTGCTCTCCGAACCTGCACATGTGCACTCGCCGTATAAAAACCAAAATAAAAAAAAGCAAAACAGAATCCCGCCTCGATTCGCCTCCGAGCCGTGAAATCCCCCCCCCCCCCTCTCCCGGCATAAATCGTTCCAGGGATCCCAGTCCCGTCTACGTAGAAGCGTTACGCGACACGAATGAAATTCCCTGGCCAACCGATCCACCGAGTCACCGTTCTCCTCTCCGCCGAGGGCAGAGACCCTTCCTATGCGCTCGTCGAAGTCTCCGGCTTTGGCTCGAGCGCGCGCGCGCGTAGCCGACCAGCAGTAGGCCAAGTCGAGCCCGAAAAGCTCGCAACAGCCTACGTCCTTGAGAGATCCTGCAGGCCGTGCACGCTGCTGTTCATCGGGCGACCACGGAGACCCACACGTCCACGCCGTGGCACGTCCCACAGGCGCACGGGCAAACCCACACATGATCGGCCGATGCCCGACAGGAGCATGGAAACGCGGACACGGCGACGAGACACGAACACGAACAGGCTCGCGTACGAAGGCGACACGTGCGTGCAGCAGCATCGGCGACGTATACACACAAGCAGAGCACCTACGGGGCACCGTGGATGGCTGTGAACGAGAAGGGAACGAGGGGGAACGCGGGGGAACGCGGGGTACCAGGACAGTCGGATGGCCAGGGGAAGGAGAAAGACGCGGAGGAGGATACTCGTCGGATGGTAGTGGCGAACGAACGTGCACGGGGACAGGAGAGGCGCCCCTACAGCGAAGTGGTGGCAAGGTGGATGGAGTAGGGGTTCAGGTGAGCGCGCAGGGGGGGGGGGGGGGGGGGGGGAACAAGTACCGCTATACCTGGAGTCGCCCCAGGCGAAATACATACCTACCTACCTAGTATATATTCTCTCGGCTCGTTGTACTCGCCACTCTCCTCTCTGTCCGACGCCCGGCCTCTGTCCTTGTCGCGGCCGACTGTCTCACCCCCTTCCGCCGATCCACCGGCAAGGTATACCGCTGCAAGTCCACCATGATGCACGCCATAGAGCGCACCGCGGCCACCGTAAGACATTGCGCCAGCAGTGCCTTGCCTTGCCGACGTCCGTCGCGGTGCGCGCCGTTGCAAACCGTCTCTCTGCCTTCGACCGGCCACGGCTGACCGGTCCTGCACGTTGTATTCCTTCGTTCTTTAACCGTTTCTCTGGAGCACACTCCACAGCTACTCCCAGCCAGGGACGAGGACGCGGTCCCTCAGATAGGACACCGTGGCCCCCAGCTCGGGCACAGATCCGCGCGGTCGTTCCCAATCCCTGCATCGGGATCGCGAGGGACGTTTCTTTTTCCGGCTCGGCGTACCGGAAGGGAAAAGAAACTCGGCCAGCGCAGACCAGGGGGCACCTTTCCGTTCGTCGAGAACATCCGGCTGCCAGCGGTCGAGGAGAGAGAAAAAAACGAATCCGCGTCCGAGCAAGAGAATTCGAGGAGCACAGCAGCCCAAGGTGCACCAAGGCAGCCTCGAAGAGGAACACGAAGAGGGTTCTCCTCTTTCCCCACCTTCACCTCTGCCACTACCTACCGCTACCTCCATCTCCTCCTTCCTCCACCTCCAGCACGCGTACAGTCGTACGGTCGCCGGCGAGCAACACGGTTTACGTCCGCGTGACACTGTCCCGGACAACATCGGCGTCCACGAACATCTGGATCCACGTTGGATCACAGTCGGTCGATTATTTGTTCCCGGTGCACGTCGACCCGGGATATGCTATCGTCGTCCACCGTCGCGATAACCAGCGGGTCCAGCGAATGAACGCTCGATCGGTAACCGTTTCGCCCTCGACGGAAGAGCATCTGTGTGCCTCGCTGTACGCCGCGTCGCCCGGGACGTGCCCGTAACTGTATCGTCGACCAAGAGGACCGTGCGATCCGCCGGGGAGAAACAGTGGCCGTCAGATGTGTCGGAAAGAGAACGGTGGATAACAGAGGAGGGAAACAGAAACGTATTTAAGGTGCTTATCCCGAGGAGGAGGTAGCGGAACATACGTGTCCGTGTTTGGTCGCGAGTGAGAGTGTTTTTCGCGTGTAACAGCTAGCGCGGCGGCGTCCAGGCTTCTGGCGAGACGTCAACATCTGGAAGCGTGTTTCCGGCCTCGCGCGGACGTGTCGCGTCCCCCTGGTACACCACGAGTGTCCGGCTTCCCTCTGTTTGGCCAAGTTTGCCCCGGCGTGACCCGGACGTGACCACGGTCGCCGGATTTCCTCGACGCTTCGCCGAGGCTGGTGTTCTCCTCCCGCGTATCCTGATCGTCGTGGACGAGACTTTGAACGACGAACGGCGTTGATCCTCGTCGTTGCTTCCGTATGCCAACCGCGTGTCCGATGAGCAACGAGGATCGCGGCCGAGAGGAGTTCAGCATGCGGTGGATTATACAGGCGTCCCCTTCGACGGTCTAGTGACGATTATTATTCCGTATCAGTGGACCGTTGTTCCCGAGGACCGTGAAGGCCCCCAAGATTTCTCGGGGAGTCAGCTGTCGACGGAGGATTATTCCAGCCCAGCTATCTCGTGGACGTCCATCTTCTATTCGCAGAGGTTAGTCACTCTCCGCTTCGTTCCGGTATAGTACACACGCGTACGTGCGCTGCCTGCTGTTCGAGCGGGGCTGCGCGTGTGTGCGCAGGTCTCTGTGAATCCGTGAACGATCGCTCGAGCTTTGCCTCCACGGACGTATGTGCGCCTGTGCGTTTGGATTCGTGTGCTCGATAGACTGGTATAATGCCCGGTGTGGGCAGAAGATGTACCTGGTTCTACTTGTGTGGGAGAGGACGCACACCTCGGGACGACGCGCGCGCGCGCTGACCGCGTGAATACACGCGGTGCAACGATCTTCCGTTGTATATGAATGCGTGTGTATTATTCGCGTTGCGAAAGCGACTTTGCTCCGCGGTCATTTTTCCTCTTTTCCCCCGGTGGAAATGTTCCCGCGGTCGGGCGTCCTTTATCACGGCGATAAGCGACTGGACCGCGACGATTCGATAGGGGGAAACGGGTCTTCTTGGTGTTCGATCAGTGTCGCGAAAGCGGCACACGCGCAGGAAAGTGCGAACTTCCAAGTGAGAAAACGACGACGGAACGCTTGTTCCGTTCGGGGGAATATTTGTTTCGCGTTTATTCCGATTCGCGCGAAATCAGAGAAACGCGTTTGCCTTTTCATAGGAGAGGCGCTCCTTTTCTTTTGTCCCTCCTGTTGGCTAAGTTTTTCATTTGCTCGAGGCGGTGGTGCCATTTATGGCGAGATCCTTGTGAACGGGTAACGAAGCGTTGCTATTTTTCTGAAATGGTCTAATCTTTTAGTTCGATGGAAGGAATTTTGTGGTCGAATTTTGCGGTAGATGATATTCGGGGAAATGAAGTTGGGATTAGAAATTGGAGAATGTGACTTTTAAACAAGTTTCTTCGGGTCCCTGTTGAAACGTGTAAATAGTTTATGTTTAACGGAATGTCGAATTAAACGTGCTTCTCTATTCACTTGTGTAAAATGAAATAAAATCAAATGGCCACCTTGCGAGCACGAAACGCCGATCAGAGACAAGATACTCGATCGCGTAAATCGAAGTAATTACCCTACAATAAATTCCTATACGCGTAAATAATAAAAAAATCAAACTGTTATATTAACGGTCAAAGGAACACTTAAAAATCAACGAGATCTCCAGGCCCAGCACCTGTCAAAGAAATCAAGCGCGAACTGTTACAATTTCTACAGTGTACAGGCGATAATCGGTACCAGAACGAAACCGAAAGCTCGAGTTCACCTGCGCACCTGTATTGTTTTGGCAGAGCTCGTGATTAACGCGCTCGTAACGTTCAAAACGACGTGTAAATTCTCCGCACCCTGCTCCAAGCAGCGTGCAACAACGAAACACGTATTTTTTCACCGTAGCGCGTTCGAGACACACGATATTTTCGAGCGACAACGATTTCAGTGGCGGGCCCAAGAGAAACGTCATCGAGAATGAAACTCATCGAATGACGCAGCCGTCTCGCGGATATGACCAAAGGACTTATCAATCATCCTTTTCGAATGGTTCGTTCGATCGCCCGTGATTGGATTGTTTCGAAACGATCGTGCAGAAAATGGAAGGCTGAGGGACGAAGAACTCTCGAACGCTGACGAAACAATATCGATTTTATTTTCGATGCTCCACATGGAGGCTGGTACAGTGATTTTGGCACGAATGACAGAGAAGGATTAATAAAGGGTGATTTAGTGTGCGAGTTAAATATAGAAAATTCATTATTGTCATCGTGTGTTGTTCAATAGATGAAAGCAGGAGTGGAAGGTCCAGTAAAATAGAGAAAAGCTCGTGTTGAATAGGAGATACTTTGTTAAATAGACACTGTTCGCTTGTATAAGGTTTGTATAAGACTGAGCCTGGGCCCTTGTGACCCTCGCTGGCGACGGGATGTCGACCCCTCGCAGGACCATGTGCCCTGATCGCCGCACGTATAAACAGTCCCGTATCGTGCTAAGACACTTGACGACGATCTCGTCTTACTGTAACGTCACGATCGTCTCAATGCACAATATCGTGTGTCGGTTTTAGGGGAACAAACCGTGGATAAAGAGTTCTCGACATTAGAGATTTTGAAGGTTCAATACATCGTCTAAGATGAAATACAGGTGTGAACAGCCCTCGACGAATTTCCAGATTGAAACAATCGTTGTAATTGTTACGTTATCGTGGATCGGTTATATTTTGGGTCAGAAGAAACGAGAGAAAAAAGGTGATGACCAGCAGCCTCGCGTGGCCCTCGAGGAACAAAGGTGCGCGGTTGCGATCACTTAAGAAGGCGGGGATCTAATTTCACGCTGCTGTTGCATAATTCTGGATGAGAATATAAAACCTGAGGCACCGTCCGCTGATGGAATGATCGATGTAATTCGAATGATCGCTGAGCAATTTCGTTTCGTACACACAAACACACACAGTAACTCGCATTTTCGTTCACATGCTTTCAAGTTTCGAAAAGAATAGTACTTCTCCTTATTATTTTGTCTGCTTAAGATGTGAACGATTTCTTTTTTTCGTGCGACATTTGCTTCTATAATAGTTCGTCAATTGGCAACCCTTTTCCTCCGGCCAATTATCATGGGCACACAGATACAGTGATTCTTCTCTGAAATTTTTTCGTAAAGGTTACAGATAATAGTTGCACCCTTATTCTGTAAATTTCCATCGCCTCGGTTTAAGGAATTCGATCAAACATAGATCTGTGTAATTAACTAACGTGAATTATTTAAATTTCGATAAAACTGTTCCAGCTCCAAGTGAATATTTTATTAATATTTATCGATCATATTTCTACGGATTTCTCGCGGTTCTCTTCAATCGACATTCGATGCTGCCGTTGCGACAATATAATTGGAGCGAAGACTTCATTATACTCGATCGAGTAACGTAAAAGGTGGAAAAAATATCGTTGTAGAAGTAGTAACGACGATGTGAACAAGAAAATAGAACGTTACAATGAGGCTGCGACACGTTTCTCGCCACGTTAGATCGTGGATCTTCCCTGTGATTGATTTACGACAATTTAGCAGAGTAGACAACGTTACTTTATTTCTCCTCGTTTCACGAGAATTCCTCGGCTCGGCGATGGAAAAATATCGGTAACGAGCGTCCGATTGAATTTTTACGCTTTTTATCGGCATTTCGTGCCCCCGTCACGCCGCGACACTCGAATGCCAGATAAATGCTTCGACTCATCGCAAGAAAACGTTAGAATCTCTCTTTTCCGATTTCTCTGCTCCTCGTTTCCAAGCGGACACCAAGGGAGCCGCGGGAAAATTCTGAACCTTTTAAAATGACACCTGAAATGTAATTACTATCGTGGAATGAAGTTGGAACGATAATTGAGTGGATTGGAAAATTTATTAATTGCGTTTACATGTTGCTTTGGGAATTTATTCGATATAAATTGATGATTTGTTTTACGTTTCTGTGACGCGCGCGATTTTAATGTCGTGGAAGTTAGTTTAAGTCATTGGTAATTTTCATTTCCCGTGTATTATTCATTGTATAATTTACGTGCACATAATATCGGTGTGGAAAGAATAATTCTATTCTGCTAGAAGTATATAATGTGTATAACGTAAATTCGACATCTCGATTGAACAGTATATTGTGATATGATTTATATAACCTCCTCCTCAATTAGGATTAGTATAAATATTTCATTAACAAATTTGTTGTTGAAATAAAAACGGACATTTAATGGTTCTAATTAAGAGGATGGTTTAATTCGAAACCAGGGTCAGAGTAGGTATAAGGGTTAATATGGATTTTACTGATTTTTCATTGAATGTTTCTAACAAAATATAGGACAGGTAAATAAACACAGATATCATTAAAAATTAATTATCAAGAACCAAGCTTCCTATCAATCTCAAGCTCAACACGAGTAAATTCTATTATTAATAAGTATAATTTCATGACGAATTTTCGTGTTTCGATAACAGCAGTTATTGATTTGCTGATCAATTTTATTTTATTATTAAGTAAGTAAAACCTACGCGTTTACAGAAGGAAATTATTTTACCTAAATTATTTTGTACCTTTGAATTCGGGAAATGTTTTTTACCAAATATCATTAAGTAACTATGTACAATCAGTTGTATCACTGATAAATCCAATCACTTATAAATAACCGATTAATATTTTAATAAGTTCAACGTTTTCACATGAACCCAAACATCACAAAGTGACCGTGATCTAACCGATAGGCCATCGCAATATTAAACGTTGCGTCCACACACGCTTGCGAAAGTGGAAAGTGGAAAGATACAAGAAACAAAGGACCTTAGTCACTTTATATAAGGAGTCACCCAAACGCGGATTTCCTTCTGCCTTTGTAATATTTTGTACATCAGGGCAACTGCGTATAGTTTTAATTTTTCGCCTATGTATCCCAATACTAGGGAATACATCGCCAATACTAGGCAACATCTATCGAAACGTGAGAGACCCGAATCTACTTGTTCCTCCCTTTTATCATTCTAAGGAAAGACGTACAAAAAGGTTGATAGATCAGAAGAAAGTATCGAAAATATACAAGCATGAAAGAAAATGCATGTTTATATTTTCGCACACGTATAAATTGCAATAAAATTCAGGTAGACTCTAGGTATATTTACCCAGTTTCTAATTTCACGAAACAAGATGAAAATTACTGGGAAGATAGAAGAAAGATTATACGAACATAAATCTTGAGAAATCTAAAAGAACAAAACTGTTAAAAAGATATTAAAATATAGAATAATTCAGAATCTTTATAAACAGTACTTACTAAAAAAAGAAACAACTATTCGAACTAAAATCATCATTATTATTATTATTATTATTATTATTATTGAACAAACTCGAACCCCATTAGGCAACAAAAGTATTAAAAACACACATTTCTAATGTACAAAAGTAACGATCAAATAAACATAAACCCTGTAACCATAAATAAACACACCCATTACTGCCGCACATGATTCCACGTGAAATGCGCCATAACCGTGTTATTATACAAAAGGCGCCATGGTGAAAGAAATCGCGCATCATTCCTTCCACACAAAATATCATTCCATCGCGTTTTCACGATTGGAGGGTCGAAAATCGGCGCCCGAAGAGCTCAACGATTTCACGCTGAATTCACGTTGACCAGCAGAATGTGTATCCCCGTTAGCCGGCCAGGTCGAATTATTTACAACGAATACCGGTCGCTTTTACGGGCCTGATTTCTCTCCGGTCCTCTCGCGAGTCGCCTCGCCTCGCCGCTCTGCGCCGGCCAGCTTCAAAAGCGACAATACGTTATGCAAATGAGGGTACGTCAACGTGCTTCTCCCGTTTGATTTGCATTAAGCTCGAGTTTAACCCGGCTAAGCACTTTCACCTGTTCACCTACGACCGTTTCGCGGGACTGAGGGGGCCACGAGTTCATCGATTCGGGAAAAACGTGCGGGGATTTTTCGTGGGAAGTTTCTTTCGTTGTCAGGTTGACATTTGGGAGAGATGACGAATTTAAAGTATGAGAAAGGGGGTCTTAATGTTTTGGCCGGGACTGTGCGCGATAGGTCCATTTTGGACATTTTGTTTGAACACCTAGAGAAATGTCTAGGGAGATTATTTAATTTTTGTGTTGGGATAGAGTTTCTTTAATGTAGAATAATTTGATACAGTGGAAACGGCTATACTACTTTCCTTTAGGACGCGAAGATGTATGTTTTCTTTGTTTTCTTTTTGTTCGGTGATAGCGTTTGACGATGTTGATTGAAATAAATAGATAGACAGGGAGTGTGATGTTTAAAGGAAAATTATCTTTCGACGTTGCATCCTTTTCGACGAAAGATCAATTCGATTAGCCGAGTCGGGGTGTGTTAAATTCTCTTAGGCGTGTCTGCAGTGTTAATTAATGATTTCTACATGGTAATTAGAAGAATTTTAATACACTTTAGTGGGCAAGGAAGGCGATTCACACATTTGCATCCAGCATGCGTTTTTAGGTTTTCTAATTAGTTTCTTGCAGAAAATTCGTACTCCGCGGAACAAGAGAAGTGCCTTATCTTTATATCGCAATTATCTTTCTAATTAGATCGTCGTGATAACTTTGAACGAAATAATATTAAAAAAAAGAGACGAGTACCACATTGAAACAGCAAGGTTTTAGTTCATTAACGAATTGTGATAGAAGAAGTGTGCCAAGTGGCAGGGAAAAAAAGTTATCCCGCTTCATTGCCGTTATGTTTTTAATGAATCGAAATTATCTGTCTCATCAAGATTACATTCTTTCATTATTGCGAATTGAAACAAAATTGGAAAGGGGATCACTCGAGTCGTTAAATCGTTCACTAGAACAGTGAATTTAGTTTATTTGTAGAGAGTGCACCATTTATTTTTCCAGATTATATTTATGAGGGTGCTCTCGCTGAACACAGAAAATTTTGAGTCGGTGCGATCGTTAGAAAGAATTAGGATGGCCGCTTTCTTCGGCACGCAATCAAGTGACATTGACTTTTTTCAAGGCAATCTGTTAGTCTCTTGTTTTCAATCATTAAAACGAAAGGTACACTAATTAAAAGAGAACATTTGGCCGTTCGAATTGATGTTAACCGTGCAAACTATGCAGTAGAAGCTATACAACAGATATATTGCAACACATAGCTAATTATGTCAAAACGATTTGTTACCTGGAATAATCGAAGTATTCGTTAATTATAATCGACAAATCTTCAGCAACATGCTAATCATAAAAATAGAGCATCCTTTTATTTTCTATTCCGTTCCCTTTTCACACAATTATGCAACGCTTGAATGATTATACTCTACTCCTTATCTGTTCAAGTTGCAACCATTCTTTCATTTGCAGTTTTTCTTTTATTTGATATAAAATCTTTCGTACCTATCTGTATAGTAATCGACATCAGATCTTTCCAAGGTACAAATATGTCTGCTTCACGTGAACAGATTTGTAAGTCGCTGCATCATAGGATATACCTGCATCACCATAATTATTCGAACTGACAAACTGCAATAAATTACCATGTAACGAATAAACGCGGCAGATCGCGGGCCACGTGATTCAACGTGGTTTTCCACGCAGTAAGTTAAGGAATTTCGCGTCAGGATGTCGAGAAGAAACGGCTCTACACGCTCGATGCAAACAAGCTCGACACACGACGATCGGTGAAAGTGAATTACGATCGGCTGCCGCATGGAAACGTGCTTTCCTCGCGCTTTCAAAAACCGACGATTAGATGAACGGTCAATCGATCTAATAATATTTTAACGCGTTCTATGCTTTACGGAACCATGGACCTAACCTAACCTAACCTAACCGTTGTGGGGAGAAGTATCGTTTCTCAACACAATTGTCAGTTGCTAACAAAGACACGAAAAGAGATCAGGTGAATTAAAAATCTGCGTTATTGACCATGTTTGATAATTGGAAACTATATAATTGAGACACAAAACGAAGAATAAATAGAATAGCTCGATTATAAATCTCAGATACTGTGCAAGTACTTATTTAAAAGTTAAACGATGAACAACTAAATTGCGTTACGTTAAATTATACAAATATATTATAATTATATTATAGTATCTAAATTATACCGCCGTATAATGTTTCCTTATTCTTTTCATTTCTCTTAAGATAAATTTATCTTGCCAGAAAGATCACGAAACAACTTTGTTAATGCTTATGCAGCCGTTGAAAGTACAGCCGACGCGAACCGTCGGAGTCGAACGTCGGATAATTCTTAATTAAGACACCCTTACGATCGACTCTATGTTGCCGGGCGAATTCCATAAAAATTATAATTTATAATGAACGCCAGTCATTTGTTTCGCTTTCGTTAGATTTAATCTGGAAAAGCAGACACACTCGATTCCAATACAAAATAGATATAACGGCGCGGCGGCCGGTCGTCGCGGTGGCGTTGCGTGTGCGTGACTGTTGTCGACGAAACGAATAATTGCAGAAAAATTCCTGGTCTCCATCGGCCGCGACCGTCGTGCTATTAATTAACTATAAAACATTCGCGATGGCGAACGTGTCGATCGGCGAGCAAACTCTTTCTCAGTAAGTCCTTTGCAGTCTGCCTTGCGCCACTGATATCGGTTTTTGTGACCGATTTTTTCCAAGGATTCCTTTGTTAATGAAAAATAGAACCTGGTACACGAGGGTTTCGTGTGGATTATTGGCGAAGTTGCTCAACTTCAATACTCGAGGGTGGCAACTTTGATCAGCTACTTTGTATATGAAAACTGTATTTTCAGTTCTGCTTGAAATATTTCATAGATGTTGAAGACGAATAAAGTTAAATCATTCTTAGAGAATTTAATGAATGTTAAATATTAGTTGGCCGTATCGTATATTTAGTTGGAACTCGAATTTGAATGATGGGTGGGAAATATTTCAGAGTTTATGCACGTTCCTAAATTATTTCCTCTCTTTGAGTTAGAAAATTAATTGGGCCAACAATTATTTTCATACGGGTTTGAAACTAAAGTCCATTAAACAACGCAAACGTGATATCACTTGTCTGTGTAATAAAAAAATCTTTTCTTAATCTACATGAAAACTGCTATAGCTAACAACAAAATATCTGACTGTTCTATTGAATAATTGAAATTAATGCATTTCACGATCCATTAATTTCAGCAGCTGTATCTGCACACAATCGTCTCGAATTTTCACCTTGGTCAGCCAATGAAAGCTAAGGATCGTATCGAAATTTCTTTAATTTTAACGCGACTTGACTGGAAACGGTAGTTCGATTTTTGTTCGACAGTGGTTCTTCTAATTGAGCTTTCTCTCCTTGTAGATAACGTTGCAGGTACGTGCGAGCAATTAAATTAAAATTAACAAATAACCGAAACTCGTTTATCTGCGTACAACTATAGCGAACAGATAAGTGCAACTTTATTTATAGACGAGGCTGCGGATAAAATTCCAGATCGACTGGTTTCACGGTAAGGAGTTGTACTACCGTGTTTCAGACAATATGGAACGCTATTTGAATTTCTATCCGCAGAATGCGGCAAGTTGTTGGTTCGATTTCGGAAAACACAATCGACAAATCATTCTTGACATTCCGATTTTCGTGCCATGAACTCTTGAAACCGGAAATACAAGATTCGTTATGTCAGATGAAACAATGGGAAATCATGAAATACTGAATTGAAGAAAAGTTCAAGTTAGAGAAATGATTTTTTTGATTAAACCGGCAGTTTTAATGAGAAACTATTATTCGTTTCGCGAACGTTACTCTTCATACGCGTACTTTCTAAATACGTTACGCGAGTTAAAAATTTACTTTACCACTGTGTAAAATGGTGTAGATAATAAAGACGATGCGTTATGTAAGGCTCCGAAAAAATGGCTCACTGTAAGTAATAAAATTAATTGGAAACTGATCCTTGGAAAAATGGGGTAAAAATATATTTTATTATACACGTTTACGTGTAGCCTCGTAAAAATATTTCAGCTTCGTTTAAAAAGCAATTAATTGCTAATCTTAATCCTCGGGTAATCCCCTATCCTCTATATTTATTATATTTTTATACCATGTAGGTAGAAACGTTTCCATTAATTTTGTATGTATATAGAACACAAGGGGCTATTTCTATGCATTAGCAGTGTTGTTAAATTATTAAACTAATCTTGAATGCATTAGCAGTGTTGTTAAATTATTAAACTAATCTTGAACTTTATAGTATTCTAAGATTTCAACAGTGCAAAACATGACACAGATTATTTATTCATTTCTTTTCATTCGTTTTTAAAGGACAGTCGAATTCTCGTATTCATGAGTAACTATACAAAGTCAGCAGACGTGTTGAAAGAATCGTTCCATTGAAAACACGAGACAAAACAGGTAACTCAATAGAATTATACAAAGAATTAGCAGAACCCACGTGTTTTTTCCTCCCATGCCTCTTCACCATTCACAAGATCAACTCTAAAAATCGAACGTGGACGAGTTCGAACTTCGCAGTAAATACGTATACGTATATGGTAACTCAGAAATTTGTTCGCACGAAGCTAGCATGTTTATTCGTTCGCAAAATATAATCTAATTTATTGTGCAAACATTTTCATTGAGTAGAAAACAATATATCTTAAAAGATATAGTTGTTATTTCCGAAGTTAACGAATAAGAAGGGAAGAACTATTATTTTTAAATCTTACAATAAAATATGGAACAATATATTCGGGACAAGAATATCAATCCTATAAAAGTAACATGGAAATTATTGTATTCGAAGAAAGAAGCAAATTATCTGAGAATTCTTGTGTAGGAAATGTAACAACATACATTAAGATTTTAAACTGAAATTAACATATAAACTTCTCATTTCGGGTACATTAACGAATTTCGTAGAAGGGTTAAAATTGGAAGTATGCGGACAAGTTCGTGAGTCACTGTATGTAAATAGAAAAGTTTCCCCCGCCGTTCAGTCATACTTTTTACGCAGAAAACGCCAATTCGACCGTCTCTGTATTCGTTGTACCTGTCACACTAAAACGACGAATGTGTGCAAACACAGGTTTAAAGTTGTTCAATTTTACAACTCTGACCAACCAACGTTTCATTAAATTTCGTGGTGCAACTTCCAAATGGCAGAGCTGCAGGAAAGGAATTAATTGATAGGAATACAAGCGTGTCGATCGAGTTGCATACAGGTGGTTCGGCCGGTTGATTAATTTTTGAGAATGAGTGTACCGTGTAGGTCGCCCGCAACAGGTGGCGAACGAGTAATTAAAACAAGTTATTAATAAATTAAATCCTTAGGCAATTAAGGATGCCAACGGGCCACGGTAATAATTAAGTTGGCTTCAGAGTTTCACTGGCATTTTTTGTTTCGTCCTTTATTCGAGGAATAAAAAGGGAAGTCGGATCAAAAGATTTTGCGGTGAACAGTTATAATTAGTGACATGGAACTATTAAGCTGTTACAGCAAGTTACTTGTTACTTCACTGTGATATTATGCTACCCAAGTGAAGGAGATTAATAATTATAGAGAAATTTTTAATTGTATCGTTGCTTTGTGCAGGTATCGTGCTATGTATTTGCTTGTCACTGGATTCAGCTTCTGGTTTAGAGATTTTCACTTTCTTAGTTAATCAGGTGGCAATTACCGTACAATACAAAATTTGCTATGCTCCTTTTAGTTCTTTAATAATCATTGCACTATTTATTAATACGTAAATTTTAACTGGAAAGCTTAGTGATTTTTAGGTTTTGCTCTCCCTGCTTTGTCTATGCAATCATTTCTCACAGATTTAGTCGCAAAGTCTTTCTTTCTTTAATTACTTATTAAAACTATATACCAATTCCGTGAAATTTTATCCCGATTGATCTTTTTCCACCGAAGAAAAATCACGAAACGATCGATTCTTGTTTAAAATATTATTACCTAGATTCAAACGAAGCGTATTAATTGTTCTCCAGAACTCACTGCAGCATCGGAAATTCGCATTTCCGTGGATCTCGACGGGATTTTTATAACAATGCACGGCCACTCAGTCGGCCATACGTGCATGCACTTCCTCGTGCATGCATAATTAATCAAAAGTGCCTAAATAATTTTCAGTGCGTACACGCGGCTAACTCGAACGTCCAATAAATTCACGGCGTTCACGATCAAAAACCCGTTCGTTTAATTTATCCTTGCCCGTTGCCCCTTCTCCTGACTTTCCTCCCTTTTTTCCCCTCGTCGACTTGCAATAAGACAGCCACGCATGGAACGTCATAAACTGAAACGGGAGAAAGTAATGCCCGCGCATTTACCCAGATACGATTAAATGGTTTAACGCGACTCGATATCTCGGTCCCGTGAGATTATAAAGGCAGGATGGAAGAAATTGTGATTTTTCATTTCAGACGACGGGCAGGAATTTCGCAACGATTCTGCAGCATTTTACTGTTCGCTCGGAAAATTCTTCGGTAATTCTTTGCTAGATAGTGCATGGTGAATGAATTTGAGGAAAGATTGCAGATTAATATTTTATAATAGTATCGACTGTTTTGGAACGAACTTAAATGATAAGTGGTATTGTCATTAATTTCGATTACGTTTGCGTTAAACTTTTTCTGTATTTGGAGCCTTCGAAAATCAGCGTGACAAACTTTTTGCGCAGACATTGTACAATATAATATAGCACAAGCAAATGGTTCATTTACATCGAAATATTCGTAGAACCTTTTAACATATCAAAGACAATAATAATAATTTAAGAAAGAAGTGATTCTTTCTAATTCGCTATTCTGTAACGTCTATAAATATACATATATACGATTTTGGCGAAAGCGAGCCATATGGTGCTAACACGGCAATATCTCAATCGAGCGAAATGAAATTGACAATTCGAGGAACCGTTGCGACACTAACGAACTTCGCAGGCAAACATGTGACGCAGGGACCGACACGTGATTTGCCACGAACGTGTGAAAAAATATCGAATTTCGTAAAGAGAAATTAACGCTCCAATTTAACCAACAGCGTAGTCAAACGCATCCTGAACATCGTTGAAACGATTTCCAACAATCAATCTTCTCCACGTTTAAGTCCTCGCTCGACAAAATAACAGTCGAATCCGAAACGAACAGGACAAACTTCTAAAAATATTCGCCGGCAGAATATTAAATAATAAATTCGCCCAGCGAAGTTCCACAATATCCTTTCTCCTTTCTTCCCTCCTTCTGTCTATTTTTCGGAAAGCGGCAACCCGCTGAAGAAACGAAAACGAAATCCGAAAGGATCTAGAGTCGAGTAGGCAAACAGATAAACTAGCAATTTACGAACCCTGGCCGGGGTGTCTCGGTTGGTCTCCGCGAATGAAACATAACTTGTTTTCGAAAAAATGGAAAAGAGAATCATTGTTTATATAGCCGAGAACGGTGTTTGCTAGCCCAAAAGCGACCGAACGAATCGTCGTATTCGAAGAATGGCGTTTCTCGTCGCGGTTTCGCAGACCTTTGTCTCGCTCGTCTCGGGGTTGGGATCGGTTTTAGTCCCGAAGTGCCAGCAGAATTCGGATGAACCGATTGTTTTGATTTTGTTTCGCGGGAAACCGTGCGAGGAATTTTTATAGTTCTCGACGGTTGTCTGGCTTCGTTGCCAAAAACAGTCGGTCTTGTGCCCCGCCCCGTCGCGGATTTCCTACTTTTTCTTGTTTGTTTCGTGAACGAGTTGCCTCGTCTGGACGTTTCTTTACTTCTACTTGTGCAAACGCGGTGGAAATGCTGTTCGAAGGTGAACGTGTGCCGACATTGATTTAGAGTGGGTCTTGGTGGGTATTGTAGCGCGGGCAACATTTGAATTTATTTGACCGCGAAATAGTGACATTTTTGTTACACAGACTTAATACACGTCTTTCTCGAATTCTTATTAATATTCTTCCATTCTTCTCCGCTCGTACCTTTGAATTCCCTTCGCAGTCATTTTCCATTGCTGCACTAAATCCAATCAACTAAACATTTTATACTCTTGCACTTGAAAGATATAAATGTATTGCACAGCAACAATCTATGTTATCATTTCACTGATTTGCATCGTGCATCGAAAAATTTGGTAAAACAGTCGACTGCCCTAACACCTTTCTGCAGATGCGTACATATAACCCTCCTTCTAATACAAAACCAATTTCCAATATATCCACGTCCACATTCCTAAATTCAACATCCCCATTCGTCACTGACGTTCACCTTCAATGAGTTTCGCAAACGGAATCGCTGATCTGCTCTCCCGTTTCAGTCTACACACACTCTAATTACTCTGACCCCTTTCGTTGTCGCGATATGTACACATACACCGTCGTAGATACTTTACAGCAAATGAGTAACACTTGGTAGGTGGTCGCGGAAGGTGCACCAGGTTGACGAAGCCGACGATATCCACAATGGATAAGAGTTTATCGGAACAGTTGCACCCCGCGGCGAAACACAGCCTACCGGAGCGTGCTTATTACGCTTCGTTTCGTTCGCATTGTGTGATTTAATCTGCAGTGGCTTCCAATTTGTACAGAGTGTAAGACAATCACCGGGGGGATCCAACAATATCGTTGTGCCCAAAGTTGTGCTTTGTAGATTTGTCCCCGCGTGTCAGAGAAGGCGATGAATCTTCGAACTGGCGAAATCAGTGAAATCGATCCGCAGAGGCGTTATTCAAATTTATTCATTGAACGATTCGTAGTTGGTTGGGGATTTGAGCGTGCGATTTTTCGGGGGCAGGTCGGGAGATTGTGTCTTTTTAAAGCTGGGCTGTACACTCGAGATTGCTCGATGCACAAAAGTGTGCACACAGGGGAAGATTTGTTTGGCTTTGTGCGACCGAGTGCTGAAATATTTTGTTTAAGGGATGAACGTTTAATTGCGAATCACATGGACTTTGTATTAACAGAATTTTTCTTTTCCTCGCGCGGTTCGATATTTTGTTTTACCGACACGAAGTTATTGAAGACGAATTAATATGTTTAGTTAAATGTAAAATAGTTTTATACGAGTTTCGTTACTGGCCTCGTTAGGTGTTGGAACTTTTTCAACGCGGTACGACCAAGGCTTAATTATACTTGAAATTAATTGGGGGTCTTGTAACGATAATAAATAGAAAGTAGACGTCTCGATGTGTTATGTACGCGTTGTACGTGTTATATATGAAACGCGGGAGGAGTAAATCTGTAAAATATCCGCAGAGAGGATTAAAAATTTCTCTACAATGAAATTTAATAAAAAAGACACACCTGTCCAAATTCAGCGTCCTGTAAATCCACCGAAGCATTCAAGTTTCAACTTCGTTGGACCCAAGTTTTTGTATTCCTTCGCCTTGAACCTCTGGAGTTCCAAAAGATCTCCTCGGAGCGTTTTCGGGAATTAATTTATAGTCCCTTCAAATTGTCGACGTCAATAAATAAAGAACGATAGTAGCAATAGTAAAACGTTCACTGAAACAGAAACACAACTGCAATTATTCCCCTTATCAATTGTGAAATCGACTAAATCATAACTGTATCTCGGTGAATGTCGAATCAGGTGGACAAGAACACGAGCCGGCTAGAATTAGAAAAGCTAAATGAAGTCACTTATGAACATCGAAATTGTAACGATTCTGAAATCTAGGCTGTCGATAAGATTCATCGTAAAGAGACTGCGGCTGGATCGAAGTAAAAATGCAATTTCTAATCTGGAATCATAAATATCCGTTCCACGAACGGACCGTTTGCAAAACGAAGACACCCTGTAGCTTCCGCGAAGCGTGAAAGCACACTAAAAACTGGCAGCACGTATGGGAGTGCAGAAAAAGAAGGAAAAAGAGGGACACAAAAGAGGAAGAAGACGTGAATCGCGAGCTTTTTAGCTCCGCATTCCTCGAATTAATCAAACCGATAACCGATCTATCGATCTGGACCAATTAATCTTTCGCGGTAAAATGAGGTAAAAAGAAAATAAAAGGCGAACGTTTATTTCGCTTGCCGGTTCATCGATCATCCGTGAGAGATAGAGGAAAGAAGAGAAACGAAGGAAACGTTTAAATTCCACCCTTCTACAGTTTATGAATGTCTGCACTTGCTATTAGTGAAAAGAACTTGACTTGGAGATACATATCTGGATAGAGATAAGCGGAGATATCAATCATTAGAGATGTCCGAGACATTATTGAGATTTCAGGAGGAAAGATGTGTAGTTCCTTTACCTGGTTGGGCGCTGAGAGTTGAGAAACTTTCGGGCAAAGAATTATTTCCATTGAAAGATTGTTAGTTTTAGGAAATAAAGTTTTACGTTTTATACCTTATTGTCCGTATAGTGATCTTTAAAATTAATAAAAATAAGGGAATCAATGACAAGGGATATATATCTTCAATATTGCAAACATTTCATAGCTTAATTTAGATCATATATTATTTTAATTTACAGTACCGTAAACTATTGCTACAAGATAGTTTGCACAATATATTCTTAGCTTTCACATTTGCACAATTATTCTCTTCTGCGTCTTTTCAAGTAACATTTCCCAAGTAACGAGTACCCTCGATTGAAGAAAGAATCTATCCGGTATGATAAAAATAATATCTAAATAACCCCGTTGCGATAAACATTCAAAAACAGGTCAAAAATTTATCAATTTTTCCTTCTCGAAACAACCAGTATCATCGACAATAAAACTTAAGGAAGCTGAGCAAACAGAAATTCGGTCGACACACGATCCCGCACATACACACACACACACACACACTTATGACACTTGTGCACGCGAGCACGCGTGTAGCTCATCGACACACGCAAGCAAGATTGTAAATGTAACACGGCTGGCGCAGCTCGCTTATAGGTGAACCACTCGCCGGCTATCAACCTGGCAAATGTCAGAGTATCCCTGGGTGGTAGAACCTGTCTTGTTACTCGTACACACGCACACAGACGCCAGTGGAAAGTTATTAGACGAATCCGCAGGTAGAGCAAACTCTGCTGAAAATGGTACGCGAAATTCGACGAAGGTTGAAGGTCTTTGTCTTTGCTTCTGTACATACTTCGTTGATGCTGACTAATCGTGGTTTGTTTTTAAGATATTTGCGTAGCTACGAGAAATATGAGAAGAATGTACAGGCACTGAATCACAAGTTCACATATTTTTAAATTTTTAGGACAGTGGCATCATTTTCTGTTGTCTGTCGATTTGAGATATAAATAGTAGATACTTTATATTGATATGTTTTTATAGGTTTAATTAAAACCTCTTGTGTTTGCCACATAAATTGAGTAAATTTATATTTTTCGAAGGGTAAATATCAGTTTGCTCATATATGTAATTATTATTAGAATAATTGGTAGGAAAGTATTGTATTATTAAAATATCCTTATATTATATATTTATTACTACAGTATAATTTCGATTTCCTCCAATGTTAAATGTTACATTGTCCAACAGACATTGTATTACAAAAACGGCACCAAATGTTAATTCGACGACAAACTTATTCATAATTCAACTTATAGTAATCGTGTAATATTACTCTCGAATTGCAACAAGTTCTCGATTCCAGTAATGTCCTAACTATCCGCCCAATTAATTTAGCAATTTTTCAAACCGCCTATTTCGCATCGACTTCGATGCCACGGTCCACCGCGTGAGCTTCATACATTATTAATATCCTATTTTTAAGAGCAGCAAGCATTTTAACGTATGCAAGTTTTGGCTGAAATCGTGCCAGAAATAGCCGATATATCGCAGCTCGCCGCATATTACAGCGTGCACGTCCCACGTCTTTACAATATAATACTCGACACTGTGTTTCGCAGAAACAAAAAAAAAAGAAAAAAAAGCGGTTACAATTCGACAAAAGTTATCATCCGCCTCTCTAGCACGAGCACAGGGAGACCACGGCTGGACACGCGGAGTCATCGTTATAAAATACCATCGGATCTACGAAATTTCTTTCCTCGTCAAATATGGATATAGTCAAGGCAAAAAAAAGAGAAAAAAATATGACAGTAGATTCAGGAAGTAGAGAGTCGAAGAATGCAGTTGGTTAATGATTTCTAGCTACTTGTCGAGACAATAATATTCGACACGTTGACCGGTTCTAAAACTCGATTTTGCTCTGCTGGGTGGTGCAGATTAATGTATAATATTTGATTTGGAGCAACCAGTTTATGTCTTAACAGTGACTGTAAATTTTGGTGAGATCTTTTCCGGTACAATGTGTTAGATCATTATATCATTCCATAAGTAACGTTGGTTTTCTGAGAGATGGATTCAAACAATGGAACTCGTTATGGTCATCAATGTACCTATATTATTGTAAATAGTAAATATAAAGCATCAATCAATATTGTATCAGAAGTTCACAAGTGATCATATTCGACTTGTTATGTTATACGAGTTTAATCAAAGAAATAATGCAACTGCAGCGGTGATAAACATATTCCAGCTGTATACAAAAATTATTAGTATGAGCCAGTATAAAATATGAATTTCACGTCGAAGATCCTGAACGGTTGCACAAAAACGTTTTACGGATTACTATTCCGCAAAGAAAATTTTGTAAAGCTTGCTCGAAAGTTGAATTCGACTAATTCTTAATTACCAACAGATAATTGCTTGTTTTCATCTAATAGGCCTTCATTGTTCATCCGAACCTTTATGATTTATTCGCGTCTCCATCAGTCCCAACTTTACTTCCCCTCGATTTTCACCAACGATTCGCAGGAATAGAGATTGCACGTTCGATAGAAATGTCGTTTCTGTCGACAGAGGAAATTATTTATTGTACGAGAAGCTGGTTGGCCAGCGGTTAACGCGAAAAATCAAATTTTACTGTCGCAAATAGAAATTCGTGTGGAATCGTGTACATCGAGGACGTCCAAGGAGTAATCCTGCATTTTACGTGCACCGCGAGTCGTCACTTCGCAAACAAATTTAAAAATAATTTTACGACTCGTGCAAGCATCTTCCAGCAACAGAGATAAATATTCTCTTTCATATTTATCTCTTCCTGCTGCATCATCCACTCCGCGGGCGCATTTTTCTTTTTTCTTCTTTCAGATCGGTTACCGTATCAGGCGAATAATCTATCCGTACGAACTACGTTTTATTCCGTCATCATCGTAAAATGCGTATATAAACGTGCACTGGCCGCAAAACTAAGAATGATCGAGGAACTATTAAGTTATGTGTTAATTGTTGGGAGAAAATCGATGAAACTCCTGGCAATCGTAGAGAAAGCAAAAACTTCGTATGGAACTGCAAAGGTTTAATTTCATGGAATATTTTTCGTTACATTTCCGTGGCAATTTTTTTTCGTATCCGATGCAAGAAATAAATTTAACAAGTGCTAATATTACGAACATTAACATAAACCGTATCCGATATTAAATATCTCAACTTTGATATTTCGCTGCGATCACTTCGAGTCAGCGATATAATATTGAAGTTAAAACTATTTCAGTCTGTGCCCGAGTCTGTTTGTGTATTTTATTGAATTTTTCAGGAAAAATTAGACACACATTAGAGGCTCGAGGTTGCTGTTGCCAAGGAATTACAAATATCCAGCACGGCTGATCAGTAATAATTAAATCCTCCTCGTAATAATTATAATTGGTTCACAATAGGAATATAAACACGAATTTCAGCCAACGAGTTTAGTTTAGTGACAGAGTGAAATACACTTACAGGCTTCCAATATTTATGGACGATACAATATTCACAGTAGTATACACGCTACACAGCCCTTAGAAAAGCTGCAAATCTCACGGAACGATCTAATAATTAAAAAAAGCGAACTAAATCATCAATTGTTCAAAAATTAACACAGAGTTGTCGCAGAATTCAATGAACAACGTGCAAAAAATTATTTCTTCTCTCACCATTCAATTGACAATTTGCAATCCACATCTGTACATAGAACATATCTCTCCCTTAACCATTTAACGTTCAAAGTCCAAGAACCATTATTCCAAGCGATGTTCGATACGTCCAAGCAGGCTTCCCATTTGATATTCTACATGATTCGACTCCGTCTCGAACGAAAATATTGCCCATAGTGACGCGACTCGTCGAATCGAAGCAGGGCCTTCCATCAATTTCTAGCTCCCTTCTGAAAATACATTTAGCAAGGTGACGCACCGTTTCCTAGTGGAATGTTAACGGTGAGCGAGCAGTATCGTGGGTAGAAAACAAAAAGAAAAACGTCGACACTTCGGCTAGATCGGCGTGCATGCTCCAGTAGCGACTTGTTTTCAATGATACATATTCATCTGCGAGGCTTGAACGGCCACGTGAAACGCGCGGAAGAAAGCCATCTGCCTGCAAATTAATCGCTTCTTACCTGGCCGACGTTCTTATCTTAATGGCTTTAAAGGGGCAACCTCGATCGACGGAGAAGTCAAGTGTTCTTTTCATTTTGATGATCCTTTTTGGAATAACTTCGACGGCTGAAGAAATTTTATGGGATACGCTGGGAAGACTTGCTGCAATGTTCCGTTTTTTTTCTACTTTATATTTTCGATCGACCTTTAACTTTTTAAAGGTGAGATTGGTAAAGGTCATGGATGCGGAGATCGGGTGCGTTTTGTTTTTTACGGGGAGGGAGATTTGTTTAAATTTGAAACTATTTAGGTTGCATTGGGAAATGAAATTAGAAAGTGCTGCTGGACAGGGTATATTCCTTTAATTATATTCTACCTGCTTAGACGGCTGTGACATTTTCACGTAAAAGTTGCCTAATGAGCTCAATAAAAAAAGTGCTACAGGAATATATGTAGAATATTTTTTACTGAAATTTTGTAAATACGTTTTAGACAAGATAAACAGAGGTAAGGTACATGTGGTTACTGCTGCTACCAAGTGATGTTGGAAATGTTGGAGTTATTAATTAAGCGATGTCACAATTAGTATGTTTTATATGTTTAATATGTTTGATAAGTTCATCTACTAATGCCTCGATTATCCATTTAATAAATTTTACTGATCTTCCGTCGATATTTTAAAATGCGACTACACGCTATCTAGCAGCAATCCAATACGAGAATTCATTCGTGTGAACGTCAACAGAAATACCATCTGTATCAGATCAAAGTCATCAGTGTACACCTGTTCCAAACCTTTACCAACGAACCTATCGCGATAGCATCGAATAAAACCCAGTCAAAAGAAATTTCCTGTCACGCTTCGAATAATGTACCCGCTTTGTCCACCAAATTCTCAAGACTGTTAAGAAAAAGAAAGTAACGATGAAATATTTAAAAACATAATCGATTCAAGTATGATTTAATCAAATAAATGTAATACCAATGCCTGACCTTTCGAAACAAAAGCAAGCTACGTTTAGTAATTTACAGTGATGAAATACACTCGTTTACCCCGTTAGAATCAATTGGTTAATTGCCAAGAGGCTACCAGCTCGCGTGGTAATTAAATAAAAAAATTAATCGATCTTCCAAATGGAAAAACGTCGGCAACTCGTTACGCGTGGAATTCTCGCGAGCTTACGTAACGACCGTTGCTGGTAGTACACTCGTAACGATCGCAGCCTCAGGTAAAATTAGTGGAACTAACGATCGTCACGGTTTATTTGGGACCGGAGATCGCCAACAGCTACTGGGGACGGTTGCTTTATCTGCTCTAAATCTCATTTTTCTCGCAGAATGATAAATAATTGGTTTCTACTGCAATTGTTCCCTCACACCATACAATAGATATTAACAATACTTCCTACTTTTTTCATAACTATATTATATTATATTGTAATACATTTCTACATTCATATTTATATTTATATTTATATTATATGTTTTCCAATCACATTTAGCTTTGCCTACCAAAATATCGTGCAAACTGAATCATCAGAATGCACCACACAATTCATTATCTTCACTCTAGAACTAAAATGGCATCTACGGGTAACCCCGTATCAAGGGTACCTTTTAAAATTGTCGGTACCCTTATTCGAACGAAAAGTTTCTCATGGTGACGTAGGGTGTAGGTGGGCCAGAGGGCCCCGTGCATCGTTACCGTGTTCGCCACAGCGTCCCAGATATTTCCTGGTTAGAGCCACGTCGAACGCTTCGACGCACCATACCTGTACATGGCGGTCCCACGCTTCAAGATGCGTATCTCCGTCTCGTTTGGTGGTTTCCCTTTGTTTTGGCTGGCATCGGCCAACTTCCTGCCGTTTTCTATTCCCCGGGCCACGCGTATTACGCAGCCCTCCTTCTTTTTCCTTTATCTGTTCTTTTTCTTTCCAGTCTTTCTTCTTTCATTCGTCAGGTGGATACGCGACTGGATATATACATTGTGCACGACGTTTCCCATGGAAGGTGGGTTCTTCGTCGTTCGAAATTTTTCGTTCACTTCGAGATGTTAACGATACTTGTATTAAATGAAGGCTGAATTGGGAATGAAATAGAATCGCGACGGATTCAATTATTCCTCCCTGAAATATTAATTGAGATATTACCATCTCAATTAATCCTATTTTTAGCATTAATGCGGGGTTTTAATATATCGTCGGCCAATAATTTGTGGAGAAAGTAATTGTCAAAGATTTTGCAATTGAAATATTCGAATCAAGTAGTTTGTTGAATTGACGAACGCTTAAAAATGTTATTCCAGGCTTGTTGGCATGATAAAGAACGTGGAGGAAGACTAGCTTCTTGTCGTGATATACGACATTTGAGAAAACGTGAGCACATTTGTGAAATACAGCAGCATTTAAATGGAGCAGATTAATATACCATAAAGTGCTTTCTTTTTATTATTGCCTTGCTTTTATGATTACTGCTGGCTAAAATTTCAATTTCCATCGTGTAAGATTTTATAATTATCCTACAGTCACTGGTTTAATATAATTATTCTAATCATATTTCGTTACAAATACAATTAAATTGCACCCATTGAATGACTAATTGCAGCACTATTCGAAATTTTATGAGACAATAATATTTATTCAATTATCCTGGTCAGAATTGTCCTTTTCGTTACTAAGCAATGGGCTAATTGTAGCACCCAAAAAATACTCACTTCCAAAAATGAATTACACTATGTTAATTTGTAATTATTAATTTATTACACATGTTTAACAATTCCATTACCAGCCCTGCAGAAATAATTAACCAAACGCAATACATTCGAAATTAAATGAAAGCACTGAAGCCTTTCACGTGCACACAATTGCTATAATACATTACATTACATACATTATTATACATACGTGTAACGTATAAAACGTCCGATAAAGTTGAATCAAATACGAATGAAATAAAAATATATAGAATAAATAATAGACGTTATCATTCTTATTACAGTCATATACATTCGTCTAACTCCATTCGAACGAAGAAATTTCGCCAAGGGGTCGGTATTATAAACAATCGATCGCAATTGCCCTTACGTAAGCGTTGAATACCGATCATAATAGGTCGTAGCGAACAAGGAAACGTCAGAAACGAGGAATAAACTCTCGGCTACGGGGCAACAACCCCTCGCGTGGGCCAGAGTCAACGTGGAATCAAGAATGACGTAGAAACTGACCCTCTGGCGGGATATTTGACCGACGGAATCCCGTAACGTTCCCCGAGGGAGGGAAAAAAGGTAGAACCGGTAACTGGAATAGCGGTCATTACCGTCCAACACACACGATCTCCCGTTTTCCCTTTCTCTTCGTTGTGTAGGTTAGAAAGCGGTCCCTTTGGCCGTGTCCTTCAACCAACCCTTTTGTGCTGGCCGGGTCGTTCGTATGGGTGATCGTAGCTGTTCAAAAAGTTGCTGATGCTGGGTTGCTTTTGATCGTGTGATTGAGCCAAGAGTCAGTTTGGACCCGAGTGCTACAGTGTGTTGAGGTTTTATCCGGCTGGAGGCCTGGCAGGCGTGCTTCGATCGCGCGATATTATTTTTCAACCTGTGGTACTTCGTTTTGGTTGGCTGTCTTGTTTCTTCCGGAGCAACCTGATAGAAATCGCAGAGAATTTTTGTGCTGCGGTATAGTTGTTAATTTTGTACGGCGAGAGCTACCAGATTCATTCGCGTTTCTTCAGTTTTGTAAATGTTTTGTGGAAAATATAAGAAGTCGTTGTGAAACAAATTGAAGAGTTCGTGAGACTGTGTGTGGGATTAGTTATACGTAAGGCAGTTCGCATTCTTGTGACGGCAAAATAGTGGGCTACGAGAAATTTAACTGTAGATACAGGTGCATGTGGTATGATTTATTAAAATAAAGTAATTTATTAACGTAACGAGTAGTTTCGTCACAAAGTTTTGCGAGACACGAGAAGCCATTGAATTTCAATTACCAAAATTATTTTATTATGAGAAGGGTGGTTTCGGAAACACTCTTTTCCCTCTGGATGTTTCTCTACAACTTCTATTGAAGTTCTGTACAGACTGGCATAGTTTAAAAGGAAAATTGATAGTTTCAATTTATAAGTGGTGGACGTGAATCATTGTAACTGGTGAGGAAACCATATATAGTGTGAGTGAAGGAATCATAGAATAGTGAAATTATTAGTGCCAGCAGGAACAACTTAGTCAATTTGGTTAGTATTATTCTATCCCCTTTTACGATTCTTGTTAATCATTTTATTCGAGTGATTTATCTATAAATTTGATGGTAAGACGTCATCCATAGAATCATTGAATCTGTTTAAATGGACGAGCAACATAGTCACTTTACCAACTTCTTCATTTATTTCCACGTAACTCGTTAAATACAATTATCATCCAACAAATACACCGCCCTATTATTTGGCCGTCAATGTCAACCACAGAGTATTCAAAATAATTACATAAAACCACTCGCGGCAAAGGATATCAGAAATTATGTAGCAGTAGAGCAACGCTGAAGATTTCTCTCGTAGCTGCTTTCACGATTTCCACACTATCCATATCAACTTTCAGAAAGGAAAAGTTTGGAATGCGCGTGCTATGATGCAACGATAAATCAGTGAAAGAGCAGAACAGAATCTTCGTTGATCGATTTGAAAAGAAGAAAAAAGGCACCGTATAAATACATAAACACCGGTTCCCTCCATCGGAGATTAATTCAAAAACGTTTGACACGAAACAAAGTTGACAGCCAAACTGTCCCTTTCAACTCTATCTTTAATTAAAGGATTTACATATTCATTGGGCCGACTTGTAGGGGTTAAGTAATGTTGTAACATTTCCGACCATTAACTACCTCACGAGCTACATCTCGTTTCGACCTTGATTTTCGACCAAACGCCGTTACGTTACACAACGTTAGAAACCGTTTTCCTTCGTCATTTTATTTTTAATCCTCCAGCGATAGAAATCCCTCTGCCTTTTTGGCCACAGTGGGCCGACGAGTACGATCGATGATTTCCGTAGAGATCACGGTCGTTATTAATACCCCAAGGGTTCAGCGGCCCAAAACACGGACCCACGGCTTCCATTACGACCGCATTGGCCCTTGGAAGAATTAAGGGGCGCTCACCTATGTGGCAATGAATAGAAAAAAATTTCATCCGACTACGTTTGTATTCCGAACGATACACATTAGGGCCATTACAAACTATTTTACTCCGATACATCTATCTTTGTCGTCGTATCGCTTGTAACAAATAGCGTTTCGTTCGGTGTTTCGTAATGGAACGCGGCTGAATTAATGCGGTGAACATTATTTTGACGTCTCGTGTTTGTACTCCTTTGTAGCGTTGAATTTTTCTTCCCTTTTTTTCTCGTCGAAAATGGTTCGTAACAATTAGTCAAAAGTATTAAGGTGGATATACAATAATTCATGGAATATTTATATGATTGATGGTCTTTACGGTGGATAACGCGGGGAAGCAAATATGAAAAACAGAGATTTAAGATGAGAAATGGGAATTGTACTGCAATTAGAGTTTTATGGACAGGCTTACAGCTATTGCTAAATCTCGTTTTGGAAATTATTGAATTTCCACTATATATACACTATGCGAATAACATTTGCCATTCTTTTATATTAATACAATATCAAATTAATATATATGTTTACTTTCACTGGTAATTAATTTATACAATTCGCTTTAATTGTGCTAATTATTTCAATCACTCTCAATTCAATGATTAATTTGTATGACTCATTGTCAGTACACTGTAAAATAGTAGATGCCTATAATACATACTTATTATGAACAGAATTAGATTGTCTTAGATATTAAAACAATTTACTCAATCTTTGTCCAGGAAATATTCTGCCACGTACATACACAGAATTTTTTCTTTTCGATTCAGCAGAGAAATCCAGCACAGAACAATGGCCGCACGCCTTTATAAAATAATACGACGTGTAACAATGTAATGCGCTGTTTCTCGTCGACAGACTGAAATCGAAAGGTGTAATTTTCGATAGTACCTTGAATTACAGTGGTCTATGGTCTATGTGGCATCGAAAAAGTTCACGACAATCCCTGCAGCTAGAAATTCGTCTACGCAAGACATCGCCTCTCGAGACTGCCAGAGTCATATTAGCACATTGCCTTTCTTCTGGACATATTGCCCGACCCACTTTTTTCATGTTCACCTTCGCTTCGACCGAAATTCACGATTTGACCAAATTTATATTTTGTAAAAGTTTTGTTTTTAGGTAGTGCTTGGTGTTAAAAAGGACTTTGCTCAAAATCTGTGGGATAATTCAGATGTACATACTGCCTTTGTTTCTCTGCGGAATAGGTAGATTTATAATTGTTACCTCTCGTTTGCTTGCCCACTCAGATTATTTAATCACCCTATTTTGTTTTACTTATGTTTAATTATTAGAAATAGTCCTAGACATCTTTTTACCAATATTACTTTAGATTCGACGAGTGGAACGAATGTAATTGAATTTCTGTTTACTCATGTTTTAGTCCGGAATGAAACTGATTGTGAGTTTAATTTCTGAGTAATGTACATATACATAGCTATCTATTCGATATCAACACATAATTATGATTGTGAAATTGATTATTCAAGGATATTAAATAAAAGGAAATTCCTTGGAAAAAGAAGTAGACCAATTGGGCACAGGTTATTCTGACTACTATCTAGTATTATGTACAGTATTAAGTCCTACTTATCCTGTTACTAACTGGATACTGTACTTCTCATTATAACAGTGACATGTATGTAAAGCGACTATCTTGTCTAAATCTACTTTGCCATGCCAGAAAATCAACTTTGCCTGTTTTCTCTTCCGCTATGCACGGAGAAAGAAGCAATTGTCTTCCTTCAGAGACAAAGGCAACGTTGTGTTCATCCTATCACTAAGATTACTCTTACCTACTAACTACATATACGTAGAAATACATACTAGGAAATCGCACAATCACAAGCAAAAATAATTACATTACATTACTATATTTATATTGTATTAACAAAATTATTGCTTGCTTGTTAAGATAATTGCATTATGACTTCCAGTTGCCATCACAAGGCAGATAGTTTCTAGAATCTAAAATTTCTTCCAATTGGTATTTTGGATTTAATGATTAAATATAATAAAAAACAATCGTTAGGAGCAGATAACACAGTTGTAGATGTTTGGACAAATATAACACTACAGTTGTCATAATCAACAGTCAATACAGAAGATACTTTAAGAAAATGAACGAATCAATGAACTTTTAACCCTTTTAGTACGATGCACCTCAATAGAAAAACTCTCCGTAATAGAAGCAAAATAGGATACTAGATCGTAAGTCAGAAGTCGAACTTAATATCCCGAAGAAAAATCGAAAGAATTATGATATTAAACTAAACAAAATCAAAATACAATTATAATAAAATCAAATTATTAAACAAAAAGCTTCAAAACTTAGTTACGCAAATATTGAATAATTTATTAAACGATTCCCTGATTCCAAATTAATATTCGGAAGGCCGATAGCAATAAACTCTGCCTCGATATACCTTGACTCCAAAGTGTTCTCAGATTTCCAGCTTGAAATTAATAAATAAGTCGTAATAATCTTACCGTGTAAATATATCTTAAAATTACTCGACATTACACGAATGCACCAGCCTCCCTCGTTTCTGCGTTCCCTTGCACCCCCGTTTGCACCCCCGTTCGTTCCCGAAATCGTCTCTCCCATAAATAAAACATGAATTTCGATACCAGCCGCATCATTAGCCGTCGTTCGGTGTAGCATCGATTCCTGCCTTCGTTATTGGCCCCGCGTCTTCGTCTGTACGGTACGTTTGTCCCCGATAATTGACGACTTCATGTCGAATACCAGCGCCGTTCAATATCGGTGGTCCCGTTCATTCTCCGTGGCATTATCCACCTCGAGCATCTCCGACTCCGTTCCTGCGTGGGCGTATCCGTTACATTGAGCACCCCGTGAAAGTGCACGGTGGATAATGCATCTTCCGATAAGCGATGCCCCCGCGAAAAAGGAACCGATAGATCGCCTCCTCGGAGAGGTCTCAACGAGGGGGTTCGTTATGAGGAACGTGATTCCTGATCGGATTAATTTTGGTCCTCGAGCAACCACGTAATGGCGAATAATTGAATAAATTGAAATAAAAGACTTGGCGGATCTTGTAATGGCGCTGGCCTGATTGTATAGAGGACAGCTGGTTACTTATTCGAAAATCGACGGATGTGTAGTGTAAATTCGGTGGGAAATAGAGTGATCTTATTTTTGTTTACGTATGGGGTAAAGAATTCTTAATTAACACATTGGCGACGGATGACGCGTATACGCGTCATTTTTGAACTGTATTCCAAATCCCCCGTCGCCAATGTGTTAATTTAGTGACATTTTTGATGATGTGTTTTTAGTTGTTTCAAGGGGATTATTTTAGAAGTAGCAGAGTTAGAAGACAGATATACATATGTATTGCATAGTTGAATTTATTTATTTATCGCGTTACGCGTTTGCAAGTGATTGCGTTCACGTTACATTTATACTGTTCCGTATGTAAGATAATCGAATGAGAGGGTAGTAGTCTCTATCTCGATTAGGTATTACTTATTACAATGATTTTGTAGGCGTGTATATGTTAAAAGGTGTTCTATTTATTAAAACTGTCCTCTCTCGACCGTGGTCTATACAAGAATGCCTTTCCTTGGCAAAAGCGTCGTTTTAACCATTTTAGGGCTCGCCCCAAATGAAAGCTACGCTTGACCAAGACAGCGTGCATCTTGCAATCATCTTGTGCATCTTGTTAGAAATGCACATGGCCCGCCTCGGCCGTTCCTGTACCTCGAATATTCTAACACGTATGGAACAGTCTTGCTACTTTTATACAAATACGGTGATATAAAGATCTTTCAATTGGCACTTAGTATCCACGTATGTTACGTTAGAAAACGCTGCACAGATGTTCGTTGGCATTGAGCTATTAAATTTTGTCACAATCGATCGTCTCATTACGTTTGTCTGAAACTCTGATACATAAATCTGTGTCCTCGTGCACGCTACCTGAAATAGATCGTGTAACTGTCCATCGATGTACTGTGATTTCGAAATGAAATGACTCGGTTGTAACATAGATACAGATCGGGGAAGTGGTCATGAACAGTTCATTGATTTTGGACGCAGGCTAATATATACCAGCGGGTACATATTTCTCCACATCGTCTACAGGAACCTCATATGTAACCAAAATGGAATGTGATTTTCTATTTCGTGATTTATGGTGGGCAGGAGATAAAAATAGTCACGGTTGCTGTAATATTTCTGACAGTTACCTAGCTTTTGCAATGATTATTTTTAGTTATCGAACTGGCATTAATATAATTAATTATTTTTGCTGCATGACAGAAACTTGCTTTCCCATATGCGATTGTAAAAGATATTCTACTATGTAATCCTTAACATCTGTGCACTATTAACTTTTAATATTAACTTGTTATAGCTGAACTTATTATAGCTACTAGGCAATTATGTAAAATTTTACATAAATCCTACTTATCTATGAAGGACACATTTATGTTTCCATTTGTGAGATGTTTTCTCGTTACACGTAGAAACTTCTCAGCTGAAATAAAAGTCTTGGCAACATCGTATCTATCTTGTACAGATGTAATGATCCGTCGATACATCTTCCAATATTAAGTAGACGCGTTAAATAACGAACAGTATATTGATGCAATTACACCCAGAGAAAGAGCTATCGACATTTAAAGTCAATCTGGTCGTGCAACTTCGATCGTAACATTTTTATGGGAACTCACAATTTTGTCGTGCAAATATCAAAGAACGATGCAGATGTTTTCTTTTAGAAAAAGTTTCATACTAAAACGGATGTTTTTAATCGAGCAAAATAATTGCAGCAGAATGGCAATGCAAATAGCTTTCAATTGGTTGCTGACTTACCAAGAATGTATCAAAACTTCTGAATAAACCCTTTTCTATATTATTTTCCTTTTTTTATGAAACCAAGGACATTTCATATATTTCTTCAAAATAGTATATCATTTTTTTACAATATCGATCATATTATTATCTGTATTCATTAAAATAATGATAATATTGGAATCGCAAAGAAACCAAATTCAGAAACGATTCTAAAATGTCTACAACAACACGTCCATGCTTCGCCGATACAAATTAAATAATACGTTCTATTTAAACAACAATTGTCCGAATAAACAAACTCTATTCACATTAACCAACATCAGAAGGGCTCGTTACCTTACGAACTCACTAGAAACAAGCAGAATATCCAGACTGCGAGACAGAAATTCTGGTAAGCAACATAAAACGAAAGGTTTTAATAACATTTAATCAACATATTTACATTTCTGTGTGGAACAGAAAATTATTATCCACGGGTCGGGACAGTCGGCGTAAAACAATTCCCAAAGAGCCTCCATACTGTAGCCATCGACAGCGCGAGACGCGTTAAGAAAAGTAGTAAAACACCTGGAAATCCCTGATAAACGTACATGGATAACGGAATTCTATGTAACACGATATCATGCTCATTTTCGTGTACGATATTCAACAGCCTCGGTACCCGGAACCAAATGAAACAAACACGAGTTGTTCACGATCCACGCATTCGCACAGTTTCGTCGCCGAGAGGAATAGCCTGGGCGAACAAGTTTCCATATTACCCACTTTCCACCCGTTATCGTTCCGCGATTCCTCCGCCACGAGAGAGCGTACGAAAAATTTCATTTGCCACCACTTGATCCGACAACCGACCCGTCGTCCATTCGGTTTCTCCGCTTGAAACTCGCCTAAAGTCCCATGGTGCTTGTACAACACATGCGTGCACAAGTAGGTGTGCAGTTTACCCGCTAGTAGTTAGAGAAGATTGAACTCGATGGGATCGGCGGATCGACGTTGGAAAAGTGGGGGGAAAACAACGGTGACAAATGGTCGTGGAAGTGGGCGATGGATGTGTCAATTTTTAACGAGAGGAAAATTCACTGGATTCGTGTTGCGAACGATTATATTCATTTTGATCGTCTTCGTGGGCGATGGATATCATTTTTCTGGGAGCTTTTGTTTTATGGAAGTACTTGGGTAGACGCGTTGACATTAGGGTTGTTTAATAAACGATTTATGACACGTGGATGTTAATTTAGTGATGCGCAATGCTGCGTATGATTTTTATGTAACGAGGCGCTAAATCAGCATTCATTTTAATAGACGTTTCTGTATTTTTGATGAACCGTGACTGTGGAAGTAAATGCACAAGACGCCAGTTCTGGTGTCTAGTTAGGATTAGTTATATAATGTTCGTCTGTTAGATAAATCTTTCGTACAACTTAGTACATCGACTAGTTTTCCTGCATAATTTCTATTCATCTTCTGGTAAACTACTTTAGCGTCTTCTTAAAGAAAATTTATCATGCGGATATTGCCCAGTATTTTCATTTTGATCAGAAAACTTGACGCATAATTACCGATATTCAGAGACGTAATAATAGCTATTAGTATTATTAATCGAATTAATCAATTCGATACGCAAAACTAAAATACGTATACTGCTTGAAATAATTTCAGAAGATTATTGTTGAAATAATAAATTGAATAACTTTAGTCTCCTCAAGTTTCTTCATAATTTCTATTATATCTTCTTATCGTCGTACAATTATAATATACTTTGTGCTGAATAATAATTTCTCCATATATCATCTTGTAACCAGGCGATATGTTAAAAACAAAAATACCTGGCAGCCTAAAAATACATTTAAACAAAACATAAAGTAAAGGCAAATACATCATAATATATTACAGTATTATATTTTAATATTACAATTTTGTTCTACAATCTAATATTTCTTATATTATAATTATTGCTGTATCATAATATTCATAATTTCCCCCAACCAACATACGCACGATGCAAAATCATTCTCTAAAACAAAATCGCTTCAACTCCAACAAAAGTCTGACCAATTTCTTTCTTTCTTTCCGCGTACCGAACTCGCATTGCGCGCTCAATGGCAAAGATAACGGGCCGTGCGTTTCGATGGGACCCTGGTTCAATTGAAAATAAATAACGCAATGATAATGAGCTCTCTCGAACGCCGTTTATAGGCCGTCTGGCCTGCGTGGGTCGTTCTCTCCTTACGCAACCGCGAAACGGCCGATGGCCCTTTGTGCACGAGTTCCCCCAGCCAACCAGTGGAATCTCGATCTTGGATCAATGTACTCCATCCTACGCCATATTTAGAACAAATAACACGGCACCAAACGTCACGGGGGTGTCCTTTCTTCGATTCTTTTCCGGATATAACATTCTATGTCCGACCTAGGCGACTCGCGGTTAAATATCAATTATCTCGAGGTCGATCGATGCTTAAAGAACGCTCCCTTGCTTTTGCTTTGGGTCGCTGACTGGTCTTCGACGCGTCTAAAAATCGATTGCGCGAAAAAGTGAGAAGCTAGACGGTGCAATGGACACAAAGAAAATTTAACTTCCAACTACGGTTTTTCAAGAGGTTTCATTAACACTTAGACTATGATCTTGACAGTAGAGTTTTCTTGGATGATCCGAGCTCGTGAGTAAAGGAACTCTGGGTTTTTAAAGGGTGTTGGAAATGATGTAATATGGATGCTGAGGGCGAATTCCAAAGGACTGCGGATGAGTAAGGATCATAGGGCTGTATTACGAGGTATTTAGGAAGCGGAGATGCGATAAGGTTACTCGATACAGTGTTTGCAACGACGGAGGTTTAAAAATATTTTTGTTCATGAATCCTTCGGTGACTAGAAGATAGTAAGACTAACACAGATATATATATCATAAAACTAATACAGATACATTGGAGCCGAATACATTACAACGGTATAGAATTTCATTGAACAATCGATACACCTGCGATGAACTAAAACCACCGAAACACATTGCCAGTTCATTCACCCGCGCGAAGATTAAATGGATACATAATAAATATCTGCGTTCAACGGTAAATGGAGCATCGCCTGAATTTTCTCCACTTTCCCATTAGCGGTCGGCCATCTGCAATATCTCGGTCTTCCCGTGTCATAAACGTCCACACTTGGAAGAAGTGATCGCCGTAAAAGTTGGAATTATGTATTACTTTTTTATTTATGAATACAGCCCCTGCCAAAAGTACGAAGTCGTTAAACCGTGATCTCCGCTGGAAGCCCTCGTTGAGTCAGCTCGGACTAATTATCAGCCAGGAGGATCTTCCTTCGACGAAGGGACGAACAGTCCTGCGACTGATATAATGGGTGGTTCGTACGAAAACGCGTCACCCTATATGTATACGTGTAGGCAGGTTGGCTATGCACCAACGATCGCGGGAGCAACGCTGGAGCTGGCATAGCCGAGGGCGGAGTTGCAAGTTGCAACTCTCAGAGAAATTTCTACACTCGATCTGTGTTTCCACCATGACCACAGTGCAGTGGCGTTGCAATTGTGGCTCCGGGGATCGAAGCGGAGATTCGACACGGAGAATCGTGGATAACGATGGAAAATCGGAATGATTTATCGGACGGAGCAGGGTGACGTTAAGTGGGGCTATTGTGCGAGCTGGTTGAACGACAGGGGGTGCGATTAGATTTGTATTGTTCCGGAACTTTATTTAATATAGCGGGGTAATAATCGTTCGGCGGTTCTCTTTCGAGATATCGTTATATTTATTTTGAAATTTACTTGACTTTTTTTCGCTTCTACGTTGTCTATCAGGTTGACATAGTTGACAATGTTCTATCAGATTGTAAATTTTCAGATATGTTTCTTTTGCCAGTTCAAATTGGAAATCATATATCCAAGTATCAGTGAAAGATGTTCAACTATTACATTGAACATCGCAAGACTGCATGACACAGCTATTAAAGCCGGAAAATAACACAGCAATATATACTTTCAACTTGAAAATAGAATAAATTACAATCTATATCCTATCGAAGAGTCAGAACTTGAAGTTCTAATTCAATTACCACATTTGAATTTTATCCATCCCCTTCTATCCTACCAGCACCGAAACACTTCTTCAAAAATAACACTCGCTTTAGAATCTCAGATCCTGAATTTCAAACTTCTATTTTTATCATCGCGTGTCTGCGGTCCATTTAATTTTTACTCGCGCCATTGAACCCTAAGGAATCAACAATTTCCCTCGACCTTCTCAAATAAAATATCTCCACATTCGGCTACTCCAAATATCGAATTCAATTGGACAGCACGAACGCAGCACTTTGGTCGTTAGAAAAACCACAGTGCGATACCATCGCAATATCAACGATTACAATTTGAATAATAAAGAAAAGGAACGAGACAGAATGAGACGCGAAGAACAGTCCGCTGAAAGGAGTTGTTAATGCGACACCGATCGTTCGTTGTAAAAAAAACTTTCCACGAGACTGCTACAAGCCGAGGTGCAATGCTACAACGTTCTATGCAACAGCCTGGGGCGTTTCAATGGCCAAGTACCAGACTAGGCTGGACCAGTCTCGACTATTATAGCAATGGAAGATGAAGCAGCGACTGGATACACTGACCCAGTGTTTCGAGCGTTGCAAGGGGAAGTCCGGTGCAGCTTAACTCATGCAACTGGCACAATGCACGCAAGAAAATCATTTGCTCGCCGTAGTAAAAGTTCATTTAACCCAATACGATTTGTGCCTGGGATTATGACGGTGGTCTGAGTTAAAAGTAAAATGATAATGATCTGATCACTAGTCTGTGTTTTATCGCAATACTTGGAAAACGAATTGGTGGTTGTGTTTTTAGATGGAATGCAGTGGGTGGTTACTCTTTAAATTGTAACAACAAGTACATGTCGCGGAGGTCATTTTCATGATCATTGGCATTATTTTGTCGGTATGAAGTTTTAAATTCACCGGTGTGGTTACGCTGACAGCAGCTCTAACAACAAAATCATCGTACACGCTCGTTAAAAAACAAATTGCCAGGTCTCGTGTACCTCAATATCGAATTAACATCAAAGAAGAAATAATAAAGTTACAGAGGCTCCGAATCTTTTCCCACAAATTTCAATATCATATTTCTGGTATCATACAACTTATACGGGGAAGGAAAATAAATAGCGTGTAAACAATATTTCGAGTTGAAAGAGTAGAATAAATGAGAAATTGATCATCGTCAACCGTCTTTATTACGAATATAATTTACAGAAACGCAGATTCACAGAAACCAATCGTTCATTTCCAAGCATGCATCCGGTGCATCGTGCTCAGAAGGTGGAAATAAATCGCGTAAACTGAAATGTCAAAGTGCTACCGGGAGGCTAGTCAGCCATTCTGGCTGTCTGCTTTACGACGCTGCAACAACAATAGCGATCCTTAGCGTCATGTCACCGAGAAATTACTACGCGTCGATTGTCGTACGGTAATGGTCGTTGTAATCGACTCCCTGATGCGTGTATTAGGCGTGTGATTTTCATCTGCACGAATAGTGGTCAGATTGAAGGGTTTAAAAAGAAAAGAAGCGTTGGTTGTGAGAATATTACCGTTGCTCGAATAATCAAAATAATTGGCAACCCCCTCAAATTTAATAGCGGCTAATGAGAAAAAGTGAGTGTTCCAAACGAAAGGTTCGACGAAGGTGTTTAAATTTCTTTAGGCTTAAAGTTATTAAAATGCGGGAATTTATTTAATTTTTATTTATTTACAACCTTTCCCCTGTTTCGTTGTTCTGTAGATTTCTTAAACGCGTTAATTATCATTTTCGCTTTCCTCGTTGCCAATGAAATTTATTAGATTTAATAAGAATTTGAATTTGTTACATGGTTTTACTAGATTTAATGAAATATTTATATTCTTGTTTTAGAATTGTCCTTCCTTCTGAATTAAAATATTAGAATTCTCATATTGTAATAAGTATCCTACGAATTATAAGAGAAACATTACTCAGGATTTTTCCCATATTGCGATACGTTAAACCACGATTTATGGGAATAATTTATTATGAACCTAATGTCTCGACCATTCATGTACCTCCGTACTCGATGGGTAAAAACCTTAAACATGATATAATTAAGGAACTCGAGAGTGGTAGAAGAACAACTACACAACGTTGCCAAAGAAACGCCGCGTCTGTAAATCAATTACAGTCATCAAAGAACGGAAACGTGCTATTGAACAGTATGTACAACAGGCGATATGATTAAATACCTCTGTACACATACCGGAAAACATTAACGATGCCAAAAAATAACATCTGTAATTCTTTCCTAATGAATCGAACAATCTAAATGAAAAAATATGTGCAATGCAATATAATACAAATGCAATTTAAATATAATATTATAACTTGGCGTTTACATTTATGCTGTACACTGCATAATTGTATATTCGTATATTAATTTTTACTAACTATTTTCTGTTAAATATATTCGATTTCGAAGGCAGTGCTACAAAAATCTTCTAAATTAAATATTAGATGTGCATAAATATATGAAAATAGTTTTAGAATAGCTTCAAAAGTATATATAATTGTTTCTCTAATGGACCATTCCCATTAATTTATTAGATTCGAAATTTCTCCACGTTATATATCTACACTTACGACCACAATTTTATAAGTACTTTCTTAATTTCACGAATATTGTTATCATGAAAATTCGTAGTACTCCAAATTCAATGGTCAGGAGTTATAAATTCGTAGCCACAGATTTCTCTCTCGCAATAAACAATTTGAAGTCACTCAAACGTGAAAACGAACAGCGCATAAAGGGTTAAATCCCAAAAACGGACATGAATATATTGTACTAGCCAACTTCCCAAGGGTAATCTAATAATCTCCAGTCCCTCCCGTGATAGATGATAAGTGACAAATCTTTCATTCCCATAAAATCCAGCATTCAATGAACCCTGCCAGGATACAGCACACGACCCTGAATGCCCCTTAATGACGTATTTTCTGCGCCAGTTGCCACATCTCGATCACGCGAAAACACGCGAGTTACGGCTTAATCAGTCTCGCCGTTGGAAAATTGCGGCCGAACTCGCATGCAATTCCATCGACGCGAAACCTCCGGTCTCTGTTTCGCAATTTCGTTCCCCTATTCACGAAACCGAGTCGCGTCCAGCGTGCTTCGACGTTCACGTGACTCCGTTCTCAGTCCTTTTTGGGTTCAAGCTTGGCCAAAGGATCAAATTGAGGGATGATTGTTTGATATTTAAACGAAGAGGACACTGTACGGAATGCAACGGGTGGATATTTTGTTATTCTTTTTGGAAAAATTATTTGATCGTCTGCGAATTATTCTGATTGCGGGTTACTCTTCGATCGAAGCAGTAATGGGGGACAATAGTGCGAAAAAATCGCTGAAGTCAGAGAAATGAAAGTAACCCTTGAAAAATATCTAGTAGTTTATTAGTGGCAGCAATGGAACGCGATAAAAAATATCGTTTCAGGTATGCAAATATAGGTGAAGGATTTATTATTAAACTCTTGCACTTGTTGCCTGCGATAATAATTTATTGCACGAATGCTCCCGGGGCCTTTATACTATCGATACTCGCAACAAGTGCTTTCCAACGCCCATAGATACGGCTGATTTTCTTTCAATTTTCCCGCCAGACAAATACGTCGCGCGCATTCCCCCGTAGTTCCGTTTGCGTTTCAACTATCGTAGCACAACCGACACGTTCTATCGTACCAAAAATAAATTGCGAGAGTAACGAAGAATGTAATTGAAAATAGGCGATGGGTTCTTCGTTGCCGTCGTGCCCGCCAGGAACACGAGACTCTCTTTAGCCACGTTTTATTTATACGTTGCCCTTTGACCCCTCCGTGTTTCGACAGCTATGGCAAAAAGCGTTAATGCCTAGTCGAATGGAGCGGAATCGAGACACGTCGAGCCGCTATTTAACCAACTATCGCGACACCGCTTATGCTCGTCGATAGTTCACGGTCGCCAAATCGCCACGATCTACGTGTACCCCGGTGTGTGCACATAATCGATTAAGATACCGCGATTAATTCAGTTATCGCGGCAGTCCAAGTTAATATAGGCATCGACGAACGTCGAAGAAGGCCGGAGAACGGTTCGAAACGGATAAAAAGACGGAAACGAAGGAAAGACGAATTAACTAGCGATCGTGTCTGAGGACCGGGATCGTTATCGACTTGGTTCCTTTTTTAATCATTCTTGACACCTCGAGGCAGAAATTGAGAAGCATTTTTCCGCGCGTGGAAATTATCGATTAAAGGTGTGAACTCGCTGGGATTTTCTACCGCGTTAATTTATATACATATAACTGCAGATATGGGTGGTGTTGTTCGTGATATATCGTTTGGATCTGTCTCGTTTCTGTTTTTTTTAAAGAGACGGCGGACAAATGCGGTCGACCGATCCAACTGGTATAATTTTCTGGTTTTATGGGAATTCGTGTATCCTGAGCGCACGAACGATGTTTATCTAATTGTAAGGTGAACGCTTGATAAGGAAAGTAATGGCAACGTTTGAGGCTTTACCTGTGTCGTAAGGCACTGTGTCCCTTTTGCAATGCTTGATAATAGATGATCGTTGTGTATCGAATTAAACATAACTGCTAAACATACGCGTTGTCATTTCTTCTAAAGTTAACAAGCAGTTTTTCATTAATAAACGGAATTATGCATATTATGCCTTTAAATATTCTACCTTACAAACAATAGGAATATTAACACATTGGCGACGGATGACGCGTATACGCGTCATTTTTGAACTGTATTCGAAATCTCCCGTCGCCAATGTGTTAATATGTACTGTATATAATACAGCAGCCCTTAGTAATCCTATCAAGCGCATACGACTAACAAGAAAGGTTGGGCGATCCGAAGATTTAGAAATGTATGAAACTTTGCATACAAGTAGAATATATCATCCGTAATGCAACTCTGTTTTCCGTTCGTGCCATAATTCGGTTTTAAGGGGTGAAATTAGCCCTTGAAGTAAATTCAGAATGATCCTTTTCGTAAAATATCTCAACAACGATGAGGGAATTCAAACAAAATTCTAAACAAAACTTGCAGCACTTTATTGTGTTTACAAGACAGCGTAAACAAATGGTTGAAGAAAAAGGGAACGGAAAAAGGGTTGTACTACGGATAACATACTGTGCTTGTATGCAAAGTTTCATACATTTCTGAATCCCCGGATTGCCTAACCTTCTTTGTAAGTGAAGATACAAAATAAAAATACAGTGACATTGGCCAGAAAAAACCTTGCTTCTACATACAATACAGTTAACGCACAGGTTTCACACTCGCATTCGCAAAACCCTCAATCAGGTCTGAGTTATTATTATTTTACAAATCGTCGAGTGTCGCTGCGTTCTAAGCAGAAGCTCGTCGACTTTTCCTCCGCCAAACCGACACGCCGAAGAGAAATACTCGGCTTCCATTTTACCTGGTGACGCTTTTTGCGGCCGATCATTAACTACATTGTGGCCAGTTTTCGATACGCGCAAGGGAAAGTCTCGGCTCGTGGAATCCCGGGAGCGGTAACGTTGAAATCGTGAATCGAAGAAGAAGTCACGAAGTACGTACATAGTCTGCAGCCACGACTTTCTCGATCGCGCGCATTCAGCGTCTATTTCGAAGCCGGCAAGCGGAATCTGCGACGGCAGAAAAACGGATCCGTCACATTTTACCGCAGGCGACCGACGATTTTCGTCGATCGAACGTGGACTAGCCGGTTTCCAGCGAGCCAGGACGACAAAACGTACGACTGCTCTTTTTTCGCGACTCGTCCAGGAAATTTTTCGACTATTTACGCCTCGACCGTCTTGCTTAATTATGTAACGCCGACTTTCTGATCGTACTCGCGACCACACGTACCGCACAATCCTGCTTCTGGGTTCAAATATGGCCGAGGCTAATTTGTTCACTTCTCTATTGGAATCATCTTAGAGTTTGCTTTTGTTTAAGATACGGTTGAAGGAGACTTCGGTTGGTCAATACATGAGCCGTATTTTATTTACTTTAACTTTTTATATTGAAGATAAATTTCCTCAGTTTTGTCTTAAGCGGTTCATTTTATTGAATTTACTGATAAGTTGGTTATGAGCTTTCCGATTCCTTTGTTTTAGATTACATGCTTTTAATCTCTGCTACTGCCCCCAAAGAAGTATTTATTTACCGGAGAAATTTTAATGCCGAAGGACTGCTTATTATCGTACTCTTTAAAGAGTTACATCGAAGCTTTGATACTGTTTGATAAGCTTTCACGTGTCCCTTTGTGATTAATTTCTTTGCGGCTATTACATGTAATATTTTGTATAATATTCTACGCGCCCGATAACTCTGATATCGCTGAACCAAGAGTACATCGACCCCCCTTCAAAATTAATATTCATCGGAATGTACAGGAATACGCTTATTTCTGAATTTAAAAGCTTTATGCATCGAATATTACCTATAAATCGAGACAGCTAGATGGTTTACAGCCGCACTTTTCGAAATGCAAATACACGTTCGATAACTGGACACAGCTTAACACGAAATCGTTATCCAAGATTTTGGGTCAATGGCAAATGTCACAGACACCAAATGGTTCGTCGACCTTAACCAACCTAGATCCACGAATACGGCAAGATAGCTTAACACGTTGAGTTATTAGCACATTGACCCGCGGTAACATAACCGTAAGTTATGTTAATTCCATTTCGGACACGAGACTTCCAGGCGAGATGCATTCGAAACCTAACTGTAACGGGTTACCAAAAACTCGAGAGTAAAATTCTGCTACAATAAAATCGACAACGGTATGAACTTCGTTTAGGTGAAAAGGTAAAATCATCGAGATATGAAGCGTCGAGAGAAACGTGCAGAATTCATCTCGCAAACCCTGTGCCTCAAAATTCATCTAACCCTTGAGTATTCTATTGTTCTCGCGTCTCTTCGCGGCTGATTCGCATATCCAATACCATCGCAAGGAACCGTCGCTCAAGCAGATACGAATCGACGCGATTACACGGGCCTCGATCCGCAGCATCGGGAACCATCGAGATTAAAAGTAATATAGAGGGGATTAAGCAGCGCCGTTCAACCTGCCGTCGCGACTGTCAAATACGATTATCGAACCAGACGCAATCAATTTATCGCTTGACCGATTTCTGCCGTGCACGAGACGCGGCATAATTCATCCACCACCCCCGTTAATTGCGCAACCATTTTCGTTCGGACGCACTAATTCATACGTGCGCCCTGTGTGCGTACACGGGCGACTTTCTTGGCCATCGTCAAGCGGCACGGGACACGTTTCATTGCCCGTTTAATAATGTTGTCCTGATATATGATAGAGATACGGATGTTCGACGTGCACGTGCGCCACCCGGCTGTTAACGATATATCGATTTTTACAGTGACAGAAACGGAAATGACCGCGTACAGTGCGGTGGTGTGATCGATTTGTTTTATTCAATTTACGACGTGCCTCTATTTATTTTTCAGGTGAATCTTGATGTTCGAAATTGTAGATGGCAATTGTTCTGATTTCAGGTGGGTACATTGGGCATGGTTATCGGGAGAACTCAAGGTTCTACCATTTATGGTGCTTCAAGGTATTCGTCTTTCTTCTTCTTCTTCTTTTTTTGAACACGGGTGATCGATATATTTTATCCGGATTTTCTTGGAATGATTGTTAAATTAGTTCATCGGGGGTATTTCTATTATTTTTTTTTATTTACAGCAGATTATTTCTAGTATGTAAACTTTTTTTTCTACTAGACACTTTTGCAGAGTAATTCGAGAAATTATCAGTCGATCCTGAAACAGAGTTCGAACGATGAATCTCGTATTATAAAATCGCTCCATCATTCCTTTAATACGTTGCTCAAAATTATTTCACAAAACCAGTCTAGAGAACTAAACTAATTATATTTGAACTGAGACAATATTATAATATTGAAAGGACCATTCTCCAAATAGAATCACGTCTTCGTGTCCAATCTAACATATTTCTTCACACTATTTCCCATCGAAAGCGAGTACATACCTCGGTTAAACGAAAAGTCGTACGGTGTATTTCGTCAGTGTTGAGAGCAAACATCCAACTATTACATTCTCGAGAAAGGCTGACTTTAGCCGGAACATTATAACCAGAGACTAATCATACGTGTTCGAGATTACAGTAATTCTTACTCGCCATTCTTCCATTAAAACGTGCGTCGCGTTTCATCGCCTGCCCCCCGATTATTAAATAGACCGTTTAACAAAAAAATGTAATAAAATGTGCAAGTAATCAATTGCGCGCAACACTGGCGTACAAGTACGCATAATAGGTGCACGATTCCTTCACGTAACTGGCGAAGAAAGCGTGGGTCGATGTTTTACCCTGCGGCGTTATTTGATTAATCCCACGCAGAGTCAATTAAAGATACATTCTGGAGTTTCGACAACCTTGCGTTGTTGTAAGCCAGCCACGAAGCCTACGTAAATAACTATCGATGGATAGGTTGGTTGAAACAGTGTGACAAATCGTGGCACGTAATTCTGAGACCCGAATGTAAAAGTAACTAACCCTACTCCTTACGACCTCTTGTTTAACGCCAGTGAAACTTGGGAATTAATTAATGGAACAATGTTTTTGTAGTAAGATTTTTGTTTCTCGACTAATGAAACCAGGTGTTGGTCAACCGCCATTGCGTTACATAGAGTTTCGATGAGCGGAAATTTAGTTATAGAAATTCAATTTATTTATTATAATATACTGTCAATTATTCAGCACTTTTTAGTAGAATATATTTCGATATTTCAGTGACGAGTTAATTAAGTGTAACGAAAAGGTAGTTTTGAAAACCGCGGGTATAAAATTCACCTTGATATTCGATCTAGTTTTTCGAGAGTGTTATGTTCAATTGAAACGTTAGAAATGATTCAAAGTTAAGTTACGCAGTCTGTAATCATTTGTATGGTTGAAACTTTGTTATACAAATTGAAGGAGAGGGCACTTTTAGTTCCGAGGAACTTACGTTCGAAGTACAAAATATTATGATATACATGTATGTACCACAGAAACACCTTCGTGTCGTTCATTTCCTGGCTTCCTCTCGTTGGCGTTGTTTGCTTACCACCAATGGCGGATCCATTTAACTGTTTCGCTACTAACCCGACCATCATAGCGGTCTACCACAGATTTAATTTCTACGCTCGAATATGGACCGCGATTGACAAAACTTATGTTCGAGTATTTAATTTTCGATAATTCTTAAAGGATGACTTGCATTAGAAAAATAATGGAAATGACATTTCTTGTCACGGTGAAATTGAAGTAGCCAGGTAGTACATTTATTATTATAATGTTATTCCATAGAAAAGGAAAGAGTTAAACGTTGATAAATATTTATAAAGGCTGTCGAGACAAATTAAAATAAATTAATTGAAACGCTGACTGTTTACGCGGCATCTGCGATGAAAAAAAAAAGACACCGACGGAAAGAAGAAATCGCGGCTTACTCGTGAAATGAACGTACGTTAATTACGCCCGCAGAGGCGGAGGTAAATGATTGTTAAAATGAAAATAAAACACCGATGCACCGGCGCGGCGTGTATTTCTGCGTTTCAGTGAACAACATTTACGAGCCTCACTGATTTTGTTCCATGTTCACACCGGATTAGAATTCATAGACTTTTTGCTAGTCCCCTCAGATTTAATTACGCCATCTCGGACGTTCTTTTGCAATTTTAGAGGCAGTAAACGTTCGTTCGCTTATAGATCGACCGGTGGAAAAAGGATCGAACATCTTGTCAGTCGCCATTGTGCGTCTGCTTCGAAGTACAGTACGAGGATCATCTTCAAGTTGAAATATTCATGATGCACTTTGTTTAAAATACGACGAGATAAACAGCCGGATCGGATAGCTATTACAGTTTTTGCCCCCGCTGTATATTCCTCGAGAGTAATATTTATTTGATGTTACGTGCAAGTTATTTATTGTCAATTATAATACGTAATCAGGTCATAGAAACGAAAATCAATCGGATCGTTTACTAAACATTACTCGTGCCACAGTTATTTTAAAATTGAGTAAAGTTTATAGTATCGTAATATTAATTAAGTCTCGATGCAATTTAAGAAATCTACATGCCACATCTGTGTACGTTTCACTTTAAACCTTTAGCAGCCGACGATACTCTGTAGCGTGTCCCATTTATTGCGTTAAAACGCTGCCGCACAAATTATTTATAGTCGAAACATGTTCGATATGTTTCGAAATATTTGGAATTAAAAGTTTTGTTAAAATTCAAGCCTCACACAGTTAATTCACTACCCATCGCTTAATCTACTTTACGCGTATCACTTCGAATCAGCCACTTACTCTATAGGCCTAAGCGACGCACGATATTCCCACAATTAATTAATCAACGAAAAACCGTGCATATTAAATAAAATTCGAACGAATTCACACGCAACAGACAGGCACCGTTACTCCGCCATTTACCGCGCATCCATTCATGATCCGGATAATTGCAAATAATGAAAATACTTCCCCAGGCATTCCGTCCGCCGGCAAACCTCGAATCATTAATTAATTGAAAGTGCACCGCAATCCAGGCGTACGCTGCGAACTGTTCCCCGCTTAGCTACGAACGCAGCCACGCTGGCACGTTACGAAAACCTATTTAGAGATAATAAACGATAGGTAGGCGGCGAGCGCGGGATTCACTGCGATACTTAACATTAATAACAAATAATTCAACGTCGGTGCCGCCATAAATCCAGTCCAGTTTCCACATCCCGTGCGCACGCGTTGCACCGTAAAGACATCCTAGAAACAGGATGCACGTCTCGCTCGTTCCACGTTTAGTGTCATGAGAGCGTGTCGCAATAATCCCCATGAAATTTTCCTCTCGATTTCGTTTTTCTGCCCGTCCACGATGACTTTCCATCGCGGCACGCGAATATCGAAAGAGAGTTAGGCCCCGCGATAGCAGGCCGCGCAGGGGCCCGACCCAGATTTTTCTTTTTGCCCCGCTCGGCTAGATTGCCGATAATGATTAAATCGCCGCGCTAGTTTCGCGGAACGGTCAGCGGCCACAGAGAGACAGCCGATCTCCTTTGCAACCGGGTCTCTCTCCACCTATACGCGCGTACCTTGGGCGATTGTTACAGGTACACAAAGCAGTGTGGAAATGGTTACGTGCGCGGACAGTGTACAGGGTGGTCGATGAAACTGAACCGAGTCGTACGGATATTTGCACGCTGTGCTGTCTTTTCGTTGATTTCGTCGTAACAATGGTGTTTGTTTGATTCTTCTTTCCGGTTCTTCTTCTGCGTAACCATTGAACACGTTTATTGTACATATATAGAAGCACAGGTAGTTTTATAAGTATTGGAACACTCGCACTGGTATTGACTGACGAGTTTTAGGCTTTCTTATTTTATTATTATATAAATGTACGCGTGTTGAAATTATACACGAAATTGACTTAACAAGAGATTGATTAGTGTGTAGTGAATTATTGAAATTCTAAATTAAACTCCGTCACCGCTGTTGCACGCGGTGAAAATATTTTATCGCTGAAAGTTGACGGTTTTTTTAACTTTGCTTCAACTTCGGTCAACTCAGAGATACTACGTATGTGCTTGGAATTCGAGGTGGTCGAGTCGAAAGATCACGCAGACGCTGACGATCGTATCTCGATCGTGTACAAGGAAGAAAGGTTATCCACGAAATAAAAATTTCGTAGGACCGTTAATACGTCGCGTTATGTCGGCCATATGTTTATTGATTAATGGCAGAGTTGCATTCGGGATAGAAACATGGATAGATTAGATTAGATAGTGAATCTTCTTCATAGATGCTACAAACGGGTAGCGGAACACGATTTGTGCGATGTTTCAAAAGTTTTTCAAGCACAGGTACCAGCAACGTGCAATCTGGTGGAATTTATTGAACATCTTCCTGAATTCAAGGAATGATTGTTTATGTTATAAATATTTATTTCAATATCGGCAATTCTTTTTTTAGAAAAAGTTTTCTTACTGCGTTCAGTAATTTGAATCGTCGTGATCTGTTAGACGAGATTCATTGAATAAACGTGCAGGAACGTTTCGATCCAAGTACATAATTACAAAAACTGTGCTGCGTTAAATATTATAACATGATACATAACGAAGATAGTCAATAAACTCTCATTCGATTATATGTATTATATGTATAATATTTATATTTGGATAATTAGTACAAAAACTGTACTGTATAAAGTAATATACGATAGATAAGACAGTGAAGTTTCTATAATAATTACTCGATTATAGATATTACAAAATAGACATAATCAAATAATTCACTGATCGCTAGTCTCCTTCGTTTCTTCCTTTCAGTTCAGCAATGCATCTATGCATTTAAAACGTTCTACGCGTATTTTGGAACTATTCCACATGATCCCGATTGTGACAATGAATGAACAAGAAGCTGGGCGAATCGTGATGATTAGTCGAGGGCTGTTAAAAAATATTGGCTTCTATGAAATCACGGTTCGGCGAATCGGTTTTTAACGATACCGATATTGCCAACCGTTGCTCGGTCTCGAGCGCAGTTTCTCAATCGCCAGCACGCGAAATTTCTTAGCTGACACGAATTTATCTCCTCGTGCTTGCAACCCATTTATATCCGTCGCGCAGGCCCGCCGCAGGAAAAATGCTAGATCTCCGATTGCGAGCACGTCGCTAACTAAGGGTATTAAATATTAAAGGAGCCCTTTAACGTCCGCGTTTGCGTAAGCGCGGGTATCTTGCTTCGTCATTCTGTATTGGAATTGCTGCATAATTCCCGAATGCTGTATAATTATCGAATGAACGGATTATTTTTTCCTTCAAGTAGTTTTAATGAACAATGAAGACATGGATTTTGGAATAATTGAGGCTTTGAGGAAAGAATATTTCAATTATATTACATGTATTAACGCAATTGCATTTAGGTAGATAGTGAACTCTGCAATTTTTATTTAAATGGGTAGAAGAGAATTCATATAGATATGAGAACTAGCTGTTACCGTTTGAAGTATTGCAAGTAAAAACGTTCCACCGGTTCACGATAATATCTACAAGCGTTTAAGTGCTTGTATTTATTATAACTCGTGGCAGGAAGATCTGCACGCCATTCATACTAATCTTCGCTCATGTTTCACTAGATATCCTAAATAGATACACCTATTTCGTCAGCCTTCTAAATACAACAGAAAGTCCGCATCGCTGCAAAATCCACGTTCTTATACTAAACATGAAATACAAATGAATTAATCCGATTCAATCCAATTCAATTCAAGAAAATAAATTATCTTCGTACTGTTTTACTAAATATTGCCCGATTAAACCGACATTTTGAAAGAAACTCCATTTCCCATCTTATATACAACTATTAATGTCTCATTTCTGGCACAAGATCAATCTTTATCATTTTTCTGAACAAAAGCAGAGCTACCAGAGTAAATTGAAAACCACCCCAATTCGCCCCTACTTCATCTTGAACCAAACCCTCCCCAACGCGCCACCTAAGTAAAAGACCACCAACAAACAGAAACTTCCACATCCAAACGCCACCCATCGACCAAATACAGAGGCTCATGTAAACCATTAATCTCCATTTAACCGATCCATGTACACCGTATGTACACGCGTCCCATTAAACCATACCAGTCTGCCCCGCAATTCCCTGCCAGATAATCTGGTTCGCCATGCATTCGCGGAATTAATCCGTACGACTAGACGTGCACGAACCAACAGAGAAACCTCCGTCGGCGTATCGCGTCATATTAAATACAAATCACGAATTTCTCGCGGAAGCACGAATGAGACAGAGGCAGCAAGAAAAGAGAGATCCTTAACTGGTATACAGAACGAGCCGGTAGTTCGATGGCTGCGCGCCAAGCCCTCGACAACGCTGAGGGCAGAGAGCTGGTTGTGGCAATCACGTTTAAAGGTCTGTTTATACTGTCCGTTCAGGCCGGTCCTGACACTTCGCTACGGGCACCGTCAAACAACGACATGCTTCTTCAAATTCCGTGCAATATTTCAATAATTCGTATGGGTTGAACGTGCAGGAAAAATAAAAGGAGTCCTTCGATATTAATGTCGAACCGGACATTATAGAACCATTCCACATCACACATATCCGGTCTGGAGCAATAGTTTTTGCTTATCCCACGCTAATTTTTTGCATTACAATAGACGACTCCTTCGTTACATTTCGTGCAAACAATTGCACCGAACGCGAGAAAGTAAAAACTCCCTTCGTCTGGCAACGAGCAGGGCCGATCCGTGCACGTACGAATAGTGCAAACGGACCTTTATTCGTCCACGGTTCTAGCAGGCAGATTCTGAAGCCAGCTCATGACAGCTCCAGGCGATGTAGGCGTACGAATATCTCTCGTCTCTATTCCCCACGTTTTCCTAACACGATCGCTAGAGGAGGTTGCGCAAGCGAGCAACAACGAGGAGAACGAACGGGCAACGATGACGGCGACGTTGTCGACGGTACGTGCTCGTTTCGTTCCGTTTCTGTCGGTTGGCCACGGTAAATAGGCTAAAGGCATACCTGACTGGTATGTACCTGACACCGAGGCCGCGTTCGGTTGCAATAAAGTCGATGCTCTCTTTCCCTTTCCTCGGCTACCACTCACTCTCACGATCTATACCATCCCGTTTGGCTGACTCGCGATCCCGATGAATTAATTCTACTAACTTTGACACGGGCGATCCCTTCCATTGGAAATCGTTTAACGCGATTCGATTATCTTACATCGTTCCGTTCCACCTTTCTAGTCTTTCGCGTGGGTGTTCTTTTCGTTTAATTTTATTTCGTACAGCGGTTGGACTTCGGGGGTGAACGATGATATTTTATTGAATATTTCATTCTTGCGGGACACTTTGGGAGAAATACTTCCATTGCTCAGGGGTATTGTTTAATGTCTCGACGAGTCGGGAAGAGTAACAATTAAAGTGAGTATAATATAAAATAGAATAAAATTGTATCTCATATACCGATCGCAGCAAAAAGCTTTATACAATTTTTATTCTGATAGCGTGTACCTACCCATAGTATTATTGTATAGCAATAAATACTCGTCTAGAATTTATTCTATCTATGAACGATTTAATTTCGGGGCAACAGGAATCAGCTCATAAGCAGCGAAATAAGCATTGCAAAATGCGCACGCGAATAAAGGTAGGACGATTAAAAGAGTTTTATTGTTACTCGGGCCGAGTTCCAAAGGACGAGCACGTTTCGTACGTCATTGCTCCGCTTTCTTCGTCGCAGGTGCACACGCTCGAGAAGATAGAAGCGATAAGGCCGACGGAGCAGAGGCGTATGAAGCCGTCCGACTCGTATAAGCGCGAGATGCACTTACCGATGATCGTTTTAACTGTCGCTGTCGAGTTCGTTTAAATGGAGGGAATCAATTGGAAGAAAGGAGTTTTGCGCGACGTGTGGATATAGTGCCGGGCCGTATTGATGCGTGCATTGTGGGACTGTCAATTCGGTGGGGAAGAATCGACACTTTCCATGGTTCTCATTGTACGTTTAGGTACTTTGCGGTATATTAGCCTTATGTGGCTCGTGTTTCTTCGTTCATGTATCCCTTTTCAGCATGGGATACGTTTAACGTCGGGGATAATTATTTCCCTTTGATGATACACCCTAACTCGCTGCTCTTGTGGGACATAAATAATTCTAAATTTAAATGGATAATTTTGGTGGTCCCCATTTCTTATAATATTATGTCTGAATATTTTTCGCAGATGCCACACTTATTCTAGTATTTTGATGAAGATGGTCGTTTGAATTATTTTCTCTTCTATTTTGAGTTCTTTCTCTACAGAATTACGATTCGATTGTTACCGCCGCTTTAAATAATAAACCATTGCTCGACTTTTATTATTTAAAATCTTTCTGTACATAATATATACTGGGTCAAGGAAGACTAGGACTACGCGTTGGGCGCAGAACGCAGCTCAATTTTCGCACCAATTCACCAAGCAGCGTTTGTTGCAACTCGATATCGATCCAATGTATCGACAAGATTGTGCGAGGTGCCGTCACGCTAAACGTAATTCGATTACCCTAATATTCTTTCGACAGTCGCCAGTCGCCAGATATAAGTTTCACCGTCCAAAGGAAAGTCCTCCAAGTTTCTCACCTGACACTCTCCAATGTCGATACGCTACCCGATCGACAATTGATAACGCGACAAGTTATCATTTCATATTCAACATTTTCTACCTGGATTCGAAGCGTGGGCGCCCATAAATCTCTGTCCAAGACCAATGGCCCTCAATAGCTATACCTGATCGCCGGCCTTTCCACTCGTTTCTTTAACCTCCACGAATCAGAAGCCGTATTTCACTATCCACCGCTCGTAATTAGTATCGTAGAAGAGTTTCAGATAACGTTAAAGTGCAAACGCGTACAATAGACGCGGCGTTTATCGTATTTCAATATCTGCATCGAGTACGTTCGTACATTAGACAGTTTTTACAGCCGTTTCTTGGTAACTGTAGAAATTCATTTGTCATCTGTACAATCATCGATAGCCAACTTGTTTCGATATCGCAAGCACACGAATAATCTCGACAAGGGGGTCTTTAAATTGACATCGTCAGACAGATAACGCAGATTGTCGCTGTTATCGTGCGATTTTTATCGTATTAGAATGGCTGAACATATAACGTCTAAGCCGCGTTGAATTGCTAATAATTGTGTTTTAATTAGCATCGCATTTGCATGAAGCACGGAAATCCCACTTGTCACACTGGACGCTGTAATCTATGTAGTAAACGTTGTTTCGCGCCGGCAAGATAAAGAGAATTGAATTATACACAGACTGTATTGACCGATCAAATGTCTGTGTGGTTTTTGTTTTTTTTATGTACTTTTCATTTATCGTCAGAATACCAACAATGATGTTAGTTGTTCCTAAGTATTGTCAGCGGAATAATACTGGGCAAACCAAACAACGTAATTCGCGATGAAAGATATCGTCTGTCCAGTCTCACATATTTTCCAGACAATAAACGAACGAAATGCTTACTGGTTGAGCCACGAGGTATATACCTGACACACAGACCACATTCTACTTCACTTCCCACTCGCTCTCACGTTTTGCCCCGTAGCACGGGTGATTTAATAATTGGAGTCGTTCGAGATTGAGAGGGTTCTCACTTATTGGCTGCTCTAAAATCTGCCCCAGAATATAATTGGTGTCGAGACTACAAAAGGCAACTTGTCGCGAGTCGATTGATCTTTCCATTAGTTGCACTTACTATCAGGGTGCACGTTAAAAACGGGACGAAGAGATGGAGGAGAGCAAGGAGAGTTATGAAACCACTCCTACTTCTGTCCCTGATCCAGATATTCTTAATGATAAATATCATTTTTAGTTGCTAATGCGAATAGAAGAAAAGTTGTCTTACTGGTTGATATATTTAATTATTTGCTATTTATTAGCTGGAGGAAACTTGTTACTCTCATTGTTCCTTTCCTGTGGTCTTTTTAAATTATTCAATGAACTGCGGCGCACATTTCTTGTCACACAAAAAATGAAAATCATAAATATTGTTGCTCTGATACATTTAAGACAGCTCTATTTCCCATACAAAGTTCGCAGATGAATCTTGAACACCTCCACGCACAGGAACGAAGAGTCTCCAAAGAGCGTTATATCAACACCTTACACGCACAGCAAAATTCAAACGCAACCCTTTCACAAACACTGTACCGCAGCTTTCTAACCGGGAAATAAAACCATTAACAAAACACTCCATTAAAATCACACTCTCGATTCACCCGATCCTTCTCGATCCCAACGCTATCGGCCCCGTCGATTGGGCAATCAGTTGCATCTGCACGAATTGCTCGACATTATTGAATCTAATTGACAAGATCGAACGATCCATCGCGAGGCAAGAAGACGGAAAGAAGAAAAAGAAAAGGAACTGATGATTATTTCGTGAAACGAGCTGGATCGTATCGACGATTGCCACATTTTTCATCGCCAGGTACCGATTGTCCAGAGGCGAGTAAATACGAAATGACGAAACAGCGGTGAGTTTCGTCAGGCGTCCCTCGATCGATCGGCACCGGCGGCGCTCCACGGACAAAGAAAATGAAAGAAAAAAAGGGAAGAAAAATGCATTACTGTGGGAACAATTCAACGAACGAGCAATCGTTACCCTACATAGCGGCGTTAACGCTCGCTATTGTATATTCGTTTACGCGTTCGCTTCGCAGGCTCATTTATTAACTCATTACCGGCGCAGCGGAGTGGTTCGTTAGCCGGTTTCGCAAATGATCTTCGGGGAACGATTTTGCACGCGGGCTTCACCACGCTTAATTGCGATTTAAAAGCTTCGGCTGAGATAATCGGTATATTGGTATAATAAATTCAACAAAGCCACCGGGTCGACGTGGTTGCAATAAAATTGCTACAGTAAAACGTGCGAATGGCAGTGCGGGTATTTAATGACGGGCCATTTTATGGGAGAGATCAAATTGTAGAATTGAAATCGTTCGACACTGTCATATATGTTTATTTTCATTAATACTCGTCTTCACATTTGTTCTTAGTATTTCCACTGTTTCGGACGTGCCCGTATAGTGGCATCAACTTTGGCGCAGAAATATAACTATTATTTATACTTCTCGACGGAACGGTCATTTTGTTAGAATATTATTCTACGTTTGCAAAATCTACCAACTATTCAAAGGAATATTTGCCGTTACCAGTAAACTGTTTCTCTTTAATATAATAACGGGTACACCCCGTGTATTCATTTTTTCGTTTCCTTCCCAGTTCACCTTGACGATTACAACCATTGTTCCCGCTTTTTCTTCGTGGAAGAAACATCCACGATTAAAAAACGTAGCTGAAAAAGTACGATGTGGAAAAATGATCGAAGGTCGCAGAGCGGTTTGCAAATGCAAAGTTAGATATCATATTCCGAACGAAATCGTTGCGATAATAGGTGTTGCTTGCTGCAAAAAGGAAAAAACTTCGTTTCCTTGGCAAGCAAAACGAAGGTCGCGTATCGCAACGAAAAACGTCAGAGCGCAAATGAAAAAAAGGGGATAGAAAAAAAAAATAAACGAAAATACCTGAGAAAATCAAGCGAAGATAATTAGAACGATATGCATGTGTGAACAGTCTGACGCGTTAAACGTGTCAGTGTTATTAGCGGCTTCATGAATCAGCTGCGGGTAATTGTGCCGTTACTTCGAACGACTTATATCCTTATATCCTCTTTTTTTTTTACTTCTAAGAAGAAAGAAGGGATCGCTTCGATTGCATTTTATTTCAACTCGTATCCAGTTTTATGCAGCACGTTGAGTCTGTTCAATGAAAAAAATAATAAACCAGTTTTACCGTTTCAAGATGATGTCAATTTTTGTCAAGCAAGTACATTGAAATGAAGAAGCTCGTCATTTTATTCTCGGTTTTATTCTCGGCGATTGTGAAAATAAATCTGATATAATGCAAAGATAGGTATTTTGCATATTTCATACGCGCATGACTTTCGACTAATTTAATACATGGATTATTTAATTTGAAAGAACCACGATGACGCAGACATTTTTTCACCGCAAGCTATTACATTTATTTCTTCGCAAAATATGATCTCGTTTGCTGTGCAAACAGGTACGAGACTGCCGTGAAATAAAAATGAAACATCGCAAAGTAAATACTCAGACCTTAACCCTCTCGCAGTGCTGCCATAAAAAATGCACACATATCCTCGATCCACAAATCAGAATAGATTCTATGTTTAATTATTTAAGGTATAACTAATATGTATACTCTTGTGAAGAACGTTTATAGAAATTATTAGCGACCGGCTACCGAATATCCGAGGATGCACACGTACGCCTTGCATAACGAAAGGGTTAATTTCACAAAGAATAAATATCGAAGCATTATGTTTACAAATCTCTGATGCTCACGCTATCTGAAGGTTTCTATTCACAGTAGTGTAAAACTAATTTTAGGGTATAATTAGTCAGTAATGATGATACTTGTATTAATAATCTACGGATCGCTATCCGTACGCTCTCGACGCTGGGTTCCCACAGAATGCCCCGACGCTGCATCATGGGTGCCCAAAGGGCGGGCTCGTCGGACCCACGACGTAGTATGTACCTTTAAGGGCCTGCTTTACGGCACCCCTAAAAAGTATACCGTTCCCGCTCGCATATCTCGCATTTTCTTACAGTAGGTACTATGGTTTATCAAACAGACACAGCTATAGGCGCCCTCATAATTCGCTTCCAATTAATAAATTATCGGCGGCCATCGGGGCCAGCTATAATCTGCTTGCGTGGCCCGCTACGTTTACACCGCGGGCCCGTTCATCGGGCCTAATAATCGTGATTGACCAAGAATTATCCATTATCCAAGAGCCGACACGATCACCTCGAAGTCCTCGGCCTTTACTTTCTCTCCGGTCCCCCTTCGTTTCGTACGAGTCCCGATTTCTGTCAGGGCTTTCCACGTGAGAATAGATCGGCCAGATAACATCCCCGACCCATAAATATCGTTGCGCTTACCGGCTGTTTACGTGTTTAACGTCCACCACGGTATTTTTCGTCTCCTTCAATGATATCTGCCGGGAAACGCAACGCGTGAAATAATTAACCACGGCCGAAGCAACCGGCAACGCGAACGAAAACGAAGCCCCGCGATCCTCGTTCGGTATGGTGATCGTATGGGACGACATGCGGAAATCGGGTGAAGTAATATTTCATATTTGGGTCTCGAGGTAGTTTGACGAGCGGTTCCGAGAAGACGAGGACGAGGGAATTGCTCGGGGAAGATTTGAATTTGATTTGCTCGATTTAACCCTTCTACGATAAGAGATTTTTAGGGAGAATAAAGAGATGAATATTGATAGAAATATATAATAAGCCATCATTCCTGTTTTAATCAGTGTTGGCTACTTATCACATAGGTATTATCTTTATTTGTAAATAATTGGAATAATGGGCAGCAGACAAATAAAAAAAGAGCGATAAAATGAAACTTCTTGCTGTGCATTTTTCTTTCCTTTTGTACTTTATATACAGCTATTCTTTATAGCTACCAAGTCTTGGGTATTTAAGCGGTCGTCCTAATTTTAAGTGAAAATCTAACCAGGCTAGTACAAATTTCTAATATTTAATAACTATACATATACAGGTATACATATATGTTAGTAAAGCCTGATAAAACTTTGGAGGGACTGATAATATTGCAATATTGAAATAGTTAATTTTATTTCTGTTAGAAAGCAAATGTACTGACAGACATACACTGTTACGTAATAATTGTTGTTAACGTAAAAATGTAAAAGTGTATATAATACAGTGTTGTTTTCGCACAAGAACGGTATACATTATGGAAAAAGGAGCGGATGTGAACAAAGGATTAAAACGATGTGTGAAAATGTATGGATCGCAGCGTGAGCGATAAACATTTGCATATAATAGACCCTGTCCTGTATGAAATTCACGTAAATAAATAAAATCTACAGAAAGTTTAAATAAAACAAGTTCGTCAGATCCCATCTTTCCCGTTTTAAAAACCAGACTCGTCGGCGAATTATTAGCAACCATAAAAACGGCACAAGTTGCAAACTTTTCGGTCTAAATCGTAGAAAGATTCTGTTTCTTACTTCGAGGGGATTTAATCCGAGAAAGCGTTACGTTCCAGGATTCTGCTTAAGATTTCTCACCGCGATTCGAGACGAAATTCGCTGAACAATATTCAATTTCAAAATCTCTTATTAGGTACCCGGTTTCACAAAAGAAATAATATCGAAGCACGCTATGGAAATTAATCGACCACGAGTCGAAACGAAATTTTCAATATAATTTTCTACGCGGATATTAATGATTCTAAATTATATAATTGTAAACTCTCTCTAAAAAAAATAACCCTTTTCATATTTCCCCGTTTCTTATCGTAGGTTGTATTAAATATAACGAAATACACGTTTAGTGAAATTTCGCATTTCCATTAAAACGAGATACAAAAGTTGCAATACACTTTTGTATTCAAATGCAGTTTATATTAACATTTGAATTAAAACATCTTATTTTTATATTTGAAGGCAATACTCTCTGCACCTTGAAAATAATCATTCACGTAAAGAAACCGTTCCAAATTATTCAGAATTTATTGAAAACCCAGTACCAGAATTTTGTAAACAAATTCCTCAAATATACCACTGTCTGAAATAATGAAAAAAGAAATGATTACGCGGGTAATTTAGAATTTAGACGATATCATCCGCGTAAATGTACCACCAAAACGTCATTTTCTCACGATTTCTCGGGGCAGCAAAGCGGGGACAAAGCTCGCAGATAATCGGAAGTTCCGGTAGCTACGACAAACTCGTCTCCGTGTCCATAATTTCACCGTTACGCGACCCAGTTTCCGGTACATAGACACTGCCTGCCGAAAATTAATTTCCGGGCCGATCTACATCTCTACGTTCACCTTCAACAGTATCAAGAAACTCCACGGTCGTTAATTAAAAAATGAAAGATAACTAACAGGCAAAAACGGCATCCTCCTTCGTCTTGCAATTACTTTATCGCTGCTACATTAACCGGACGTAAGAAATTTTCGTAATTAATGTGAGCTATATTTCGAAATTCCCCCGACCAGTCCTTGCCAGTTTACATGTATCCAATTCTGCTTAAATCGATTGTCTATTATCGATCTTAAAGTACTCCGAATAATGATCGAATCGCGTCAATGGAAATTCATTGGCAATAATGGAAGGTGAACAAGTATATACTTGGATTACAATTGACGATTTCGATGGAGTGCCGTGTTCGGATGTATGTATGGTAAACGAAGGTTTCATCGTTCTGACGTTTTATCGCGGCATCAGGAGATATTCTTACGTTTTGAATAGCGATTGACTGGCACGTACAATTCCTCGGCCGTTGTACGGTTCTATCTGAACCGAAGATGGCCGTCGATAGAGATGGACACGGTATGAAATTTCATAGTAACTCGAATGATTTGTACAGGTTTCTCAAAGTAACCTGTTCGTTCGTTAGGGGTGGGGACCAAAGGGGTACAACCGCCGGGCAGGAGATTTATTCGATTCTCGTGAGAAGTCAAGAAGAAGAGAGAAATGCGCATGCATTGGTATTCAAAGCGTTTGATCGTCTGGTTATTTCTGTCAACAATTCACATCACGTCACGTATGAGCGAATTTATGTGCCGCAATGAATGCTCGACACGACAGCCATTTACGTGTAAACATGCATCAATTAATTCTGGAGGAAAATCGGCTGAACATCATGCTTCGATGTGAAATAATAATTATGCTTGGCCTCGGGCGCGAGGAGTTGTTTTCCTGTTGGACAATCTTCTCTTTGCAGGGGCTAATTATCACGTGGACCAGACGAACTGATTGTTTTTCGGGTGCAACTTGCTCGGTATAAATTTATTGCTCGAAATAATATTTTGATCGCTATTCATGTTCATGCTCATTATATATACAGTATTCAACTGTATTTATTGAGCGATAAAATAGCAGTTAATTACGCGGATGCACGAATACTTATACCTATGTTTGACGCCAGTGACAGAATTCGGGATAGTAAATATTAATCACTACGAAATACAGAAACAGACCCTCTTAAAGCAATGGAAGAAGATGGAAAATAATTAACCCGTTAACCAACGATTTTTACGATCCTCGATATATCGTACCGCATTTAATTTAGACGTTGAATGAAATTTGCAATGACTAGAATACATCAATCTAGTTTCTGGAATATTTAATTTTTTCCTGGAAACACCACCTAATTGAAAGCAGACCCACTCCAAAAATGACTCGTACCTGTAAACTTCGCCACTGAAATTAAGCGCACACGCTTCGATACACGATATGGCGAAGAAAAATGGGCAATGTCCATGCATTCTCCGTTTATCTTCCCTCCAGGCAAACTGTGCGAAAAGAAATCAGACTGCCAAGTCCGCTGACACGATTACCCCCTCCCCTTCGATCTTCTCATTTTCCATTTAAGCAATAAAAAACTGAAGTACCCTCCGTTTGCCCGTCGAAAATAAATTCTTCAACAAAGGATCGTGTTTCCGGAGGCACGTAAAAGTCGCGAACGAAGGAGAAAGAAATTGGAAAGGCTTTCACGGGAGAAAAGGATCGGATCGCTTCGTTGCGGCGGTGATCTCATTCAATTAACGCGTTCAGATCAGGTTGCTGGACTCTCGCGAATCTTTTAACTTCGCGTCAGACTTGCACGCGCCTGAATCCTTTTGCATCGCCATGCTTATCGAGCGACCTGGAATTTTCCGCAGTCTCGAATCACCCGTGATCGGCCTCGAGATCGTACGTCGTTTCCATTCCGTCTCCGCTTTTCTCTACGTGCCCCTTACGTTTTCGAAACACGGATGCGCATGCCGGCGATTCGACAAGGTTGTCGCGCCGAAACGTTACAATTGTTCCCGGTTCGCTAAACAACGTTGTTCCTCCCACGCACGCGTGTTTCCTCGAAGGAAATTTCCAACTCTCAAGAACGTTTCGCTTGGCGTGTAGCGAGAAAGACAAGAAACGGGACACGGTGGTGGCTTTCCTTCATTTTTTTTTATCGCGAGGCACGGTCGGTCTGCGCACTGTGACATTGAATTCATTTGCCGGGTGTTTTTTGGATTTCATTGGTATTGGCAATGAAAGCGACGGAATGTCAGGTGTGGGACAAAAATGAGTTGAAATTAAAGTGTTTATTGAATCCGCGAATAATGCCGACTTGAACTTTCGATTCGAGAAAAGAAGCCGACGAAATTGTGTGGTCAACTCTTGTCGAAAATTATATTGCGAATATTTCTTAGAGTGCGGGAGAATTATCGGGGGGAAAAGTCGGTGGAAATTGGGGTCTTTAGCCAGTTGGAAACTTTAAACGCAAGTGTATCGCGAATGTAGCAACAGCCTATCTTTCCCACGTGAAGATAAAAATATTCTACTTTTCTCCGAAATTATACTTGCCTCCAGACATTCATCACCATCAATCATCCCGACACCAGCAACAGTATTACACTTACTACACATGATTAAATACCTAATTCCAAGGTTGTACGCAATTCCTTCTTTGCGTATCCATTTGTTGCGCGGCGTTTTCTATTCCGGAGATGTCTGTATTATTACGACGCTCACTCCTGGATTTCATTTCCAAAACTAATATTTCCACGTGTCAATTGATATTCATTGTAATCTCGTGGCGCATAATTTAATTTGATTGATTCTGTCCTCGATTTGTCCAGCAAAGCGATAAACAGGATGATAAAAATAATAATTCTTCCACCGATATTGATAGGTGCATTTGATTTATTTACTATTCCTTCCCCGAATCAAACAAAAAGGAGAAGGAAGGAAGCAGGAAGAGATTGAATGCTAACCCTGGTAATAAATAACGCGGACAACGTATAACGGTAGACAAATTCAATTCCTATAGCACTCATTCAAAGTGAGAAAAGGAAAACGGAAAAGATATTAAGCAACACTGAAGGTACGCCCAAAATTAGACTAGCGGTTCGTTCATCAATCTCCAATATGATTCTCGTTCCTTCCGTTCCCTTATCTTAACTGACAATCGAAACGAGCTTTCGTCACGAAAGGATTAGCCAAAGGGCCGTTAACTCTCTACGCACTCATATATCCTTCAATTCACACACTCATTTTATTAAACAACTTCTCTGCTACGAAATAGTTTATTTTAACGCAGGCACCATTCCATCCCATCACCTATTATGAATCCCATCACCTTTTATAGTCAAGTTTTCTTGATAAGCTGAAACAGACTATTTAAAATCTTTTCAAGCGTGAACATAAATTGGCGCGTAAAGGATTCGCGCAGCAAAGTCAACGTTTTTTCCTTTGCTTTTTTTTTATCTAAAAGATCGAGGTTGATGGACACACGTCTCTTCCGGGCGCTTTCTGCTCCTCTTACGGTTCCTCCCAGCCTTTTTGCAACATTTCTCGGCCTTCTGTACTTACATATACACACGGTCGAACGTTTCTTCGTCGAGAGCGGCGAACCGAGTTACAGTTACCAGGCTATATCGAATTTTAATCGAAAAACGAGATCGCGCCTCACGGCGTAGGCCGGCCTCGTTGGCCTAGAAACGACGGCCGCACGAACAGAACTCTCACCGATCCCAAGCACCTTGTGCAAGGGTGCAAAATAGTGAATTCGCTCGGCAGAGAACTCTTTTTCTGTTCATTAAGTCACCGGACGAACAGGGCCAGGTCTTCCCGCAAGGAATCGTCGTCAACAATAATCGATTATTGCGTTACGCTTATTTTTTCTATACGTTTTTATATTTTATATTTTTATAGTTTAATTAATATTGCGTGCAAGGTAGATTAGTATATGCTTTTTAAACATTCCTTGGCAAACGTAGTTTCATAATCCTTAGAAAATGGTTATCGTGCCAAACGATGATTTAATCGATTAACTCTTCTGAATTTTCACAACAGATACATATATGTACATAGTTTCGACGATCACAAGAAATTGGTCCAAGTTACTGGACAATCGAATAGTTTAATTAAATTACGAATATGTGCGAAGAAATTAATTTACGAGTACTTGAATCCCTTGTACCCTCTGCGATAGGACACGATTTGTTCAATAAAATTTCGGAGTTCTTTGGATTTCCTGCTTTCCTTCTCGTCAGATTAAACGCGAATCCTCAAACGTTTCACAATTTTCTGCTACTCTTACTACACCCAGTCTCAGTACCAAGATTCGTGTGATTCAACTCAGGATCCTTCTTCGTTTCTTCTTTTAATTCGAGATTCTGTCGGGCTGTATTCTTGTCAGTTTCTTTAGCGATGGACACGGTTTGAAAAGATGATTCCGGGAATAACGTTCGCGCGATAAAGAACGCGGTGATTCGTCGGGGACTTATTATTATACTAGTGGTCGAGGAAGTGGACGTAATCAAGGCTAAGTGTCTTTTCAGAGCCACGATGTGAAATAAGAAGAGTTCACGGAATAATGGAAACAACTCGGGAATTAGTTGTCCTCGTTGTGGAAGAAAGATGGTGGCAATGTCAGGTGCTCGTGTTAACTAACATTTTACGACGAATTCAAATGAAATAAATGGCAGAGTGTTCATAAATACGATTGTGAAACATTTAACGAAATGGAAATCCGTTACTTGTTTCTATTAACTGAGAAGTATTTTATTTATATTACTAATTGATGGCTGAAACAAAGCTTCTGCTGTGAAATTGATTACTTTATTATATATGTATAACTATCTCTATTTAATTCTGGTCATACTATAATTTTTATTTCAATTTAATTCAATTTCTTCGTCAACTCGAACACCTCGGGAATTAGTCTTTCATTAGTTTTGTAATATATAACAGCGCAAATTGCCAATGGGAATTGTGATGCGCTGTCGAGAAAAAACGTTTACAGAAATGGAGCAGATTTTTCTTCATGCTCATAGAAAAAAGTTACTTATATAAACGTCGTTAAGAAATTCTGGCTTCATTCGATTAAAGCAAGGAACGAGGTTTCAAAACTAACGCATTAAATATCGTGAGTTGCAACTATTCACCCAACGTACTATTGTAAGTTGCCTAATGTAGCTTAAGCATGTTGTACGTGTGATTGAAATGCTTGAGGTTGTAGCGTGACAACTCACATTTTCATGATAATGGCCGGTGGTTTATATTAATAGAAGTGAACAGAAGAAGAATTATGAAATTTCCAAATAAGCTGTTGATTTAAGTATCAATCAATTTTCCTTGCACTCTGGTAAAGTGTATCTATTCTACGCCATTGAGAACTCCAGTGGCAATTTTGTACATTTCATATAAACATCAAAAAACGAAATTAATGTATCGACAATACTAAATTCATAACACTAAAGTTATGAATTGAAATGGCCCACTAAAAAATATTGATAAGAAAGTTGTTCCTGTTCTGCAATTCGTCAAATCCGATATTAAGAAATTACTGGCCGATATAATTCCATTGTATTATCCTTAGCCGACTCTGCTCGCGTTAGTCCGATAAAACAACTACATATTTAACTCGACTACAGCAGAGAGAGATTCCACGATCATCGTAATTCACGAAACGGAATAAAGGTCGCGAGTATTTCCTCGATTCTCGACTCAAGAATCGGGTCCATTGAGGTTAAAGACGTAATTTAGCCGCGATTTCCCAGAACTCGCCGAGAGGAAATCGCCAGTTAACGCATTCATTTCATTGACTGCCAACGTCTAAGCATTCCTTAATGCGCCAGAGGAAGGGTGATATAGTGAACGTGAATTAGAAACGGATACTCGAATATCTGCGATCCTCCCTGCGAGCGAATTTTTCCGCCGTAATAATCTATCCTGGTTGCAAAAATTCTGCTGAAAAATATCCCAAGTCCATCTCTGTTTATTGAAAACGATACAACAGAAAATTGTGCTACAGCTCTCTTATGAATAGGACAAAATCGCAAATTATTGCTTCACTGTCTTCTGAATAAATTAAACTAGCAAATGTAATATTACTCTCTTTCTTGATGTACACATATTATATGTTACCATTCATTCTATCTCTTTTCATGTTATTATAGTAGAGTGACTAAATAATTATTTCCTGACAATGCTTCTACTGAACACCGAAGAATATATAATATCTATACAAAAAATATTGCAAAGTTGTGACAGTCGTAAGAACGATATTATTGTTATTATACAAATCTTCAGGTGCAATCAAATTCTACCATTCCCCACAGAATTCATTGCTCATTGCTCAGATGTTCGAATGTGCACGTGGCATGCTACGCACCGATATAAGTCACGTTAAACACGTTTCGTTTTTGTACCCTAGCTACCTAATAACCTATCCAACCCCTCATAACTTCAATATTAATGGTATTACAGAATCATTTTATCCTGTGTCTTTTCCAATCCTGCTCGAATACGATATCAATGCGACGCAAAGAAATGCGAGACAATTAACATTACCCCAAAGAGGAAGAGTGACGAGAAATGGAAATTCTGGCGACGAAAGAATCTGATTTGAATTCATGGGAAAGCGTGTGAGAACGACGACGTTTCAGACGGATAATGTTCCATTATTTATCGCGGTTCCGTCGGCAAGAATGAAAAAAAGTTTCCTCGCATAAATCCGTTTCATTGTCAACGAAAAGGTTCGCAGCCAGGCTTGGTTCGCAGTGCTTGGTCTAAACTGAACCGAACGAAGTATAAATCCTGAATCTAAGGCAGTATTACGGTCAATCGTGTAATAGGCGTGCACTATATCCTTAGCTTTATTACCCTCACGCGCAATAATTCTGCTATCGTTTAAAGCGCGTGCACGTACGACTATATGACAGGGTGATATCGCATGGTAGCACGTGTCTGAATTTTACACAGCTTCCTCTTTCGTGCTAGCTTCTTCTGTATGTACATGTAGGAAGCGATAGTGAAAAATTAGACATTTTAATCCCGCTTTAAATCTCTCGAATTTACAACACTGAACTGGTAATTGCAAGAATGGAAGACTAATAGGTGAACCTGGATGATTATATTTAATTTAATTTGAAAGTGCTCTGGCAGATACTTTTTTATGTATTAAAATTGTGGTACCATTCAATAATTTGAATATTATTTGTAGAAATTCGTTTCTTTGCAAAAAACGGATTGCGGAGGAACGGTGTGAAAGCACAATAGAAACCACTTTTCTTCTAATAACTTTACTGCCATAATTGTCGTTAGATTGTCGAAAATATTACCCACAATGGTGAATCCGATTGTGCCAAGTGCGAAAATATTTATCCAGACAATCATCTCCGAATCGAATTGTTATACAATAAATGAGTCTTTAAAAAGGAATAAAACATTCCATATAAATTCACATTATTGTCAACTATAATCTCTCATTAAAATTACTAAAATTAATCCAATTAAAGAACGAACCAGACAACCGTAAAAAAAAGGGGGCCAGTTTGAAAATCTATTTTCCACCAAAATTCAAGACACCTCAATTTTAATGTTACCCACTCCACATCGACCAATATGAATTATCTATGATTAGCCCATATTGGAATATGGGTATTAATAATATGTCTAATCTAATGTGAAATAAAATAGTTTTTATTATTTATATGTCCGAAGACACGAGTGATAGTCGCACAAGTCAAGAAACAAGTGAGCGACGCACTTATGCCGCGGTCATTGTACGTATGTATATTACGGTAAATGTGATTAATTAATCCGGTGATTATGTATAATTGCCGGTTATTATATACACATAATCACCACTTTGTTTGGTAAATGTGATAAATTAGATGAAGCAGCGGTCTCTTTAATCCGGACAGATATTTTAAGCAGGCAAGAACAAGTAAGAAGATATAGGATGAGTGGTAAAGAAGGTTTAGAATTACAGGCAAAGAAAATATTGAAAATACGAGTGCCAGACGTTGACAGAGCAAGAAGTGATCCACGAAATTTATTAGCGGTGATACTAGAAGTTCAAAATGAGGAGGTTTATCAGTTAGGAACAAAACAAAAGTGGTGATTATATATAATAACCGGCAACATATGTTCCATGCCAGACCAAAATAAATCGATTGATCCATATAAGAAATAATAGATTAGTTTTGCCCTTTATTTAGAACAATAAATTCCAACCGCTCACAACCATCAAACAAGTCTCGAGCACACCTCACGCGAATAATTCATTCAAACAAATTAACCCTCCGCGTCTCGATTGTGCCTCTCCATCTTCTGCGTCGCATTCCTAGAAGCCGCCTTTCAAGCAGCCCCAATAAAATGGGAATAATCGCAAAAGGATATCGGACGAAGGAACCAAGGGTGCGCCATATTTTCGCACGCACTTATCGAGCCGTGTCGGGGCGACGTTAACGAATAAAAATTTATTCACGAACCAGATAAAATACCGCGCTCGTGGCCGCGTATCTCGTCGCGGGCATAAATCCTTTCGCGGACACCGCTGCTCCTCCGCCCAGTGTACCGGGTGACCGTCAAAGCACGCGAAATGTTATTCGTCGCGATCGAATCCCGCCGCGGATTTATCGGGGCTTTGTTTTTCCGCCTGTTCCGACGGGACCGTGAATCATTAGTCACGGAACTGTTGCTGCACGTCTTTCCTTCCCGTTTGCGAATCTCCGCGCATAAACCGCGCCTCCATGGGAATGTCTTCTGCGAGCGGTATCGAGGGTGTTGCATGCGTTCGTGATTTAAATGAAGCTTCAGTCACGGCATTCATTCCGGCATTCATTTCCGGATACACGCGTTATTCAATGTTTTTAATTGTGAACAGTTTTTTACAATCAAAGTGTATTTTGCTTTATAACCCTCCTGGGTGCGAGATATTTTTGCGACCCTTTAACGCCCAGGCCGTCGTTCTTTATATAATGACGTTAAATAAAAATCGGTATTTTAAAATTATAGGACTGATATACGTATGTATATGTTGGACCGAATTATTTCTATTTGTTTAATTGTTTATATGTTTAAGGGTTAAAGATTGCTGTAATTCTAGATAAATAATTAGAACTGAACTAAAAGTGCACAGACTTTCTCCATTCAACCTTTTTAATAATTTTAATAATTTTGTATTAATCGTATTATATCCCCATTTACTCTCGATTCAAAATAAATTATTCAATCCGCCCCTTTGTCTATTTACATTGAGATTAAATTGAAAGAATAGGTGGTCCTATTTAAATCGGCAATTCTTATTTATATTTAATGTACAAAACACTGTTACTGTACCCGAAATAACGCAACTTCATCTTCCATCAAAGCGCACCTGCACTCAGCTACCCATTCAACTCACTGAAATTGATCCTCCATCCTTCTCATTGCATTTTTCATCCAAGCAAATCGTCATTCAATCAATTCACTGCAATTTTAAATAGCACCTACCGCTCACCAGAACCCCTCATAATATAAATCATCGTTCCAAAATACAGGCCCGGCGACACGCACACCTCACATTTTACCTGCGCATTTTACAAAACCGTATACAATATGATACACTGGAACACTAAACCGTGTAGCAGCTATCAACGATCATTTCTTTTCCCCGCGAAAGGCCGCGAAAGGCCCGGTAGACCTACCAAACGCGAATTATTCATCGTCCGAGCTTTCGGCAAACCTTTACGGGTTTTCTCTCGGGTCCTGCCCATGAGAAACGATCGGACGCTCGGCGCCGATTTTTAAGCCTCATTTTCAATCCGCCAACGAGCCGTAGCTTCTTAAATACCGGTTCCTCAACCCCCTCATCATTCAGAACTTATGGAAAATAAACGAGGAAACGCAAGCTCAGCGTTCGGTCGTGAACGATCTGGCCCTTAAGTGATCAAATCGAACGAAGCCCTTGGCAGGAGGATCGAAATATATTTTAGGTTTCAACGAGGAGTTTCGTTTCCGTTCAAATTTTTAAGTAAGAGTATGACAATAATCCGTTTATTATCATTCTTTCCCTCTGCAAGAATTTACCAAAGAACCAGAGAACATTAGATATGCAATACATTTGAATCGTCGTGTCGTTGCAATTTAAATAATTATACACCTCTGCTAATACCCAGTATTAATAACAGTTTAAGGATGCCTTTTTTTAAGACGTTTGATACACGTGATTTATTTGACCCGTGGCGCACAGTGATCTACGAAGATTTACGAATCGAGGATACTCCGCGAGGTTGCGCGATGCTGCTTCTAAATACGATCCGTTCGATCGTCAATAAATCAATCGTGGATCGAAGATAAATCGATTCGAGTAGCCTCGCATGACGTGTTCATTTCGGCGTTCGCATGCACGATGAAATATTCGCGATAATCTCTAAACACGGTGCGCTGCTCTCAACTTTCTTGCTCCTCTTCTTCACCGAGAACACGGGTGGCTGTTACGATTCTGCGTAAATATTTCGCACCGAAGAACGGGTCGAAAATATAAAAGCGTTAACCTTATAAAAGTCCAATGAAAAATGAATAAAGGAAATCTCTTCTTAAATGTATACTACCGTGAAACTTCGCGATACCATAATTTCTAATAATCGTTAAACACGCATCACCGAATACTTTCACCCGCGAATTAATTCATCTGCCCTAGCGAAATTGTATCCGCTTAAGATTATTCGCGTTTAACAGCAGCTAATTATAGTACTTAATTATATACAGAGCTACGTCTAATAACAAATCGTTGCCCCCTCGCATAGAGGGCTCATTTCGCATTTAATAGTCGTTCGACGAAACTTCCGTGGTCGTTGCTAATTCAGTTTTCTTAAACCGTTTCGTTCGTTATTGCGCGCGATACAGTGGGAGATTCGATCGATTGACAGAATCGCATTTCAAACGCTGGACGAGCATGCATATTATCGAATTGCACAACCGTGGCCTTAAAAGCGCGTTAAAAAATAATCGTAAACAGAAATCAGACATCGATAGACGAGTTGTTATTCCAAACAGAATTTTTCGTTGGCGCGGAAGCGCTTGGATTTAATCAACATACAGTTGTAATTGCTTCCTGAGCAATAAAGCTGCGCTGAATAAAAATGTACGCGAGATGTAGAGAAATATGTATTGCCGGCACGAAGATGCGTCTCCGAGTAAAGATATCGTCTTGAATCGCACGATTTCGATTAATGCATGACGAGTGAGGTGTATTACAAACGCATTTTATGACAGAAATGAGTATTCCAGCAATAAAATATATTGGTTAAAAACAAGAGTAAAATATATGGAGAAAGATTATTTAAATAGTACATCGTCTTCTTCGGCTCGGTGTTATTTTAAACGAATTATGCGTTCATTTGTTTCACCGAGAAGATTATTTGTTCCAAATTATTTCATTATTTGGCTGTCGAATTAATGAATTGAACCCAGAATTTGTTTCACAAATAACGAACACAGATACATTAGAAATGTCTCTAAATTCTAAACTGCATTCCCGAACGAAGCTCTATTTTGTAATGGTAAGATTAATCGGAGTAAAGATGTATTTGCAAATGGTTCATTCCATTTTATTTTTCTCATTTTATTTCTCAAATGGAAGTAAGAAAAAATTATAGTTAAAATGATTAATCATTTCCTATAATTTGTTTAAAAGTAGATACAGTAAAATTTCTATTCAACCCCTTCTTCGCCTTCCTTCACTCGCTCTAACTTGTTTCTTTACTAATTCACAAGCCTGGCTTTATAGTTACACCATTCTTAACCGTTTTCTTAAAAAAATGTGATTACATTCGATTATTTGACGCAACGATTGAATACCCTGAGTTCAACGAGCCACGCTTATAGTAGGTATGTATACATGTATGTACTATTATACATAAATACCACCCCTCTTTATTGGCTACTTTCTTTTTCTGTCGTTCAGGATTTCTAGACAGGTCGTAAGGACGCTGTTTACAAATATTTTAAAAAAACAGGAACGTGCTCAAGCTTAACCAAGTATGTACATCGTAAACGGGGAATCGCCCCTGCCCTCGTATTGCACGTTGCTTGCTTTATTACTCTAAATATTTATGCCAAAAGCATGGGCGTTCAGAAATATACTGCGTAACACATTTCTCACTTTGCTATTGTTGGTACTTCAACTTGCAGCGAATAAATAAAAAATAAGGAATTAAATGTTTGCTTGTGACAAGTGGTAAATTTTTCTAATCTAATCTAATTTATGCAGCAATCTCACGCATATCATTTTTTATCATTTTGGGCATTACGAAATATTAAATAATGCCCCAGCTATAATATGAAATAATTCCTTATACCAAAGATAGATAAATTATATCAATTATAATTCACAAGCTTGTCTTACGTGATAACTAAAATTATATAAATCACCCACGATGCAATTGCCCACTACAATTAAATACATATACCTCGACTATTTTATTCCGGTACCTTTTAAATTCTCAAGCATCGATCCAATACAAATTCGACAGAATAATAACATTTTGATCGTTTGCACCTCAAGGTAAGCTTCAGGCGACTCGCGATATTCATCGCAACGCCAGGGTATACGCCAGTTTTTCAAAAATAATACCAAACACAGTTTCGGTGCTGTTATATCGCAATTGACTCGAAACCGACTTTCACCCCGCACCGTTCTATTCAATATACATATATCGACACGATGTGGAAATAAATCACCGTTGCCCGTCGATCGCACCGTAAGAAAAACTCCATACTGCAATACAGTCAACGTGGCGAAGCTTTGCTTTTCCAAGCGCACGCCTTTACACTTTACAATCTAGATATTCCACCCCAATAACCACAACGAACTTCCACGTTGCACTCGTACTGGCGTATCCGTGTATCCTGAAATATCGTTACTCCATTATATCATAGCTGAAAATTGGACGAAAGTTTCTCCGCAACTGCAACCGCATCGATGTTCACTTTCTCACGCAGTGAACCGCGTCGATATCCCCGCCACCGGAGTGTAATACACTTACCTGCGGTGCACTGCGTCGAAAGCTTACGATTAGACACCAGCCAGGTAATCTACCACGGCCTGGTCCTCGACGAAGCGACCGGTACCTGGTTAAATTCACGCTAATGCGTCTCCTCTCCCTTGGCATTAACATCGACGCGCCAAAAAGGGCGCACCTGCGAACGCAGTTAATTGGACAGGGGATTACCCCTCGCCGGTGATAACCAATCGACGCGACGCGATTTATTTCCACCGTCGAGATACGAGGCCTGGTGGTGGCATTGAATTGCACCGTCGAGCAAGAGGCGCGGGAGAAAAAGAACGAACAAATTGTTTCGCGCGTCGCGATAAATATTCATGGACGAAGGTGAAACGAGGAATACCCCGGGCAACGTGGTAAATCGAGTTCACCGGATGAGTCAACGAGTCATCGACCACTTCCCTTTTCGATACACGTACCATGGCCGATGTTCACGGGCGTCGTGCCTTTGGATAATAAATAATACGGATTGCACGTTTGTGTGGGCAGGGAAGATTATGTGCTTTTTCTTCTTACTTCTCACTTTTGTTTGCCCCCTTTCGACAGAACCGACCGACCCCACCCGCTTAATTGAACACCGTGTTAAGCGGCCGCAAAAATTCGCCGTGCCGTGCAAGACAACGAATACCACGTGGTGCCTCAAGAGGCACTGTTATTATTACATCACTGAGGATAGCTCGTTGGATACGTTGTGTGTGCTGCCTGTAAAAATTTCAATGTTCCTGGATGTATTTAAGACACGAAGCGGAGTTTTGACCGACGAAGAGATGGTATCGTTCTTGGTCTATGAAGAGTTTGATCCTCGTATTAAATATTTCGATATGCTTTGGTCGCACAAATAAATAATAGTGAGCATCATCGTTTATATAGAACACACGGTAGATATAAGAGGTCGTTTATATGTTTTGCAGGGGGGCCACTGGTTAATATTTTTTTGTATGTATTACGCAATATGTATTAATGTATAGCTATGTGATATAATGTTGCTTGTTTTCCATGTAAGTATAATTCCAATCGTAACTCGATTATATGTTGAATGGTTCAAATTCTATATAAATTGGTCTATACAGATATACATTATACATATGTATGTACGAAAATTATTGTATAGGTAATCGCATGAGGAAACCAATTTAACATTATTCAAAGTGAATAATTGCATATAAATATATTAGCTCTACCCGAAAGTTCTGTCCGATAATATCATCATTATAGTTTCACCATTATATGGCTGCCTCTTTTTACCATTGTATTTCTAAACATGTGCTCTTCTAAATTACATTAGTAACGATGGAAATTATTATTGTTCAGTAAAAGTTTATAAATGTATTGAAAATGTATTGTTCTCATTGAATTTAAAAACGGACAGAACTTCGTGATAGACCTGTTTATACACAAAATTTGGATTATCCGTGATTCATCAGTAGAAGGAAGACTTTCTCTTGCGATTCCGATTGGGAGAATTTGATTCTTCTAAATAATTATAAATGAAAGTTGTTGTACGTTTGACTACTAAAACTAACTAATCTAACTATTATCTTGCACTTGCCAGGTCTCGTACCAGTTTCCCAGCATTCGAGTTCAGACTAATATACATTTATAATTGCAAACTGTTAACTCTGTAATTCCTATAGGCCCAATAAAACGAATGTTGTCCCGAGCATTCCACAGCAGCGCAATTTCGAAATTTTCCCAGGGCCTTGAGATTCCTACGATCGCGAGTGACGCTCCCGCGAAAACTATTACAATTCCGATTGAAATCGTCACCCAGCGTTTCTATCTCGTTCCTGGCGAAACCACCGGCCTCCATCCCGCGAGGATGATTAAATTGATTCATCGTCGAGGAACGCGACCAATCATCCACGGACGTCCGTGTACACTTTTACAACGACAGATTGAGGATAATTCTGAATGTCCACAATCACGCGGCACACGGATGTAACCGTAAGGAAATCGATCCACGTGTGATTGAAAAGCAACGAGGATATAACTGTACATCACGGTGGTTCCACGTTTTCTCTTTTCTCCGCGTCCATTCCATTTTTGGCGCACGTAGCATTGTTCGAATTAAGGGTCAACGAATAATATTCGCAGAATTATGCAGTCCGCCCGGCTGGACCGTCCGGCATGCACGAAACTTTCACATCGTTAGTTCGTAACCCTTCTTTTCGCAAAGGGGGCCGCGTATCGTTGCACGGTTATAGTTCGCGAATGGCGTTTTAACATGCCGCATACGGTGGCTCGTTAAAGCTGGCGCGTCCGCAAGCTTCAATTTAATACTTAACGGCGGTGTCGCGTATTTTTGCCGAAGCTTCCACCGTGACAACCTGTTCCGTTGATTATTTTAAAGGCAAATGAGTCGTTCTTGTAGTGCCACTTTCGAATTGAACTGAATTTATACCGCGCTGGCAGCCGCGATATAATTTTACGATCGTGATTGAGATGCTATCTGGCAAACGGCACCGACAATGTTCGCGTGTTACAATTAAGTATTCTTCGAGGATAATAGAATTACCAAGTGTCCTGTATAATTTAGGAAATAGTACCTGCCTTTTATCTCGATAGGTATTTCGATGGCAATGTTGGTCGAATGCGTACAGGATGGCAAGGAAAGGATTCAGTATTTTTGGGGTAGTTGCTTGGAAAAATTAATATTTTCGGAATTAAAAATCATTTTTCGTACGCAATAATATGTAATAAAATTGTAACTTTTGGTACATGATTGGTACCAAATCGCTACATGACTTGGTGATTTAACGATTCAACCTAGAAGACCACTTTTAATAACCTTATACTTGAGAAAATATTACGGATAGAGTAAACAAATTTATCATTGCTTTTTATCCGTGCATCGTGACGGCCATGGTTGTCGAGCAACTGTGTTGCAAAATACTAATTTCCCTGACAGCGATAATTCCGCTACATATAACCACTTGTTATTTTCTGTCAGTCAACCTCGTTCACCTCTTTTTCGTCCTACATGACTAATTAAAGAGGTGAACGAAGAAAAACGGGAGGGAAAGAGAGAGAGAGAGAGAGAGAGAGAGAGGGGGGGAGGGAGAGAGAAAAAAGGTTAAAATGCAAATCGTCGAACGTTCCCATATTGGTGGCTGTGAATTTATGAATAAATTTTACCACGCCGCACACCGGACAAACTTCGTCCAGTCCGATTTAATGATCTGACTTAATGAAGAACGGAGATCGAAGAACTTAAACCTCCAGAGAATAGGGCATTTCTCAACAGAGATCAAACCTCCCTGTTTACGACATGTCCGATTGAAATTTGAACGAAATTTATCCAGCAGACGGTTCTTGCCTCTCTACTTATTATTCCCCTCTTGCGTGCATCGAAATATTAGCGATTCTATTTCGTTACGACGATCGCCACGATGCGCGCTGCCTTTTCTTGTCGATTCGGTGAGCATGGAAAAACAAGGAAGTGAGACAGACGGCCGTTAGGAAACATAAATCAATAGGCATATGATCCTCCGGTTCGATAATTGAAAGGCGCGTTCCACTAACCATTAAATAATCGCAGCTCGTGACTGTTCATCAAGGACACTATAACCATTTCACAGTAATTGAAATCACGTACGTACGGTACACTTAATTGCCTCATCTGTGTCGGCGAATCGACGCAAAACTGGCGAACGTTCTTTCAGATATCCCACTATTCCTGTTTTTTCTGTCTTTTTCGTCACTTTAAAATACGTGCAAGGAAGATGACGTATCGCGTCGCCGGGATAATTGTCACGGAAAGTTTACACGTCTCGCGCATAAGTGTGACGGCGTACGGGAGGGAAGGAAATGGTGAATCACGAAGGGGAAACCGTTGCCGAAAAATGTATTCCTTCCAGGAAGCTAAGGAAGAAAGGGGGGAACGAAGCGAGCATGCCGCGATGATGGTGACTTCTTGCTTTTAATTTCGTCTCACAAGTCTCGTTCTTCGCCATTATTCGCGCGACCCTGCCCTTGGGACGGGTTTGCAACCATGCTTTCACAGACGGCCACCGCCTTGCGATTGAGTAATCGCTTAGCGGTACCGAGTGTGCTTCGCGTGTTTCGATTTTCGCACGATCTAAAAATAATTCCTGAATCCCTTGCCGTGGCAACGTTCAACCGGACGCACGGTTCTCCATCTTGCTCTCCATACTGATTTATCATCGACTGTATGACAGCTTGGGGCTCCCATATCCACTTTCATTTTTCCGCTGTTTTTAAACTAATCCATTAGCTTCGTGTCTTAAATACATCCAGGAACATTGAAATTTTTACAGGCAGCACACACAACGTATCCAACGAGCTATCCTCAGTGATGTAATAATAACAGAAAACGTCACAGGTATTCGACATGAAACTCCCTCAGCAATCAAATCTCAATAACATCTAACACGATTCCTACACCCCGCATTTATATCCAATCTCGCAACAATTTTCCACCGTCCGTTAATTATTATCGCCATCGTAATCCCCGCCAGACAATGTAGAAATTGTTCGAAGACTATTTCCTTGCCGCGAACATTCGCAATTTCATTTCTACTACACGCTACTACCACGAGCAACCGTAGCCAAGTTAAAACATCGTGGCTCGCCACTAATTTACATAAAAACGAGCTTACTGAGTTTACCTTGGAGGTAAGCTCTCCATCATAGCGGCGTGTAACGCGTGAGGCTAGCTTATCGCGAACACATTTTCATCGTGTAAGCTCGATGTAAATCGGATCTACCGGTGGGGTGTATGTACATAGGGCCCCATGGAACTCGACGATATTACGAGTGGAAAGAGTCGCAAGGACGTCGAGCACTCCGCCAGGTACCGTAGATTTATGGGATCTATCGGATCTGTTTTGTATCTACGCTGTAGATCGACATCCAGATTCGACGTTATATCGTTCACGTTGGATTATGAGCGGGGATATACACGTGCGTGTAAGTTAAAAGTGTGATCGTGTACACTTTACGTACAAGCTGCCGTCGTATACGTTGGTGCCCCGCGAGAACACGGAACTCTTACATCACCGTCGATACCTCGACTCGTAATTATCGGTGTATCGATACAGTGCGCGACGTTGGCTGAGTAAATTTGTTAATCCTGCTGCCGATTCTCGACTGCGTTCTCAATTGTATGAGAAATCAGAGTCTATCACTGGGCTTGAGAATTGTGTATTTACTTTGATTAGTAGTGGTTGTAGAGGACGGTGGTATGTGTGTGTAACACTATTTCTACCACGATTTTGTGGATATGTACCTATTTCGACCGAAAGGTGTCTTTTGACACCTTTGCGTTTGTTTGCAAATAATCGACAAAACTGTCGAGATTTCAAATTATCAGTTAAATATAGATAATTTGAGCAATATATTTATTCATACATTGATGCATATTTATTAGAGATTACTTAATTAGGTTGTAAATTGTAGAATTAGTCACTGCAATGATCTACACTAAAATGCAACATGGCATTTTGGCATGGTATTTTCCGTTCCAACAGAAATCGGGATTCTCTAAACTGATTATAATTGATATGATGCAGTAAAATGGTGTTGATATTTATCTGTAAAATAGTTTAAAATTAGAATTTGTTGTGCAATCCTTAAGGTGTCAAAGGACACTTCATGGTAGAAATAGGTATACCATGTGCATATTTTTAGACCCAGGATGAGCTGGAGGAAAATTATATCGCTGAACTAATTTAACAGCTATTGTACTAAAAGTCATCAAATTAGTTGTGGACAAATGATTATACTTAGGGAAGAATTTGAAGATAATATTGGAAAAGTGTCTTCTGACACCTCTTGGTAGAAATAGTGTTAAAGAGTGATTCTTCTTTTCTTAAACTCGAAATTGCTGTGGTTGGCCGTGCTAAGATTTCTGTTTGATGAAAATGAAATATTTTCGTCGAACTTGCGTACAAATTAATTGTCAATTGTAGCGATTATACAATAAATACCAAGGGAATAGTGATGATGTAGAAATAGCTCTTGCGCCTGCTGTGAAATATAAGAAGAATCTCGTCATAAATATTAATATGTTCATTTCCAGATTCCCATAAAATATCGTCACGAAAAATCGACCACCTTTCACATCAAATTCTCGGTCAATCAAGAAGCGTTCACCGCTGCAGTCTGAAAACTCTTCCACCTGTCAAAATATAATTACTATCCACCACCTAGTCCACGAAATTCTTCATTATCGAAGTTTCACACGGTTCAACGAAACCATATAATTGTTTAAGCACAAAGTGAACGGACAACCGAATTCCATCTCAGCAGCTGCACCTGTTTCGATAACATGTTCACTGCTAACAGCTTATCCTCGTACACCTCCGGACCGTTCACAGTTTGACAGTGACGCGTAATTAACCCTGCGCGAAATTATCGCCCGTTATTGTGTTTGATTTGGTAAATCGTTTGCCTCTGCAATAAAGTCGTAAAAGAAAAACAAACAAACAAGAAAAAACCAAAAAATTCGCTCGGCTCTCTGCGAAAAATACCGTACTTTCGACATACGATTTTATTCGTGGACGAACGAGGCACTTTCGTGGCACGCTTTTATTCGACGTGCTCTTTAATTACGCGGCTGTCTTTAACGAGACACGATACCGAGCAAGAAACGTATTTACTGCATCGAACAGAAGGATCAAGTCTGTCATGGAAAGTTGCCTCGTTAATTGCCAGGTGAGTCGTTAACGCATCTGTCAATCTCGAGCGTAATCTCTAGATTACATTGGGAATTCTAATTTCCCTGCGAATCGAACGGCTGGTTTGTGTCGAGCTTCGCCGAGGGATAGTGTGAATTGAAACGTTGACGAACGGGATTTGCCCGCGGTTCAATGGAGACGATACTTCGAACGCGAGCAAACGTTTTGGTTCAGAACATTTCGGGATACGAAATCATTTACTCGAGTAACAATTTTCAATACATAGTCCTAATTTAAACAATTGCCGCAAGTGAAGTGTTATTTTAGTGGCAAATATTTTGGCAAGTTTACAAACGAGATATGCTACATGTACATTATTTTTCATTTAACATATACGTCTACAGCTGTATTAATAGAAATAAATAAAATGTAGAATTAGCGTTCAAACAAATAATTACGTGCAATTATATAGTTAATATATTTCTGCCATCATATTCGTATGCGTCACCGATGCGTTTCGAACACTTTTCTCACGGTTCTAATATTGTAGGCATATGCATGTATGTAAAAATTATAAAGGATATTTCATTCAACTTAGGGGAAATAAGAAAGTAACAATGTATGAAGCTCCTCGTGGTTTCCCTGCGGAAGAAGCTCTCACGGTAGATACGCAGTTTTGCACGTCGAACTCTATAATTGTGCATCTGCTTTCAACCTGACACGCGAAGATAGCGTTAACAGAAGCGGAGACGGGGAAAAAACCGTCTAATGCATTAAACGTTGCTCGTTACCCATCAGTTCATACTTAATTTCGATTCACGAATATAAAACTTTGACTCTCTTATTTTTCCTGTTTTCTTTTTTTTGGTTTATTCACCAATATTTTGCATCCACCTCTATACACATAGGATGTACACGTTTATGTAATCACTGTAATTTAAAGAGTTTTCAAAGCTCCGCGTTGCCGCGTAATTATCCACAGAAGAAATCCTTAACGAACGTGAACACGATACCATCAATTACAAAGACCTCTACAATGTTCTGAAGCTTCTCATGGTTTCTCAGCGGGAGAAGAATTCTTGCGTCCACAGTTTTTCGCTCCTTAATTGTACACCTGTCTTTAACTGAAGATCAGCGGGCAATAATGCTGACCAATGGAATCAAAAATAGACAAAGAACGAGAGTGGCAAAGAAAAGTCCAATCATTCTGGGGAGAATATTGAATCTGTCTAGAAACTGCACTCGCGCATTAAACCTATCCGTCTGGGATGTTGATATGATAGGTTTATAATTCGAAGGTCCCAGAATTTTGTAAATCGTGTAACACTTTCTCCGCAGATTGCATGCTCGCATGATTCTTCGAATTTTCAGAGCCTGTGCAATTATAATCGAGCCATTAAGCAAACGTGCACGCTCGTAATGAAATATTGAAGATCTCGCGGTGCAATCATTGTTTTCGATATCTTAAATCGAACGGCACAGCGAATTGATAAACGCATACCCTTTTTATAGACAATTGTTGAGTTTATAATATAACATGACTCTATCAAATTCATACTATCGAATGTTTTAAAATAAATAAAATAAGAGAATAAAGTTGTATACTAAAACGAACGGCTCACTCGTTAATACAATTGTATTTTCAGGAAACCTGAATGCAAAGTTCACAAAATAAGGCACCCAATTTTCTTAGTTTTTACAATTCGTATGTGTACTGTAAGAGAATTTCAACGCGGAAGTGATCTCAGCGGTTAACAAATAGTACAGAGCAGTAACGTGTTAAATATGAATATTATATAGATCGTAAAACAGTGCTCGTTATGTGTAACCATGATCGTTCGTGCTCGTGCTACTCGTCAGCAGTGAATTCGTAACTTCAACGTGGAGATTATAATCTTCTTAATTACAAGAAACCTTCCCTGCTCACTGTTAATCCGTAAAGAGTAAGCCAGACAAGTATTCTACAGTGCATTAGTTTTACTTGCTGCTACATTAGTTTGGTGCCACCGAAATGTTGTCGTTAAGACAATTATTCCTAAAACAATATATGTACATTACTTTAACGTGTAATAGATGTACTTCATATCCATGTACATATTGTATACATGTATTTTATATTAATGTAACACGTTTGTAACCATTTGTAACCACAAATGCAACGCTTAAGTTTACCAAAAATTTACTAACTGTAAAGATTAAGTTATCTTTTACGCTCAATTTTAATCAACAAGAGTGAAATGAGTAACGCAGCATACTCGACACCATAATTCACAACTATTTCAGAAAACAATACAAGCAAATACTGTAATTTTCTCGCGAAAGAAGCGATCACGGGCAGAGCCTTTGACGTTCGAACTGTTTATTTCCACGGTCTGTCTTGACGAGAGATTCGATAATATCGGCGAGAGAAGAAGAGGAACAGGTAACGCATTAAATGCGAATATTAAATCTGTCATGGAACGGTGCGCGTTAATACGAACATCATTGCACTCAACTGTGCGACCGTGTGTGTGTGTGAACTTACTGTAAACTTTGATGTGGATGGAGCGTGCACACTTTTCACGGTGAAAAGTACTCGATACAGTTAACAGTTTCGATTAAGCGGTACATTTGCAGGTCGTTAGTTGATTGGTACGCGTGTTAGTAAATGCCTCGTGTACATATATACCTGCAGAAGATAACAGTCCCCGTGTCACAATTATTGAGGCGGTAGATAAATATGGCGTTTTTCTAATACCATATATCACGCGAATTAAACTTTTGGCCAAATTTGTCTACAATTCCTTCTTGATTTTATAGACCAATAATTACCCAAAACGTCTTCGTCCATCTGGTCAGATTTCTGAGCATGAGGTTCATCTTTGGACTGCTTTCCAGCTCGAAATTTCTTGACCCATTTTTGGCACACTGGCTTTAATAGCACTGGTCAAAGTGATTCTTGTCACAAAGAACATTAAGACTGATTCTTATGTATCTTCGATGGGACTTTTTCCACAGCCCATATTTTCGTGCAACAATTCTTCTGCAATAACTAACTTCGCAGTTATTTTATCAGTAGTAATCTAATTTGTTCTGTTACGAATTATAATATGTTCATCACCACAGTTACTTCATTCATTTTTATTAAACTCGTATAATACAACGCGTCGAACATGCTCGTTCATCTCATTCATTTTAAATTCTTGCTATAATTGCAATATTCGTTCCACACTGTGAACCATCGATGCAGAATTGAAGGTTCCTATTTACAGTACCGTATGCTTACCAAAGAGAAAACTGCTGCTCCTGACTATCCTTCCGTTTCCGTTCTTATAAATTCATCTCTTTAAAAATCACATCATTTACACTTATGGAAGGATCTAACATGAATTTTACTCAAAGGACCGGATACTTTCTTATTTATTTAATACAATTGCTTTAAACCTAGTATGGCTTATGTAGCAAATACAATACATTGCATAATTCATGGTACTTAACATATGTATTTCCGATCGGCAATATTTGCCGATTCCGGGCAATATAATCCTTTCTCTCTCAACTAACATCGATCCTTCGTTTCCTCGCCACTTCCCCTAAAAAAATCACCTCCTACACTCTCAATTGGTGATACACACATTTTTCAACGATCGGAGAATCGATCGATCGATCGAATCCACGTAATGCACGTATCGTCGTGCTTACATAGAACCTTCGTTAGGCTCGTTACTTACGTAAGGCAAGAGAATATTCCCGCCGCAACGGAGTGCCGGGGTCCCAAGCGTACTGCCCTCTCTTTTCCTCCTTGTCTCACCTTTCTTTTTCCACCTCGCGAGGCGGTAGATGCACGCGGTTGAATTCTAAGTTCAAATCGAGGCGCGTTGGGTAACGCGTTACGTCACGGGACCGGGTCTCCCACGCAGGTGGGCCCGACCCGCGAATATCCACCTTGATTGAACGTCATCGTTGAACGACCTTTTCGCCGAAGAGGGACAGGTATCGACACGGGGGACACTCTTCTGCAACGGGATCGCGCGACACGGTTCACACGCGACGCGTTCGTTAATGGAAAAGCAATTTACGGATGCGGTTGATGATAAACGCGTCATCGTTTTCGCGATTTATCCCTTTTCCTCTACTTTTCTCGGTCCTTTCACGGCAACTATGCGTCGCTCGCGGTGGTCCGCCGGTTCGATAGGTGTAGATTTATCGAAAACAAATAACGGTCCACCGCGAACTTTGGTGGAAGTTCGCGTCCGCGAAACCGGTACTTATCCCCCGATATTATACACCGGCCGTGTACCGTTGCGTAACGCTCGTTTCAGATGTGCAAGACCGCCAGCCATTTATAAATTTTCCGGACGATTATGCAATCGACGGTGGCGCGTACACGCGAGACCCCGGCAGAACCCCGCCGAAACATTTCCATAGGTACAGTTTTTTGTTCGGCGACGAATTTGAACCGCGCGCTGCCGTCGAATATCGCGGAATGAATCGATCGGCCTGGCCGATCGTCGAGTCGCGGTTTTATGGACGTCGATGTGTGTCGCGTATGTGCGAATCGTGTTCTGTGCAATCGCGGAACGGTAGACTGGCTATCAGTCTGTCGGTTAGTCAGTGACTAACTGGACACACTTTACCTAGATACGTATACATCGTGCGTAGAAAACCTGTCCCGTGGAAGAGAAACGATTATTTTTCATGCGGCGGATGGAATTGACTCTTCGTGGCGATTTCGTTTTCGTTCGACACAGTCCACGGGGAAACGCGAGGACGGGTGTCGTCCGTTCTTCTACACCGTGGAAAATCAACCTTTCTTGTTGGTGAAAACTTTGAAAATATTGAATGGAGTATTGAACGCAGTACGTTCGTTCGGAAAATTGATTTTATCAATTTTTCTTTTTGAATTTTATCGAACTTCACCAACAAAGTGCTCGTTTGGCGTCCAGGATTTTATATTTAACAAAATTTCATTGATCGAGTACGTTTAATAGTAGCGAATCACAAAACTTTGAATCGCGATTGTTCAATAAATAATTCAACTGTACAGACTGCTATTAATTGGTTATAAAATATATCAATCTGTCTGGCAACAGTCTCTTTGGTTTGAGGTGTGTTATAAGAAAAGATATCGCGAATTTTCTCTCGAGTTGAAACCATCGAAACGAACCACCTCGTTATTTCGTTCGAGCAATCCTTTCGTCCACGGGCTTTTTACTCTTTTCCGCTGAGCGGCCACGCGCGTGCAAGCCGTTTCGCAGTTTCCTCAGCTATCTATTTAGTGTTCACCGCGGCATGGAAAGTATTTCATGCCGAAACAGGTCGCCAGAAACATTATCAGACTGGAAACCAGTTCGACGAAATTTTCGCCCGACCACAAGATCAAACTGTCCGTTGCAGGTACATACTTCCGAATCAAGTTTAAGCCTTTCTCAAATTAATCCATAACGATCCTACGATAATTTGCAAACGTTCTACCGTATTGCGAAAGGGGAAAATTTGACTTTTAACCAAGCAAGTGGGACTCGCTGTATATTATGTACGTCGATTTAAAAGTTAAAATTAAACGGGCAGAACGTGGTCGATGGTTTTTCAATTGTTCTAATTCAGAGTGACGAATTGCAGATAACTAACAGATTTTAATTTGACCAGTATGTAACTTAAATTATGTAAATGAACGTAAATGAATAAATATCTTTGTCTTGCTACTAAGTTTCAGCGTAGTGAATCCAACGCATGACACTTTGATAAATAAGTATTACTTCATGCCACTGTCAGTGTTTACCATTTCGTTAAAAATCATTAAAACATACAACCCAATAGCAAAACGCTCCAATAATCAAATGCGAAATACCCAGCACGCTGTTACACCGAAAGCCTACTTTAACAACTACACCGGAGCCTGTATCTGCCACACCGCCAAACTTCATTATTCAGAAGAGATAATCATTATCATTAAAGACATTTCCTTGTTACGTCCATCGATCGCGCCTGAAATCCCAACGTTCTTCAGCCACGGTAAGACAGAAGTTCATATTTTACACGGCGGCACGTTAATACCCGCGCCAATTCCCATCGAATCGAAACGGGGATATCGCCGGGGCCCGTCGATCCTCTACGGTGAAACATTCCCGACGATTACGTATCGCGCGATACAACTGGCTTACGCTTGCGTATCACGGCACTTCCATGTCTTCGCATTAGCCGTGACTACAATTATGCCGCTTCGTAACGGTATCTTCATTTTCTTAGATGTCTTTCGCGGTACATCCACCGCGTGCTACACCTACTTTACATTCCCCGACATTGGCGAGCCGCGATACTCGTTTCGGTCGATCTCCATCGTGATTTCCTTGGAGCGTTTTCTCATCGCGCTGGTATACCGTGCGATATAAAGGGTGGGATGATTTTTGCGTCACCTTTTGTCGTTAGGGACAAATTCGATTTTTTCTTCGGGATATAAGAGTTTTAGAATTTAGTCTGGAGAATGCGAATCATAGATGGAGTAGAGTTCCATTTATTTGAAGAAAAATTGTTTGATTGGTGCCCGGTGTATGCGAACTATTGATTATAATATATTATGTTGTATTTATTATGTTATATTACATTAAATTATATTAGGTCTATTATATATGCACAGTACAGTAACTTAGAAATTTATTCACGCCTGGCTTGAGAAAATTAGACACGAGAGGTTTAGTTTAATGTACAAAAATATAGCAACGTATCCACCTTCATTATCCGGTAGAGTTCAATTAACAGAGTACAAAAGTGATAAAGTGATCTTAAAATTTTAAATAGACAAAGATTTAACTTCGTTGGAAATAACAATTGTAAAGAGTGAAACTTGCCGAGTGTTTCCGGAGAAACATAATAAAACATTAACAAGCGGCAAATACGTTTATGACAAATAAGTTAGTTGGCAACCGACGTTTGAATGTAAAAGACGGACATCGATTTCCTTTATAAACTCACAAATTACATTTTTCACAATAAATCTGTTTCCCTTCTAATTTATCCCTCTACACAATGAAGAAAATACTATTACGCTGCGTATGTACTTTGTTCCATCAGAATCTTAATACAATATACTTCTGAAGTTTGTCCATGAAAACCGGAAGCATCTTGCATATCTGACTGTCAATCTGAATACGTAACGCAACGTAGGTGAGATACGCTACATGGCAAATTAATCAAGTGCCGAGCAGTCGGAAAACATGATTAAAGTACGTGAAAAAAGTTTTCCGAATTTAATAAGAAAAGATTAATTTAATCAATTGCCCCGACAATTGACAAAAACTCGGAAACGTACGTACATCTATAATTAATCAATGTTCAATCAATCGTGATTAAAGATTCAAGGTTTTTAAGGAAACATTGAAATACACATTACATTCAATTACCTTTTTTCGGTTCAATGATATACAAACATATATTCATATTAACAAGTGTCTTCTTAAACATAGTACTAATTTAATACTACTATTATTGTCGTTCTTGTAAGAACATTTTCCCATAATTATTTAAAAAACCAAACAATAAATCTGACTTGTATCTTCACTAATAAATGTACCTTTTTTCTTCCCTGCAAATATCCCCTCACAAGCTCCAAAATGAAATCTAAAACTGTCTTACCAACAAATCATCGCACGTTTCAACCGATCGCCTCTACGTCTCTCGATTTCATCCCACCTCGTCGTTATTCCCCACCCCATAGATCACTAGACACGCGCTACTTCGGACACCACAAGAATAAATTCGAATAATCATCTCTCGTTCTTCCACTAACCCTATACGTTCGATCTACCTGCCCTCGTTCGCTCTTATCAAATCCCTGTTGATAAGCTGTTCACCTTTATTAATTCTTCCCGTCGTCGTCTCGACGCGAGTTACGCTCGATTCCGCAAGAAAACACGGCGAGAAAAAAAACCGGAGGAAAAAGAAAAAAATTCCCCCAAGGCTGCGCAAACATTAAGCAAGTATGTAACTCGAACGTATTCGCGACACTTGCTCGCAACGATTTGCTCGGCCGATTTGCTCGGCCGATTCATGCATTTGCATGATCGACGCGGAGCGTACGAACTCAGGTAGATGCTGATTAACATGCTCGAACTGGGTCTACGCGCGGCACCGCTGCTTTTCATCGAGAATTACTCGTCGAGTTTAGATAGAGGCGGCCTTAATATGACTTTAATACACCTCTCGGCGGTCCACCCCTTTCCCCGCTGTTTCCTGCACGGGTAATCGCGCCGTCCCACCTGTTACCTCGGCTCGCCAGAGGTGTCGAGAATATTTCGACCACGCCGCCGCGCCGTTTCCCTTGTCGCTTGCGAAATCCGTGGAACGCGGTAGACGTCCCGTGTAAACCGGAATTTCACCGTTCGCACAGGTGATCCAGGGCTGGATTCTGTGAAATACGACCGGCCTTAACGAGAATCGAAAAAGGGGCGGCGCGAGGTTGGTTAGCCGTGAACGATGGCCGATTGTTGGTAATGTAAGAATTTAAGTGGAAAATGCTTTGGTAATTCGGGATAAAGTTCGTTCTTTGCTTCTTCAGGGACGTCGTCGACTATTAAATTCAATATTTTATTCGTTTTGTGCTGATATTTATAATGTCTTGCTCGGTTGTTTCCGTTTTGCATGTGTGGTACTTACTGGACGAAAGTATAATAATTTCATGGGCAATAATTCTTCGAAATTGTTTGCATTAACGAACCAGGAATATGGATTTCCTTGCTTTTGTCAAAATCTTGATTAGAACATTTAATTCAGTTGATTTAATTGTTGAACAGTTTATTGACTATCGTATGTAATAAAAGATCCTGTCAGATTCTTTATTTCAAAAGATGTTTAGCAAAGTATACCTATGAAGTACTCTTTCAGAACACTCTCATTTGTATGTTATCACAGAAATGTCTTTTCTTTATGAATAGAAATATTGGATTTCGAGTCTCAAATTTTCCAGCAGTGTTGAATTAACATTAATAATCAACAAGAATCCATAGCGCAGTGAAAACAAAAACGGAAACTGCTGCATCTCGAGAGCAACGGAACAAAAATCAAAGCTATAAAACCCACTTATTTAACACAATAATTGCTCCACTAAAAAACTTCACCATTCCTACCAATAACGATAAGTTCAAACTTCCAACTGAAATTGCATTCATCAAATATCAAATAAAAAGAACAATCTATTAATAAATGTACTGCAGTCAAACAATTCCAATTTCCAAGAACCTTTAATTCCAAATAAGGCCATTCAAAAAATCGCAGAAAAACTCAGCGCCAAACAAATATCACTTTTTACCAACACTGTGGACGACAACCGAGCTGAATTAAATACACCTTGCGCCAAGCAAACAGATGCAACCCTTTCCATCAGTCCCGAGACAAATGTAGTATGCGCTCTGAAACCCAACAATTCAGACCGCGCAGACCTCTCAGTTATCAGATACCGGTCCGTGCATTCTCTACCATCCGCACAACTTCCGGTAGCATAAAGCGCCATGAAAAATCGGTACGAGCCTGAGGAAGATCTGCATCGGCGTCCTGCTGGAGCATAGCGGCAGAAAGAGACAGAGAAGAAAAAGCGTCAGGGTACTCGTCGTAAATTCGTTATCTCTCGAATGGGACGTTGAATCGCCAAGGGTAACGGTACGCACACATCCACGTGAATTCACGTACCTGTGATTCCCAGCAGCAACTTTGTCCAGAGGATCTCTCCGTTGTAAAGCCGCGGGAGTTATCAGGACGACGGCGAAATGGACGAACGCTTGGAGAAAATGGTGGATGCTGGCCAAGGTTCACTCGTGGGCGAACAAAAGAAATGGAAAGAAAGGGGAGATAATCGGAGGAAAGTAGTCAGAGGGTGGAGACCACGCGTTCCTTCGCGTACACCCGCCACGAACGGCGCGGTGGATTTCGTATGCCGGGGAAGGAACACGAATTCTTCTTGTTCAGCTTCGTCGGGGAACAAGTAGTAGGCACTGTTCGGAAATCGGGGAGAAAGAGACGGAAAGGACGAGCGGATGTTGAGGCGACTTTAAATGCGTCCTGCGTGCCGTCTCTGCTTATCTCTTTGCTTTTTTTATTATGCTGTTTTCTTTTCCTTTTTTTCTCACATTGCCCCTCTTATTGTACTCCACCGCTGTTGATCGTTCTGGCTGTTTCGATGCGTCTCTTACATACACGCTCAGGCACACACACACACACACACACATAGAGAGAGGATATACTCTTCTTCGTTTCCTTTCTTTATTTCTTTTTTATTTTTGTTCCCTTTCGTTATCCGGTGAAACGGCTGTTTCTCCCGGAACCCGCAAAAAATGCGGTAATAAGGCGGTGAATCGAGTTTTGGAATTAAGGCGACATGCATGGCGAACCGGCTGAAACGTAAATGAAAACGTAACCGCGAATGGATGGGAGCTGTTGCGAAATTGCGAGATGTCTAGATTACAGGGGAACACCGGCTGTGTCAGTTTTTGTCTCGTCGGGTGATTTGTATGAAAAGTGTTGGCGATCTTGGTGTCTTTGGTTGTTCTGTTCTTTTTCGTTTTTTTTTTATGTAATGATCAGTGTGTTCGAGCAAACATTGTTTCCACGGAACCAATTGATAGTTAGTAACGTTGCAACATGATTATTCGAAACATGAGTCTAATCTTCAGCTCGTTATATTATTATTGACTTTCGTTGTCCACTATTTAGGGGTTGGAATGACATGAGTGTCACGGGTGAGCAATTCCGATGTATCATCATTATTATTAGCATGTAGTACTACAGTATTATTATTATTAATTTAGTATTCCTTTCACAAACCAAATAATTATTATTCATTTATCATCATTATCACCTGGAAATGTTTACGTAAATAAAACACCAGTTGAACATTCGACGGGCAACAATAATTTTACTGCAGAGAGAATTTCATAAAAAAATATAGAAATCCTGAGTTGAGCTATTGAATGTGTAATACAAAGATTTATGTAGAAGTTAACAAACCTATCCCCCCTCCCCTTTATCTCCCTCTCTTCTTCATTGCATAAAAGGACGTCCGGTCGAAAAATGTTCGGTTACTCAACTTTCAGCTTGGTCCAGCTTCACGACTATGTTTTACTGTTAGCGAGACACTACAACGCTGTCGGTGCTTACCTACTAATTACTAATTAGCAATTAGACCTAGGCGTGCACGAGCTGCTTTTCTAGGACAGCCCCGCTGAAATCATTGCGTTCCAGGCTAATCGTCGTTCGTGATGGAAGCTTGACAAGCCCCTTGTCTCCACAAACTGAACGATATTGTTTGAGTTTTGTAAAACAAAAGTTCCATACTTTTTTTTACAAAAGAGAGTTACTCACAAGTGTTGGCCTTCGAATCAATTTATTCTTCTCCACGCTCAGTTAATTTCTTCATTATTTCGTTGCTTCATTGAGTTCATTGCTGCTACTGAAGCACGTTTTTTCTTTTATAGTAAATAATTATCTTGAATATGATCAAGTGGAATAGTAAATAAAGATCTGGTATTTGCAGCATGAATAATGATTTTGAATAGGGTCAAGCGCGATACAGTGTGCGGGGTACATTTTCTATTATTCGTTCTAATATCACTGTGAACTTGCTTCAAGCTATTAATTGTATTTATTCCTCGAGAATTTATTTATATTACTGGCCAATAAAGTACTTTGCTGACAAGAGAAACAAGCCAGCAAGAAATAGTACTTCAACACTTTTTAAAGGAGAATACAAAGTGTTCGATTAAATTCAAAAATAGGAAATCCCCAATTATATCAAATTCAATAATTTGCAAAACCTTTAGACTGTTAGGGAACAGTTCCGTTCAGGCTCTATTGGCCCAAACGTGCCCCTGAACCACGTGAACGCGTGGCCTACTTTATTAATAATTATTACGACTTTTCCGCGACAGCTAGCCGATTTTCTTTCCATCCTAGGCGTGCCTCAGCATGGACGGGATCTTTCCGTATAGATTAGCTCCCGTTAACGAGCCGCGCACAGAACGGATCACCAGGATCACCTGATAATACATGGAATATCTTTTCAGGCGAGAATTCGATGGTTAAGTATAATATTATATGTAGATATACATATCTGCACGAGTGTATGCATTATTTTACGTCGTCGTTGACTCGTGGAATTTTATCGTTTCACAATCCTTTCGTTGGACGAAATGAAGTTAACTCGAGTGATATCGGATAGTCGAACGACGCTCCCAGCGAATTTGAATAACAAATTGAGAGGGCATGGAATAATTGAGAGAGTAAGATGTCGACGGGACGTTTATAGACTCGTATTCAGTGCAAGGTGGTCATTTTGTGTGGCAGCTAAAGTGGTAACTAGATACGCGTTGTTAAAATGGAAAATTCATTAGAACTGTAACTCGAAAACGAGGTGAAATAAGATCTTGTCTGCTCGGCATGTTGAATTGGCTATTGAAGGTGTCGAAGTACATTATGAGACGCCATGAATTTATTAAAGACGCATGGCTGGATTTAGTTTATCAATGGAAATAGAATTACGACGATTATTTTCTTTTCGGTAATGACATATGCCTAATTAATATTTAATGGCCAACTTGAAATCCTTTCTGTATAATAGTCGAGTATAGGTATGTGTGGGAATAGACCCCTAAGAATAGAAGAAATGTATGTTCCAGGAATGCATTGATTATTATTATTATTATTATACCTAATTGCTTTATTTAAACCCAACTACAAATCACTACTTGTGACAATACCAGAAATCGTAAGAATAAGTTCATCACTCCATTAATATCCAGCTAATTTTCCAACAAAAATCTCGATCCGACATTACAATCGGAATCGGCCATTCCATAACTCATAGTTTCTCCAATTTTTTTACCAGCCACCGTTTCCACGCTTTCAGACGGAAAATTACCAAGGTGTTCCGCACAGGTATTTCTATATTATCTGCAGGCGATATTTCCACGGATTACGTTCGCCTGTTTTAGCGGTGAAACTTCTGAAACTTGTTCAGCTTGTACCAGATAACGCGAAACGCTTTAAAGCGTCCCGCGTCGGGACAGATAAACGCGAAACCCTCTGAATGCCTGTGTGGCAATAAATAACGCGGGACATTCGAAACATCGGCTAGATAGATAGCGTGGAACGTTTCGTACGTCAGCGTTTTAATAGACGGATAAATTCTGTTGGACCATCGATAAAACGATACTGTTCGCTAGGGCCGTGACGTTTCGTGAGCTTTAGCCAGGGGACAGAACGATAAAGGATCGAATGAATTTGTCACTGACTCGAATGGTAAGGAAAAATGACTGCAAGAATCGATGGCTGTCGATGGGAACACGAACTCTGGGAATGTGAAAGCATGGAACTTGAAAAATCTCGTATAGATTTCGATGTTAGTAATAATAAAAGAAAAGGGGGAAAAATGGCTAAATTATTGAGCAGCAAGTTCAACAGGTTCATGCCAACTATGCTGCGTATGTCTAACGTGAAATTTATGGATAATATTTTGCATAACGAGAATTCGCAATCGCTTTGGCAGAATTATACAGCTGGATTTATATTATTTGAGTGTTCAGAGGTTCTAGGGAAAGTTGTAAATTCATTGAAGAAGAATATACAGGACCTTCTTATTACTGTACGTACGACGAGTGTTGAAATTTTGAGGACAGTTTAGAAAATAATCGAATTTTTTAGTAAACGCACATTCGTACAGTGTTTTATACCGTGGTAAGAATGAAAAGTGAAAATGAATGCGTTTAAAAAATGGAGACTGTTCATCGCGCGGCGCAGGTGAATATAATAGACAAGTTAATCTTCTTTCGACACGTAAAACATGAAACATTGTATTTTATCAAAACAACTATGGATTATGCTTGCAACTTTTGATAAATACAATCATTCAAAAGATACGTTTGCCGTCAGTTATTCACATAAACAAAAATAAACCACAAAGCTGTTCAAACAATTTTTTAAAACAATAAGAATAACTTGTTCTTCCGAATACGTCACTTATTATTTGGATCAATTTATTTTCGATTCTTTATACAAACTAGTGGAGTTGACAATTAAAATGCACACAAGCAAACAGGAGATTAGTTGACAACTACATTAAACTAAGTTCATCAGTCTCTTTTGTATTTTTATAGAACAGCAATACTTATTACTTTTTTCCGAGTGAAAGTTATCATCATCACTTTGTCTCGTGACTAGTAAAAAAAACCTTCGCGTTTAAATTAAACCATAGTTATGGCAATTTACGGAAAGGCATTGTGGTGTCGCTTTTGGTGGCGATTTAAACGTCTGAAGGATCCCATAAGCGGCAACGTTCCTCTAGACCGCGTGACGAAAAGTGGCGACACAAAGTGTCCCGTCTGAAACAGGGCTTGGGATCGAATCGAACTCGTACGTGTCTCGTAGCTGGCAGGTATGCAGGTAAAAACAGCGGTTGTTGCGCGAATCGGTGCATTAGCGCGTATCACCATGCACGAACTCCTAAGCGCACCGATCCAATTAGCTTTCTCGTTCGACAGCATTCTGAAAACTTATCTGCGCCGGTTAATTAATTACCGGACGCGCAGCGCCGCGTATTTGGCATGATCCTGGCAATAACGCGAGGGCTATGCGATAGTAAGGTAACGGACAGGCGAAATATTGGAAGGTATGAATGTGGAACATATTCCAGCTTCTTATAGTACATACATACTTTCTTCTGGTTGTTTGGAAAGTTTGCGGGTGTCAAGTATGTTTTGGACTTAGTTCTTTCGTTCTTCGTTAATGGAAGGGTTAAATTATATTCGTCGGGGTGGATGAAAGCAAAGTGGATTTCTTATTACTCATTGGATTACAGTGACTAACAAGTGACTTGTAAGACGAGGGTTTCAATTAACTGAGAGAGGAAATATCTTGAAAAATAATGCTCGGATCTTATGTTGACAAAGAATAAGGGTGGCACTATTGTTTAACGAAATTTTAAACATATGATTGAGTGAATTATGTATTATTATCGACGGGGCCCTGGGGAAATTGATCAGTGCTACTTCCGCAATATTTATTAATAACCAGTATACTCTCTTTTGAATTATACATGTTATATACGGATATTGTTTAAGAAATATCTGCGGACAGTGTAATTCTATTCTTGCATTGCTTTTAGATTTCCCAAGATATTAGACGTATGCACTAATAATTCACAACTGAAATACAAATGCTTAAATATTATAAAAATAAAATATCATAGAAAAAATGGCAGTGAAATAGCAATAAATAAAAATCCAATCTACTCACAAACTGGTTTAAAAGATCAATTTCATTGCATGTCTCAAAACCAAGCTAATCCTCTCTGACCCTAAAAATTCTTTAACATCAACTCTCATTCTACTGACCCACGAAGCTTAAAAATACCAACTATTTAGCTGATTCGTTTCATAACGTTTTAAAGGTGATCCGTTCTTCGACATTAATCGGGCACCAAGATATCGAGTACGATTCGGCTAATAAATTGCAGAAAATATCGTATCGTGCACCGAGTCTCAATTAGATCGATCCAAATTGCCGTCAAATTGTACTTTCAGTTCCCCATATCGGTTTTTACCGCGTTGTTCCAATCGTTATCTATTTCTGAACGAGGATACGGTAACTGCGGTAGTATTAGTACCGTTTGCTAATTGCATGAAGAGGTTTGCTCGTGTCCGCAAATTCTTGCGAATCGTTCGCGTTAAATTTGCTTTCGATTGGCAGGTACGATGCAAAACGATTTTTTAACCGATCGAATGGAAGATCTGCTCGAGAGGAAATTGTTGTGAAAGTTCGACGGATCGATTATTATTCGTGGAACGATAATATTAGGATAATAATAACAATTGAGCAAATGGTTAAACCATTATTCGAGATGTTAATACATGTAAAATTAACCCTCTAACTTCCCTTCTGTTTCAGACGAAGTGTTGCGGAGCTGACTTGTCGTTTACTGTTCCTGCCACTCGGGTATGTAATTAAACACACTATTCTAACTCTAAATTTGCAATTCTCTCGCAAGCCGTGACTCTATAATACATTCATCCATCGAGCCGACTAATTACAACAAAAAAGTCCCAGTATTAGTCACCGGCTGTAATTTAATTCAACAAGTCTATCGAACAAACACATGCGTATTCATCGTAAAAAAAAAATACAAGCCATTATATCACACGCGCTTAAATCAATTACTCGATCAGCCAGTTCAAACCGTCGAGGAACAATAGTCATATATTCGATTTACCAAACGTAGTCCAAAGTAAACTCGGATTTTCCCATTTTCAACTTGAAATTATTACTCGTTAATAATACGTCTGACGATTCTTGGCCGACAATACATGCGTGCACCTTTGTTCATCCTCGAGGTGGCCTACCGCAAGCACATTCAGTAGCTCCTCGGAGTATACTGTTGCAAACTACCGGTGGAGCAGCGCCCAGCCAGCCTTCTATCCGATGGTACCGATATTTATACGTGTATCTAGGTGCCCGTGTACTCGCCAGTTGCTTCACGCGATACCGTGCTAGATTTACCAGCCTGTGTACCAGTCAGCCCGCCAGTAAATACTGGTTTCACGAGCGTGATCGTACCTCTATATAACGTACATACGGCGTATATAATGTTAATACCTGTTGCTTGTCGGCGCGCCGTGTATACACACCCACGAATCACGATCGCGAACGGCGCGCCGGATCGATTGCTCAACACTTTCGTCGCCGTACGTATGCACATTATGTGCATTTCTGTGCCGCGGTGGTTTTTCGTCGCGAAAACACGCGAATTCTTGGGGAACTGATATTAACGCGTATACGGAGCGCGTCAATGTATCGGGGGTAAGATATTTTTGGGGTGGATAGTAGCGAAACGTTGAATTGTCGCGTGTAAATGAATTAAAAGCAGGGTAGACAGGTTGGTCGAGAATTTTGGTTTGATATGCTGGTAATGTTTGAGTGAGATTTTGTTTGCTTGTTTAGCAGAATCCTTTGAGAGGTGTATTGAAAATGGGGAAAAGAGCATTTCTGTTTTATTTACCATTTATGCATGATGTTGGATGGCCAGCCCTTGAGTCACCTATGAGTGTAAGGCCCGTGGATCCTGGCCTAGTCAAAGTCAATATTATGCACTAGGGCAGTAGTCAGCGATATGACTACTGCCAAGGGCCAGACTCCGCATCGGCTAAGGCGACAACAACAAGGGCTAAGGTCATCCTTTCCCCCCTAAAAACTGCAATGTATATGTATATAGTAGCGGAATTGCTACTGTCACTAGAATAGTTTTGGACGCGACCCACACCGTTACTCTGTCGCGCACACTCGTCACGGTACTCTTAATATATTAAAACTCTCATTGCAAAATTAATTGTTGAAACACGATTTCGACTAACCCCGGAATCCAACAATGATGTACCGTTCAAACTATTGTTTTCGAGGAAAAAGATTGATGAGCTTAGAACTATTGTTTTGTGGAAAAATTAACAGAATGTTGGGATATTGAACCGAAATTTTCAGGCAGAATCGTAGATTTTATTTTATGGTATGTTTCATCTTACTCGATGTGTATTTACATATTCTGTGCCGGGGTCAAATGCGTGATAGGTATTTCAGGGGGCATGGGAACCTTTGGAATGGATATTTAATTATAGATTGGAAGAATAAGCCCCTGTTTTGACTTTGAACTCCATTTTTGCATACATATTCTACTGGTCGTAACTGTTATAAGGGTTGAAATATTGCATAGGAACGAAGTAAATTAGGGACATTAGTTTTAATTAATATAATGGAATTTATATAATGATTGTTCAAATTATTTAGGAAAACAATCACAGCAGTAATATTGCACGAATGCTGGTTATTATGGGATAATGTAATAATTTGAGGGAAATTATTGTGAATTCCAAATATGTGTGATTCGAAAATTAATGTAACGGAGAGGTAATAAGGTTAGATGCTTATTAGTTACCAACACAGTACTTTCGTGTCTATAAATGCACCTGTTAAAGGTGAATGCAATCGCGTACGAGCAAATTGATATAGGATTGACAATATTGGCTGAATATTGATTGAGGTGTCGGAAAGATAGATTGGCAACGATTGATGGCATCGATAGAGTTAAATAAACTTTGAAATTGATTTGATTCTCGGGTTTGTTCCTACTGGCAACTCTTTAAATTACATTTCTGCCGAGTGTTAATAGGTACACGTCGAAAAATATGCAAGAAAAAGATTTTCTTACACAGGTCATTACTATTTTCAGACCGTCATATAATTGAATAGCCTTAATAAATACAAAATGATTCGTAATTTCGGATCATTTCAATTAAAAAATGATTATCACAAATATATAATATCTAATGATATATATCTGAATAAATTTATCTTTATTACAAGTTTACGAAGAGTTTAATTCTTCCACCTTTAAACTATTTATCACTAAATGCATTAATCGTAATCAACGAAACCTGTCGACCACTCTTATCTACGTCAGAGATAGCATTAAACTGCAATCGAATTGATAGTGTACAAAAATAAACAAATTTCGTTGACTTCCAATCTAACCAAATTATCCATAGACTATAATCGAAGACCTTGACTAATTCGAAGAATCTTCAACTTGAATATCTGAACGTTTCTGGTATGCTTGCAGCCATTGATTGACACCTTATCACACTGTCCATCGTTTCCTCCATGCAATCGATATTTCTTCATCTACTGATTGTGAGTTTAATGCTGGACTGGGGGTCTTATAATAGTACATATGTACTTATAAGATATCTACTGTGGACTTTCAGTCCTGTCATTCGAGAATTCGACAAGATAAAAGCAACGATAAAAGCACCAAAACATTCTTCCAGACATGCTCTCGCTATATGTGACGTATTGGTTTGACAGAAACAATGACGATTTTAAAACGTATAATCGAGGAGCAAGTGGCATGTCTACTGATTGTGAGTAGTTCTCGATTGCTCTCAGTCAGACATCTATTTGATTGGCATTCAAGTATTCGACGGATCTTATGGATTAGAAATCGTGTTTCGTAGTGTTGGAAAACGTTCTTCTTATTAACAAGAAGTATTTTGTTTATTTTGTGGATATTTTAATCAGAGATGCTCCGTTGAATTAGTGAGTGATATATTTATTTTCTCCCTCGTTGCAAGTAGGATAATTTTATCTTTTACAATTACATTTTAATCTTTTGAGAATGAAGATGGATGAATGAAGTAAAAAAAACGATGAGCATAAACTTTATACATTGTACAGTATCGAATAACGATTCGGCGTAAAACATTTTACGATATTATATTTAGATGCAATGTAAAGAACTGCACGTAGGGAAAGGTAGTAAACAGTGTATAGTAAAATTGTAATTAAATGTAATAAGTCCGAAAGCGTATTTCTATTTTTAGCAAAAGCAATTGTTTTTATAAAGATTTCGCAGAATTAACTATAATAACCTGTATACGTACGTTAATAAAGTAAAAAGGTTCGCGACTATATTTTGCGATACCTATACACAAGCTGCACAATATTAAATTGCTATACTAAAGTGGGAAATAAAAATGGTTATACCACTTAGCGTTTCTCATTTTTATTTTTATCTTTCCCGCGATACATTCGCATGAGGTTGTAATCGCGCACATACATCATAGCATATACTGATTTATAATCTACAGGTGAAAGAAGTTAATGTTTTTCCTTAATGTGCGTACTGACTTCGGCCCAATAAAATGGATATCAGCTTGTAGCATTAAGGTTAGAGAAAGGAACTCACTAACATTGGACTCGAATTAATTAGGACAATCTGATGGGTGAGATTTAAAATCGCTGATTCGCCTTATCTTTGTCTGCTAAGCTGTAAAAACGATTCCTCTTTTCTTTCTACGTCACTGACGAATACAATACTTTATCATTTTTGTGCATTAACCCTTTATAGGATCTGCAATGCAGCTTACAGCCTCCTCAGATTTTAGATAATTTATTGCATGAAAATAATTGCAAATTGATTACAATAGTTTGGCACCGCTGTAAAATACCTTTGAAACTTTTCGAATAAAAGAAAATCGAATGAGATGTACAGAATACAAATCTGCAGTACATGTTGACTACGAAATTACGCGGGTATACAGGAAGCTGAGTGCACATTAAAAGTACCCGGTGAAACAAGTGTTAATCTCGAATCAACAGAACGGAGAGATCCAGCAATTATTCACCAGATTTAAAAATATACGAACATATGAGTCGCCATAATTGTGTGGCACTGCTTCCTTTTTTCCACTAAAAACGCCCACGTTTTCCGCGCGGAAAAACGCTCGAACCGAGCCTAATACGCGAGGAAATCGTGTGCGTGCACCGACTTGGGACCATTTATATGGTGGACACTGGTGGTTTGCCAAGCGCAGCGAGGGGATGCTCGATAAACTGCGTTATTTATTGCGCTCCTAAAGCGCAACTGGTCGGCTTATTTTTTTTTCCTTTTTCCACGACCAAGTTTGCGCTCGGGGAAAAAAAATGTTTCGCCGTTGCGACGATGATTTATGGGAAAGCATGTACCCGCGCGAGTTCTGCCTCCTTTTCTGTAATGGGTTTCGGGGAAGACTGCCAGAAACACTTTGTTGCGCTAGCTTTCTTCGTGGCACGGACCTGGTTGGACCGGAATTCTCGCGTGATCTTAATAAATTAGCGAATGAGCGTGGAATATGATATTAGAAATTGCTAACTATTGAGATATGATTATTTGCAGAAAGAAACGTAAAGGGCAATTGGTAAAAATGAATCGTTCTACGAATTATTGTTCATTGTTTGCATGTTCGAAATCAATAATGCATTCTTATTATGGTTACGAATCGCATGAACATCTGTCTGAAATAAATAGGGCTCTTCTGCGTGTAATATAATTAGCATTCGAATATTAACAAATTGAAATGAAATAATACCGCAGAATCCAAGTCAAGTCGCCATACGTACAAGAAACATTGAACAACGAATAATTGGAAAATGAAACAGTGCATTTGAATAAATGTACCCAAACCTACTTGAACCGGCCTGTGATTAATAATCTAAAACAGGCAAATTCTCGCAACGCAATATCCTATATCCGCCCTCATGAATTTCCCGCCAGAAAGAAAAATCGCAACGCCAAATTCATTGAATCCCGAACCGTGTGCAACGTGATCGCTTATCCGGGACAACGGTGTACTACTGCTCGTCGCACGATCAATCACAAAAATAGAAATCTCTGTCTCCCCGTGACATCCAATCAACGTCATCCTCCCAATCATCGTACCATCGACGACGTCTTCCACCATTTCCTAGTATGTATATTGGACACGAACGCTGGGCGCGTTTCGATCGTCATCATTTCCATATTTGTACGGGAAACCATTTTTTCCCACTTTCCGCGTGCATCGAGGAGGGATTACCGCGTCTCTTTGTAGGCGTTTCGCTATCGGAATCGGTGTCCCCTAACGGGACACCATGCAAATTCTGTCAAACCACGGGGATAGAGTCCTGGTTCCTCGTGTCAACGTGGAAACGTAACGACCTCCACCTGGAGGGTGTTAAGGGGAAATCGTTCCGGTGTACATTATCTGCGTGGATGTTCGACTAATTTATTATACGTAACAGAATCGTTATTTCGATGACTGGGTGAGAAGCATGGAGAGTTTAGGCGATTGCTAACGCAGAATCGTAGGCGGATGCTGTGGAATTTAGGGTAGGTTTAAGTGGATTTCCTGTTCTTCGGGAATTTATTCAAATTGTCGAGTGAACGGGTTCGGTGTTAAATTGAAGTTCGAATAAGAATAATCAAATTAAAATAAATACGGAACGTTTTAGCTTCACTTGATATTAAGGAGCGAAATACCTTTAGAACCTTCAATAATCGCAAATCTCGTTTGCCATCAAATTTTACTACAACATCTTAAGGATATGCACAAAAAGTTTTAAAACTAAATTCAAAGTCCTTCTGATGCAATGTTTAAAAATCGAGAGAAGTTGACAAGTCCGCATTGATATTCCTGGAAGAAAATATAATTGCCGGCCGATTCTTGCCAAAAAGATGTACAGCGTTAGAACATTTCGACCACAGTATTGTAATTATAAATCAGCAACCGATTTCCGCTTTACAAATCACGAATTTGCTCACGAGGTACATATATCCTTCGACGTGTGTACCTTTCTGACTCGTGATTCATTCACAGATTTCTCCGTGGCTGTAATGCGCAAATAAAGAGGATTGTCGATTGTGCGCCACGCCAATTTCCCAGTACAGTTAATTCATCATCTATGAGAGATGATAATTTATAACCATTGGCAAGATTGATGGCCGTGTTAAAAATATTATTTCTCTCCAACCCGACGTAGGAAAAAGTACAGCAACAAGTGATGTAACAATTTTCGCGATGCTTCGCAGAGCTCATGAGTTTGTAATTCCTGTGTATTTGATAAATGGACTTGTTCAACAGCCGTTTAGATTCCTCCGCGTAGCATTGTCCAGAAGCGTTTATGGCCACCAGAACAATGGGCCTATGAATTTTCAAGAAAACCATCAGCGCTTTCGCAAATGTTTCGCGGTTCGGTTGAAGAGGTACCGACAGATATTCTTGCATCGCCCCACATTAAACGCAACAATTTCCTTCCAGAACAGAAACGGAAGCACCAATTGTTCCCGCCTGCCAGAACATCGAACGCACCGACACCGAACAGATTTATCCTCGAACGCAATCGATCTCGCATCAGACTGTATTAATGTACGGTGCACGCGGCATTCGCGTGGATCTGTATCGCGAATTTCAAGGGAAAATAGGCGAACGTAGCCGGCCCGTGGGATCCCGTTACCAGAACAGAACCGCAGATACGGAACGATTTGGCGAAACCGTGAAACCGCCAGCGTTTCCTCGTGCCTCGTGTTACACATTTTCATAGACGATGTTTCAATCCTTTAGCAGTTTTATGGGCGATCCTCGTGTTATCCTCTGATTTCGCCCATTTCACGGTTCGTTCCGGCAGGTATATGCGGGGGAATTCAGGGAGGGGGAGGGAGGGGAATGCGCCGTGAAACCCGAGAGGATAGACACGAAATTTATCAGAAGGTGTGTAACGCTTTAGCACCTCGACTTGTTCGAGTTCGGTCCCGTTAAAAGACAGCAGCAAGATATCCGCTCCCTTCTGGACGAATTTACATTCGACCGAAACTCGTACAAAGCTGAATCTATGTCGGTGTATGGTGTACACCATATGTATACCGCACCTGTAGACTATGGTGTTTTCAGGGGAACGATTTGTAGAAAGTGTGTACTTTATGTGTGATGGACTTTGTACTAGGTGCGAAATATTTGACAAGATATATCGTCTTATTTAATCCAATGTTATTGTGAGGTAATTGCAGGTCAGTTTAATCGAGGGAGCAAATTATTCGGTCAGAATTATTTTATTATTTCACTATCGGGTGTTGAAAATCGGCAATTCATTTTCGCGTCCTATTTTCTATTTGAATAAATGGTTCCAGGAAGTCGTAAATGTAACTCTACGATACTGCGCAGGTACGTTCACCTGATTTCCATGAATTCCACGACACTTGTACTCCCGATACTGCGTGGCGCATATAATGTACAATGAACTGCGTCAGATGACACGAATCGATCGCGTTCACTGATAAATCGGACCAGTGCATGTACGTACTTCGATGTTCGAGCCATGATCGTCGATGCAACTCTTGAACATGAGAGCGGATTCATTTTTTTTGCACCTCAGTAGGTCGAAATTGCGGAATGTACGTATTTGTGTATGTGTATAGAAGCGCGTATAAGATCAGGGCACCGGTGAACAGTAAATTGTTGGATTTAAATTTGTACCTGAATCTTTCAGCTGTCGGGTGATTGTTTTGAGAAACTAGGATAACGTTGTTCACGAATAGCGGCTATCAGCGGAGGCAGAAAATTTAATATATTCTAGTCTGAGGCAATCTTGATCGCAGGTACACGTTGTTTCACAGAACGTGGCATTCGTTAAAGTTTCTGTGCTACGGTATTTTATTCTGATGCAAATAAAGTATTAGGTGCTTTGGAAATTCACGATTGTATGCGCGCTGTTTCGAATGTGACACAGTAACAGTGAGTACGATGTGTAATATTGTAGGCTGTTCTCAAATATTAATATGTACCTGCAATTCAGGAAATGTGTAGACTGCAGCTTAATTTATTTTGAGACAGTGAACTAGAATGATCAAACGATCTGTACAATCTGTTTACAATCTTTTTATTTTTCTATCAGTCTACACGTCGTCGAAGATTGTAACAAGTATCCAGTCCCCCTTACAATTAGTTTATACAAATCTTCTTTATCTCCTGTCCAATATTCCGAACTAAGAATTAAATGCTGCCCAAAAACCAATTTCACCAATATCGCCAAATAAACGATAATGCTAAGTAAGTACGAACTAACTAAGAACAGTTGAAGAAATTGATAAATTTCCAATCTCCCGAAACGAGAAACAAGTCCTTCAGTTTTCCCGGAACAAATGTTTCCTGATCTGACAAACAGAAATCTCACCCCGTCTTCCATTATCAAACCCTTGCGCTGTTTCAAACACGAACAGATTAATTCATGAACGATTTAATTAATACGCCAACGAAGAATTATTCAGTCACAATAACTCACGCAATACACCGTGAACGCATCACGTTTTCCTTCCAAATAAAGCGCCTATCCACCTTCAACAAATCGTCGCCCGCAAAAGGAAAAGGGTTACCGTTGCCCGCAAGGAATAATGCAAGAAAGCAACAAACGTCCGATTTATCTGAAGTGTAATCTGCATACGGGTAGGTAACGTGTCCGTCACGGTCGCATCCCGCATACCTATCATATCAGGTCAGAGCCTCGTTCTTTTTTCTTCGCTTTGGCGCATACAATGCTGCTGATGTCGTAAGTGTAGCGTGGCGATCGTGAAGTGTTTCGGCGCGTTTACGCGCGTGTAATGTAGAAATTGGGCCGAGCATCCGTTTCCTTCCAGCGAATCCGCGTCGCGAGGTGCTTTTATATCGAAACGAAGCACCACTTATTCGAAATCTGTTATTATCAAAACGAGATCTTCATAAATACGTAATTGAACCTTATATAATACATCCATTTATTTTTCACCCTTGAGAGGTTTTCAAATAGGCACAGCCTGTTAAAGGAGAAAAATATTTCGACTCCGAATTTACAATAGTTTATGCGAGATGCGATAAGCAGATGGCTTGAAATGGAATGGTGGGGCTGGAAAATATTGTGGCAAATTGGTCGATAAAATGTGAGAAGATTTAGAAAATACTGATATCGAGAATGTGACTTGAAAGCTTGAGTTGAATCACTTGAAATGGGTGTACAGTATGTAGGTATGTATAAAGGGATTGATACTCTTTTGCTGTGCACTTCAGCTAAGTTCGTGAATATGTTTAGCGTGAACAATTATTTTCGGAGATCAGACTGGTTGAAATAATGTTTAAATAATCTGGATATAAAAATAGATGAAGATGACAAGCAATGAGTAAATTGATCTTATAGATTATAGGTGAATTAATCTATCTCGACAAAAAGAGTTAATTCCATATAACTATATGCCATACAATAAGTGTTGGGTGTGGATAGATGGATATATAGTAGGAAGAATAATAGTTAATTATCCAAAATATCCAAATAAATTGTGTCCTGTGTCTATGTATTATTATATTTATGTTATTTTACTTTCCATATTGATTCGACTAACTAGGAACTGTGGATATCTGTTTTCATGTTGTTTCCTTCTTTCCTATTTTTGTTATTATGGTAAGGCAGTGAAAATTGTTGCTTGAACATAATGGACGTTGAAACGATCGACACGATGGAACAGTTAAGGTTTCAGCGTGGAAGTTCGGTTTTATAAGTGCAGAAGTTAAGAAACCTGAGACTAGACTTCCTTTTTTTGCGGCCAGGCTGCTTGCCAATTTCCGATTGCATAAGGGCAAATTGATGCATTGCTGTGGAATAAGAAACGATCGGTGCATTTTTTTTCTGAATTTTCCTTGTAATTTAGTAATGTAATATAGTTTTTAGAGAATCACGTAACGCTGGATTGGATGATTACAAATTTATGAAATATTTTCAACGTAGCTGAAAACGTGTAGGTATGATCTCCCGATTATTCTGAAGTATCCACACATTATAGAGGAAGAAATACATTTTAGTACTATATAGTTTTCAATTATAATTTTAATATTCACTATAATGTATCATTAATATCACCGTTAACAATTAATTATTCATAATACGCTACTTTCTGACAGAGCTATACAAATGCAATTTCGAATCAACATTAGCAAAGTTAAGATTACCAAGAAGAAAATAGCAGAAACTTGAATACGATACTCTTGAAATTATTTACACGCAACATCCCTCACAATTATTCATGTAAAAAAAAAAACAATCCCAGACTTCGAAAACGTAAACACCATGAGATCGGAAACTAAACTTTCCGGTACATCTAAAGAATTGCCTCTCTCTCTCTACAAATATTCCATAAAGCTGCCTAGCAATAATTGGCCATATCGAATTGCCAGCTGACATAATCGTGTTCCGATGGCGATAAAGAACTTAATCTCGCAATAAAGTTACGCGATATCGAACGAAAATCCCCCATTCTGTTTCGGTATTTCTTTCATTCAACCGCGAATAGGGAACGTGGGTGTGGCGTTTAGACGTTGTAAAACGAGAAAGCGTGTTATTGGCTGTTAATAACGTGCAAGCTCGTCGCTTTTTCTCCCCTGTGCTGGACACGTATCGTGGATTTTTCTTACAACGTCGCCCCCATTTGATCGAACGTTTTACGGGCGCCTTGAATCAGCCAAATTGCCGTTTTAAAATTCAATCGCCTCGTTTCTGCCGGGAGGACAAACGTGCGCCGACCAATTATGCGTTCTGGTTTGTCTTTCGCTGACGCCACCTTACTTCTTTTTTCGTTATTTACAGAAGACAGACGATCGAAACGATCGAAACGATCGACCAACCGATAAAATATAGTCTGAACGACTTCCTCCAAAGATTCGACGAACGGATATATTTTACTGGGGCATTTGCCAGGCTCGTGTAATTGGAAAGGAATTATTATGTTAAACGAGAATTTTAATTTCGTTGCAAGAGCTTGGTTTTCGTATTTTACCAGCGTTGTTAAAGCTTCGAATGTTTTCACATTTGTCAGACTGGACATTATATAATAGTAAATTTGTGCAGTATAATTCTCACTAATTCGTGTAACATTATATAATATTAAATATAAATGCATTAAAGTAATATCATAATAGTGAAACAGGGATATATTAAATACATTATTCAAATACTGTACAATTTTAGTGCAAAGTGGAAGAATATTTTTCACTGATACCACAATTATTTCCCACACGTTTCAAGCATTACAAACTCCACATTTCCATTCACCCTATAACCAACCCGTTGCAATCAAAAACAACAAACGAACAAGTAAAAGGTGCAATTAATTGGTTATTACAGTACTTTTCAGTTTTTATTTCTCTCTCGACCAAGTTTAAATATACGAACGATCCAATTCGAAAAGGGAAACAAGCCTGATCGTTTCACCGGCTGTTTATCCGTGGGTATCTCTCTTCGTTGAAAAACGAAACGAGACGAGCAATTTTAGCCGCGAGAGTTGGATTGATATTTCGCCTGGTCGCGTTTAACTTGAAAATCGCGCGACACCCTCTCCCTGGCCGCGTATCTAATTGTTAAGTGGCAAGTAGGTTAAGGGGTCTGCGGCTTAATTGCAGCCAGTCTTATCATTTTTTTTTTTAATTGAGGCGACCGGAGTTCCTTTAATTACACACGTGCAGCGACAGAGAAAGCTATCCCGCGAGCACCGTGCTCCTCACAGCGTTACATCTTTCTCCAGAGTTTTTTCCCTCATTTCTACCGCGGCATCTTCGTCTTAACGCTCGCGAAGGAATTTCGAGATCACTTGAAAATCGTGCCGCAACATTACGTTGTACTACGTTGTTCAATTGTTTCACATTTCTTTCCACTTCAATTCTTGGAGCATGCCGGGAATTTTGGGAATACTTGAATCATCGGCCAAGATCGATGAAGTTATCGAACGGTTAGTGTTTGCTATTTATCTTGGCTATAATAATGACACAGATTCGTCATTCAGCGATTCCTGAATAATAATGATAATCTCCTTCGTACTTCGATACACGTTCGATTCGATTGTGAAATAATATTTGCAAACGAAATAATATTTGCGATGAAATATTATAACGATTTCGTTCGTTCGAATTGTAATATTCTATTTTTGCATCTTATCAAAAGTTTCCTCGCAAAGTGCAGTCGTTTAGCGACTTAATATTCACGTACGAACCTCCAGGCACTGAATACTACTAATCTGTTAAGGCTCGCGATTTTTCAACGAAAAGCTGCAATCGCATTATCGCAAATCTTTTCACAAACACATTTCCCACATTTCTACCAACCGAGAAGATTCCCAAGCATTCATAGGTCGCGCGAACCCCTACGCCTTTAATTTTGCGCACCGTCCGAAGGAACTACAGCCCAAATGCCAAGAATAATAATACCAAATCGAAAGCCGACGTCGATTGTTTAACAGCGATAAGACAAACACTGTCTGCGACTTTCTTCGCCGGCTGTGGACGCAATTTGCATCGCGACAACCACGAAAGAAACTTCTAAACGGGCCGAATCGTCGCAGGTGGGACACTACTTAGCAACGACGGCGTGGAACGATACCTGTCGTTGGCGGGAAGAGAAAAAGCAAACTCTCAAACGCAGTGACAGGCGGCGAACAATCGACGCTGGAAGAAAGCAGAGCTCTCGTTGCCGGGCGAGTAAAAAGAAGACGAAGAAGATGAGAAAAGGGGCAGGAGGAAGAGAAGGAAGGAAAAGGAGGCACGACGCGGCCGAAAGACTCGCAGCAATTAGTAATTACTGAGTACGGTCTGAAATTATGTCCGAGGCGGAGGAATCGAAATGAAAGTAATCGGAGGCCTTGGATACGATGGTGAATCAAGAACGAGGAAACTTCAGTTTCTGGATACAAGCACGACAGGCCCGTGTCGGCCAAGTTGATCGACCCAAATTTTATTCGCCCACTCTCTTTGCTCGATATCTCTTTCTGCTTCTTTTCGCCCCGCGGGACGAAACGGCGCATCCGGTTCGAATGCACGAAAATTCTTGCCCGTTCGGTTTTTGCAGAATGTTGCGGGGTCTAGGGATATTTCCAGGTCGAATATCGATGATTGAAACGTCGCGACGTGCAATGGGCGATTAATTGGATGGTACCTTTGGATCATTAAAATAATTGGCTCCGATCCTATGGGCTGCGAGCCAGACTTAATTTTGCAATGATATTCTCAGGAAGTCAATCCGAAATTTACTGTGCTTTCTCGTTTAGCGTGCATGTCTTTTGGAATTTTGTACATCGAGTTATAATTGTATAAATATGTATATTATTGTTTAATTATTATATTATTGTGGGATTGGAAGTTTTAATAAAGTCAAGCCGGTGTAAGTGTAATATAATTAACGCGGAACGGTTATATTTATTAAAAGACTTCTACTCTATCTTATACTACGCTATACTACACTGGTTTTACTCTACGCTGCTCCTCGATCTACACTGCTACGCTGTTCAAGCTACTCTGTCCTCATTCATACATTCGTACATCCTCAGTCATTCTCCTCTCTCTCTCATTCGTATCCTTAAAGATATCCTTAAGACCTAGGAAGCAGAGGACACGGTTCTGCAGGCCATCACTGCTCGCCTGCAGACCAGCTGTGTCCCAGGTAGCAAACATAAACGCCCTGTACCTGGACGTTGGGCGCTTCGCAATCCTACATTATTGTTATAATTGTATAAATATTTTAACATTTGTTGGAATGTTGTACACAGTTTTTGTTTGTAGGTAATTATTACTGGTTCACGTATAGCAAGAGCCTGATAAGAGCTGTCTCATATTGATAGAACAATATTTTTAATTGACAACATTTAATTGGGTAATAGCTGTAAATCAACTGATGATTACACAATATGCATTAAATTATTGTACTGGTTGTGTGAAGCTCTGGAATTGGTTTTACAGTTATTAACAATTTCTTTTATCCTTGCTAATGTGGCGGCGTTAACGTGTAACGGATATAGTCCAAATTAGACTAATGCAAAGTTGATTTCTAATAAAACTTAACGATCTTTGAAGTCCTATGCTTTATTTGAAAAATTGAATACCATTATATATTGTAGAAACAATCTGTAACACTTCAATATTATCTAGTCGTTACCTTTCTAATATAATATACAAATTTATATTGCACAGATACAATACCGAAATTATTTCCAATTTCATATTTCTAATTATAATCTTGAATTTTATATCAATAAACCTACTGCACATCTATTATATTTAATCCAGTTTATGAAAAATAGCAGCCACTACAGTTTTATCGTGCCATATTCAATATTAGTTTACTAAATAATTCACGTAGAAATTCCTCTTGGATATAAATATTCTAGGCGAGTGCTTCAGGCTGGAAACAAAAAATCGAATGCATTTTCGAATCCGGATCTTTCAATCGTGAAACGATCGCCCCGGTCAATTAAACTATTCAAGTTGACCCTCCGTTTTTGTTTTCCGTTTTCCTTTTTATTTAAATGTGGCGGTCGAAGTAGCTGCAGCGAGCGATAAAACATTTAACGAGATCGTAACACTGGTCATTCGACGTTATCATCGCAGATGTACATTTTATTTCATGGAATAAGAAGAAACATTTCACACGTACTATGCACGATTTCGAAAGACCTCATACACTGACGAATGGAAACAAATTTTCGATTTGATCGGCATTAAATTGTGTTGTGGATAACAAGCTTGTTTTTATATTAATGCTCGAAATTGAGATTGTGATTAAGGTGAGGGGAAGTGACCTAGTACGTCTGTAATTAACAAAACGAATTGCCTTTTATACGATACTCGGTAAGTCAAAATTACGTTACATAAAAACTGTTCAGGTTAATCGAAAATTTTGATGAACAATAAAAGAGTATTAATTTTCCGTTATTGAACGGTTAAAAAGGTAAAATCTGTTAAAATCTCTAAATAAATAAAGACGCAATTAATACATTACTGATAAATGTAATGTTTTTGCTGTAAATAAATGATTTCGTTTTAGCAGAGGCCAAGTTTTTGCTCCTCTTGTCATGCAACGCGACCTTCATTTTTCTTCCTTTCACTATCATTTCAATTTGTCATTCTCTTTCACTTCTGCTTTTTATTACCACCCAATAGAATCTATGGCTGATTCTTTGCGGATATTCATTTCGTTTGCATGCTGAGTAGCGAGAAGACAAATGTCGGTATGATGTAATGATGAAAGCAAGAATGTGGGTAGTCGCATAATGAATTTTTTTTAATTATTCAAATTGCATTTCCTGAATAAACAGAACCTTGTTCCGCCTATATTTCCAATTAATTATTTGCAATTAATTACTAACTTTCTGATATAATGCTGCGTTCTTGGCATTTATAATAATTATTATTTATAATTATCTAAATCCTGCTGGTTTCCTTTCTTTCGTTATTCAAATCTCTTCTGTTTCATCTTAATATTATTTAGTTTTATATTATACTTGGTAATCGACAGGAAATGATTAAGCCAGGTAAATGTAATATGTAATTACCAAACCTATGAATTCTTCGACGGATACGTAAATAGATTTACTTACATACAGGTACACTATCGAATGAGGTTAAACGATCTTTCAAATGAATTAAAACTAAATATCAAATGGCCAATCTATTCGTGACAGAATTCCAGTACCAATATTTTTGTCAACAATTTCATTCAGAAACAGGAACTTCTTTCATCAAAAACCCATCACAAACTAACGATCAGAATTTCTATACACATTACTTCCACCTGTAACACGTTGTACCTGTACATATAATACGTAATTGGATCTTAATAAATTCAGAATGCTTAACGCCATTAAGACTATCTACCCACCGAACTGCCTGACAATAAGAAACCTAGTATTCTTCATAATAAGCGTGCAATTAAAAACAACAACAAGAAACAAAATTAAAAGATCATTAAACCGGCGAGCGAATTGGTTGCACCCAAGAGAATGCACAGTCAAAGTAAAAGGGGTTACAAATCGGCCAACGGAAAAAAGAGAAATCTCGTACAATGTATTATGTGTCCGTTGTTTATCAACAATCAACGACCATTTCCAGAAACAATTTGCACGTAATTAGCAAGTTGGCCTTTGCAGACGTTCCATTGCGTCACTGACAGTGACTGCGAGAGCTAAGCGGAGTTGGCATTGAAACGCGTTGCGATTTCAAAGTCAGATCCGTCGGGATCGCTCGGAATACGCCGTAAGAGTTCCTCTTTTTCTCTTTTTCACCTTTTTCTTTCGCGCAATCGAGCACCTTGAACGACGGCTACGAGATAATAATGGGGATAGACAGGTACAGTTGCAGAACGACGAATGGCGTGCTGCAAAAAACAGAGGAGGCGGAGAAAACAAATTTGCGACGGATTTGTTCTTCGAAAGGATGATTAATTGTGAGGCGAACTGTGTCAAGAACTATTTTTGTTACCGGATAGAAAATATTTTCTGGAGCGAAATCGGACGCAAATGGCGTCACGATGGCTTCTTGAATTGTTTTTTCGTTTATCGAAGCATGAACATGCTGGAGGCTAAAACATGATTTCATCTTTGTCATTTGAATTGGATAAAGTTTGATGGCATAAGTGTGAAAGGAATAAATTCGAATTGATTGGAGGGATCTAGGGGACAGTAGATTAATTGCTTTAATTATATTGCAAGTTGTGTACGATAATGAATGACGTAGTACAAAATATTTATAAATTACGTTGCTATGAGAAGATTTTAATACGATAATGAAAGCAAGTTTTGTTGTATTTATTGGTATAGTAATTCGAGATCAACTCACTGTAATATAATAATATAATAAACTCTGCAAACCCATTTCACCATTTACAGTTTTATCTCAAATCAACTGAAAGGAGAATATCCCAGGGTATTCATTTTGTTCTAGAATATGCGAAAGCATAAGCTAAGCAACAAAATACTCCAACTAATTATTAGATTTAAATGCTACAACTAGTATACCAGAAATAGAATAATAAAAGAAAAAGACAGGCACAACGAACCATTATAAAAGTGTCGAGACAAAGCGGGCAATATAGATCGTCGATCTATTAAGATAACAGTGTATACTAGCCGAAATCATAGTCGTCGTTCAAAATAAAAAAAGGGTCCCCTTTAACTTTTATGTTAGCAACCAAAATTGAATAGAAGTTCGAAGCTTAGTTATCCAAATTATTTTGCATAAATTCGTTTTCACAAAACGTGAGTAGACGTGAAATTGTTCAAAGAGTCGAGATCTAGAGCTGCTTTGCGATATTTTATCAAGGACATACAAAAAATTATTCAAGAAAATATAGAAATGGGTACCCGGGTACCCGGGTACCCTGTTGCTAACATAAGTGTTAACACGACTCTATTGTTCCCCTTTGTAGAAAGTTACTGTTTAATCCATTTTAAGAACCATCGTCCACTGTATTCTGCTTAAAAAGGGTCCTCGGAAAAAATTCGCGGAATTCTGTAACGACAAGGAATTCACGGGTGATAGTAGGGCAACTGTTACCTTACGTGGAAACGATTTGGTTGGCAAGGAAAAAAGAAAGAAGAAAAAAACACACACCACACACACACGGCTACGTTCGATTAATCCTTACTTGGCGGTGTACGTATGTATTATTTACAACTGGTAGAAAGTGCTTACCTCGACGATGATTTTTCATGAGAAATTGCTCGATTCTCGGGCATTCGAGATGCTTGTGTGATTGCAGCGTATTCCGTGAAGTCTTGCAAGTAGGTTGAGCATGAATAATATTGGGGCGCTGACTTTGCGTCGAATGCGTCGAATGTAGAATGATTTGAGATTTCGGATCAACGTGTTGCTTGCAATGTGATCGCAGTACCACGGCTGAATGGAAGCAAAGGGAATGCAAATTCGAAATTTACACAAAATCAACAGTGGAAATTTGAATGGCGACCGTGACGATTTGTTTGACCGGAGGCTGGTGAATATTTCACCGAATCCACCTGTCAAATCGATGATCGTCCAAGCATATGTAAAAACGCCTAAGTAAGATTCGTAGAAGGATAAGAATAATAATGGCAAAGATAGGTGAGGCGAAGCTAAAGGGTTGACGGTATTCGAGATACATATCATGTTGAATCAAGATAAAACCATAGACTGGCAGGTGCGTCGTTAAAGACACCTGTAAAAAAGATTTTCTGCTGCATCTAATACATTTATATCGGATATACTAGGTGAGTGGACAAGTTTAGGTGATTCTGTATTGGATTTTACATACATCGTTATTTATTGACAAGAGTCCAATATATAATTTGGTCAATCGAAAATAACAATTTGAAGAATATGATCAAAATGAAAATAATAAATTTGTACGCATGTCTCTTCGAGATTCAATAAACCTTTAATCGTCCAATGTTTTACATCGTTTCTATTCGACTATATTCAATTCAATCATAAACTCTAACCCCGTGGACGTACGCACGAGTTTCTAAAACGAGATGACTTTCGAAGAATTTGCCCGCGAATAACACAGGTGCGCACGCTGAAAAAAGAAATAGGAAATGCGTTTCGTGTACGCTGTACCAGCGACTTCGATTTCACCGTGTTTTGAAGTCCTTTGACCCGAGCGGACTGCACACGTTTGTAATGTACGACATGCCACGTAATGCTACCTTGCAGCGGTACACCAGATCGTGCACTGTACCACTGTATTTATTAGGGTGACTAGTAATCTCTCAGGTAAAAGTTGTCTGCCTTCCATTGAAAAGTAGTCTGCTGTATTAATAAATTACGTAAACGGCATTTAGAACATTGAAATAATTAAAATGGCAAATAATTTCTATTTTTATCGCCTGTAAAAGTAAACGAAAAAAAGGATTGAAAACTCTAAAGATAATTTACTTAAAATTACCTTGAATCATCGTAGCACCTCTCGAAATAATTTTCCTTCATTTTAAATATACTCACTCCGTCCATTATGCACAATACTTGCGATTAGATGCATCCATTTAAGTTTCAATATTCCTCGGGTACTTGATTCAAGTGAGTCAAATCTTACCGGTTTCGCTAACCGCACACGATACATGTGCTTCTTAGCCACTCACTTTCAAGCACCGTCCAAGTATTATCGTTCTTCGAACTGCATCCACTCGCATAAAACATAATACAGCTCTCCGCTATCGCATTCACAATGGTCAAGTATTAATTTCTGTCCGAGCCAAACAAGAGGGGACAATCGCACTGTAAATTCACCACGATTTCTCTTAACCGTGACACGAAACACGCAACTGAAGCGACGTCGAGGGATGAGTCAGAATCATCCAGGAGGTTCGTCGAGCTTTAAACCTGCACCAAGATCTTGACGATATTGCTACCTTCCAAGGGCGGGAAAGCGATCGAAAACTCGTTCTTCTTCGCTTTTATTACTCATCCCTATTCTGTGCAACTGTGTCGCCATTTTACTTAACACTATTTTCCCTATTACTCATCCCTATTCTACGTAACTTCTCACCTTCTTCTCTTGACACGATTTTACCGATTTCTCAAGCACTGTTTTATTATACGTTTCTCACAAGCCTTTGCGCAATAGCAAGAGGGCAGACGATTTTTTTAAGCGCCACATATTATAGAACGCTATGACTTATTTCTTTACTAATTCCCCCTTTCCTACTTAAATTAAAAGTTCGAACAAAACTTCTCCGCGAGCAAAAAGATAAATAAATCAAAAATAGAGGAAGAAAATCAGTGGACAAGAACTGCCAGACAATTCTAAACGTCGTTGCGGTTCGACGATGAAACCGGAACGGACAAGAGTCGAACAAGAGAAGAAACGACAAAAAGATTCGCGCTTTGGCACTCTTTGCAATTAAATGAACCAGATAGTCGACGCGGGCATAGTTCATGCGTACAGTAGAATTTCTGTAGTCGACTCGTGTTTCCAGGTGACCATTGGAAGCACGGTGGAAAGAATGCGAGACTCGCAGAATGCTCTGTATATCTTTTGAAGCGTTTCGTCACCGATGCGCTTTGTCGAACGAGCGCCGCTCTCGCGACCCGTAATTAACTGTTTTTCAAAGTGTTTTTTTTTATTCGTGGAACGAATGCAGTGGATTTTACATATTAAAATAAATTTACAAGGGCTGAGATAGATCGACGAATAACCGACGAATAATCTATTGCTTTCTGTAAAACGTAAATTCGTGCATTAAGAAAACGAGCAAAGTAGAATGGTTAGAATTGTTTGTGTAAACCTTATTGAAGCAGGATATGCTTGTTTGCGAAATGTTTACTTTACCCCAAATCTATCCCATTATTAACTAACTACTTCCCCGATGAAAAACTCTATCGGGCCTTTATAAAAGGGAGGAAACATTCCAGGCCTTCTTGAAGCAAAAATAAACTATCACAAAGTTACATTCCAACATTAAAATAATTCCTTACTGTACATACATAATATCATACAGGACAGCTAAAGAATAAATAAAGAATATTAGTTTTTCCAGCATACAAACAACAAGTACAGTAATATTTGAACAAAGAAATTGAGTATAAAGTCTAAAAGTAAATTTCATTACACAATATCCTCGTAACCGTGCTATGTCTACAAACTATCCCCATATCCGTCTCGCAATGAATATCTGCAATGAAAACATTCCTTCTCTGTACTGTTAGAACTCCGTCGGCATTAATCTCGCGATCTCGATCAACGAAGTCCGATCATTGTTTCTCTCGAATCCGACTCGACCGCGCTCTTTTTTTAATATCACAGCTCCGTAAGGCCTGCACAACATCAGACACACTAATTGTTCACCCAGACGAACGATCCACTATCTATTGCCTTGAATATTATTACACAAGATCCATTTTTTCACCTTCTGCGAACAATACGACCGCGGGACCGCCAACGATTTTATCCGTTCCGCATAAAAGAAGCACGGACCGTCCGTTCGTTGAATACGTTTTATCGCCGATAGTTCATGCGGAACCTACGTTCTTAACCTTCGTACCTTTCCAATCTATTACAGCCGAACGATGAATAGTATCGCTGATTGAATTGAATCTTTCAATTATTCCACCGCACGTTCGAACTTTGAAATCAATCGTGGCGTCTACGTTCGGCAAACGCGAATACTCTCCTTCGACAATCGTTATTACATGTTTCATGAAGCTTCAAGTACATCTCCGCGGTATATCTATTCGCGTCCTTGCACGTGTTTCGACAGCTCCGCGTAGACAGAGATATTAAATTAGCCACGAGTTTACGATAGTTCAAGAATTCTCGGATTTTAATTGAAGATTGTAAGTAGTATTATTTCGTAGACGTTCATTTCTAACTTTAGGGGTGTACGGCACTCCACTCGCGAATTGACTGTTGATCAAAAGCACGATGACCGTTGCGCTCTACGGTAAATTAATGCCGTGAGGGCTAGTTATAAATGTGATGTGGAATGATGAGAAATGATGAACGATGATAACACGTAATAAATAATCGTATATTTATATGTTAATGTACAATATGATAGTTGAATGTGACTATTCAAAGATGATGGGAAGACTTTGTAAAGACGTGCAAAGAATGAAGTCGTGTAAAGACTGATGTGATAGTGTCGTGTGACGACTAATAGAATAGTCGTGTGTAAAAGCTGATAGAATACTGTTAGAATACTGTCGAGTCTTCGTTAGGATCGCCTTTACGAAGACTCGCCAAAACCTGAAGATGGGCGTGTTGCTGGTGGTGATATGCGGATTGGCTAATTCACATCCCTTGTTGATGTAGAGAGGTGATGGAAGGGATATTCCAAAATATGGAAGAAGTGTAAATTAACCGCCCCTGCCTACCAGTCACCCTCAGGTAGTGACTGACCTGGTGGAGACTCTCGCGAGGTCCACACGTGCGGTGAACGGTACACAGGTAGTAAAGTCATAAAGCGCTCTGAGTTTAGGAAAACATACTAATCCTGGGAAAGGATGTGCACAAATTTATATGGATATAGCTTGCAGCTGTAGATGTCAGCAATTGTATACAATAAGTAAATACTTGTATTTTAAGGAACTCGATGGCGTTATGATTCTACTGTTGCGACGCAACAAGGGGCTATTAAGAATTTTTATCGCGTTCATTGTTTGGCGTAATTAGATTTGTAGTTTTTTATTGCGCAAGAATGAATGTAAACTGTTAAGAAGAACGTAGGACAGGTTTATAAAATATACGGTATAGGATATAACGAAATTTGGGGGTTCGCAAAAGAACAATGTATAATTAAAGTGCACACGATTGTTGTGTGTTGTTTCATTTTCATTCAAAAATAATCCTCACACGAATTGCGACTACAGCACCAATATTAATAATTAGAATTCAATCAATGGAACGCAAATGGAACCCAATTCACTCCCAGCAGCAATCAAGTTTGACATTGCCCGTCGAGCAAATTGTACAGAAATTGAACGGTGTCCACGATGCACGAAGTTAAGATTATGCAAGTTCGCCACTAAAAATAGAAACGAAACATTCAGTTCAGACTTGCCTTCAGTGAAGATGCGAGATTATATATATTTGTCGATCTGTGCAACTCCTGGGCTCTCCTTGGTACGTCAAGATGTAGATGATGCAGTCGTTAAAACTTTCCTTTCAACGTGTTCGAAGTAAGTTATAGCGCAAGATGTGCCCTGGCAGAAGAAGACTTTCAAGACGCCACGTGTTTCTTCGTAAATTGAGAGATACACTTAAAACCGTCGTAACGAGCCAGGTGATGAACAGCTAGTTTCAACGATCCTCTGGCCATCGTCCTAAGAAACCTCCTCGTTCCACCTTCAAATTCTTTCCCTTCTCAGACGACCACGCAATGCATTTGCTTCGGTAAGGAATCTTTACGATATTTCGTCATATGAATTCCTTACAAAATTATTCCTTAACTTTCCACGCTACCTATTATAAAATTAGCGTTTATACGCAAGCCTTTCTTAGGATGCAATTATTCTTAATTTCGAAAGGGATGACAAATTCTCATTGGGAAATATTTGACGAATTCACGAATAATTGATTTATTTAATAATTCTGTGTATGTATTCCCTATAAAATTCTTGATGTACTTTTACGTCGATTCAAGTCCCGCGAAAAAAGACGTAGGTACATACGCAAACTTAATATTTCGATTGCCTCCAGAAGAGTTTAATTTGAACTCTCACACAACTTCATACCAGTATCGCTTTCATTCAAATGCCTCAACATAAAATTTCACAGAAATCAACTCACAGCCCCAAATAAAATGACTCGCGATCCGCAAGCAATCGAGAATGGCAGTAAACAACGGGTACAATAACACCCGTACGCAAAAACATTTAAATTCAGAATCCCATCGATTAACCATTTGTCACAGCAATCCCCGCGCAATTGCCACGCGGCCATTTAATCCAAACGATACGTGTACCGTTTCTAATCCCCCAAAAAGGGGTCGAAATATAATATTTCACTTCTCGAACGCGTCCTTATCGGCGAAATCGGGACCACGTCATCCTGAACGCTGAAACCCGGCAATTTGAACAGTGTCCACCTGCGATAGCGGCGATTTTCGCGGTCCCGTTGCGTCTCGACGGAAAGGAAATCGACGATGGCCGGATCCGTGACGCGTTGAATTATCTCTTCACGCTGCAGCCCTGTCGCGATCGCGGCCGGGTAATTACCGAGCACACGATAATATCCGGCTGGGTTATTCGAGACCACGGGTCCCTCTGACCCCATTACCTGCCGTTATCCACCTCTGCTCCTCCTTTTTTTCGACGCATTGCGCGTGGCCTGGCAGGCCAATACAATTTTCGACGAACGCCTTCCCCTTTGGTTTGGCTTGTTTCACCTGGGGGAAACGTCAATGTCGTTGGCTCGACGTGTGACGCGCCGCGAGATCGTGCGGAGATATTCTTGAAATTCTTGAACGTTTACTCGGTTAGGGATTACCCTTATTCCTTGAACAGGTTGATCGTCCAGGGCGACAGATTGGGGCGAAACGGGAACGGGGAAAGGGTTGAGCGAAGAAATTGAGGATTCGAGACGCGTGTACAGGTGGCATGTGCAGGATCGTGGTAGTTTCTGTGAATACAGTGCATATTTTAATCGATTATTCGTTATAAATGGACTCATATTAAAATTGTATTGAATTAACAAGAAAAATATATGAATTCCTTGTATAAACAGTTAGGGTATCAGTAGTTACGAGGCTGGCAGTATAAAGAAATTATAAAAATGATTATGGCATTATGTGAAAAGAGTAGGTAAACAGAAAGTAAACCCGACCAATCTAAATCAACTATATAAAGTCATCTCAAAAGGTGTCAGCTACGATTTCTACTTTAAATCGAGAACGCGTTTAAACAGATTAACGAGAATAATAATCATCGGCATTGCGTGAACTGAAAAAAAAAGGAAAGAAGGAGACAAAAATCGACGCCACTCTGGTTCATTGTTCGAAAATCGTAACAAGGGTGGCTAAATTACAGAGTGTCGAGGCGAATAAAAATATAATACCTGCGATCTCTCACGAACAAGCATTACTTATTGCGGCAACAGCAATCGGAAGATTGGCCTGCTCGGTAACTCGGTAACTCAGTTAAATGTCAAGGATAGTTTGAGTATTTCTTTTGCTTTTTGCGCCGCGGCGACGCGAGCGAGTAAACTTTTCTACGATACGAACCCTAGCCGGGATCGATGAGTAATATTCATTGATATTTCTTCGCCGTTCGAAACAATCGCGGCGATTATCCGTTAAAGCTGGATGGCTAGCATTTTCAACGTTGTTCTTGTCGCATTAAAAGTATGTAACTGTCGATCGCCGACTTCACCTTGATATATCGAACCAGGAGATACTTTTATCATGTTCGCCAATGTTATTCGTTCTGTTAAATACTTTGCTTTAATCATGCCGCGGCAAACGCGCTACGGTATATATTATTTGCTTTAACATTTTGCGACAACAAGTTTGCCAAACACTTGGTACAATTATTTTATCATTTTCAGACGATTAGTTATTTATTGTTAATTGATTGCCGACGACAGGTCAGATCTTCATGATGTATGTTTTGCAGTATTCTTGGCAGGGTTGGTTATTTACAGAAAATCATTGGGAAGAAGTAAGGGAATAAAAGAATGATTTCCATGAAGAAGAAATAACAATTCGAGGGAGCGTAATACGAGAAAGAAACACCGTACTCTGTTTCGAATTGAATTTGGATGCTAGCCCTTAAAGGGTTAACTGTCAATATTTACTCTGCCGCCATAAATAATATATTTTTTCGAAAACCTGACAACCATATTGCCTAATTACAATATTATAAAATGCCTGTAAAGTCACAAGAAAGTATTGAATCGTTCCCATCGTTAATCGATCGACCCCGCAGCAATGAAAGGTAAAGCACAATGGTCGAACAATCGTTTTTCTATCGCCACGTTTCACAATGTGCTCCAGTTTCGCACGTTTGAATCTCGCGGCCGTAGAAAACCGAAGGAGGAAGTTTCAGTCCAGAGCAAATGTCGAAAAAAAAACGATCCCAAAGTTTCACCAACGATCGTTTAAACCGATCGGCCCGAGGCTGTCCCGGTCGAATAATCGTGTACCTTTCCGCAATCTTGCAACGATTTCGCAGAGCAAAGAAAAAGAAAAGAAGAAAAATGGGAACGTTTTGGTGAGGAAATGAACAGCCACGAAATCGGGTAGCCAGAAACGATAAACGTCACGGGTTCCGCGAACTCGCGACCTTTTTACGAACACAGCGACACTTGGTCTCGTTTTCCTTGCCGTTCGATTGCGGTGTTGACTTCCTGTTTCTCGTTCAACCTGGTCCCTTTTTATTCGTATCGATTGAACGGAGGACAGTTAAGGAATTGAACGAAACACTGGTTGCTTATGCAGAGATATTTCGAAATGGAATTGATTTGCGTCATTTTTTCTACCTATCGAATGATGAAATTTTTATTTGGAATATTTGGATACAGAAAGGTGGAAGGATTTATTTGCCGGAAAATTAAATGGGATCGATTGATTAAATATGATAGAAAATATATATATACATTTATACTAGAACTGCTACGTATTCTATATTATCAAGTTCGACATGAAATAATTATTAATTATTGGAAACACTTTCTACTACAGTAAATATACTATAATACAAATTCGAATGAAAATTCGGATAAATATTTTGCCCAATAGTTTGCCTTTGTGCCTTTTTTGTTCCCACAGGTGTAACAAAATTGCTGCGACTCCGATACGATTTTTCGTTGTTTTTGTCTATAGTTATTAGCGTGTTTACAATCATCGTCTACGTTGGCTCTTAGCAAGGATGGAATTTTAATTGCATTCTAGCAAAATAAGATTGATGCCACTGGGTACTAGAGGAAATATAAAGTGCGTTGCGCAATAAGTGAACAGTGATAATAAGTATGTAGAAGGTAGTGAGAGTTGGATCGTGCAATATGATGATCGTTATGCTGACATTCCTCTCGATCAAATTAATGAAGCCGAGACATTTCGTTTTACGTTAGTTATGATAGATCGACGACAGTATCGAAAATAGAACGCATTGTGTTGAACTTGTAGTACACTGAAAGTGTACCAACAGAAATAAATCATATTGCAATTCAACGTTTCCAAATACCTACTTCATTTATCCATTTGATGTAATTTGTACTCGTTCCAGGGTCGATTGAAATCGACGCTTATTCGCGATATTAATATTTTGTCAGAAAAATAATTTAATGACGAACAACAATTCGAATACTGACTGAAATGTATCATTGCCGATAACATATATGTATCATGAAATGTGATTTAAGCAGAGGTAACCACTTGCATTGGTCATAGAAAAATAAGAAGCATTGTTTGTATCGTTCCCTATCAGCCATTCATTATTCAAAAAATATATCATCCAAAATATAAACCTGTTACCCCTCTAATCAGGCTCTTTTCTTTTAAGAAAAAAATGATTAACGATAGTGAATTATTATCGTTCAACATTGGTAAATTGAAATTCGACACTCTGCCTGTAAGACATAAATGCTGTAAAATATAAATGCAGGTTAGAACTACGAAGGAATTCTGAATAAATTAATTGTGACGTCAAAAATATTGACAACACTGATTACGAAATGAACTCGTCTTCCCTGATTAACCCATTAAACGATTAATTAAAAGCAAATCTTTCATACGATAAACTTTACGTACAAACGTTCTGAAACAGACCTCAGTTATAAATCTTCGTTTCCAAGAATAATTAAGTCCCATGAAAAAGTACTTGAATGATGGACAAGGATGCGTTTGTTAACCAGCATTTCGCCGGGTACAGTTTCTACGGTGATGCAATCTCGTAAAACTGCTAATAATCGAGACCTGTGTACAGGAAGTCGAGGAATGCTTTAAAGAACCTTGTAACACACGTCCCATTAGAATTTTCTATTTATTGACAGTCTTGTAGCCGACATTTCTACAAACCATCATAGAATATTTCAGTCGGATAGTGGCATAATAATACCTATCCACTGTTCGCGTGTTTCAGCAGCACAATTAGCTGAACACTTGAAAATCGTCAATACTTCACCATCGAACTAACTTTCACCAAAGTTCTACATTTTTTTTTTCTATTTTACTATGTTCAATATTAATTGCACCCTTATACAAATATATATTCTAGCATTACTTATTATCGTACAAGCCTCTCGCATTGCCAGCCAATGATGTCTTTATAATTTCCCTTCGAGGTACTTAAATTTCGAGAAGCTTTTCAATTTTCAATATTCCATTTTTTTTTATTGAATATTGTGAATCCTTTACGAAATAATCTGTACTTGATTCATCCTTCTCGATTATTTATTTTCAGAAGTAAGTTCTGAAACGAATTAAAGTTTTGTGCGCCACGTGACAGCAATTGGAATGACTGGACGACCATTGTCCAGGGACGAATTGGCTTTGCAATTACAGAAATCTCACGCGCGATCGATTTCACGGTCATAAATGCCGAATGCTATCGCCATGATCGACATTAAGAGCTCATCGATGAATTATCGCTGTGTTTGAAACTTGTGGCAATCGTCGCCGGTATTTCACCAGCGATACGAATGACAATTACAACTTCAGTCAGCTGGTACTTAAGTTTAATGAAATTTTTACGAACGTAACCTGTTTGGTATTTAAACACATTACAGTATTGCGTTACCTTAATGCGAATTCAAATTAACTTGCCGATGTTAACAAACAAGTTACTTGATCGTTTCCAGAGAATTTAGATAAAATAGTAATGCAGAATAGGATTTCATATTTGGGATAAAGTGATTCGAAGTTTCTCATTGCACAATGTGTAAAATTACACTACTCGTTTTTCTTCTAATTTCTGAGTGCCCAATGACTGAATAAGCATGACCTCCTTCATTTAAAAAGCTCAGGAATGCAATCAGTTTCTAAGGTTAGCACATTTTTTACAATTTATATTACTAGTGTGTATCAAAGCTGAGTTAAATAAAAATTAATGAATACGCGAATCGATTGACAAAAGCATTTTTTATACTATTTTCATAAAAATGAACAACAATTTATGATAATATTAAAATATTAAATATATAATATATAATATTAAAGGTTCGTATAGGAAACGTAGAATTTGACACTTTGATTTCGTATGATCTATCACAATTTCACCAACCTAAATCTATCATCTCACTTATCGTTACACAATCCAGAACGTTATGGTGAATTAATCGAATCGATTAAACTTCGCCCACCAACTTTTTGTCTTGGACACACTCGATCAGCAATGACATCACGTTCTAAAAAAGAAAGGGTTGGCAGTTTCGACAGGGTAGATCGCTCGCTAGATACCGGACGGATTAATAATAGTTTCAATAGGACCAGATTGCATAAAAGAAAGGAGACGTTTGGACCGACAAAGAAAGTATTCTCTTCGTGATATCCGGCTATCGATCTACTTCGAAACCGATCGATTGTTACCAACCCCAGCGCTCGACTCACAATTAGACGTATACGTACGTGATCTAAGATAAAGATCTGAGTACTTTCGCCATCATTATTAACATTATAAAAATCGTAATTGCGTTTGCGTCGTGGTGGAGTGTATTTGATAACGCCAACGTTGATATATTCTTTTAGCAGTCATTCTGTCAGAATGGATACTATTTTCTGAAATTATTCTCTTGTGAAATATTGTCAATATATAATAAATTTGTACGACATTTCTTTTTTTTAACAACTGCAAATTGGAATAAGTAGTTCAGCACTAATTCACCACCAGTATATGAATACTACAATTTATACCTGCATTTGGAAATATACACATTCTACTTCGAACTTGTATTTAAGTTCACCAAGGGGTGTTACCCATACAATAAATATTACTATTATTATTACTTCAACGACTGCTAACATTTTTTACCAAGTCATTCAATACCATTAATTGCTCACTACGTTCCACAGCACATTAGCAAAAATATAAATAAACTTCTTCAATGATGAACCATGTTACAAATTATACCATCCCAGCAACCCTTAAATTCCCCTACCTGAATACTACCCCAATTATCACAACACCCATCGTTTCCAACCCCATAACTCCCTATAACCGCGAGGAACGTCAGAAAATTTCTAATCCAGAGTCTCAAAAGATCCAGCAAACAGACAAAGCCTCAGTTTCGCGATCAACCGCGGATGATCTAGCGCTCGAGCGATTCCAGGCCTCGGTTTCGCAACGCTGAGCCACCATTCCGTCCACGGACATCCGGGTGGCGAGCGGCGCGGTTCGCAAACGGCCCTCGATCAATTGTTATACACCGTGGCTGGCATTTAACCGTGCACGAAGCGTGCCTCGTGTCCGCACTATTGCTGCATTAATTTGGTACAGGACGTTGCAGTCGGATAACTTGCACGGAAAAGTGGTTGCGCAAGTAGCTGCATGAGCTGCTCATACCAGAAGAGCTGCGCCTGTATAGACGAGGTGTGATCGAAAAGTTCGTCCGACGGTTAGATTTCCCGTCATTGGAAATAGGTTTGCAACAAATTTGTATGATATTGGTACATGCTTCCCTGACATCTGCACCTTTCATTGGTATCGGTCGCCTAGATTACGTATTACGGTCAATTGTTTGACGTGCGATCGCCTAAGTGGCTCCCTCTGAATATTATCGAATTCACGGAATGAAGAGAACCATTCACGAGATAAAAGAAAAGTTGTTACACGAATCGTGCGGTATAGAGGAAAGTGCATTCCAGAAATGTTTGGACGACTGGAAGACACTCTGGCAGAAGTGTATTGCATCTAATGGGGATGTAAATAAATACTTTTTCAAATGAAGAAAAATTGGACGAACCTTTACGTGCCGAGGTATGCAGCACATTTAAAATTTGAACTTCTCAGTTCCATAAATAAACGTCAACGCGTACGAGTAATAGAAAAATTCTGATTTTCAAATTAGCCACGAGCCACCACTCAATTTTTTAATTGGGAAGAACTGTGATAAACGGTAGCCGTGAATTTACAATAATAAAACCACCAGCCATCTTGTTTCTATTTCTGTTCGCCAGAATCAATTTCTCTTTCTACCAGAGATCCAGAATTCGTCCCCCTTGATCTTTGGTTCTCCATCTCGATCGTTCTGCCCCCTTGTGTACGTTCTGTCTGATCGGTGTACCGGCCAGCCGGTTGCAGTGAATTTCTACACAGCAACGGTGCGTTCCCACGCCTAGAGCATGCGAGACTGGCCTGCTCTTCGGCCTAATGCCCGCGTGGTACCGATCCTATTCCACTGGCCCGTCGCCTAAGAAAACGCAGGAAAATCTGGGACACGGCGCGGCGTCGCGGTATGCGCTATTGTCCCGCAGATTCTATGAGATTCGATCGTTCGCCAACAGATTATGCCCTGTGTGTCGCCTGTGCTGTGTTTCGCACGTTTCATCTGGTCCAGTTAGATTAGTTGGTCAAGGTTTTATTTTCGTTTCCTGGATGACGGAAAGTTAGATTTTGATTATTGGTAGGTGTACCGCCTTCCATAAGTACCTGAACGAATTTATAAATTTAAAGAGGAGAGTTTTCGAGCTGGTGAAACAAATATCCATTAAATTAAATGCCTCTAAATAGAGTTTTCAGCAAATTTGTAGAGTGTATGAAGATTATGTCATTGTTATGTCTGATATAAATATTACTTAGTCGCGGTGGCTAAAGGTAGAGAATTTATTAGTCTGACTACTGCTGCTACCTCCGCGCTGAGATTGAAATAGGAAATACAGCAATGTTGTTGCTATGGATAGTTTGATTTAAAATTTGAAAAGTGTCTTGAAAATTATACTTAAAAGTGAGACCCAAATGTACGTATATAAATCTGTACTGATCTGTACACTTGTTTTTAAGGGATAATATAGTTTATAGGGAAGATAAAATAATTTTATATTTATACCATTTATATTTCCACTTCCAAGGAAGCTTCTGCTCTAATTTTGTGACTTTCGTCAAAATCAATCAAGCAAACGTGTTTGAATCAATGTGTATTCACATGCTTACATTTTAATTGCACTGAGATGCTAGGGAGGGCAGCGCAATGCACCGTCATACACTCAGCATGCATATAATATGTAAGACTTAATGTACAAACATGCGTCCAATGTACTTTAAAATCTTACAGTACGATTGCATTCAACGCGGCATTAAACACTTCTGACAAGTACACAATGAGTAAATAAATTATGAGCACAAGTTTCTATACAGTCTATAGAGTTTATTGAAAGAAATGAAATGGACTTACATATGTTCAATCGTGAATAGTCCTTAGTTAACAGTTGCACGTTTCGACATGCTATATATATGAAAAGATGCCACGATAAGGATAAAAGAAAATTGTATTTTTAAATTTTTCAATATCGATTGGAAGAAGACAAAAATGGATTATTCATAGTTCGCGAAGTTGTGAGGGTATAATATTTTAGAAGCTAGGTCGAAAGACTACGAAGATAGGCATAATGTCATAAGTAATGGTGAGAGTGACGACAGGCAAGGTCTCTGATGGCATCATCACTATCTCCGGGCAATTTGTCGGGATTCGTTTTCTCGCAGGAAAAGCCTCTAACGACATAAATCTTTCTCACAGCATCCGATGAGACATAAAAATTGAAAATCAATTCTGAATCTTAATGCTCTGATGGATGCCTCGCTGAAGACATCAATTGTCTTGCCAACAGAAACGTAAAAGATCGGATACCTTGTCAAATTTTTGAATCATTATCCAATTAATCTGAAGATTAAAGACCAGGGACCCACTTTTTAAGAAATATAGCATAGACCTGAATTACGAAAAGTATTTAAAACAAGTATCTCCCCAACGAGGTTTCCTCACTAGTGTACATACATACAAAATATATTCATCTACTTATGCTGTTTCACTATTCGATATTCTCCGTGTATTTGCAAATATAAAGATTCCCGTCGAAATAAATAAATGTAAAGTGATGACAGCCAACTTATCAATTGTTTCAATTTTATGTTCCAGGTCGTTGCCCGAATTCAAGGATGCAGTGGACAAGAAGACACTTCAGCAATCTCAACTGACCATCTCTCCACTGCTTTAAAACGCGCACTGCCAGCCACGCGAGGCCACCGGCGACGAATTTAAAAACAAAAATTATAGTCACCACGAAGACGAAACGCAAATTCGACTCCATGGATCTAACAGAGGCATTTGCTCCAGGAAGCGGTGGAGAGGATCTGCCAAAGACCGATTTCTTCGACTTCGTCGTCTCTCCGCCACCTCACTGTGCATCCACAGACGGGGTATCCGATGAGGAAAGCTTCCTCCATCGTACCACCTGCAGAAGCATCGGATACCTCCAGCAAAGCCACGAGGAACACGAGACGAATCGAGACCTTCACGGTTCGCCGTTCATCAAAGAAACCAACAACAATACTCTAACTGCTCTTCCACCTGTCTCGACCATCACCAGCTCCCTTAGCCATCACCATCACCATCACCACGTAAGGACGCACCACAACACCTGCAACGTCCAACAAACCAACGAGCAGACACCTATGGATCAATCGGACTGCGACTATTGGACCACGGACGAGAGTAAAGAGCAAACGTGCAACATACTCCTGGAGGACTTGAACAAATACTGCTGGTCGACACACGCGAACACGCAGAGCCACACGAACGACAACGTAAACGTCCACCAAGGTTCGAACGAGCATCATCAAGCAGTGGGTCGAGGATGCACCGCAAACGACAGACAGAACACAGACGGAGCAATTTACACGCTTACCGTCCTGAACAATGAGGCCAACTCCATGGACGCTCTGGACTGCTGCAAGAGTCCTGCGCCGACGTCTAGTGACTCCTGGTCCCTGCGACCTAACTTGGACTTGGACGCAATATTGAGCATGGAGCCTGCGTCCACGGACCAGGATCATGATCAGAATACCGGTGTCACCGACGTGTCCAGGACTGTCAATGACAGGTTTCATCCGGACCGTTTCTCCGTTGCTTCCTCTCAATACGCCACCGATGACAGCGGCTTCGTCGAGAGCAAGGAATTGTGCGGTCGAGGATCATCCAGTGGCGGTAACTGCGCTGGCGGCGATAACAACAACGATTGGAAGTTATCCGATCAGAATCTACAGGAGGCTGCAGCCGCAGCCGCAGCTGCGGTCGCGGTTGCCGCCGGTGACTCGGCAGAGAGTCTCCTGAGAAGTGCTCTTCAAGGGAAACTGTACACAGGCCCAACGACTCAAGTGGTCACCTCATCGTCACCGACCACTCAAGGCGCCACCATGCCCATGCCGGTGGCAAGCAACGCTGGCTTACAGATAGTCTCCGATCAGCAGCAGCAACAGCAACAACAGCAACCTCAACAGCAGCAGCAGCAGCAGCAGCAGCAACAGCAACAGCAACACCAACAACAGCAACAACAGCAGGACGAGCCTATGCACGCTTGCACTGACGAAGACTTATTGCTGTCTCAATTGGACCAGACCACTTATCGTCCCGGTGACTACGAGAAGCTAAAGAGCATAGCCAACGAAGTGGTGGAGTCGTACTGCAGCCTGGAACCGGTTTGCAATGTCTCAGCAACGACCACAGTGATGTACACTTTGGATCCAACCAGTGGCAGCCTTGGAACCATAACGCTTCCTGCAGACCTGGGCCAAGTTAGCACCGTGACCGTGGTCACAGCAGCGCAGCAGGACGTGCTTCAACAACAGACAGCTCCTCGAACCGAGGTCGAGCAGCAACAATCGACCAACCAGCTGCAAATAGCCCCCTCAAGGGTCGCCACGACGAAAGCTCCCAAGAAGTATTGCCGACGGGCCAACAGGAACAGCAACAACTCGAATGCAGCCAGTAACGGTAACAGTGGCGCAGAAACTGGGGGGAACGCCGGTGGCCAACAGCAGGGTACCTCCGGCGGTTCTCCGGGTAGCGTTCAGCGCAAGGAGCGTTCCTTGCATTACTGCAGCATCTGCAGCAAAGGTTTCAAGGACAAGTACAGCGTGAACGTGCACATCAGAACGCACACTGGCGAGAAGCCCTTCGCCTGCTCTCTGTGCGGCAAGAGTTTCCGCCAGAAGGCGCACCTGGCGAAGCACTATCAGACACACGTGACGCAGAAGGCCAGCGTCCAACAACAGCCGAGCGGAAGTAGCGGAAGTAACAACGGGAACAGCGGAAATCCCAGCCCGTCAGCTGACTCAAGCAACGCGTCGACGAGTAGTGCGACAAACAGAAGTCAAACGCATCAAGTTTCGGTGGATCCTGCGGGGACCGCTTGCAATCCACCTAGTTAGTCGGGATGGAAGATTCGTCTACCTTCGGCTTCCAGGTGTCCATTTTGACGCGCTCGATCGTTGCTATCATATGTCTGTTTTTCCCAGTGACACGGTGTGAACGGATGGTGCACCGTGCAAGTCTTTCTATTCTATGCATCTTTCATTTTTTTTATGTTTTTACTTGTGTCTGTTCGTGAACGCCGCGCAGTGATTAAGATGTTCGTGCGCTGCGAGGATACTGGAAGGATTTACGTTCAGGTCAGAGATGCCTGATATATATACGGCGAACCATGACTAGAGATGAGAGTCGCGAGACAGATCTATGCCCTTGGACTATGTTATTTTAGACAGACGTCTCGCGGCATCGGTTCAGAGGGAATATTGTAATAAGGGATGGCGGGAAGTTCGTTCCGTCCATCAGATATTTATTTGAAGTGTGTCGGACGGCGGTGCTCATCGGCCAGGCGAAGGATTGCGAGTTGACAGCCGCGTGGATTCGTTGAAACGTTCGAAGAAACGTTTCACCGCTGTCCTGGCGTTTTTGTCGACCCTGTGTTTCGAGCACGAATGAGCAATTCGTTACTCTGAAAGCTAAATGTATTGAACGCTCGGAGCTATTCTCATCTATGGTGTTGATTCGCTGAAATGTTTTAGCCAAGAGGAGCGAAATGTCTTTGAGCGAAAACAATACATTTAGCTCGAAGCCGTCCATAGAGCCACGAGCGAATCGCGAATCGTGAAATTGTCCGCGAAAAATATGAAACTTTCGACGTCTTCCATGGCTGTTATTCCTATAGCCGGTTTAAGCTTTTCCATTGTTCAGCTGATTCCGCGGATCACGATGTTGTAGATTGCGTTCGTGGCTAGAAAATTCTACCGATAATGCTCGTAATGAAGTGAGTTGAATTGATATTAACCCGTCGAATAAGTTCACGACGATAGTAAGTTAAGGCAGGTGAGCATAGATGGCCTTTTATTTTTTTACCCTGATAATTAATTGTTCTTCGGTCGAAATCAATTGACCAAGGTGGTGTCCAAACGGTTCGGCCAATCGATGAAAATAGAAATCGACTGAGTACGACGAAACTAGTTAGCTCGGTGGGTGTAAGCCCCAGGACGGCCTTGAGAAGTCAATTGATTTTGCACGAGCTATAGCTGAATCGTCGGTCGACGTCGGCTGCACATGAAATTGTTGTTCCTAAGACGACCCATTGTCGTACTTGATGAAAGAAACGACCATGTCGACCACGATTACGCATAATTGATCGATATTTAATACCGCTACGAGATATTAACGTTGAAGATACTTTATAGAGATGATTCTTTCACTCGTTCTGTTTCATCTTAACTTTCTCCTCCTTCTTCTTCTTCTTCTACTTTGCCCTTTATCTTCCTCTTTCTTCTATTTTTATACATGTATACACACAGAGAAAAACATTATAGACTAGCGTATGTAACGTAGAATCGGTAAGTACCAGAGTATCGAGAGAGAGATATATATAACGTTTAGAAGTAATTAGTAGCACGAGCTGTGATTTAGATACATACTCAACGCGCGAGGCCACGCTCGTCTCTAGTTAGCGGCGATCGCGTGTCCCGCCGTCTGTTATTCGTAAGAGAGTGAAAGCGAAACGTTCGACGCACGATTTTGCGAACAATTCAACCTTCGAACACTCTTACAGCCTGGTCGTTTCACACGAATCTCCGTTGGATCCCACAGAAATTCGCCACTCGGATAGAGTCCACAGGATCTCTCTGCGCCCGTAGTCCATTTCATCCGAGTTTTCCATAGCGTCAATTCGATCAACAGATTGCAGAAACTGTTGCTGAGACTCACGCTCCGAAACACCGAGTGCCTTATTCTTCATTATTCTTTACAGAAACATTATTTATAAACTCCTCTATAGAAATGACGTTTTAGAAACAATTTTTAGATTGTCAGAGTAAATTGATTTGGATGAGATTTCATTTCACCCAGGTGTTTTTCCTTTAGTTTCCGGAGAATGGTGATGTGCAATCAGTCCGGAAACAATTAGACCAAAGGCATTTTTTTTAGCTGCAGTGTGTATAATAAGTGATCATTTATTTTGTTCTATTTTCTATTGGATAATTAAATGGCCCTCAACGCACCTCTACAAAAATATTTTTATAATCATTTCACGTAAATGGAGTCGCTAATCATATTAAATGATCGCATCTACTTAGAAGCCAGAAATTGTGTACCAATGAGGTGAAAATTAAATTGAAAAATGTTTCAAATATAGAAATACACTATCTGCTATAAAGAAATAGCGTTTGAACACTGAAAGATACATTTATCAACCAAAAAATACATTACAAATATATATCCTCGGAATTTCCATCTCTGCGCAACACCACAATAAAACAACCTTCACTCCAACCCTTAGCAAAATGAAATTCCACCACGAGCATAGAACAAACAGGGAATAAAGCAGCGACGGATAAACAGGAGAAAACATTTGCGCACAGCCAATTATTATGCATCGAAATCAAAGTAAATAATTACAGCTCAGCAACATCGAACAGCCAATTGATTTTGGACGAAGTACACACCGATTCTTTCACTACACTTTATCTAGATCCTCGTTACCGTTGCCCAGTAGAGATAACTTCGAAGAAACTATCAGCCCCGTACACTTTTCAACCGCAAGACTGCATTTGACCTTTCAACAGTCTTCCTTTCCCACGACTGGATTTCCCTGGCCGAATCGTTAAACACCGAGCAAAGAGTGGCAATTAATGATCGTTTAATCGCCGCAGTTCCTTCGGTATTCACCTGGTACCATTATCCTTTTGAGAACGCCGTTCTAAATTGACCAACAATATTGGCGTGGAACAATTACATTTCTCTCCGATAATTTTCCAGTGGACATTCTCGACAGGCTTCTTCTTCTTTTCATTACGCCATTGTGACGAGATCGACGCTAGAAACGAGGTTGCCTTCGTTCGTATCGCTTTATCTTCGCTCGTAAACTTCGATTTCCAATTAACCACGTGACGCTCGCACCTCGAGAACGAAACGATGGGAATATTTTTCTACGAGTGCTGGAAAATTCAGTCCACTGAATAGGTTAATAAATACGTAAATTACGCGAGATTTCGAATGTTCGTTTTAATCGTGCTCTTTTAAATTCGATTTCAATCGAGTCGCATTATATTCGTCCTGGAAATTCTGCGACGGTTAATCGATTGTCGGGAGTGAAATGAAAATGGAAGGGTGTGATAAAAGTGATCTGTTCAAAGTAGGTCGAATATTAGGTATTTATGTTACGTGAATGATTGATTAGGTGGGAAATTTCTGAGGTATGTGATTGTCGAAGAGAGTGGATGTGGCATCGGTGTGCGAAAAATAGCGTTTCCCTTCGCGGACCCCGAAACTTTTGCGGTCCGATTAGTCGACGTGTCAACTCCTAGAAATCACGTATTTGATCGAGTGGCGATAGTATCGTGCACACGAGGCGCGGAATTTCTCTTTTGGCCGTGAGGTTCTCTTTTGGGTTCGTGAGGTTACAGCGCAGGAGGACGAAGGAAGAAAGACAAATTGTTATGAAGCGAATAATGCGAGAATGAGAAAATTTATCGTAAAATTTAGGTGATAATTAATCGATTTATTCCATAAATGTACAAATACATTTAGGCCTAAAATTTAGAAAATTTTCAATAAAATGTTTTTTTTAATTTTGTGATTTAATACGAAACATTCTTGTAAAGAACATTATATCTCGATGTTAAATCTAAATTTGAAATAATGTATGATAACAAACAATATTCCGTCCCAGTACAATAAATAATAAACAAAAAATTAAGCGAATAAAATATAATTTAATTATACGTACGTGATAAACCCCGAAATCATTACAATAATATAAATCCTCTAATACGATATATTAAAACGTTGTTATAATAGTTTATATACGAGATGTTATTTTTTTCGAAGGATAGTTTTCAAATCTGTGAAATATGTGTTTGTCTAAAATTCATGCCGATGGATCTCACATTAGATTTTTATTATGTTTATAAGAAATGTATATTTTGATGCATGCAGGGGAAAAAATTAGGCGACACTAGTATGCATGACTATTACAGAAATTTAATTAAAACGGTGCAATTAAATACGCTTTACTTCCATAACAATAACGCGAGTTTAATTAAATTCTAATCATAGTCACTTTTCCTACTTGTCCATTTCAATTTATCCCTGCCTCTGTTGCTATATTTGAATTCTATAATAGTTTTTTCATAATAAAGCCAATGAAACATTGAAGAACTTGAAACTGTCCGATCAAAAATATTGTCACCAGTGTACTGTGATCGATGATAATAATTACAGTCCAAATTCAAAATCAACAAAATCGAAACTTTCAGCCTAACAGATACATAAAACTTCAATGCGTTTCTCTAATCCACCCCTTCACCAATACCTCATAACCCTAATCTTAAAATCTCACCTGCAAAACTAAACCTTTATACCCTAAGCTTTATGCCAACAAAAAAATTCACAGTCATTAATTATTTCAGGAAAAACAAAAATATCCTCACCAATTGTCGATATTAAATAAAATATTGCAAACCTTTTCCGAAATGAAATAAACGAAAATAAAATAAATGCCCTTCAACCCTTTCACTAATTCGACGTTTCCATGCCAGAGCAAGTGATTCCAAGCACTTGGCTCCATGCTGCGCATACCATGTACAAGGACACTCGTTATCCGAATAGCTACAGCACTAAGCGCACAGTAGAACTCTATTTATCGGTACGAAAGTTTCAGAAATTCATAGCCGTGGGTGGGGGTCTGATATTAAAACCGAAATTTTTTTTAAAACAAAATTGCTTTCTAATATTACACTTGCAACCAATTGTCATTCAAAATTGAAATATAATATACAACTGCAAGTAGACAAGCTAATAAACGAATTAACCCCTCGCGTCGTAAATATGAACGACACCCTTGTCGCACAAATTCCACGTGTAAATCGAAATAGGTAAAGAGGTACTCGTAGCACAGGGTAAAATCCAAATAAAGAAAGAAATAACACAATTGTGCCTTGTAATAATTTCCATCGCCGCGTAAAACTATTACAAATCGTCAAAACCGTGCGGTTATCCAGCCCGTGAAATTGAGTAATCAACTCCGACGTTCGTTATAAGAAAAAGAAGAAAGAAGAACACCAAATCGCGGAGCAAAGAGCTGATTCACGCTCGTGTGAGAAATCCGCGAGGAATGTGATCTCGTATCGCGAAATCGCGTTCGAATATCGGCCGCCGCCGTGCAAAAGCCTGGGGAAAATGGATACAGCGAGCAAAAGCCGCGTTGCATCGCGGAGGTCAGAGTTTTAGAGAGAGTCCACGGTTGTTGCGAACGCCGTCCACGTAATTGCACGTTCGCGCCGCGATATTGCGTTACCTGCATGCATTACGCACATAGCACGCGCGAGAAAAACGATACGTCCCGCGGCGGACGATAAATTCCGCTTCGCGACCCGGCATCCTCCGCTTCGTTGCCTCGCTTTATCGCTGCTCCTCGGCTGGCGATGCCATCGACTTATCCCCTGGAACGTGATAATCGAGCGGCCGTTCGATTTTAGGGATACATACTTACGCATGTATGGTCGATTGTACGTGGAGGAGGTTTTGCAAGAAAGGGCTTTTATGGCGAGGAGGTGATAGTGTAGTACCACGATTCAACCGGTTCCAAGTTATTATCCGGAGTGGCGAATTTACCAGCAATATGCCTTTGATGGTACGTTTCAATTGTACAAAGGAGAGACAAAAGAGGTACTAGTTGGAAGATTTGGGCCGAGATTTTCAACGTTTGAGGAAGGTGGCTACTTTTGGTTCCTTGTGGAAGTGATTTTATGTTTGATATTTGAGCCGCATGTTAGTCAAATCGGTTGATTTACCACAAGAAAAGTGGAGAAAAGTGTTTCAATAATATACATACATTGATTGTTAAAGTTCCCTTTTTAAATAGAAAATCGAATAAACATTATATTATAGAATGTATTATTATTATCCCTCTTAAATGATTTATATAGGCGCATGGAATTACTCACATTGTCTATTACTTTGAGCCAAACAAATTTTTGTTGTTTCGTGATATTAAACCCAATAATAAGGTAAGCTTTGAATATAAAAAGTTAAGAGTCCATCAAGCGCTTTGTCGGTGAAATTTAAAAAAATTCAAATAGTGTGAGTTAACCCATTTCGCTTATGTGCTCATTTAAGAGTACCCCCTGAAGAACAAAGAATGTTGCAAACGATCAGGGTTCGTCTGAAATGTGATGGAAAAGTTCTGGAAATTTACGTGAAAATGTGGAAAAGTGATAACGATCGAACCCTCTACTGATCATTTTTTAACACCCTCTTTCGTTCAACCTAACTGTTTTTCGCTTAAACCGGTTAATCGAGATCGTATTATATTAATATTGCATGATTGTTGTGAATAGCATGAACAGTGATGTGACGGTAATTGAAACTGAGATTTAATCATTTTCTCGCGGAGACTCTAGACTGGTTTTGAATTGCATCTGTGTTAGTGAAATCGCGGGGGCTGATTATCATTTTAAGCACTTTGGTATTTGTAGAAACATTCGACTGGAAAGAGTATGGTTTTTGTTATTATTGAAGGTGTCACAGTGGAAGGGGTAAATGATTTTCCACATTTTTTCCACGTTTCTAGGGGAATTGTAATATTGATGTATTTTTGGGAAATTTAAATTGTTGTTCAAAGACTTTCTATTTAGTACGAATGGTCGTTTCTTTTGGACAATTTTTTCTTATTTCTAATTCGAACTGTACAGTTATACAGTTAAATAAATTTGTTTGCCTGAAAACTGGCGGAAAATATATATACTCATGGAAACCTTATGAAATTAAAGTAATTACCAACGTTTCTTGTTATCCTGATTTTACAATTATTCCAGTTTCATTTCCTTCTTCGTAACAAAATTAATAAACAGTTTCACAATGTTGCACGAAAGCGATCGTGAAAAATATACGTTTCGCCTCTGTGATTTGTACAGAATATTTTATAACATTTTATATAACTGTTGGCAAGCACATATTACAATTGATATCTCCTTTACTTCTCAGATGTTTCGAATGCTTCTTCTTTTATTAAAATATTTGAGTACTTATTCAGGACCTCTTCTATAAAATATAAAGATAATTGTCATCCGTACCTATTGCTGCAAAAGTCAACCAATTGTCGCAAAAATTGTTAATATTTTTCCATTATTTACTGAGTTCCACTGTCGCTTTGACTTTTACGAACTCTCACGAAGGTTTAGAAAATTTGCCTCGCTGTTTACGATCGTCCCTGTTTCGCAAACACCTCTCCAGCAGATATTCCAGTAAAGTTTTATGAATTAATGTGTCTGCAACTTCCTAGGAATTCCACGGCATGCTTTTACGGCTCCACTATAAATTTCCCCCATACTTAAAAAAAAATTGCAAAATTCAGTTGATTTTGAGAAAATTTCCTTCTCATTTTAATTAAATAAATATCCCAATTTCGTAACCCGTTCGTCGTATATGTTACATCATATTTTTATACGATAAGGCAAAGTACATATCTAGGAAATTCATTCACTTCCGTTTCGTATTAACTTACACATTTCCTGATGATCAAGGGATTACAAAAAACGATCGACCAATTAATTAATGAACTCATCATTTAATGACGACAAAATGTTGCCTGGAAATAAAATAAGTGGCTCCGAAAAAATCCGTTCTTTCCCACGCAAATTAATTGACGTTCGAATAATATCTTCAGACCTCCCAAAAAATTTCGGTCCACAAAAAACCTTCCTATTACCATAAAATGCCTATCCACCTTGGGTTTCCCTGCCATTGCAAACGAATTCGTGACGCCTGCTATTTCAAACGAGAAGTCTGACATATATTACAAAGAAACGTTGTTGCTTCGCTTCACGAAACGCAATTATTTCAACCAGTCTACGAAAAATATTTCTTCTCATTTTCCTCGAACATTAAATTGGTCGTTCAAGCTCGGCCGTTGAATTGAGGTTCACAGACGAGCTTCAGGGTCCCTCGTACTTCATGAATCGTTCACGACTTCCGGTTGCCGCGGCTTATATGGATGACAATCTTCTCGAAGTAGTGTTTCGAAAAAATTCTTTCTGTTGCAAAGGACGTCGCTCTATTTGTGGTCGCCTCTTTTGCGGTCCGCGGAAAACTGGTAGCAGCTGCGGTTTGACGAACGATTTGACGGATGTAGTAGGACGATGTTATTCGCAGCCGCTCCACTTGTGGTCGTGGCATTAACGCGATTCGTGGGCACCGACATTTTTTTTCCTCGCCCACTATGTAGATTTAACGTGGCCAGAAAATCGGTGCATAGAGTTTGTTGCAGTCGGAAATTGGTATTGATCTGGCGTCTTCTTTGCTTTGGTTAAGTGGATGGAAGTAGAAGATGGCAAAGGGTTCCGTTATTGATAATGTTCGAAACTATAGCGCATTTAGAATTTTAATCACTGTTTTGGTACTCATGGATATCTGAAAGTTGTAATTCAGATATGGTGAAAGAAATGCACCCCCTTGTATTCCTTAGAAGATGGAATAAAAGGAAAGTATGCGTATGATGTTTTGGGGGGAAAGTGTCGTTGATTTTTGGAAAAGATAGGAGAAATGGACCGTGAAAAGGTCTTTTTCTTTCACACTATTCGGCTTTGGAAATCATGCAAAGGAAAGAGTAAATTAATAAAATTTAATTATCGTGTTTCAGCCGTTGCAAAATCAAATCAGATAATGTTTTTTTTACATATATGAATGTATATTGGAAGTGCACAAATCTTTTAATAAATTATATTAGTTACTACGTGGCAAATATTGGCAACCTGAATAGTTAAACCTGACTAGTTAAATCGTCAGATTCTGTTGGCAGATTAATAAAAACTTTCGATATATTTGTAGATAATTGTACTATCGTAAAATTTATCCGACTTAATAACGCATACCATGTATTTCATTTTTTAAACAAATAATCATGTATTTTATCTTCTGTTAGGAAAAAATTATTTCTTCATTTAATATTTAATATACAAAGTATTGATGTTAATTTCCTATATACGTCACGCGGCATTCAAGAAGAACTAGAATTGTAATATTAAAGTTCAATATTCAGACCGATGTAGGGGATACGATAAAATATTCAACCGTATCCGTAACTCCATTAGATAGGAATAAAGCAACGTGTGAAATACGACGACCACAAATTACACCAATTTCGCAAGAAACCACAAGGTGTTACCCTCGATAGGGTGTGCCATTCCATTCGTTTGTCCAAATTTGGTGTTGTTCCGTTACTAAAAACGCAATCAATCTTCGAAGTTCAAACACGAACACTAAATTTCCCAAACTCCAGCAACAGGTCTTAATAATTCAATAATTCAAATTGTGTACATATTTTGAATTAAACAAACACAGCTACTTGGTCTCAATTAATTAATTGAATTCAAAAACATACACTATCGTATTATACAGATTATAGATGATACACTGAACCAAAAATTGTGTTACAAAATATTAATATAAAAACTGTGTTCTGATATTAACGATCCAGCATTTATTTCTCTTCAGTGTAATGCACTGTATTAGCATAATTCAATCAATATTGTAATTAAATTACATACACTGCCAAGCAAAAGTTTGTAGTCTTTCATTTATTCGAAATTAATATTCCAGTGATTAACAGTGATTTACTTAACTGCAATATGTGCTGGTGATTATAAAATTAGTCTAAATCTCATCTCATAAGTTTCATCCAATTATATTACAATAATGTGGAACAATTTGGGCAAAATAGTCAGGCATTCGATGGTTAAATTACGTTAGCAGTTGCGTGGCTAAATAAAATTCAATTTATGTTTATTTTTATATCTCGAAACGAAAAATACACGACCCAGACCACCCTCGTAGTACATTCAAACTTGCATACATTCTTAAACACTTAAGTCAATAGTGCCAATTATTTAAAAAATAGCTGCCTTCTCAACGATATCCAGTAATTCCAAGGTGTCTATATTATAGGATGCAAATCCTATAATATAGACACCTAAAGTTCTATTATTTTCATCCCCTTTGATATCCTTGCTTAATACACGTCCCAATATAATTCTTCCCAAATTCCCCTCGTCATTCGTCACCCATAGTCCTGCACAATCACAGAAAATCTTCCTCGAACACACTTTCCCCCGACCTGTGCCAAACTGCTTCCTCATTTTTCCACCACCGTCTAGCCTCGTTCCAATCACTTCCAAACCAATCCACCGGCAACTGCCTCTCATCATCGCGAAGCAGTCTAATCTGATTCGTATTCACAAGTGGAACGTCCTGAGACAGCGGTGACTTGAATATCTATCATTCGCCGAGCCACAGACTTGGCGAATTTTATCTCCACCGTAATGGAACCGGTCCACTTTAGCGGTTATCGAAAATTTACTACCACCGATACCAAGCCAACCCCGTTATCTGTCGTCTCCTTCACAAACGTCTCGTCTGCTCGCCAACAGAACACTACAGAGATCGCAGAGAATTTTCGTTTCCCTTCAGGCCCCAGTCCATTTTTCTCCCAGGTGTATCGCTACCCGTTGTCGCAAAAACTGTCGACGGGCAACCTGTTGCGTATCGTTTCCTCGCAGGTGTTCGCGATGCTATCGTTCCACGATCCTCGTAACATGGACAGAAGCAGCCCATCGGGGATAATAGAGCGCAACTCGACGGCGTACGAACTGCACGCTTTCAGACAGATTTCCAATCGAAAATTTCTATGTTCCGCGTTCCCCTATCCAACAGTGGACGGTCTCACTGGTATCATTAGTCAGCTTTCTGGAGTAAATCGTTACTGATCGGCTAGGGATCAGGTGTATCGCTTAGGTTTTACCGTTGTCCATCGCGAGGCATTATCAATAACACTTTTGCAAGATCGTCTTAGCGATTTTCCTCTCGATAATGTCAGAGTAATTGCTGATCGAACGATAGGCATTGGATATTCTCTGAGGCTCCTCCTTTTCATCACCTTGCTGCAAATCGGTCCCGAGGTGGCCTGCAGCGTTCATTAACTAAATCGCGCGGTTGGACTTGTTTTTCCTAGTTTCGACGCGCTGGCCTTCAGAGCGCGGGTTGATGAAGTTGTGCAATTTTTATTCTGTTACGAGCAATCGAGGCGATATCGATACTATGTCAGGTTAGAGACGTATGCCCACAGCTCTGGAAAGAAGTTTTTATGACTGATCGATCATTTGAAGTTGAAGATTTCATTTCTATTTGCCAGATGGAATATATAGGAACGAAGTTCATTTATGTGGGTCTCTGTAATTATTGTTTTGAACGAATGTATCGTTAAGGCTTTCGATATTTCTGCAGCTAAGGGAGTACTCCCAATCTTGTGACCGGCAGTGTGTATTTGTTTAGAATAATGGCATGCTTTGTTTTGTACTTACTCTGAATTGTGGGCGGTGGTGATTTTCTATGGTTGAGGATCGGTTGTAGTTTAATTTTTTCTGCAATCGATACCACAGCTTGACCGTGTTTACACCTCTGTAAAAGAGAGAGGATAAATTAAATATTAATATCCCTTCAGTTGACGTACTTCGTTGCACTCTATAGTTCAAACACAAAAGCAGCACCATTAATTAAATGCAAAATTCTCTTACAATGTCTACAATTTTGTTTGTAAAAATCGATCGAGGTGTTATTAAAAAGATGTCAGAGATAAATATGAAAAAAGAACAGAAGGAACCGATTCCATCAAGCATTTATAACAAATTGCCAAAAAAACAAATCTATTTTCCTAATAAAAATGTCACAAATTGAGAATGTACGGTCCTTCATCTCTGAATGCTCGGCTATTATACAAAATCCCATGGATATTGGAAGAAACTGTTTTCAAATATTGCAATCATTCTTTCTACAAAATTCCGATAACTCTTTTCTCCATTGATTTACACACGAACACTACTAAGATTCACAGGCTACTGCTGAATGAAACGGAAAAGAAATTATACTTATAGAGGAAACATCATCATTACTCACGAAATGACCAAACAAACAGCTCCAATTCCCTTGGGCCCAAGAACAATTTAGAAAACAGAAATATATACAGTGCATTTTCTGTCAATTAATTACACTGTGATAGGGTTAACACAGCAGTCCACTATTCGCGCAGCAACGGACGATTAGACTAACCTGCGTTTATCGTTTCCCATTGATCAGACACCAATCATTATGGAGAAACCGACGCGGCAATTCTTGTAGCTCGATATTAATGATACGTAGACAATTTACAGCTTTAAACCGAGATGACGACTGCCAAGAGGCTTCTGATGTTAGTCCCGTTAGTACCATTCTAGCGATATCTCGTTGGATTAACGCACGGGAATTTCTTTTGTCCTTTCGTCGGAGTCAATCGCGGTCAACACGCTACAAACGATGAATTAGCTAGCAGCAAGAAAGTGTTTTAGCCACTGATTGCCTCGGTTAGCCGCGAGAAAACTCTCACGACATCAACTGTGTTATCAACTAGGAATTTGGTGGCTGGCCATTAGCGTCATAGAACTGTGCAAATAGAAGAGCAAATTAGAGCAGGATGCTCTGTGGTACGTCGAGTATTTGATGAAACCGACGTGGTACGAGTTTCTTTCGATGTGCAATAGTGTTTCGGATGATTGGGCGCAATTCAGGTTTAATTAGAGCTTGGTAATACAATTGTTTTTGTTCGTGTGGGATATTTCGTGGACTATTGATGTATATTGATACGTTAATAACATTAGCAGGAAAATTTTATAAAATACTGTGCGTGTACACTTATACGATAATCGCACTGAGCAGATGTAATATATTGCAAGGAACTGGAGCATTTGCCAGCAATGAGAAAGGTGACTTAAATGAAACAATACTCACAGAAGCATACTACTAATAAACAAAGAACGAATCGAATACATTACGAACAATTCTCAATTCATATACAAATTCTATTGAAAGTTTACTATAATCGTGCCGATTCTTTGGCAACATTGGTGTCCTCGAAAAGTCAGCGCAGAAAATATATCGAAAAGTAACAATACAACAATTGTGTAGCCCAACTTCCTAAGTGTCAGCAAGGTAAAAAAATCCACAAAAGTAACGAGATAAAATAATGCAACGCAGAAGGCATGGTGATCTCGTGATTCAGTTGATCTCATCGTGCCCAGTGAGAGATCCAAGAAAGCCTACCAACGTAAATGCATAAATAATCTAATTAGTCGCACAATTAATATCTTTTTATCGGGTTCATTAAAACTAACCACCTGGAGCACGGTTGTCGAAAACAGCCCAAATGCAATTGCATTTGATCGATTCCCGTGACTCGACCATACATGTCTAATTGTCTGATTCTTGCGTATCACTGTGGAACACGCTCGTTATTCGATTTGGGTGGGCAGATGGCTGATAATAAGTATGTACGCGCATTTGTAACTTTGCAAGCTTAAACGAAAGCGATTTAGAACCAGCCTTACCGTTTCACTTGAAGGCTGAACAAAAACGGCAGGTGTGGGAAGAGAAAACGGAGCATGTGGTACTTATAGTAAAAGTAACATTCGTTTAAACTGCTAGATTAAAAAAATGATATTGATAAATAGGTATGTAGATTCGTGAAAGATATATTACTATTATTGAATGTTTTCTAGTGCAAAGTGTGGGTAGAATAAAAATATGCGTGGCGTATAAATTGTGTTGAAAAAAGATGCGATGAATCGTATTTAGTATTTAGGGAATTTGGAAAAGTGTGTTTCAGAGTATGTATTTGTGGTTAACAATGGATTTGTGCTGAAATATTTATTTTTGTAAATATTGGAGCGGTTTGATTTCTGGTACTACTGTAGTAGATTCTTCTGATATTATTAGAAATTTTAAGATTCTTTTAATAATTAGTATTATTGTAATATATACATAATATTTTTGTTTCAGAGACATACTTTTTCGTCTTTATTAACGCTGATTAAATAATTATCATGTGACATTAAATTAATAACTATGTGATATTTACGAGTTTTACAACAACTACATCGAATAATATCATACAAAAATTTCATCAACAGGGAGCTATTATGTTTAAGGGAAAACTACACTCCTCTGCTCGAGATACTATACAGATTTTTTAACGTGAAAATATAAATAACGAGCTAGTATCAGTCGATTTAACTTAAGGAGATTTCTTAGATAACAAAAGTTTCAAAAATCTTTCGAATTTCAATTCAGTATTATTCTTACACATATTTTCACAAAGTCCCTTTTCACGAGCACAGAGGGCGACACGACTTTGAGCTCTAACTATTCAGGAATGAAAAGAGCCTCACGACTCGACTCGTGACATTTCAAAGAGTATAAACCGAACTACGAGGGAGCAGTCTTATGCAAAATTCATCGCTACCAATCGATACGTAGAAAATATTTTCAATTCCTAAAGATCTTCTGTTAAAAACCTAATATACCAACGCCTATATATAACGTAAATAAAATATTTATTTAACCAGATTGCTTTATGCATAAATTTTCTAATACAAATTAAGGCGACGTGGTTATTAGAAATGAACGATAATTAAGCTGTTCCATTACAAAGTCTCATAAATTAATGATGTTTTTAAACTTGTTTCTTCGTTACATCGGTGAAAAAACATAATATTTTCATTTTGTGGCGTGCTGTGTTACTTGAATAATTAGTTTAAAAAATGTTGAAAATCGCTGATTCAGATCAGCGCACGTTACATATCAACAAATTAATCGTTCATTTTTGTCCCAATGAAATTCATCAATGCAATCCACTTTGCCTTAAATAGAAGCAAAATATCAAATCTGCGCCGCTCGAATAATTATGAACCGTACTGTGCACAGGCCAATTCACTCGAATTCTCGAATCTCCCCATCAAACGACTTTTAACAAAATCCCACCACAATCTACCGCCTCCTGTTCCGTACAAAATCACAATTGTTGCCTCCGAATGTTGGTCGTCGAGTACCGTTTCGCCACGTATTCCAATCAATCATCTGTATTAGATTAAACTATTACCTATACGAGACAGATCGACATCGAGCCGCGGCTAATTGTCGTTTGCCAGTGATTTCCACCCCTCCTTTCATCTTCATCATCTTCGCCGAATAAACTTCCTCGACCCGATATGATGAGCGCCGCCTTATACGGGTTACAACCGGTGTTTAAAGTCACCAGCTGAACGGCGCGGCGCGGCTTTCACCAATTTAAAGTCAGATTGCGATATCCGCCCGGCTTCTAATCGACGCTCACCTGTACGCGCCGCCAATCCGGCCGGTAATCGATCTACCGATTTCGCGTACTTACGTCTTGCTCGTGCCGCGATCGGGACGATTGGTGGCTGGAGATCCGTTTGCTTTCGCTATTACGTTCATTTAATTGACTTTAATCTTCGATTGCTAGGGGAGAGACACGCTCGGGTGAGAGGCAATCTCTTTTCTTTCTTATGCACTTGTTTCCCCCGTGTCGTACGATTTTCTTGCGACCGGAGTTCGACCGGAGTTCGACCGGAGTTCGATCGGAGTTCGACCGGAGTTCGATCGGAGGGAGCATTTTAAGGGTCGGATTTTCCTTTGAAAAATTGTTTCCATTGCGAGACAGTGTGGAGAATATTGATTGGCGTAACCAGGAGGCACTGAAATTGTTGGCAACGCCCTGACACATTCGGAGGAAAGAAATCGTGTATTTTATACGGGACGCATGAGTGGAGAAATCTTAATTAATTCATTTCTTTTGTATCGTCGATTTTGGTAATACGATATTAAACGTGAATAATTTGAAGTGGATACATTTTCATCATTCCAATCAATGGCTATTTCTATTTCTTAACATACGTCACTGTACAAAATCGTGAAAAAGTTCGTCGTAATAAAACATTCCAAGAATTAGACAGATTAAAAAACGAAAAGTCCAATTTCACGGCGATTCGTATCACGATTTTCCAACGTGACGAATAATACCGTTACGTCGCGTTAACCTTCTGAAGGTAGAACGAAGGTGTGTCACACCCCCATTTCCCTCTTCTTCCCTCCCTCGCTCTCTCTCTATCTCTCCCTCTCTCTCTCTCTCTCCCCCTCTCTCTCTTTCTCTCTTCGCGAACCGCACGAGATACAGCAACAATGGCCTCCAGAGATGGAAGATTGCACGGAAAGGTGCAACGTTCGCGTGCAAAGGTCGTCACGGTTGAATAGGGTAAACGAGGATAATGTCGCGGTCCGACTATCATAGGTGTATTTTATTCGCAAGAAAAAAAAGCCATCTGCATCGTAGACGGGTCTATGAACGATTCTACACGGAAGACGAATCTATTGTTATTCTACGTAAACAGAAGAAAAATCATTGATATCGTTTGTAAAACGTTACAATACAACTGTGAGAGGTGATTTCATTGTCTTGGGCTGGTTTATGCATTTCCTTGGCACTTTAACCCTCGTATTGTGTTTCTGTCCGTAGGACGAGATCTTGCTGTTAGCTTAGCGGTACAACACTTTTATTTGTGTACCAATTTTTTATTTCAACGAAACGTGATGAGACAACATTCCCATTGAATCGTGCTGATATCCGAAGGTTTAATTTAAAACTTTAAATACAAAGTTAAATATAGAAGCTAAAATAAACGAAAATAATTATGGGTAGTTCCACTGTTAGAGCAATTGGTGTGAACAAATTTGACAATAGAACACCAGGGACACATCAAGCGCAATAAGTTTTACCAACCAAGGGGCCAAGAATGACAAAATTCATTTACGTAAATATAGAAATGAAAAGAGTTATAGAGCTCGACGATTAGAAAGTAACGGTTCGTATTCTTGGAACGATTCATCATAAAACGTACTTGTGATAAAGAAAACATCGATACTCTCAATTATTCAGCGAGGAATCATTGAATAATAATAATTGAAGGATATTAATAGGTTTTATGATCGTCGAATGCTAGAAGGAAGTTCCTCGCGGCAGAAAATCGTTTCTTGTCAACAATCGTGATTCATCAATGGCAATCGGTAATCGTGATTCACTTAATCGTACGGATAATAATTATATCGTTACCACGTGATTCGACCGGGATGGACGTTCAATAAGTGGTCGATTTGTTCACGTTGAATAAATACTCAAGGTACCGTTGTATTATAAGGCGATCCCTTCCAATTTATGTTACAATACGTTCTTAATTTAACGTTACTCCCCCTTTGTTCATAGTTATATACGTATAGATTATAAATAAATAAATAAATAAATATAGATATATATTTTTGTTTCTTTATACGTTATTACCTAGCTGATAATACGAGCCTAAACCATAGACGACAACGGTACCCGCATGGTGTTGTTGGTCTTTGTTCAGGTAGCAAAAACCAATTCCAAGGTTACCATGGTAACGAAATATATCTGTTAAGAAATACTTTCTACGCGAGATGATTGAATACAGTAATAAGTAAATAATTAAATAAACAATACTCAACGGGCCTGCACGGTGCCTGACGTATGGCGACAGGTGAAACTTGCGCACTAAATTATAAATAAGGAATTTATAGATACTTCTTTTCTATTATTATAATTATTATTATTATTGTATTAATAATATGGAAGATTATAGAAAGAAAATGTTTAAAGAATGAGCCTCGACTGTGTATATAGGGAACTGTACGTGTTGGCCTATCCAGTACAAAAACAAGATCGTTATATTATTAATGACAGATTATTGTGTTATGTGAATAATTACATTTTATGTTGTTAACGAAGTCGTAATATATATGTTTCCATACGTATATAGATATACAGATATATGTCACCTTATATATATATATATGTATCTATAACGCATGCATATATCTATAGATATGTATGCATATAATGTTAACACAGCTCTCTCCTATCTTCTTATCTATTTCTTCTGCCTTTTTTTTACTCTACCACGTTTCACTCTTGTCTCCCTCTGTTTCTTGCCTTTCTACTTGTTTGCTCCCGCCATGCAGCCGGAGAAGACTACTTGTAGAGGATCGTTTTTGTTTTGTACTTAAGCGTGATCGTACACGCCCGAACTATGTTTTGTACCACGTGAAGAATGGCAATAAAGTAGTTGACCAATTCCTTTTTTTAATACCATGTTTGTGAATGTATTTTTTTTTTAAACAACCACATACTCTTCCTATGATTTCCTCGCGTCTACCATTTCAATCGGTTTTACTTCTGCGGATTGTAAACTAGTAAGAAGTCGATCGAATTTTTAGGACTTATTGCGGAGTCAAGGTATTAGTGAAATGAAATATGTCGATATGCGTCGAATGCGTTTATCATAAGTATAGAGTATTAATAAATGAGCAAATTTATCGATCGACATATCGAGGGAAACAAAATGATCGCGTTAGAAAGAAAATAGACGCGAGTGTCTTCGATCAAGTTCCCCGATAATATTCTAAATACATTTGATAACGATTTAATGATAGTCATTAAAGTTTAATAGCGCATCCCCGACTTTCTATAATTTAGCACAAAACTAAGCAAAAATTAAAGGCATGTTACCGTAATTTCCTTTCGCAAACTAGAACGCCACGTCTAATTGTAAGCCCGAGCTTGTGAACACATGCGTACACGTGTGCTAGAAAATTGCCGACCATGTCGTCTTCTTATTTGTCTTCTTAAGAGGAAAGCCGCCAAAGAAGACGGAAACTGCGGAAAAACCGTGTTACAGTTCGACGGAAAACGGAGCTCGGTGCCTAACGCATGAACCGTAGCGCCGAAGAAAATTCGTTTCGTTGTGAAAGCTGTTCATTAGTGTAAAGTTTCCGCATTAACATTCTATTGCATTTTATTCGACACATTTCGGTACTTAACACCCATAATTAGTGGCAATATACGTTCTTGCAAAATCAACATTTAAATTACTTTTCCCCCCAATAAAAAATGCGAAATTAATAATATCATCCGGATTATAATTGGATAATAAATTGAAGTTTCAGAATTGAAATGCAACATATGCAGTTATAATAAAAGGCATCGATATTGTAACGCGAAAACATTACAGGCGATAACAATATAATTAAACGATAAATATTTTCATTCGAACTGTGCATTGGTAAATTTCAGATATAACGATGGAAAAATTATTTTGAAACGTATCGAGTATGATTGATTTCAAATACTAAAAATGCAGCCAGTAACAACAGCTAAATCAATTTTAAATAGCCTCTTTCACTGTTCTTTTCTGGTAATCGTTATCCTAATCTATAGAAAAAACAATGTCAATGTGAAATGCGAATGAAATATTACTGAATCATTAATTATTTCTGCATTAGAATAACGTAAAAATATTATTCATCATTTTCTTCGAAATTTGTCAAAGTACTGAATCGAAGGACAGGATTATTTTAAAATGGAAAAGCATCCCGATTATTGAAGACAGAATGTTTTAAGAAAGTTCAAAGTTAATAGAAGTAAAAAAAGGATCTGTTAAATAATGAGAATTAAAATTATTAAGTACTACGCGAAATATTTATACAATCAAAAAATATTTGCCCTGAATTAAATAATAAATAAGCGATTAAAAGCATACAGGCATTCTTCTACGAAACGCTGATTTAAACAATAAACTAAGTTATCGAATAATAATCTACTGAAGGTACATTACAAACATATTCTAAAACAATTTCGAACTAAAGTATCGTTCAGCTACGCCAGAAATAGCAGAGTATCGGCAACGACTACAAAAAATAAAGAGGAAAGTTCAGTTTCATAAAAAATATATTATTAAATACCCAGTAAGTGCGAATAAGCTCCACAGAATTAAAAAGCACACACAGAACTCGAATATAATAATGACAAGCATCTCGCCAACACGCTTGCACCTACAGATGAAAAGTCGCTGATCACGTGTAGCGTTTTTTAAAATAATTTATTCACCATTATGAACAAATAGATCATGTAGCAGGTTGTCGATGACAATATGAGCGCTGGGTACACGTCACACTCGCAAAGGAATCACGCCGAGGTACAATGACAGATAGCTTCTTAAACATGTTAGAAATGCATACAATTGTTGTGTCTCTGTATACATATATTTCGTGGTGCATGCTTTCTTGTTGAAAGAAAAAAAGCGCTCTTGATCACCGCGCATTCGCGCCACGTTAATTTCGTTACGAGAGCTCGATAGGAAAAAATACTTTTTCACTTTCGTGGTCGATTTGCGTACAGAACGTTCTAAGTGTCGCTCGTAAGGCTCAACGATCACGGGAACACGGGGAGCCCCGTTCTTTCATCAATAAATTCTTCGATGCAACTATCTTAATACATTTCATAAACTCTTCAAAGCCAAAACAATATTTTGTTTGTACACACTGATACAGTTATAGCGCACTGATGAACAAATTCGATATCCATTATAACAATATTAAGTTAAATACTTTAAATACTTCTTACGACAATAATAATAATAATAATAATAATAATAATATTAATGTTTCGATTGGAATATATAGTGGCATGACCACGGGCTGCCACCAGTACGTTGAAATTTTTCAGGTCCACTCGATATTATCAGAACATTTAATAAACGTGCACGAAACGAAGAGACACCAGCTCCTATAGAAATATAAGGGTTGTATTGACAATTATATTGTAAACTAATAAGTGACCACCTGTGTCCCGCATGTATAATAAATTAATCGTGATCCCTCTTGGGAACGTTACTCAACGAATTCCAATTGTTTCCATGGGAAATGACAAGTTAGATATCGATGCTCACGTATCGCACAGTAAATTGGATAGTAGTATTGTCCAAACACGGGTCTTACTGAAGAACATTGACAATGTGTCTGTATACATGTGTGTGTGTGTTTGTTTGTGTGGGTGTGTCTCTGTGTATGTGTGTGTGTGCGTCTGTGTGTGTTTCATAGAAATATACAGGGAGGTATCATCGTCCACGGACGTAGGTATTATCGATATCTCAGCGGAAGATGTCGATGGGAAAACGCCACCAGATTAAAGTATCCTATATTTCTCTTGTTTCAAAGCGTGTGTGCCCCTACTTTTCACGAGTTCGCGGTGCGAGAACGGATTGCAGCGAAAAGAAAACATTAAGGTACGTATCAACGATATATATCTATACATTATATATTATAAAAACCGCTATAGTGCAAATAAGTTCGACGAAGTAAGGAAAATCAGGTGCCATCTTCTTGTGTCACATAATACAGAGAAAAACAAATGCAAAGTCTCGCTAAAAAAGCAAAAATAATAACCCTGCCCGTCCAGCAACGCGTGGATCCTGCGCCAATCTTCAAATGAAAATCGAAAGACGAATACAAAGAAAGAATAGAATAGAATAGAATAGAGCGAAACAAAACGTGACGCGTATAATGAACATCAAAACAAATCAACAATAATTCGTTTCTCGCGTCTACGTCAGTTCAGCGATCGTTAAAAATCAATTCGTAAAAGAAAGGTAACCGATTAGAAAGAAGAATTCGTAGACTGCCTATCGTTTTGACGAGCCCACCATCGAAGTGTAAAGTGCGTGTAGAAAATGTTCGACGTACGATTGGGAATTTCAGCAACGTTCAACGTGTACGTACTACGTGTTCCATGAACTACGGACAGACACCCGAGCAGACACTCACAGGGGATCGTCCAGGTCGTTATACCATATTGATCGTGTTCCGTGAAGCTACTTATGCATATACCTGTTCACTTTTGTTCACGATCAATTGTACGCGAACATGGTTCGGACCCCGATTAATAGCAATGCGCAGTTAGAAAGTGATAGTGAGTAGCATAGAGCGAAATATCGGCATCGTGGATAAGACGCGTCGGCATGTTACGCATAGAAGAGGCAGATATCGATGTGGACACCGGAGTCTCGTCTCTAAGACAGAAGCTTGTCTTCGGGGATGGTCGGGCTGGTCGCTGCTGGGGCAGACCGTAACGATTCGTTTTCCCGTAGCACGTCGTTGAAACTCTGCATCGAGCTGGATCTTGAAGGCACAACTTTCGTCTGAAATTGTACAGAACGGTTTGTTAGATTTGATGCGATGGTTATTATAGTCTGTGGCAGAATGCAGATTGCGACGATTGAAAGTTTGGGTACACAGGCCGGTGAGAGGAATGTCTTGCTGATCTTACCAATCCTGGTCGCATTGTTATTTCTGTTTTTTAGATATTACATGGATGTCGAGATAGAAATATATGGAAATAGCTGATAATAATTTGAGTGTCTTCTGAACAAGTGTTATATTTTATTATATTTCTCCTTTTTCGAAGAGTTCACCTTTTTGCTTGAATTTCTGACACTTTCTTCGGCTTCTCTTTGAAAGAATATTGTTTATTTTATCTTCTACATTAGTGGTGGCAATTTTGGAAAATTTATTGTACTTATTTGCAAGATTCCAGTCCTCTGATACCATTAGGGAACACTTGGGACGATCAGATAACTTTAGCTTTTCTGCAATTTATCTCGCGCGAAATCATTCGCTGTTAAAGCGACAGCCGACTTTTAATTCCAATACTGAGTTCAAGAAGACATCGTAGCATTCAATTGAAACGAAATATTACATCATAGAATGTGTATTTTAGTGTCAAGTACAAATGTGGCAGGTGTACCTAAACATTTTAGCAGTAACGTTTAGCTTAGATTATTCTGTCATCAGCCAATTGTTTATCAATTTCTTTATTTGGTATAAAATAGTTTTAGTAAATTTGCAACCCTTTTCCCGAAGTCTCTAAAGTCACCTTCAGTTCGCCACAATATTTATTATAATCTTCTATAACCCTACTTGAAAGATATTACACCAAAGGAAATAAAATTTCGATGATCCCCCAACAGCAGAATATACCAAGCTGACCTCCTCGTTTCATGATTCACTCAATAAACTATCGAACGCTATCATTCCCAATCATTGTATCGACCCAGCGTATTCAAGAAAAATCTTCAACACGCTACGAAAGAAGATATCTCGTATCGATCACCTTCATGTTCTCGTAAGCGGATCCAACACGCTCCTCCAGGGAACGAAAACTATCAGAATTACGCATCTGGCCGAGCTTCATAGACAATCCGCTGCCAAAGCCGCCGAAAATACTGCTCGTCTTCTCGGCTGTGGTCTTGAACACGGACTCCGTCTTCTGGAACCTACGAGATGAAGAAAGAAAAAACGCAACGGTGAACGTCCATTTTTATTTTCCTGGCAATCCCACGAGTTGCCACTGTTACACTTCGCACGGTGCTCGATAATAATAATGAATCAAGCTGATGAACACATCACTCCGTGCATTTTTTACTCACACACCAATCCGGACACCCTTGCTTGGATTAGATCACTGGGTTGCTGTGTTCGATTGACGTTACATGAAGCTTAGGTTTCGTGTGTTATTACTCTTACGCAAGCGGCTGATAGAAAATGCGTTGTCGCGGCTCGAAGTCGGCATTATAGCGGGCCTCTATGCTGGATATACTATGTACTAATCGGATTTGAGATCGCGGTTTTCCTCTTTTTTCCCCGGGGTCTCTTGTTACAGGGTGATTAATAACTTGGGAGGCTTTAATAAATTACGCGGGGGCGGTGCAACAACATGCGGCAGTGTTATTAAGGAGGGGGGAGTTCTGTACGCGACGCGGGTAGAAAATGGAAGGGAGAAAAATAGGGTTAACACTAAACCTACCGACACTTCATGTGTACCTATTTCTACCGTCACTATTTTATGTTTTTTTTATAATATAGAATGCATATAATAGCCGACTTAACGATGAAAAAAAATAGTTTCTTTTATTTAGAAATAGGTAATGTATATTTTATTCTTTATTATTCTAGCACGTTGCGAATTTTAAGAACACTCGTTTGATCGGTCCTGTTGGTTTAGTGTTAAGCGTCAAGGTGTGGAAAGTTCTTCGAGTTGGATTTTGAATTATTGAAAAGAGTCTTTAATTATACCGAATTTCGTCAGGAGATATTAAAAGAAAATTTATTTCACCCTTTCGCAATTAATTCTACCGGGGAATAAGTTTCAAGGAAAGAAGTTCTATTTCCAAACTCAGTATATTACCATGCTTGTTTATTGCTCTCGTCTTGTTTAAACATAAGGAAACTTATTTCATTAAAACATCAGCGATCTGGCGAATTTATATTTCACCATGATTTTTCATCCAACGTGGTGTAAAGAGCAGTCTGATAATATATTGTAGAAGTTATTTTTCGTAAACCTCACGTAGATTGGAATAGAGGACAGGTGGGGTAGTAAGACCTCAGTTTACTCTACTAAATACACTAACTTTATTATAAACCACGTCGACACACGACGTTACTCAACACACACAACGATTCACTCGATTCTCTCGATACACTTCACTACTCGATGCTCCTTACTACGATTCTTTCTCAACTCTCTACGACACGATGCTCCTCACTACAATACTTTCTCCACTCTGCTTCTTGTACGCATCATTCATTCTTTATATTCTTACACTCTTAGTCTTTCTCTCATTCTATTCCTCATTTGCTCTCACTCGTTTATTACACACCTCGCAGTCATTCCTCGGTGGTGGTCGGTCTTGACCATCCGAACCCTTGGGCCACTGTACCCTCCATGCACACGACTTCTCAGGTACTCAGCTCCGAACATACCATTCATACCTGGGAATCATTCTAAACACTCATGCCATATTTCCAATCCTACAATATCTTAAAACACAAAAGGAAAACAAAATTACTCCTCGCACTAAGACATTACCGACAAATAGTTCATTCGGTACGTAATAAAGGACAGCGGTCATTTAATTACTTCGTAGCTCATTATACTTCAATTACTTAATCTTGAAAGTGCAAAGTTGCAAAGAACTATTTGAAAAATATTGCGATACAAAAAAACGGATCGAGAACCGCATATGAACACAATTCAGCACCACGGTAATCACAGATAATTGTCTAAATAATTGGTAAATTTGTTGTTTAATAATAGTCAAATAAATGCGTCTCACATAATATTCTTCTGCAATTCAATGCTATCATTCAATTCAGTATTTAATTTCTCCTGGCAATACGATATAATCAAATTATATCATTAACAAAAAGATGAATGTGTTCGTGAACCAAAAATTTGGGGAAAAGGGAAACGATTCGAAGAACTTTCACCAGCGCCAGACGAAAATAAATGTGATTAACCGTTGATGGGAGAAAACGCTGGGTTCGGCAGAATACACGATAGCTTGTGCAGTATGTAGGTATGTACTTACAAAGAGTTCTCGGAGACCGTCCTGGTGAACTGACCGAGTTTCTCGCCAACGTTCTGATAACTGAATGAGAACCCAACCAAAAGTCAAAGAAAAGTGTTCTACATGTCTGAAGGGCAGAAGTAGCAGATAATAAACGAAAATTGTAGGGAAGGGCTGATGATAGCCGTCACCTTACGCGAAATTCATATCAACAATGCGAAATAGGTGTGTATGTGCAAGAGGGTGATTGTTACGCATGCGTTTTGTGCTACTCACGATTGATAATTTCATTTAACACTTAGAAATATTGCAATAATATTCGACAAAAAGATATTTGTGATATTGAATGAAAAATTGATGGTGGCTCTGAATATTTGGAACGAGTAGGTACGCGTCTACTTACGTTTCGCAAAAATGGAGTATGGTTCGGCCACGGGTTTAAATAAATTTATCAATTGTTTGCAAGATCAAAAAATAGCAACTTCGAGTGACTCGTATCGCCAAAAAGCGTTTATAGCTGTAGCTTAAACTGCATAATTGCTCGCGCGTGGCATTCGTGAATATACTAATTGAGAGAGTCTTGGATGTTAATAGCATGTCTAGAAGCATAAAACAGATTAACCTGCTAGCTGGATAACTTGCAAAGCAGGTAATTAAAAACTGATTAAACAGAAGCTATTTCGTTCTGCCGTTCGAAAATATAAAATTAGATAATGTATATCAAAAAATTACAAAAGTCTAATTAAATTAAAATCAAATTCCCTGCTCCCAGGTCGACATGTCCAAATAGAAAATATATCATGCTATATTTCAAAAATATAATAGCTAAACAATTTAAATTAAAAGACAGATGTCTAACTTAATTAATATCAAATCCACTGACACCCAGCCAGCACACTAAATGAAACACGAACTTCAAGAAATTCGGAATACGAATCGATCATGCTGTTGAAAGCCCTGCTTGTGGCAGTGCTGGTTGAATAGTACAGCCAAGACTCCGTTCGTGCAAGGTGAGTGTGAAAAGATAAAGATAGAAGTGCGTGCTTCTAAGGGTTGAACAAAAACGTACACTTGGCTCTCCTTAACGTTTTTCAAGCCTTGATTCACGTCCTCGGTGATCTCCTTCCAAACGCTGATGCCCAGCTTCCTCTTCAGCTCTTGAGAGACTCTGATCTTGTTCGCCAGCACGTGCCTCAGGGTTTGGATCTCCTCCTCCACCTAGGACACGCAGTCTCTTCAGCTTCGTCGTGGAACAGTTAATCGTTCGTTGTCGAACTTCTTGGGTGTGCGTATGTGTGGGGTTTTTTGAGTAATGGAAATGATACGAAGGACAGGAATAGATGCAGAGCAATATGGGAATATTATGGTTTCAGGAAAATGGAAAGGTTGAGAGATTGAAGGACATGATAGTTGATGCTTATTAATAATTAATAATTAAGGAAGTACAAAATATTGGAGTGCATTGCATATGCACATAGAACGTTCGCTTTACTGCGATGCATGATAGAGTATTCATTGCCTTCCTGTGGTGCGATTCATTTTACAAATTGCATGCATGTATAAGCAATGGCAATTATTGTTGCGTGTATGCAACCGACTGCACGTTAAAACTTTGTCAACAAAATTTGCCCCAATAGGAAATCGACCATGATTAAAATGGCGAACTAATTAAAATAGAAATTCGGTGGGAGCACTGATTAATTGTGTAACAGTTTAGCGTGTCTATATAGGAAAAGGCCTGAATATTCCCATTTCAAAAATCGGAGTTGCACAGGTATTCGTCCAATACTATATTACAATTTCAATGAATAAAAAGATTTCCTACGCATTAAATTGGTAAATCGTTAACAAATTTTTAATTCAAAAGAGATTTTTCTTTTAAGGAATATCATCAAAAATAGCAACGTATAGAAAATCTGTTAAGACGGGGTTCCATCGGCGTACTCTACGAGCCTGGTCAGCGATCGCCGTTTGTTCAAAACGGCTTGAGTTTGGACCGTTCGATCCGATCGCTCTCTTGCGTTCGTGATCGCGTTGCGTTAACATCGTGCGTGCATATGTACTCTATTATTTAACAAAATGTTTAAATTCAAAACATTTCTACATCATAAATTTAATTTAATTTGCATTGCAAAAAGGCGAATAATGATTTCTGAAGCAAGAATTTTTAACTTTTCAGGCATAATATCTGTTTCGTAAAAACAAGTACACACGTACAATAGATCTTTTAGTGATGACATTTTTCTAGCTGTTCAATGTTTTCGACCAAATGACAAAGTATAGCAGCTACATACCTTGGCTAGTTCCGCGTTCCATTCCTCTTTTTGGCGGTCTTGCTCCTCCAAAGAAAGCCCTTGCAACTCGTTCACTACGTTCTCAGACGTTGGTGAAATATAGCCAGTCTGGTGAAGAGTGGCATCTTCTCCTATAAAGCAAAAAATAGATAACGAATAAATAATTAGCTATGTGCAGAACAAAATTTGAAAAGCAATTCCATGTTTATTATTAACGTTTTACACGAGAGAAATCTCATTTTCTTTATGACATAGACTGAAATTTCAATGTTGCATTTTTAATAAGATTGAAGTAAATGTTCTAAAATTCCTATTTTATGGCGTAGTAAAAATAATTTTCTTTGGTGCAATTTCTCCTCTGTATTAAACGTCGAGTACAAAATGATACATTGTTTTCGTAAGTTCTTGGTGATACAGTATATGTAGTAGTATGTATCTGAAGAAAAGTAATAGGATTTTAGTGAGAGTAGAGATCACTGACCTGCGAAAGTTATTTAACAACTAACAAAGACACATGGGATTAGTAATATTATCATTGTGTGAAACAGTGATGCAGTTATTAGAATTGTAGTTGGTGAAAGTTTTGAGAAAAAGGAAAGTGCTCCTGCTACCCTTGTATGACTTCCCAAGAAATACACAAAAATAATTGCGGAAACATTTCGCAAGCCGCGAATTCTTTAAATTGATGTTCAGTTGATAAATGAAAAAATTGCAACGTAATATACATATATCTTTCGCATTACTTTCCAATTACACCCGCCCTCGTTTAAAATACCTCTCATTATATTTCGCACAATAGCTAATTTGCAATTTCAACTGAATAATTGTTTGGAACCATTTTCCTAAAATTTGAATAGTGCTCTTTAAACTTTCCAAAAGAAATAGGCGGTACAATCTTTAAAATTCGAATATCCTACCTATGGATAGGGATGAATAAAAAGTAACAGGTTTCAATTTTAGCAACGGGATTGAGAGTTGCCAAATCACGAACAGCGGAAACGAAAAATAAATAGAACAAAATAATTGAAGCAAAGTTGATTGCAAAGTGAGCGTAGCAGGAAACCAATTGCAAGCTTTATTCTACCCAGAAATATTAATAACAATCCGTTAATCAATCAATGGAAATGGGGAACTCGTTGCAGGCATATTTCCAATCGTGAAATATTGAAACTCTCGGAACGATAAAAACACGTGAGACTGAACAAACGATTCAATAAAACGTTAGCTCGCGTGTAATCAATGATTATTGATGACGACATAAATTATTCTCTTGACTTTTGGCATGCGCCGATCGGCTCTTAATAATTGATGAAATGTACGAACAATCCGGGGTTTTCAATCAGATCATAAATGTGCGAAAAATGTACACTATTGAGAGTTTCATTCGTTGTTTAACAAATAATTCTTGGTGATACAGTATAGAAAGCAGTATTCAAATGATGAAACATCTGTACCATTGAGAGTATTACATAACATTTTATTTTAACCCTTCCGATACGAAACAGAGCAACGAGGAAACGTTTGGTATAATCGAAAAACTTGTTATTCCATACGATTATGTACGCCAACAGTACTCAAAGGATTAAACGTATCTTTCAATATTTAAATAACAATCACTAGCAGGAGCTTCCGTGTTTTTACGTGAAAGGAATTGGCACCAGGTGAAAGTGACGAAACTCGCTTGTTCGATTCGTGAGTCACAGCGCATAATGTATATGTATTATTCTTTTAACATGTATTATTATTATTATTACAGATCTCCACTATTGAATTAGAACTATGTACTCCAAATTATCAATATCTTTCATGTTTTTAATATAACTGGCCGAACCTTAATGTTAAAGTTGACTTAACTTTCAAGATTTCATTATAAATACTATAGCAATTATAAACACATACGTTTCAATACTATCTCTTAACACCCTCAGCTCATTTCACTGAAGCTCGTTAGCACAAGGAAATAGTAGAAGGACGAATACACGGGGTTCTACTGTACAAACTATAAAATCTGTGTCCAAAGGGTTAACAGGAAACTACGATGCTTCGTGCACCAAGGTTATTTTCAAATTCAGAAGCTGCCAATGCGAAAGGGTTGATGACTAGGCAAAGAAGTAAGCACAGATAAAAAGAGAAACATAGAACGGGGACACTGGCATTGTCATGATCGGATAAACGGAGTTGTAGTGTGTAACTAGCGCTGGCAGACGTAAAATCCAGAAAATTCACGAGAACACCTGACTCCACGCAGTCAGGTTTACCGGATGCGCGACTGTACAAACAAAAAAGAAGGAATCACGGTACGTGGTTAAGTGCTGGTCCTCCTTGCATCCCGCATCGATTATGAACTCACTGATGTACCCTGTATCATGCCATTTCGATTAAAGTCCCGTGCATCCTTAGTTTAACGATTCACTGACGACGAGAACTTTCGCGCGTGTAGCCGAGCGAATCGAGTTTGCAAGAAAGAAAGTACAGTCGATCGCAGGTGCAAGAAGCGTGAGTTCAATGAGGTTTTTTGGGGCAATTAATTAAGATTTTACAGAATGGGATTGTTCGCGAGATGGAATCTATGACCCGTGATAAGGAAATCGATAGAACGATAGAAAAGGACAGATAAAATCAGTATTTTTGTGCTTTGTGCAAAAGGTAGGCAGATATAATTATAAGAAGTATTAAAAATATGCAAATAACTATATGTACACGCCACATACAGCATGAAAATGCAAATGCATTTTCTTTCTATTTTTATTTAAATATACATAATAATACAGATATTGAAAGGCAACAATTTTTATTTTCTGCACAGAAACACCGATTATCTGATCCCTGATCTCTCCGCATGTCTCTCTAATCACAGGTACTAATCTGTGTTTCCACGTAGCAAACAATAACTGGTTTTTCAGTATCTGCTGTAAATACGGCGTGTAATACTCGTAATTCTAACATTTACGTAAGTTGTGGAAAAAGAAAAACAGTTTTTTCCCTAGTTTAGCTATTCAATGCTTTCAATGCACTATTTCTAAATTTAAAGAAAAATGTGTGTTAGAAAAGAGTAATGCCCCGTTACAATGCTTGGAATGTTCTTTAAAATGTTTATGCAAAAAACCGAACTTGGTGTAAAAAAAATATTTTCCATAACGTTCCAACTATGTATATGCAATATCATTTCCGTATATTATTAAATGTTAATACAGGTAATCAGCCAGAACACATATTCATCTACATAATAACAAAACAAACCACGAATAATCAATACGGTATGTAAACAATCTAAACTTGCATTATAAACAAGCTGCATTTAATTATAAATTTCCCTTGGCAACAATGATAACAATTAAATTCCCTAACAAAAATACGAAATTAATATAAAGGGCCTTCGATGTTTCCATTTTTCTTTCTTCTAAAGCTTTGTTTTTGTTAATAAAGAATGATAATGTAACGCAATTTTTGTGTACCGGTGTGCGCCAGTATTCGATGGGCGCGTCGCGCCGTCACTGTACGCTGATCTACAGTCCTTACTTTCATATTTTGCAATGCTGTGCTAGTTTCACGTACGTTTGCGTGCTCGATTCAATTCGTAATTAGCACACGAACGATCGACAACGCAATAAAACAACAGTTCCAGCATTTCGTTAAAAAAAAAAGAAGCATCTTACCCTACTCACGTATTCAAATAAATGTTTGAAACAAGTCAGAGTAATTGTCATCGATTTCCAGGTAGAATATGTTATATGGCACTTTTACTGCAAGTGCATTGCGTGACCATTACCTATCCTATCTAATCACGGTCTAAACTAGTTTTACAACCAATAAGAGGAATTTATTTATAATCGGACGTCCAATATTTATTGTTAACAGCTCAACGCAGATAGCACCGAATTATTAATATTTTGACTATTATCGATATAATTAGTAATATAGCTCAAGGTTCGTTTAGAATTACAAAATCTGTTTTACATTTCTGAAATGATTAATTCAGCAGGCATATCAATACTTGAAGAAACGATAGCCTCTGCTACGAATCAAACTGTATGTATGTACCACGTATTTACCACGTACCCCCAATAATGACGTACAACTGTAACCTGTTCGAATGCCAACAACACGTCGCAAAGCTATTCTCATCCCCGCGAATTACGTATACATACGCTGCACCTTTTACCAATTCGAGGAACTTCTTATAATTCCGACTATTGCTGATCTTCGCCAAGTACGGTTTCGAGAAGTCCTGGAATATCACACGAACCGACCTCCGTTTCCTTCGTCCACGGCTACCCGCGGCGGCCCCAGGGTCCGTCGACAAAAACTCCGCCTCCACGGACAGATTCCCATCGTCCACGACGATCTCGTCGATCTCGCCGTTCGAGTCCCGCCAACAATGGACAACGATCTCGCCCGCGTCGTCGCTGATCTCGTCGATGTCGTCGAAGCTCGGCGTCGCTGTTAAATTCGAGTAATAAACGTCCTCCTCGTACTCCAGCGACTCGAACTCGTGCTCATTTTCACTCGGGCAATCACGTTCGCCGTGTTCCTGGCACGCTCTCGTTTTCGAAACCCTCTTCGATCCGACGCGATCATCGACGTCGCTCCGTTTCTGTTTAACGTCGCACATGTCGGTCTTCATGTCAGCGATCACGCCTCGGCAACGCTTCTATAGTATTCTTCTTGCTGCCGCAAATTTATTCATTCGCAATAATTCTGATTGCACAAAGGAGGATTGGTACCGCTGCGAATGTTTCTAGATCAAAGGACAGGATTCACTCGATCCGTGCGATATGATTTCGATCAGGCGTACAGAGAACTTCCATTGCATCCCGAAACGGTGCACAGTGTTTTACCTGATTTTTCTGTCATCTTCGCGCGAGAGTAGCCACCAACCTTTCGCACACCGCGTCCGCGATACGTTTGCGTTATTAAAGTGGACGGGTACCAGGACGCGGGCTTTGTCTCTTGGCTGCAGGTGAAACAAGTTCCCCAAGGGAAACCGTTTACCGTAACGACGCCGGTGCTCCAGTAAAACGACCACGGTCTACACACTACAGCTTCTTGCGTCGATCACGAACGTCGATGAAATCATCTCTGGTGTAAAACTAGGCGCACTACTCTGTTACTCGGGCATCGGAATCACTCGTGTCGTTCTAAGGAGCTGCTGTTTCACGCGGATTAAATTGTAATCTTACATATAGCTGAACGAAGAGGACGATGTTTGTAATGCATGCGAGGGAAAGAATTAAGAATTTGGTTGAGAAGAAACGAAGAGTTTACTAGGATTCTTTGGTAGAGGTGTAAGTGGCCACGTGCGTCGATCGGCCGCGTGCAGACAAGACGACGATCACAGCTGGCACAATCGCGTTTCGTTTTCTCGGCGTGAACAGGTCGCAGGTTTTCGATTTTGGCCGACGGCGACGCCAGCGTCGGGCCGCCACGTATGTATCCAACAAGGAAAGAAATCGCGGCCAGTTGCTCGTTCTTTCTTGGCGAAGGTGGAAATGGAAGGGGCCCTGAATCCCCACCATGTCTTGCTGTTTTCTACCTGCACTTACTCTTTCGTTTAGCCATTGACCCTTTAGCCATTAGCCATTAAGCTAATGGCTAACGTCAGTATGGACAACGTCCCCGGTGCGTAAAGAACTATAGTCTTTATTAATTGCACTCGAGAATTACTTAAACGATCCCATTCGTCGTCTCAGTAATTATCAATGTTGAGCAATTTCAAAAGAAAAATTTCGTCGCTAATACTATTTGCCAAAATATTTTGATGAAATACATTACTCGTATCGTTAATTATTCCAAATATTCTGCCAAAATATTTTGGTTAATTTTATAGCACTGGCAACATAATAGACAACAATTGTTTTGTTTAATTAAAATATAAAATGGAGGGTAAGAACAATCTATAAATAAACTAAAATAGTTTTTATAATCGTCCGTACTTCTTTCTGTTCTGTACACTGAAATAAAGCTGCTGACTTTGCAGTGCTTCGATAAATCATTGATAACGAAATTCTTTTTGATCTTTCACGTTACGGTATTATGTTATAACTCGATAGGAATTTGAATGCTAATGAAAGTGGAACAAAAATTGCATCGAACTCCATTATTCAAAGAGCTCTTTTTACAATTTCGTCATAATTTGAGGATTGCACTTTGAAGCAATTTTCCCGACAGACAAAAATGAAATTTTATCGACGATAATGAATGAACTGATTGCGTGAGTATGGGAAAAAGTACACCTTGGTCTTATAAAAGGTTTCATTTCATGAAGATTATGGAACAGAATCCTCTATGGTTCGTTGACTCTCGAGGCGTATTAAACCTTCTTCTTCAACGTAAAAAGCCTGAATGAAAAGTAATATTGAACGCCATGTACGTGTACCTTTTCAATCCATAAGACGTGAAAACGTCGTACAAGCAACTTGCCGCAGTTATAATTTATTTTCTATGATAGAGTAAAATCAGCCCAGATAGCTTATGATTTTAGAGGAATCAAAGAAAATAATTGCCCACACAATTTACACTATACTCATCTATTACAACATCCTGGACAAAATCCCTAACATCCTGGACAAAAAATGAATCAAGCCCAATTAATTTACTTATTGTAAGCGAATAATAACGTGTACCAAACATACGTAATATTTAATACGATTATATTTTATAAAAGTTCGTACACGTGTAACAGGAGTAAGTTTTTCATTTGAAAAAAAAGAAATAAAAGCATATCCTTCTAAATTAATAACACAACGCAAACGATATCTAATCCAATAAAACCAGCAAGCGGCAGATATAATTCTATGTAAAACCACTAATGCCGTGGGCATTGAAATAACGAAAATGGCGAATCGAAAATGGTGATAAACAGTGACATGGAAATTTTATTTTTCTATATGAACTCGCATCGCTGGCCAACGTTTGATAGAATGGAATCTACGTGGAACCGGTTCATCCTCCTCTTTCGATCCGATGCAGTTCTAAATAAGGTCCTCCCACGGTAACAGGAACCTCAAGGTTAGCGTCTACCTGTCGTAATACACGGATTAAAATGACTGTTCGTTCAGAAATGTGGCAGTTGGAAATTCTTTTGCAACTTCGTAACACCGCAATTTATTTGTTACGGATATTGATTCGCGATAGCCAGCGAGCAAATCAATCAAGCTATCCGTAACTTCTATCTCGAACGAGAGTGGGTAACAAAAGTGTTTCACCATGGCCGACACAGTTTCTTTTTTTTGTTTTTTTTGGGGTAACTTTAAAGTGGAACCAAAGCTCTGAAAGATTTATCAATATAAACCGTTGCTCGTTGGGAAAAAGGGCTGTGTACCTCTTTTTTTTATGAACTATATTCTTGCTGAACATTGTAATTGCAATTATACTATATTTTAATGTTTTAATATTAAAAAGTATTAACAATTACAGATTAGGAAGGTTTTATAATATATAAATATTATACTATCGTATATTCCGTGTTATAATACATAGTATCCTCGATTCTATTTTTTATTCTATCTTTTATCCCCGAAATGTGACATTTAAAATATAATTATTGCGTTTAGCCACGCGTGATTTTCCCTAACTTGCGAACAAGTTCGAGGACCTTGCGTTTCTTCAAGTTCCTCGAAACACGCGAAGTTTGAATTATTAGATAAGTCAGTCGTAAGACGAAGTAAAGATCGATATAACTGCTGTGGTCAAGTTTTCGCGATAGTAACAGTCTACACATTGAACTTTCACATTGCTATAAAGTTTCGTACTACACCTGGTGCCGATGTACGGTCACGATTAATAGATTGCTGGCTGAGAATTTCGCTAAATCGGGCCTCAAATAATTCTGTTTGCATGCAATTTCAGAATGCAAACGTTTCTTGATAAATGAATGTGTATATAATTGTTGGAAATCGGCCTTAAGGGTATTCGATGCGACGACGACGGGAAGGCCCTCTGGGTGAATAGAGTGTGTAGAGAATGGGTCTTACGAGCGTGCGAACGTAGCGTGCAATAGTTAACATTAAGTTCTTGTATTCATCCAATATTATAACGTAAATGTAATCTGTCAATAAACAAAAATTACAAACAATAATAATAAATTTAGGTTCGTAAAATCGTTAATCGCTTAAATTGTTATTTACACTTTTCTGTGTGAAAAATTGTAAAAACTTTCTTGTTCCACGGACCTGTCACGTCTACTGCGAACAATCAATGTACCATAATTTATTCAAGATTGAGTGGTGCACGGCACGGACGAGCAATACAGGTGATATTTGCAAGCCAAAAGAATTGCTATTGAACGTGAGAGGAAAAAGCAGACACAAGGTGCAATATTAAACGGAACCAGTCACAGCCACTTGTCGACAAAACGTTTCGTTTTGGTTTTTAAATTCATTTTCAGGGCAAGTGGAAGCGGTATCACGGCTACAATTTTATATCCCTCCCATTCTGCAAACAGCTTTGTACATTTTCTGTATCTACATTATATCTTCAGTACGATGATAAGAGAAAGAAAGAATTGCAGGCGATATCTGAAGTATGAAGACACTGAATACCACTAACAATTTCAATCAGCACATGGAAAATATATATATGTATATTCACTGCTAACCAAAGAATACCCGTGCTCTTGTTAGTGTGACAAGGGGGCAATTTTGTTTTACGGTCTAACGATTACAGACATATTTATTCATCTAACTAAAACTGAATCCCAGTTCCACACTTTGGCGTACTGGTATTAATTAATATGAAAACTGAAAATTCTGAAGAATTTTTAAATTCACTCAAAACGGGAGAAATGAATCGTGTTTCCTTTTAATCAGCGAATTTATGTAGCATTTTCTAGGAAAATATTTTATACTACTCGTATTGAAGCGAGCTGTGTTAATTAAAACTTCTAAATTAATTGTAAATTGAAAACCAACCTTCGTCTTATTATACAACATATTCCAGAGGATACTCTATATTTAATAATATCTGAATGAATTAATCGCAATTCATGTTCCTCGAAAATAGTACGAAGTTTATGAATAACTGATAATTAATAGATAAACTAGATTACTCAGCTGTACAAATAAAGTGGTATAAACTGCAAGTTTTAACTGCAGAGCATACAATCTATAATGAACTCGATGCTTTTCCATGCAAACCTTAATTCCTGATTACTCTCGACAGAGTTTCGTAAAACATTCACGATCGAAACAACTACTCTATAATACAGATTATAAGTTCGTGAAAATTACCTTTCACTTCCACCTTTTGTACAAGTGAACCGAAACAAAAACCATGAGGTAATACATACCTTCATTAAAAAGTAAACGTTTTATATTATTCATGACCGTGTAGAAATTGTATCGTAAAATAATGGGCGTGAATATTTCTGTTCTTCAACATTTCTTATTGAAACGTCGAAGTAATATTAATAATGCTTGGGATACTCTCAGCGTTATTGCGATCAGGTATCTCGAGTTTTACTGATGGTATCTTCGATAAAAAGAGATCGAGGAAAAAAAACTGTTTATTAAACTATACGAAGAGAAAAGTATAATGGAAGGAATTGAGAACAAAAAAAGATCTAATATCAATATCGAATATCGAATATAGAGATTTTAGACTGTGAAAATTATTTTACCAAGAATTTTCACGTAAATGTTTGTACATATCTAGAAAATAATTATTTAGTAACCTTTTATATATTTTAACTAATCAAACGTAGCATCAGAAATGCAAGTATATCTAATATTAGTACACTGTATTGTTCAAAAATAAAGTGTTTTAGGAATTAAACAGAAGCAGTACATTTCGTAATGTTTCGTAAGGTAAATTACATTTTGATAAAGCCATTCAATGGGTCGGGGGTTCATTTAAATATGACCAGCATGTTCACACGGCAGATAATTATTGGACCAGTGTTGAAAAACAAAACAACTAATTATCTCCTTTGCGGACCGCGATATAAACATGTGCATAATAAAAATTACTGTTTTAAACACCTAATATTCAACGCTGTAAAGTGGCACATTTCAATTTTAAATACAATTAAAAAATCTACGACAGGTTTCAAGTTTTAATAATAATTCGTATATATACTAATCATTTCATTTGCGTAAAAAACGAATTTGTAGAAAAATGACTATTAGAAAATAGTCTTTTCTTTCTGACAATACCATTTTCATTTTTACACCTTCACCCTGTGAAACCTTTAAGTGCAATTGGGGAATGAAAATACAGGTGCTATTAAACGGGTTTATGATAACAAAAGAAGACAAAATTTCTTGTCTTCCAGAACTGATGGTAATCACAAGAAACAAATTATAAAACGAAATATACAAGAATAAAAGCAACAGTGTACAAAAAAGAAATAGACACTATTCAAATTCTCAAAGAATGTTACACCAAACCTTGCGGCATGCTAAAGCGAAATTCCAGCTCGAATAAAAATCGATCCCACCTGTTCCAAGCGAGGGTGAACTGCGAATAACTGTACAAAGCATTTTTTGCGATCCGATATAACGTTGCAACCAGAACCACGATGTTGCTATTTCCGGGAACACGACACTATGTCCACCTTGGCGTTTGCAAACTTTCTCCCCTGGATTTCTATTCAGGAACGAACGAAATTGCGGCTAAAAACGCTACGACTCATTTTCCATTAACAGATTGTAGGCCTCGCGGGTTAAGGGGAATAAAGTTTGACCCCCATTGATTGACGGGGGGAAAAAATAGACGCGTTTCACGTAAATCAGTCAACGCAATACTTCCGCTCGCGACGAGTTTATTCGCCGCGGTTGGGAAATATTTGCACAGAAAATAAGGAGGCAGTTAATGTCAACGAGGTACGAGGACATGAAAGATAAAACACGTGGCGGGAGATTTGTAAATATTTGACGCAGAGCGTAGCGAAAATAGGCTTGGCTGAAATCGAGAATTTCGTAGGGCCTCGAGGAGCAACCTGCTTTGGGCGACATTTTGGATCGTACGTTGCACCGGTTCATAAATATTCGATTGGACTGAGAATATTTTATGGGTTACAAAGCGAATTTCTAATATTAGTATTCCTACTTGTTCTTTTTCTACTAAGCTTCATAGCTTTTTGGACTGAGAGCATTTTTGCTAGTTCAATTAATGTTTTATTGGTTGCCCCCGTTTGAATTTTTTTGCAAACTTTACATTGAAATTTATTTAAATATACGAAGTGAGGCACTCATAAAGTGCTTTGATGATAAAATTGCTTTAAACTCGAAGATGGAGTTAATCGCTCTGCCCTGTATCTGCAACATGCTAACTAAAGAAGAAAGTACGATGAAAAACCACGAGCAGAGCAGCAAAATAATCAATATATTGTTTCTAAAAAATTCGTGCTCGACCTACAATCGCAATCTTTTCATAAAAAACAGAAAAGAAAAGAATATGTTTTTAAATGAATAAACTAACACCAACAGATAGTATAATAAAATGAGAAAAATTACAAATCAGAACTGAGTCACGATTGGGCAAGATTGACGCACATCGTAACCCAAGGAACATTTAAAATTTTAGAAAATTCCCAGCACGTTTCTTGGAGACGTCGAGACGCTACCTGTCCGGGGTTTATTGGCACACGTAGTCCTGTGTACTGAGTACACGCTGTTTTACTAACACGTTTGTTTGCAGCGTATTTGCTTTCTGGGCATATAGCAAGAGCTTACGCAAATCCTTGTCCCTACATACGTATTAATTTCTACCTCTGTGCATACCTTCATTTCCCCATATTATACCGCACCAAAAGTACACACTGCAACTGTATAAATCGCAGTTCAGACAACTCTCAAACCGCAGTAACACGAAAACCAATATTTTCTTTTTCTATTTGGTTAAACTGTCGCTGAGAGCTATATTACCAGTAGCAATTTAACCCATAAATTTCGTAACAGAAAATAATAGAACATTACAAAAAACATTAGCCCTCATTAAAATTCTAGTTCTCAGATTTCTCAAGCTTGCTCCAACAGGTGAGAACGGTAATTGTACGCGTGTGATCGAAAATGTAATTATATCAACGTAGAAACTGCGGTAATAATTTCCACGATAAAAGGCAGTTACACCGCGATAACAATATTAATGTGCACGTGATACGCGATATCAGAGGCGACCTTTACCTATCGTCACTGTGCGAACGTTATATTCTTCAGCCACTCTACGATACTCATTAACTGCATGCATGCAGAATAGAATTCAATGCTATTTCATGCATTTCATTCACAGACATGACACGAGTCTCGTACAGTGAAAGGACGACGTAGAGAAATATGTAAGTAACTAAGAAAGTAAGACTGAAACGTATACAAAATATCTTGCATCAGGTACGAAGTATTTAATTGACTTCAATTTTTCATTGTTCTCAATGGCGACAGGCAACGCATTTAAATAACAAACTGTTTTTATATACAGTTGTTGAGTAAATAATTAAGCAGTCAAGCAACTCATTTTCTATAATCACGTAAGATTCATTTTGTTGTGTATGTTTAATGGATAATTTATTAATTCAAAATTAGCCAATGTGAGCATCAATTTTCGTACTGCGAGTACTAATATCTACATCCGCCAAGTATGTATGTACTCCAATCCATATAACAGTATTATAGGATAGTCGGACTTATAAGGAATACATTTTCCTGCTACGAACTGTTGCACACGATTTTATAACACAACCATAGATCTATTTAAAAATCAATTTAAAAACAAAGTTCTGCAAATGCCCCTTCTACTATGAAACATTCTTGGATGCTTAGAGATTCGCAAAGAACCAGGGGAATTATTTATTTTCAACAACTTGCAAATCAGTAGAAGTGAATCAGAGAGCAATGATTAGTTTTACGTAACTAGTTTTTCTGCCAATTTTCTTATAAAATCCCAATATTTTAATATTTATTATTGATTTTCGATTTCTGTCCTAAATTCCACCTCATTTGGGTGCGCTGAGAAACGTCCCGGTGGATGTGCATCCCACGCAAACACGAAATGAATTCTAATCACGTTATCCCAATTAACGTGTATGTACATAGTACATGCTACGGGACGACAATAACACACACCGGCACACCGTGCAATGTGTTCGTACGTGTAATTGAAGAGGTTGGGACAACAGTCAGTCAAGCAATATCAGTTGTACTTCACATGGACGTAACGTTAATATTTTTCCCACAAACTCGTCAACATTATCCACCCATTGCATAAATAAAAATAAAAGGACGAGACCGGTTATGCAAAGTGTAACGGTGTAAGAATATCGAAACATATTCTGTACACAGTACTACTCTGTGTGACTAACGAATAAATATTCGTATCATATCGCGATTATCTGTGCAAGATCGATCGCGCGTCGTTGAGCGAGATAAGTGGCACGACATGAAAGGTTTTAAAGGCAATTCGAAACGCGAATGATCGTAAAAAATCAACAGAGGTTAGAACAGGTTTAGAAGAATCAGCGTGTCATTTGCGTTCCTTTCCTAATTATTTCGAACGCTTTCTTCGTTTCGTATGAAGCTTTGTAACGCGTTCTATACAGGCTACGTATCAAACCGAAAGTGTGGGGGTCGCGTTGTTACAGAGGAAAAATGAGTAGCATAATGAGAAGTGGCGTCGACGATCTCACCTGTTGGTACGTTGCTCATTTTGTCGAATAAGTGCGGCTACGTAGATGATTCCTCTCGTTCACACACTAATCCACCACTCGCGAATAACCAACGAAACAATAATACGCACACTATTTTCCACGAGAACTTTCGAAATGAAGACTGTGACGTGGTCCTCTGCTACTGAACCGAGATCGATTCCTTCCGAATCGCTTCTGAGGATCGGCGCAGCGGCCATAATGAAAACAGCCGGCAAATAGCGCCATCGCGCGGCCGCGTTGATACTAAGAAGCGCGCAAAGTCTGTTTAAATTTTCGGCGGTATTTTATTATTCCATTGGGTCGACCTGGGAAGATCCGCGTGCTTTTGTTTTATTGTCGATCGATATAGTATTTTAACGAATACTGAATATTCTAACCGACTATGTAATTTCCACTAGTTTCTATTACTTTCTTCCAGCAATCTATTTAACCACTTGGCGCACTCGTCCGAGTTAATTCGGGTTTAAGGAAATAATTTGTTTCCGCGCGCCCGAGTAAACTCGTGAGTACTGCAGTTTTAATTACTTTAGTCCTTTTTGCATAGAACAACATTTATTTGTGTTTTTTTCAAGATTTGTTAATGTTCTTTTGTATTTCAGGAAAACAGAGAATAACAAAATTGGTGCAAGAACGACCGCTTTTGAATTTCTAATTGGGGTTAAACCCATGTGTGTAAAATTAAGGGGTTAAGGGGTTAAACCCATGTGTGTAAAATTTCCCAGGACGATACAGTGTCACTTCATGAAACATACATGAACTTCGTGTTCAAATTCCTATAATACAAATTTAAGAATTTATTCAGAAGCACCTGCATGATAGTTCTGTAGAGAATCTTTTCAGTGCTTTCCATAAATCGCCATTGATTTTGTGTTTTTATTCATAATGTTATGGAAATAAAGAGAAAGGGAAATCCTTCTTTACAACATTTATTTCTAACATATGTTTATCTATGTACAGATACATACACTTATCTATGCAACATAAATACAATAATATTCTACAACAGGGGATCTCGATGTTGCAGCTCCCCTAAGCTTATAAGCCATTTCTCAAGGAATATATCTATTATTCCTGTGCTTTAGTGTTCAATATCGTCTGACGTTCGTGATAAGTGAATCGAGACGATCGTCAAAAACGTCGATAAAAGCGTAGAGATGTTTTTTTTCATTGCACACAAGTCAATTCCTACATACTTAATATTATTTGTTCTGCGATAATACTGTTAATTACACTAACTCACGTATGTGGTATGTGATGCAGCAATGTTCCTATTTTATTGGTGTTTATCAATAATGTATACTTTTTTATGCTCATCAACGCAACGATACACTTCAAATTTTCAATTAATCAGCTGTGAAACTGACGTTGTTCCACGGAGATATACTCATTTTACCTGAACCAAATATTTATAATTATCTTCCCTTTACAAATCAATTACTACTATTGTAACAAAGTAATCCTTTTAATGGCTCGTGTAATTTAAAATGCTAATCTATTGGTGCCAGATTCCTTTAAATTTATTTTATAGACACCTAATTGAATTTATTAATATTTATTATGATACACAAAGTAAATTATAATAAGTGGTCAATAATATATCTACATATCTATTCACAACCATTTTTCATACTACTCTTTCTGAAATGTATTCGGGTCACTTCAATGTTGTGTATAAACAAGAACGATAAGGTGTGCAAAATGAAATGAACGAACAACGCAACGAAAGCGATGATTCTTAACATTTCATAAAATACATCAAACGTATACTTCAAATACACATGTACATCTATCAATTGGCATGAATTTATGCGGAATGTTTCGTCAGAGTTGCTCTCGTTACGGGATCCCCTACGAGGCAATACATCTACACGATCTCGTACGATAATCTCCGAGATTTGATGCGTGTCAGCTTCTCAGAAGCGAAGAACATACTTTAAATCGTACTGGCCTAAATGTCCACATAGTTTCGTGTAAACGAATCGTTAATCAACTGCGATTTCTAACACGGCGGGACGACATTTACACGCTAACGATAAGCCGAACTAATTATAATTCTAAGTGTTACGAGTGAAGCCTTGAAAGAATGTGCGAATACATACAATTATTACAATTATACATTAGTAACAATGTGTCGAAGGAGCGATTAGCAGCCTGTTCATCAGCTTTGGCACAATTGTGTATCAAATAATCTGATCTATATTATTCCTATGATTCGACGAAGTTATCTACGTTGTGCTATTTGCAAAATCAAATCCTCTTTAGGGGTTCTCAGACGTTTGATTTATTCCCGTGTAACTTATAAACTAAACATATTTTTTACTTCTGAAGATTAAAGAAATTATTCTCTTAAAGTAATCTTTCTTTGCAATTTGTATTTGTACATATTTACTTTGCTAAAAGGTGTTATTCATGGAATAAATATCACTATTCATAGGTTCATTTTAAAAATCAATGTTTAATATAAACCACCATAACTCAATAATATTGCCACTAAATATTGATCCTCTGAGAAACCCATTACATTCACTATTACTTCCGCTTAATCAAAAGTGACCATCGAATAAATTCGTACGGCTATAAGATTCGGGCAAACCGACGAAACCTACAAACATCAAACGTTTCGTTGTTATTTTCTTTTACGAAAACACATCAGCAAACAGTTGCTATTTATTGCTCGTTCGATGCGTGATTGCGAAGCTTCCTCGGAGACTCGATTTAACTAATTATTTGTGGCTAACTCTCCTCTCATCTATGCTCTCCACCCCGTGCGTAAGAACCACCTGGATAATATAATTAATACTTAGGTACAAGTGTATAGTACAGTCGCTCTATGTACAGAAACTACCGATCAAGCTAAGAGTGTCCGTAGTGAGTTGTCGTCGGTTGAAACCGACCCCGTTGATTCCTTCAATTTTTTCATTTCATTTATCTTTGTTATAAAAATAGTGTCAGAAGTGACCTCGTGGGTACGCGTAATCGTATAAACGAACGTGTGTGTGGAAGAGACGATCGTTACAATATTTCCGATAGCTCTTCCGGAAGGGAACCGAACAGAAGTGGAGTATATAATCTGTGTCTGTCTCTGTTGTGTTATAAAAATTTGCGGCGATCGTTCGCCACGCTATGTATGTACACTGTACAGCAAACGTCGATATCTAACATCGGATGGACTTTGTGTTTTCGATCCGTTTTACACCGAAAACTGTTTTATCCTCTTTGTCCCGTTGTACGTGATTTTTAGACATAGACATCGATCGCTAGGCGTTTGCTCGTAAAACTACATGAATTTGGTTTGCGCGATTTTTCGTGTTTAGGCATAGATCCGTGGTTACATTAATCAGTATACATTGACCAATTATACACGTAGAGACTTGTCGACCATTTAGATGAGTGAAGGGTTAAAACTGAATTATTGTGCCCGGTGAAAATTAAGCGTGCGGGTTTCATTTAGCGTTCTCTATTTAATAACACACATTTGATTGTGTTTGATTTATTTAACAAGCTATGTATATAAAATGTAATGTCTATCTGTATGACGTCCATTAACTTCTAATCCCTTTGGCTAATTTGAAATAAATCTTGCAAGGTTGTAGCATAAGCTACCATGAAACTTGGAAATCCACCCACATCCCCCTACTTCAAATGATATATCATTATTAATTATTAACACACTCTGTGAAATAATATTATTTTATATTTATGCAATGATAAATATTAGAATCAAGTTCAACACATTATAGTTTGATTTTCACGTTTCAACGAATAGTGGCGTTCTAGATTTAAGACGTTCAATCAACACCGGGTAATTTAAGCTAGTCTGTTGCAACATTTCCTGTGTGAATTTTTATGTACCGTTAACAAATGTCGGCATATTTTATCCGAGACAGTGCTCATCGCTAGTGAATGAATAAAGAGGTCGAAAAATCACTACGTGTATGGCTAACTATTAATTACTTCATTTGATTCTCCGTGTCGACTTGGTTGTGACGCTCACCTATTAAACATTGTACGTATTAAATTCTCTAAAATAGATTACGCACGTACGATCTGCAGACGTAAGCTTGCACGCTCTGTAGAGATTTTTTCATTGAAAACAAAGTGGCTCACAGATTCATTCTCATGCTTTCAAATATTAAAAGAAATCCTACTCTTCTTCTTCGTTAACTTCAAATGCAAGTATTTTTTTAGATATTCCTCTTTGATTAATAAAAACCACTCATGCCTGATTGTGCAGTAAACAAGATTATAATTTGTACACGAATAAACATGCTATATATAATTAACTTCATGTTAACAAATATGTTAGCCACTGTAGATCTACGATTCTTCATCGTTTTGTGACACAGTTTATCTAAAAGTCTCCCTGTGGTCGAAGATTCTGTGAATTAGTCGTGTGAAATACTCGAGCTGCAGTGTCAAGAAGAAACGTGTATGACATGTATAGCTGCGAATTGTACAAAAGTTTGGCTCCTCGCGACGAAAGCATCTATCTGTCTTGAAGTCTTGCCAGATTTCTGTTCGATTGTTCCACTGGCATCTATTCAATGGTACACAATGGTACTGGAACGTCACGAAGATGCCCATTTTCTATTCTTTTTTTTTCTTTCGTTCCACTTTGTCTTGTACTCGAAAGGTGTATTCTTGACAGGCTCCAATGAAAACGTGTTTCACGTTGTGCTTGTACTTGCTACGTGTTTCACTCTCTGCTGTTCGTAGTTGTGTCGGCGACATAAACGACGTGAATTCCATTCGGATCGATTGGGAAACAGCAAGTCGATCGACGACCAAGAATTCAAACGTTCACGAATGCCGGGAGGCGGCCAGTTTAATTTTCTACACGGCATGCCGATAATTTGAAGGGATACTCCTCGCCAGGGCATGCTATATATTTTGTTTAGTAACTTGTTAATTATTCTGCACGGACAAGGAGTTCCACGATTATTAAAATATGTCTTCCATGTTGGTGAAATTGCGGTCCCAGTATCCGCCACGGTACAGCCAATCCATTTGGCTTGTATACGGATTCATGCTTAATTGGAACCACCTGCGGTACATAAAACATTCGCATATCTCAGGTAAATCGATAGCGCTTGGTGTCTCGAAGAAGCGTTACGCTGCTGTGAATTATAATTGATACGTTTCATTCGAAATAAAAAATACTACTGAATTATAATTGTGCTTATTGATTGCATCGCAAAAAATAAAATATATTATGTTTTAATATTCCCTTGGGGTGGGAAAAGTTTAACAAATAAATATAAATGCAATAGCAATATTGAGATATTTGTCATCAAGATTATTGAATAATTTACATGTCTCCGATCAAAGATTCAATTACCCTCTTGTCATCTAAGATATTAAATTTGAGTGAAAAATTTGACTGATTATACTTAATTAGAGAAAAAAGTGTAAAATCCGACAAAATATCTTTATTTACCCATTCAAAATAAATCAGAAATTATGGAGGGTGGTATCGAATGAAGACTTATTTACGAAATCTTAAAACTTTAATTGCAGTTCTCACCTGGGCGTCCATTCTTCCCCTTTCTTGTGCTTTCGAGCTTTACGCGTGTCGCGTTGTTTCTCCTCGAGCCTCGACTTTTCCACCGCAGCACCGTCTTGATCGCCTTGCTCTAATTTCCTAATATCCGGTCTCAGTCTCGAGTCCGTTGGGCACACTACTTTCTCCATTTCTTCTGTCAGCTCGTTTAATCCCATGGCGAACGTTGTGAATTGGTAATACTAAGAACCGAGCCATAAAAATATGCTGAACGCTGTACAATCAAAGTTTCATGCAAAATAGATTTACTCACTTCTGCGCTGTTGGGCGGTCTGGGCGCAACTTCCCAGAGGGTGGTGGATCCAGGAACGTCTTCGATCGTTGGAATGTCATCTCCATCTATACTCGCTGATGGATCATCAACCGCGTCCTTGAATTTTATTGTATTGTCTTGACATTACTTTTAATATTATTTATGGATTTATAGAATTCACTTTTAGGGATAATAATTTTTCAAGAAGAATTTTAAAGGCGTTGTCGTTCACGTATTATACAGGCTGCTAAAGCAAAGTTGATGGTCAAACTTCAGGGGCATGTAGTATTAATTAAAAAGAGATACAAGATATGATGATCGGAATTCGAATCGTTACTGTCTTTCTAAATACATTAATGACATTTTTAATTACGAAACATTTTTGAACCCCCTGTGAAGTTTTGTTATGAAGGACTGTTATTGGAATCGTTGAATATGCAAAGCCTTAATGAATGAAGGTACGTACAAATAGATGTGACATATAATCTTCTATTTAAAAAAATAATATATGAATCGATATTATTTCCTCCTAACAAATTAAATTAACCACCTCGTATATAATTGCAGCAGGTTAATCGCTAGATCGCAACTTTAATTCATACACCTTTACAGCATAAGGAAATGAAAAGATAAATACAGAAAGAAAAAAAAAATCGATCATACACCGTTGACCGTAAATTTGCACAACAAATTTGATGGAAACCTGCATTCAACAATTTTTCCCGAGTTTCGAGGAAAGGAAATATTAAAATATCGATTAAGCGCGTCGTACAGAATTATTCGAGATCTCTCATCTGCGTTTTCAAATGATAAAGTAACACGCAATTAGTCTTCAAATACCTGGTGAGAAGGCTTGAAAGCTCCGACCTTGAGGCTGTGCAGCTTCGCGAGGACCTTCTTGTGTCCCGGACTACCCTGTGGACTCTTTGCCTCTCGTTTCACCCTTTCCAATGCTTCGTCGTACAGTACAGGCTTGCAGACTTTCATCTTCTCTGTCCATTTTCCATAAAGAAACAGAAGTTTCCTCTTTCTACGCAGAAAACAAAATATCTAAAACATTTCTAACTAATTCAAAGTCGTCAGACTCGTTTCAGTCGATGGAGGTGCTAGGAATGATCTGAAATTGGTTTTCAAATAATGGTGAAAATAATGAAGATCTTAAATAAATATTAATTTAACCACTTCGGTTAGTTTCCTATTCTGCTCTCCCGAAGTAAATTATTTTTACGAAATCAACTTGGCACTTAATGTTAATTAATTCAAGTTTTCCACTTGGTCATGCAATCCATAAAATAATAATCGCTTAATTTCGCCAAACTTGAACTTCTGCACGGTACATGGTAAACCCAGCCATAATGGCCAAAGTACCTTTCCATTAAGACAGGATTATTTAAATTACGAATTGGAAGCAGACCAAGTCGCCGTTACAATAATTAATGATCATGCGAAATGAATTACAGTTCAACCTTTATCCTCGATCCTGAATTAACACTAAATACTGATCGTTCGATGTATCCATCATATTTGCGGATTCAAGTGATGATAAACTGTTACCAGCTTACTCTTGATCCGTTATGAAGCCCTCGACGCGATGAAGATCCTTGCCATTGCAGCTGGCACTCTTGAAAGTGAGAGTCGCCTTCAAGTTTGCTTCTCCGCTTTGTTTAATCTCCAAGGAGCCTAGCTGTTCCATCCATAATTGGCCCACCAGCACATTGTGCAGAATGCAGTTGATATTCTGCCAAGTGTACGCCTCTTTCCATCTGCGTGTAGAATTTGAAATAAATATTTCATTTTCAATGAATTTGATCGAAGGTTTTATTCTCTTTTCCGTTGGTTGTCTTCTCGCGTCTCATTGTGTTCAGAACGCTGACACATCGTGGAGGAAACACTTATGCGAACTCACCTGGGAAGTTCCACGGTCACAATCCCTTTCGGATGGATCTCTACCGACTTGCCCCAGAATTTCAATTTCGGGTGTATACTGCCGTGGAATACGAAATCTTCGCTGTCAGCGTGGAACGCGGACACCGGTGGATGGTGCGACACTTGCTCGCAAACTATCCTGAAATGATAATTCGAACGTTACGTGGCAAGGAATTGTCGCCCTTGTGGCGAGCTGTTTCAGAAGTAACGAGATTCGATCATTGCTTTATACATTTTATATGTAGCTGTGGTAAAAAAAAAATGAATATTTTGTCATGAACTGAGGTACTTGTTGAAGCGATATACTGATTAAAAATGTAAAAACACTTTTGTAGATGGCCGAAAATATATATTTGAAAATATCTTAAGTAAATATGCAAATAAAGCTACACGATACAAGATACAAGATAATCTTAATTAATTCGGCTCTCGTCCAGACAAATAGAGAACAACTCATAGTGACAAAAAACTAAGGCTTGACCAAACGAAATAAAACCATTTAAAATATACATGTCGCAATCCGTATAGTTAGATCAATTAATACACAAGAAACAGGGTCCTTCCTGTCACAATACACCAGAATCCTCCTTAAAGAATTAACAACTCATAGAAATCAATTATATTAAATAACGAAATCTGCATTAGCCCACTATTTATACAGAACTGTACGGTCCAATATTCCATTTCATTTAATTTTATTGCATTAATAACAAGCGATTCTGTTCTACTTTTTAATTATCAGTTATTTACCGGAAGTCTTCGCGCTCCAACTCGTACGTCTCACCCAATATCGGATTGAAGGGTTTGCCAAGCCTTTCCCAATTCGATGCCAAAGCACTCACAGCAAAAGCAGCAACGTACTGCAATGTCAACGATACAAATCGTTTTCGTATAAAGACAGCAGGCTCTATCTCAAACTGAACGAAAGAATTTTTCTTTTACCTGTAACCTTCCAATAGGTGTTTCTTCCTGTGCCGCCTGCTTGAGCAATTTAGCATATTCCATGTACTCGGCGACACGTTGCAGGAAGGAAAGGGGTTCATTGAAAATAACCGGCATGGTGATCTTGCTGAGGTCCTTGCCCAGTGACAACACCGAGCATAAATTTACTTCCGAATGGCCCGGAACAGGTAACGTTGTTCTTGAAAGAGAACATTACTATTGCGATTTCACAAAAGAAATTGAATTCATATCAATTTGGGATCGGAAATAAAATCATAGGATTTTTTTAAATTCGACAGTAATTTCTTATTCTTATCGCACTATCAATGGGATATAAATAAGCAGAGCAATGCGCAAAACGTTATCGATCGCCCTATAAACGTGATGTTTTAAGTATTGTTTTGGCAACAATACTTAATCAAAATCAATAAATCAGCCACAATCTGACCTAGTACTGCCTTCGGTTGCGCCATGTGGTGGTACACCAAACGATGACTTCGTGTTAAATTTTCGCATTCATGGAAGATTTCATCATTCGTGGAAGATTTTTATGGGCACCTTTATTAAGCGTTCGATTTCATTGCTGATTCTAATTGTTTATGGAGGTCCAGAAAAATATTGCGGCAGTATCTGTGGGATTCTGATGAAAATAATTATACATACATACTGGAGCCGTAGAATTGTGAACGATTAATTGTGAAGTAATTTTTGGATAAAAATCACGCAGGGAATTCTTGCAAATCTGTATCAGATTTTTCAATTAATCCACCGATTTTAATATACAACGAAATGACCAATAATTGTATAAAATTATAAACGACGAATGCAAACAAGTCTTGCTTCAAAATTTGTACTTCTTTGCCCACCATTCAACCTTATTGTTAAGAATAACGATTGATAGAATTCCAGAGAATTAACAGAACCTTTGATAATCATAAGAAACCCAAAGTCTCATATTAATAATAAATACAGCGGCATCGGAATAAGCAATCATTCTTTTTTGAACGGTCTCACAATTGAACAGATGTCTATAAATAATTATCACTACGCATTGGTTCACACTCGCACCCTCTGCCCAACTTAAAATTGGATTTCAAAAACTAAGGACAATCAATAAACAGGTGCACTGAAACGAAGGAGAGGAAAATAGATCGTAGAGACGAAATTTTTAATAAAAACAACTATTAGTACTCGCTAAAGTAGAACATGTTTGCATGTCGTTAACTATATACAGATAGCGAAAGAATGAGAAATGCAAAGGAAAAACGAATTTATATATGTTCGATAAATTTAAATCGAACACTGTACCAACTTGGAACTTTGACAAATTAACTTTCCAAAATCTGAACACCTCCTCGTTTCTTCCACGCCATATCTACCATGTTGACCTTATATTAATAAAAGCCTACGTCATCGCGACGGTCCCCCGAATAATTTCACTCCGCCAAGTAACAATTATCGAACGCTTAACAGGATCGTCCCAGTAACCAACGTGATGTTCGTACGCAGACTCCTCAGGTGCTTCACGCCAGAAACCGCAGGCTTCGTGGTCGTTCGCACGGTTATCATTTTCCACGCCCAATCCCCCACAGAAACTCCCATAAACAGCCAAGGAAACGCACCTGTACGGACTCCGCGTCGTTTCGTTGTCCATCATAAACCAGCCTGTCGCGATTATTCAATCCTGGCACGATCGCGCTACCAAAAGCTGGCACGTCTGGCTCGCCGCGTCACCCGAACCACCCTTCTCAAAAAACGGCGTCGCGACGTCCAACGGCATCCGGCGAGGATCAAACGTCGACGAAACGCGCGACAGCACGCCGCATAACTAATCCGTCGAACGTATTCGATATCTTCCCCCCGTGCATTCACCGCTGCGCGTTCAGAAACGAATGCTCCACAGGGATGCACGAACAATAGAAGCGTGCGGGGGAGGACACACGAGGAAGCCCCTTTCGTTTGGAGAATCTGTACACCCGTTTATCACCGTGGCATTTCGTGATGAAATTATAACGGGACCGAGGAAAGAAGCGAATCTTATTTCCTACGAGGATAGGCGTAAATGGGGAACAGGATGGTATCACTCGACACGTGCGACCATCGATGTAAAGCGTACTCGTTGCACGCGAATCTCGGTTCTTCCTAACAGCTGTACACCTGGCGACTGCACGTTGAGCATGCGGGCGTGACAGGGGCTCCGGCGCACCCTCTTCTTCATACCTGCGTCTCGCTCGCACCCCTTCGGTTCGCAAGCTTGTGCCGCACAACCGTCTCACTCGGGCCGCGCTCTCGACACTCCAGAAAATATCAATAAGTTCGAGCATGGTTACTGTGGTCCGTACGGTGCCCCTTCCGTTGGACGTGCCAACGCCTACACCGTTGACGTGCCAACACCGTTGCATTCGCTTGCACGCATGTGCGGGGTAGGATGAGAGTGGTTCAAGTGGTTCTTTCGTTTTCCAACTACAAATATTAGTGACACTTCTGATTTCAAAACCTTTTTCATCAAGTTTATCTTCAATATGCTATGTTTCTTTACTTTCAGGAAACGAACTAGTTTTCGATAGGCGTCTGGTGTGGTGGTCTGTACTTTGATCGAGTCTGCTGTCATTGATTTGCAGAAAAACTCTTCTTCTGTTAGCACGATTTTAAAACTTTCCAGCATCAGTGGAAAATTGTCAATATCATTCATGAATAGTGTGGGTGGTTAGTATTTTACTAGCATTTACGTTGCCGTTTTCATGGGTTTTATCTTCTTCCATTAGTTTGTTTATATTCAACATTATAAATCTATTGAAGTTTTGTTTACCGATATCATTCGACGCTCGTGGCTACCTCTCTCACGCATTTCGTATACGTGCATGCTTTGCTTTGTTTGCGAGAGTGCACGCACACACGTCATGGCGCCTGGAGTCGGCCCCCTTTAGCGCCATTCGACAGAACGGGCGCAGTGGTCCGAACCCGTAAAAACACGAACTAAATTCATTGCACCGTTATTTGCACATTATTCATTATGAATAGAAAGATTTTAGATAGTTCTTGAGTTATAGAATGTAATTGCAATTAAAAATTCTCTTATTATAATTATTTTAATAATAATATTTGACAAAATGTTGTTTAGTCGAAATGGTTCTGATATTTTCTGTGGTGTGTAGTTATCTCTCACGTAGATGAGATGTAGAATCTACACATCCAATGCGTATTTATGATGTGATTTAAACGAACGAACATGTTAGCAAAAGATTTAAAATAAGAAATATATATAAAACTATTTAAAAAAATTAAATTAAGTAAACAAATCTTGATAGAAAGGGAAAAGTTGATGACTATACAAAAAGAATTTAGTCAATACAAGCATAGTCATTCATAAATGGATTTACTTCTATGTAGGGCACTTTGGCGTTTTTAGGAAAAACGCCTAATTGACGTTTTTCCCCACTGTGCGGCGTTATGGATGCACATATATTGTTATAACTTTCGGAGTTGCAAATAGTTGCAAGAAATTTTTGTGCAGGCATCTTACGTGGGTTCTAACAAACACTTTTATATAAATTTTATAGGTTCCGCGAATATCCATCCCCCCCATAAACCACATTAAAGTGGAAAAACGGGGGGGAAATAGGGATTCGCGAAAGGGTATTTTTCAAAGCGTGTAAATACTTACAATACTTTTGTTAGATACCTTTCATGTTACATGTACTTGTAGCTGGAAGAACCCTCTTTAAAAATATATAAACAGATTTGAGTTAGCTCAATTCTGTAAAAAATATAGCATCGCAAAGTATAGCAAATTCAGACACAAATGGGATCGTTCCAAAGGGGACATATCCCCCCTCCCCTTTGAAGGTGGCTCAGGCAATTACCAGTGCCCTACGGCAATCCATTTTTTGCCAAAATTTAGTCTATGCATATAAGAAACTATGCCTAGAATTTCATAAATTTCGAAGGAGGTCGAAAAATTTAATTTAGTTCGTGTTTTTACGGTTTCGGACCACTGTGGGGCGTTAGTGAGAACAGAAAATTTGCAAGTTCGACATTTGACGGTGTGACATGTAAAGTCCTTATACTAGAAATATAAATGCACAGTATGACATCTAACCATCGACGAGATATATGAATAGACTGGTGTGACGTCGTGGGACGTTTGACCACCGACGAGATATAAGAATAGACCGGATATGCAATGTATTGTTTTGGCCACGATTTTTGGGACCCCGGGTCCATTACCATTTCCGTGTCACTCGCAACCTTACCCACAGATTATAGAAAACGATGCGAAAATTGAATAATTTTAAAGAATTCTTTTGTTCTTTGCCGTAATGAAAGGCAACAAAGGATATGAAACATTTAATGTTAATTAAAAAAATAATTATAATAATTGTAATTAAAGAAACACACGATAACAAGTTTTCTTATTTCAATTGTACTATCAATAAATGAAATAATTTTGAAAGTTATACTTTACATTATTTTCTGATAAATGACCAACAAAAAATGAGCTAAGAGATGTATATTTTTTCCATAATCCATAACACTATGTAGCACTTTTCGCTCAATTAAAAAGTCAACTAGTTGATCGTAGTCATTGCAAATAATTAGAAACTCGTACAATTTCATTATTATTTTTTACTATGTGATGCGGAAGAAAGTGCGACGTTTACTAAAGGTTGACGCAAACCTAGTGAATGAAGTGACTTTTGCGAAAAAACTATTGCCCATTGCTATTTAGCGAAGGAGTGGAAATGGGATTTTTGGGGAAGGTGGTAATTTATGATTTCCAGACTCTTTGAGAGTGGGGCATGTAAAATTCCGTGCAGTAATATAATAAAGGGACGTAGGATTACTACGGTTGTTTTTGCCAGATGTGTGCGGAGTTAGGGATTCGCGCAGTACTGCAGGTATGACGGTCTGCGGACGTGCAGGGTGTCAGGTCAGGTATCTAACCCTGTACTAAAAAATCATTGCTTTTTGCGAAAAGTTGACTGGGTATACAGTTTCTCATCTAAAAAGAAAAATCTGACCCAAACTCATATTTGATTAAATAAAAATTAGAATCGGGTTAGGTTTGGGTTAGGTTAGGTGTTTATTTTTATTTGTTTCTTTTTTTTTATTTTATTTGGTTAGGTGTTTATTTTAGGTGTAATTTTTATGAGTCCACCCGGTATAAAGTTTCTTCGCCAGCTGTTGGGTGAGCGCGGCCACACAGGCGGCAGCGAGCGTGCACGTTGTTACGTGTCAGAGACGACTCATTGTTTTTGTTTTTGAAAGTAAAGTATGAGGCACAAACATGAGTAAGGGAACGGGCCGACCGTATGACCCAGCGACGAGTCATACCGCCTCTCCCCCGTCCAGGCCCAAGGACCTAAGGGTCACCCAGCCGACGCCACCGGAGCCCGCGAAAACAAGGGTTAGATATATAAGAAAGGAACAAGCAAGGGTGGTCAGTCATTCTATCTACGAACTGCCACGCTGGTAGTTGCTTATTTACATTAGTCTGTAACATCTTCCTGTAAAGTGCAATTCGAGGATTGCACTCGTGCGTCGACTATAAGTGCTGTATAACCATATAAAATATCGTGTGTGGAGATTAAAAAGGAGAGGAACACCAACATCAGTCTTTTCTTTTCAACTAATCAACCCACCACGTAACAACGTATAGACAAAATTCTATGTAGTAATAGCTATAGTTTTTGGCAAATATCTCGCAAACTAAGGGCGAGCGGCGCATATAGCCATAGGAAAAAGTTGTTCAGAATACAGAGTTTTACAACATATTCAGAATTCATCGAAATCGGTGAGGTCGGCCTCTTTCGATATACAATTTACCAAAAATATTTCTTGGAAAACTGCAAGATTCAGGCGGACGAGGAAGTAGGTTAATTCTAATAAAACAATTCAAGTGGCCAATTCTGTTAGCATTACCAAGTATGTACAGCTATAATGCATGTACATATTGTATGTATACATACGTATCTATGTAAGTTCTTATGTATACACATAAACATATACTGGTATGGAACTAAAGTGAAAGCAAGGCATTTATAATTTCCTTTTTTATATGTTAATAATAATCATAGCTACTTATTCGCAGGTTGATGCCCATCTAGTTGGAAGTCAACTATCGTGATTATTTACAACTGAGAAAATAAACAAAATAAGAAACTGAAGAAAGATTCTCAAATTTGTATAAAAAAGTGTCCATTTTTCAAATTGATTTTTGGACTAACGTTAATATGTAGTTCTTCGAATTCACTTTTACACAAAATCAATTTAATTCTGTAAAAGTACATTGCATTGTATTAAAATATTACAATTTAGAATAAAAATAAAATACATTACAAAACTACACATTACTACAATTAATTACATTTTTTCCAGAAAATTATTATTACTTTATTTTTCTTATATTACTAAATATTTTTTGTCAATTATACGTATAGGTGTGTTAATGTTTAACGGGATATTTAAAACTTCGTATTTGAAGTGTAGCAAATTCAGGACGTTTGAAAGAATTGATTTATGGACTAAAAAGTAAATGATCACACACATTAAAAAAGTACGCTATACCCGGCACACGCAATTCATCGCCCCGATGTGATTTCTACTCAACTCGAGCCGAACCGAAATGCATCGCGCGACCAGGCACCGTAGCTGAATTTTTCTACCGAAACGTTGACCGAGAAATAGCTTTCCTGATCCCCCCCAAAAGCATTCACATATATTCACACAATCGCATGAGTCCTGTCCCCAACACTATTTCAGTAAATAATAGTTCTTCAACTGTTCACTGTTCATGAGCAGAGGACGCTCAAATCAACGTAGTGTGTGGCGACTCGCCTACGCACCATTGGATGTTGAGTCGCGGATTCATTTCATCGCAATTCCCGCCAGGGGAATTTGCATTTCCGCCGCACTCAACATCCAGGCGCCACTCTCGCCCAATGAAATCAGAGAGACGTCTCGCGCTCTCGCGGTGATTGGTTGAGCGCTCTCGACCAATCAAGAGCGGAGAATCGGCCAGGAAGGAAGAAGGTTGCTTCCTGGTTTTGAATGAGAAAAGAGCGTCGCTTGGGAAGCCATTCCTGTTACAAGCGTCCTCTTGAGTTGTACATTCTTCGAACACTGAGTTTTACTTTACGTTTTTGTTTTACCGCTGACTTTCTGTTTTTGTTAATAAAGTCTACTTATTTCTCACGTTAATTATATATATATATACAGGGTGGCCCAGGACTCGCGCCAAATTTTAAATATTTGGATAGCCGAGGTGATTGTGAACAACTTTTTCCTTGACGAAAATATCTTTGGACGTTTCGTTTTTGAGTTATTAACGAAAAACACTGGCCAATGAGAGCGGCCGTATAGCGCGGGCTCAGTCACAATTGCGCGCGACCGTGATCGGGTGCATCGAGGGGCAACATACGGCAAATATTACAATCGTCTTACATTAACAATAGTGTGTAATTCTTCATTATTCATCAATAACAATTTAATTAACAAGTTGTTTAATAACTGTTCTATACTTTTATTCGTTTTCCGAAACGAATAAAGTGTTTTATTAATTATGAGAAAAGTGTTTGGATGATTAATGTCAGAAAAGGGTAGTTAATTAAATTTACCTTTTCGTTCACGAATTTGCCTGCTTCGACGGTGTCTTGGCACTTGGTCATTGACCTATCCCCTTTATGCCATGTCCCGGCGATCGATACAGAATTGATTCGCACTTGTTTCCACACGCACTGGACACGCACTGACGAACATTACGAAAGTTAATGTGTGTGTCATGTGCGTGTAGAAACAAGTGCGAATCAGATCTGTATCGATCGCTGGGACGTGGCATAAAATTGTTGAGATAGGTCAGGATCGGTACAATGACCGAGTCCCAAGAACCCATTTCCGTCGTTGCAAATAAATTCGTGAACGAATGGGTACGTTTATTTAGCTACCCTTTTCTAACATTGATTATTCAAACACCTTTTTCATTATTAATAAAACATTTTATTCGATTCGGATAACGAATAAAAGTATGGAACGGTTATTAAATAACTTGTTATAAATGAATAACGAATAATTACACATTATTATTAATTTAAGACGATGTAGTAACGTTGCCCCCCGAGGCGCCCGATCCCGATAGCGCGCAATGGTGACTGAGCGCCGGCGTTTCGGGCGCTCTCATTGGCCAGTGTTTTTCGTTAATAACTCAAAAACGAAACGTCCAAAGATATTTTCGTCAAGGAAAAAGTTGTTCAGAATCATCTCGGCTATCCAAATATTTAAAATTTGGCGTGAGTCCTGGGCCACCCTGTATATATGTGTGGTTATTTCCTACGGAGTCCCCCACAAGTGTAGGGAGTGTGTTTCTCCCTCATTGGTCACGTGACGTGACGCGGGCTCAGCGTTCTCGCATAGTGACGCGGGGAGTTGTAAACCAGCCAGCAAGCGAGCTAGTCGATACGATAGTCATACACACATTCATCTGTACTAGAGAAGACTTTGGGAGACGCACAATATCGCCCATCATTTATATCATACAGTATTTTATCAGTAATAAAAATAGACTTATTGAGTAAGAACTGTGTTTCATTGTCTTGGGGACGTAACGGTAATCTCATCTAGCTAGCAGGAATAAGGCTGCTATTCGCACACGCACACGTGCTACTTTGTGGGATATCAACTGATCCACAATCTACGCATCAACCCTACAGTAGGATTTCTGAGTCGGTATGACAGTCACGGCGGCCCATCAAAGTCCATAAAGGTGGGTCCAGACTTGTTACAAACTTCTGTTACTGTTACCCGTGACGTCAGTTTTTGGTAACGAGGTGTGGGCTTGGCCAGATTTCCGTCCATATGCACGTAAAAGTCCGTCCACATTTGTTACCGTTACCGGGATTTGTTACCTAGTCAAGTGGTCTAGAAAAGGTCTGGGAAGAAATGTGAAGTGTTTTTTGATACCTCATGGTGTTACTCGTTACTTGGTTTAGCCGTTCCACGCGCTGTCGGTATTTTGACCCGCTCCAAAGGAAGTACATACTTGAGTCGCTCGTGAATGGTTATAGCTTTCTTTGAATTTGTATCTTTTCTGGTTGCCTTTGGCCGGATAAGGTTGACTAAAGTTCATAATTCTAGTATAATAATAATTTCTAAGTCGTATATAATAAATCTTCATTATTTATAAAAGTACTTATAAAAATATTTTACAAATAACTTTTTGTTGATATATTGCGGCATTGATTTTTACATGTCTGTCGATCAATATTAATGGCGTTAATTGTATTAAAAAAGGGAAAGTGTTGTGCCGATTGAAATTGCTCTTTACCATGTGTTCTTTTATTTTAGTCCTTGCCATCTAAATCCTGCACTTAGATGGGCGAAAGGCTAAAAAATTACTCCGCAAAAAATAGCGGGTCTATCTCATAGGCATAGGCTGAATGAGCTCTTTTTTTTTTTTTTTTATAAACCTGGCAGGAATTTGAGGAGGGGGGGGGGTAGGGGGGGGGAGAAGTAGCAACGACGAGGTGGAGGCACCCGGGAATGTTAAGATGCAAAAGCAAATCCCCCCCCCCCCCGGTTTCCCCCTCCCACGACGTGTGCCGTGCCTGCTAGCACTAGGCCAGCTTACCGGCAATCCTGAAGATAACATGACGTTAACTACGTGAAGTGGGGGAGTATAAAAATACAGTCAAGAAAAGAAACAGAAATATGGAGGAAAATTTTCAAAAAACCTCCAGAAGAGTAATGTGGGGACAGGAGTAGTAAAAAAAAGATATGAAAAAGAACACTCAGCTGGGTGAGGCTGAGGCACGGCGCGTGCGGACGCGACAAGCACGAGAGCGCAGCGAGACAGGCGAGTGGGGGAAATAGCGAGGGAATTGAGCGAACAAACAAGGACGAGCAACGTGCTCGCACCAACACAGGCGCAATACAAGAACACAGCAGATGATGACCAGGGAGCACGCTTAATCAGGCGCGGTCAAATCTAGAATTTAAGGGAAAATTGAATTTGATGCGATACGGGATTGTATGAATGTTGACCTCGGCCAAGCCACGCACCAGGGGGTTTTCATGCTGATCACAATTTACACCGGCAATGAGCCTGTTGACGTAGGTCTCAATGAGCGGAGTTCTAGCGTCACGGTGAAGTTTTCTGGTAGAGAACCAGGGACGCGCGTTAAGAATGGTCTTTAGAACTTTGTTTTGGGCGATCTGGACTCAGCGCCGACCATAGGTGCGCAAACAGTCCCAGTAAACTGGCAAGCCGTACGTTAAAACCGGGCGAATACACATTCTATAGATCGCGAGCCGAATGTCAAGATGCAGGCATGAAAGACGCGAAAGGTGGGGCCTGAGGCATAGGCTGAATGAGCTCTATCGCCCAGGCCTAAATATGTAGTTTACAATACATAGGAACAGCGCCGCACAGACGAGTTCACACATGTACAGCAGTTCAGGGGCGAGCTAACACATTGGCAGTGGCGCATGGACGAGTGCACACATCTACGGCAGCTCACTGACTCCTTTGGAGCGGGTAAAATACCGACAATTTCGGCACCCGCCGAACCAAGTAACGACTAATGCAACGAAGAAACAGAAAACACTCCACATTTGCTCCCAAACCTCTTCTAGACCACGTGACTAGGTCCTTATCTTGGTAACGGTATGCGGGGAAGTAACAAGTCTGGACCCACCTTAAGATGTCCAGTCTATTCATATACATATCTCGTCGGTGCTTTCGTCACAGACGAGATATAAGAATAGACCGGACATCTTATGGACTTTCGTGGCCCACCGTGACGGCCATACCGACTCAAAAATCCGACAGTGATTTGGGCGTCCTCTGCTCATGAACAGTGGTCACTTGAAGAACTATTATTTACTGAAGTAGTGTTGGGGACAGGACTCACGCGACTGTGTGAATATATGTGAAATGTTTAGGGAGAATCAGGAAAGCTATTTCTCGGTCAACGTTTCGGTAGGAAAATTGAACTGCGGCCTGGTCGCGCGATACTCTTACGGTTCGGCTCGAGTTGAGTCGAAGTCACATCGGAGCGATGAATTCCGTGTGTCGCGTATAGCCTACTTTTTTAACCCCTTGGCCTACACGATATCTGCGAATTGCGCGAGCTATAGTAGACAAGAAAGTTGGTCGAGCGCCGTGCCATTCAACTGTTCAGCCGCGTACCCGAACTGGCGCAAAATGTATACTTTTCATGACATATATATTTCAGTGTAACGAAAGGAATTGTGAAAAATGAAAAAACAAAATACTGCCGTTACCATCAAAGGAAAAGTATTCGATGTGGAATAACTCTAATCGCGTGTTCTAATAATAATACACGGCATCTTATGCACAAATTCCTCACCACGAGTCTGACTCGTGGTTTTCCCTTATGGCACAAATTCTTTACCACGAGTCAGACTCGTGGTTTTCGCTTATGGCACAAATTCTTTACCACGAGTCAGACTCGTGGTTATAGGCCAAAGGGCTAACACGTCACGTCGTGACGGCATGTAAGAAAAATAAAGTAATAATAATTTTCTGGAAAAAATGTCATTATTGTAAATATATGTTTTGTAATGTATTTTATTTTTGTTCTAACTCGTAATATTTTAATACAATGTAATGTAGTTTTACAAAAGTAGATAGATTTTTTTTATAAAAGTGAATTTGGTTACAATCTGCTCATACAATAAAAATTTGAGAATCTTCAGTTTCTTATTTTATTTCTTTCTCAGTTGCAAATAACCATGGTAGTTGACTCCGAAAAAATATTAATTACATATTGAAGTCTCTACTTTAATGTATATCTGTTCCGTCAGATAATTGTTCAAAGGATTAGTGCACGAAAATAACAATTCGGGAAAAGTCAATCCAAGACTGAACTTTAGCTTCGGTCATAAACAACCCAGGTTGACCGCGGAGATTTATTATCAACGTTTTCACAGAGTGCTAAACTGTATTGTATTGTATGCCCATTGTATTGTAAGATACCCATGATTATTGTAGTATGCTTTTGTGTTTTTAAAGAATCAGGCAATTAAAGAACCAGGTGGTCAAAAGCGTTTCATGCTCGGTCGTTTTTTTGTTCTGCAAATTTTATTACGACATTGTTAACGTTTGTATGCTTAAAATGAGACAACACGATCATATTTGCTTCATATTGCAACCCGTTTTTGTAATTTATCAACCCAAATATGATCCAAATTATATCGCGTTTGGTATTATTTTATAATGATAAATTAATATGAAAGAAATGTGTCGGGACAAAAGAAAAAAAACATTATCCGGAAGAGAAACACCGCGTATAACCCAAACGCGTTGTTCGAATAGTATAATTATTGGAGTTGGTAATAATATAATTGACTTGGTACAATACTGTATGCGACACATCATTTATTGATACTACAATTGAAATAAGAAAACTTGTTATCATGTGTTCCTTTAATTAAAAGGTTTTTAATTAACATTAAATGTTTCACATCCTTTGTTGCCTTCCATTGCGGCAAAGAAAAAAAGAGTTCTTTAAAATTATTTAATTTTCGCATCGTTTTCTATAATCTGTGGGTAACGTTGCGAGTGACACGGAAATGGTAATGGGATCCCGGATCCCAAAAATCGTGGCCGAAAAAATACATTGCATGTCCGGTCTATTCCTATATCTCGTCGGTGCCCCGGGACCCAGAGATCGTAGCCGAAAAAATACATTGCATGTCTTGTCTATTCCTATATCTCGTCGGTGATACAGACAATAGTAATTTAGGATTCTAGAGATGTCGCGGTGGGTTCAAGATCACAACTTGACCTTCGGAATCTTCCGTTCACCTTCGCCTACTTATTGCTGGTGTTCAATTTATTTTTGACGTGATTTGCAACCAACAGGGACACATGCCTGAGAGAGTCTTGATCATAATCAATCCAATGACAGAACTTTCAATTTTTTCACTATACCTTAAGAAATTTAAGTTAATTTTTGTATTCATTTTTTTAATTCCTTTTGCTTAAATAAACTTGCACAAATTGTGTGAAACGTCCACTAGTAATCTATCGAGTTTATCTGCTGCATTGATTTCTTAGTTCTGGGAAACGTATTAAACTTACTACAAATCAATAGTCAAATACGTGGATATAACGAATTGCTTCATTCATGAATAACATTACAATCAATTTAAAGTTACAATTATTAATACAAGTACCACAATGTTGCTTCATGGTTTTCTTCCTCGACAAAGAAAATATTGCGCAATAATAATAATAAGGAGGAAGCTTATAAAACTGTTTTTTCTTCGTACATTTCAAATATTAATTAGTGAGCATCTCTTTATATGTGAGCAAAATTTGTTTCTATAAAACTGCCTAAATGACTAAAATCAATTCTATACCTATAACTTCGTTCATATTTCTTCGTCGCTATAAAATCCCCTGTAGTTAGGTTGCCATTTCCTAATGTGAACTCTTGGTTGCGTATTTCTCCATCTCGGCTCTTCCGTTGAGACGTGTAACGTTATTGGTTTATGGTTAATATGTCGTTCGCGATTCGGTATTACTTCTATTTCTAATGTCGGCATACGTGACGGAGGACGACCTATAAAAAAAAGGTACCGTTATTCATCTAATGATCAACATCGATCAACAAGCCGTTTTATGACTATCTATCGACCAGTTAGCGATTGATTCTTATTCAACCATCGTTCATCTGTCTAAATATGATTTTCTGACATACATTCTGATATACTTTTGTTTTAAAAATACAAACATATGAATATTTAAAAATTGTTAAATTCTGAATCTTAAACAGTTTTAGTGCATTAAAGTAATATATGTTATACTCAGACGAGAATCATCTTATTCAAAAAACGGTGTAAGTAATATTATATACAAAGTAATTAAGAAATCGTTGCACATCCGAAAAGAGGCTGAGGAATACTTATACATATGTATATCTAGAAAAAATAAGTTGGAATTTCGGAATACACTTTGAACATATGAAAGTATGGTTTCAAGAAACTTGCTATTCAATGTTTTATCGAATAATTGTGCCACCATCATTTATGAAGCTAGTAAAGTGAAATATAGAGCGAAAGAGTGTAAGACGTAAGATGTAAAATAGCATTGATAATAAATCGTGGAAATGTTTTACATTTACAAAGAAAAGTACGATCAGAAGTAGTAATTAAATACTAATATAAGCTTCCTTTTTCTGTACTTATGAGGTAACAAATATTTTCATGATGATATATGCATTCCAAGCTATTTTCACAACCTGAGCAAAATCTCTATTTTGTAATTTTGTATTACTTTTTATTTTTATGCTTTCCTAACGTACAGTCTGTATAAAAAGTTTAGATGCAGCCCATTTGTTGGGGCACAATAACAGAGTCATAAAGCCATTGGTTGGTTAAAATTCATAAAATTGTGGTTTTTTGTGAGCTGCTATTGCTTTCTGTTTTCAATTAATGCTTACTACTTGCGAACCGTTAGCTAGACACGTGGACTTCGTGTGGGACAACCAGGGCAGTCTCTACCTGAGGGTAAGCGGTAGACAAGGGTGATTCCTTCTAATCAATTAGGGATTTCCTTTGCCACGTCTCTACATTGCAAGTTCTAATAAATTCCCCAATTTGCATGCCATCCCACCAGCTCACCCATCTCCAAACTCTGACAAGTTTTTGTAGTATCGATTATGACAAAGACTCGCCAGTCGTTTTAAAAGTCGGCCAATACCTACGACAAGTACTTTACCACCGACGGCCACAGTCCTTTAACATCTAGGACCCCTCAAGCAATATTAATAAGTGTTCCAAGGATGAGTCTAACAAGTGCTTGTAAATGCAGATTCATCATTAACCAACTCGCAAGCCGCTAAGTTGAAGTCCTGTTTAGGACCCCTGGAAAATTTGACCTCGCACAAACTTTTTACAGAACAAGCAGCTAACGACAGCCTCATTTTAGTTGTACTTGCTATTCTCGTTGCCTACAATATCATATTGTAAAAAAGTATGGATGCAGCAAAGTAAGAATCTGTCTGCAAGTATGAGTGTGCAGTTTTTTTGAACATTAAAGTAACTGTGAGTTACTGTGAATAGAATTGCTAAGGGACGAAGAAAAGAAATACCTGTTACGGAGAAGTGTAGGTGTTGTATGCGTTATTTACATTTAAAATCATAAGTAATAGTTAAGTAAATCAATTAATTGTATAAGCTTATTGATCGTTATGATTGGCTACACTGTTTATATAATCGGATTTTGAAAAGAGCCAGACAAAGTCATTTTCATCGAAAAGAAGAGTCAAGAGGGAAGATAGCAAGAATTTTGAACTGTAATGACACTATTCGAAATCTATTAGCGAATCGGGAAATATATGAAAAGGCAAAAGTGTCAAGAGGGCCAAATAAACTGCCTCCACGCCAAACACAATTTATTAAAGCTTTAAACTCCACAACAGACATTAAAACGAACAAAACTGTTGTAATTATCTTCGTAAGACTCATTCTTGAAGTATTTCCCGTGTAATGTATTCGGAAGTATGTATGTTCCAAGTATGTATTTTCAAATTTTCTTTCTTTTATTATTTTTTTTTAAGCACAAGGATGGTCGTCCACTTCCCGTTAAGAATCATGTCACGTAGAGTAATTAATGGGACAATGTAATACTACAAATTTTTTTTTCTAGTTTGGTTGTCAATACGTGTACAAACGTATATGCGTTTTAGATGATTTGCAGTGATGAGAAGAAATTTAATTTGGGTGGACCAGGTAGATGTAGCTCGTATTAAGAGAGATTTAAAGAAAGAGCTAAAGTATTGTGTATACTATTCTAAACGAAGTTTTGGGGGCAATTTATGCACGATTTCGGCTGGACACACTCAGTGCATTTGACACCACAACTATTGGTTTTATCCTACCGAACTATTGCATTTGTCCCTCACTATCTAGACAGGGAGACTGGGGAGCTCTGATACGTAGGGATGCTTGATATCCTTTTATATTTGCGAATACACTAATAAACCAAGGAGAATCGTATATTACAGTATAGCGTGCTTCCAGCTTGCGATAGACGAGGATCGTTTGTTTGATTGCTGTACTCTGTAATATACAAATCCTTGTTTTTTTACTAGCTGGAAAATATGAAACTGTATCAATCGTCCCTACATATCAGGCCGCTCCAATTTCCACTATTTCACACCAGTTATTTCTTAAGGACAATTTGCTGCCATCATATTTCGCTTTTCGCGTATTAAATTCATATTCAAACGAGACAATGCTTCCAGTCACGCAAGAACGACCACGAAAAAATGTCTCGAAGATCACCATGTGAATCACCGTACGGGATGCCTCTACAAATTGTGGTCAATATAGTTCGATGGATCAACTCAACTATGTTATTTTAGCGGTATGATACAAAAAAATGCAGCTTCAATTGTTGAATAGAAAACTGAATTTCAATTGTTGAATAGAAAACCATTGTTCAAAGAACTAAGCGGGACTACATTTGACAACAAAAGCAAGCGCTATTTAATGTAGTCGTTGAAGCAATATTCTGTGCTTTAACCAGCTAAAATATGAATCAGAATTAACTACTAATTGTTTGTATGCAGAAACAGTAAAACTGTCATTCACATTACCATTATTATTATGATTGGGGCGGATGTTGGTCCAAATTGGTCGATTTTGATTTGATGCTGGAAATCGAATGGTGATCGGACGTTGATGAAGTCCTATGGTAACTGCGCCTGGCGAAGCAGAAGAGTGTGAAGAACCGATAGAAGTGGAAGAGGAGGCAGCAGCTGCACTGCTCACACCTAAAGGTGGTATATTAATATTTTCTCGATTACCATGTATAGGATAAAAGTGGTTAACAGCTTTGGATACAGCACCAGCAATTCCATTTAATCCTGCAGTGAAGGGCACCGACTGGCTTTGCGAAGTTGCACTGTGGACAAATATAAGTGTTATGTATACATATACTGTTAACACCGGACAGAGTTCGTCGATTACAAAGCAAATAAACCGAATTTTATTAATCAACGACCAGTAATCTACGCGATCGTACAGTTGAAGTAAATGATATATGTAAGTGTCAGAGGTGAAGATTTTTAGTAGTATTTTGTCTTATAGTCTTTTTCCGTTTATCAATTGTGGAGTTGAAAGAGTAAATGGTAAATGGTGTGACTACCAGAAGTGCGAATTTTCGGTATTATTGTTATTATTATTACTTCGTAGTAATACGTAGTACTACGTAATACGAACGTAAAAGCATTATTTAATTTTTTTGACAGGTATAGTGTTTATTTTTAAAATTATACAATTATATTTAAAGAAACGAACGGAAGAATGTATATTGCACAGTTTATAATAATCAATTAAGATGCAAGTGCACGATATAATAATAATAAATAATAGTTTATTCTACATTAATCTATTCCGTCGACTTCGAATATTTCGTATGTTCAGTATTTTAGTTTAAAAGTTTAAAGCAAACTCATTGAAACATTTAAATATGAATCATTATTTATTTTAAGTGTGCTAATAAGATGAGATTAAAATGTTCTTCTGTGTGCGATGCGTTCGAGCAAAAAAATTTGACAATTCAAGTAGTCAGAGATGAAAAGATATTATTAGTTTAATTTATCATCCGCCTTATGTCAGCCATATTAGTAATAACCAGTTTTACTTTTGTTGCAAATGCTACGATTCTTGACGTGACAAGATTTCTGTTTCAATTTCTTCAAGTGCGGTATGATATTTTTAGTTTCCACAGATTTTTTGCACATTTCGTAATAACAGGTACAACATACAGATAAAAACTCGAAGATCGTGCACATATTAATAAGAATGAATAATAAGCATGTCAAGATTGTACATGCCCAATTCTTTTTTTTCCATAAACTAGTGAAGGCATTTATTTGGAAAGTTCTGTTCCACTAACAGTACCAATTAACTTTATCATCCTTTATTTATTTCTTTCTGAAACAAAGTTATAATAATTTTTGTATTCATTTCTTTGAGTCATTTTCTGTATCTGTTCATATGTTGTCTTCCCAAATATCACTGATTAATTATCTAAAATTTAAGGAGTTCCTGCATCCTGCGTTGTTTGAATTGCAAATTTATTGACCAATTGTCACTGGCACTTCAATTAACCAATGACCGTTATTTTTGCAAGAATCGGATCGGTGACTACATTAACAAATTAATTTTGATTTTAAAAAGCGTACCCACTGACTGGCGATAGAAGTTGACCGAAGCTGTTAGAATAACTGGCAGATTCAGGTCTCACTTGAAAGCCCAGAGAATGCGCGTTGTTTCCTGCATTTACATTGATATTTGTTGTAATAGGAATAGACAGCAGCCGCCTGTTCTTCAATTCGGACATTTTTACAGTTTGTTCTGGCACCAGTTCTGGTGGTGTGTTCCATAATCGTTCATCTTCTTTTGTGAGAAGAATGCGATCATCTACAAAACCAGATATTCTTTTCGTAACATGATTAAAACAGCAGAAAATTTAACCTATTCACAATCCAAAATTGGGTTCTCGTTCTATAGTAAACCGCATATAACATTCTTTTAATATTAGTGTATAGTAATTAGGAACTAATATAAATGATTAACTTTTGTATTTCAAATTTGGATCAGTCAGATCCAAAACCGAGATAAAAATAAACTTTTCTTATTTTTAATGTACCATTCGAACTGGTGTATTCGAGGACGAAAAGAAATAATTTCAGAATTGCTGTGCGAGAAACTTAATGAAATGTTGCAATATCAAATCGGAAGTTTCTAATAAATTGTATTTCTTACTCCGCGATCGTTTTTTGTGAATATATGAGATACAGCTTGTGACTCAAAATTTCTTATCTGTGGACCATATCGGAATGCCGTATATTTTCAACAGTTAAGAAAATATATAAAACAGGAGAGTTGAACATTTTCCACCGTAATAAAACTTCTGTGAAATGCTGTTCGACATAGAAACGCAACATTATATCACGTAATAAATCTGTTACACTGTTACACACTTGTCGCATATTAATAAGTATACTCTTCTTGAAATAATTATGTTGAGCAATGTTCACAGTATATTTACGTAACGTTGCACTAGTACTCGAAATATCACGCAACTCGAAGTAGTAGCATGAAATCATTGCGGACATTTAAGTATAAGTTACGATCGATGAAAGCAAGGTGATATCACGCGAAATAAATTTTCAACCTGAAGTAATTATTTGTACCTGCCCACGCCACTAATAACACGGAGCACAACGGCACGAGGTAAAAAATGCTCCCAACCATCTCTAAAAACGTTCTGGCTTGTTCTCGGCTGTTCTCCGCCCTTTTTCAATAAGTGTGGCCGACCTTAAAATCCTTATTGATATTCATCGTGTGTCCACCCACGTAATACTGCTCGACGAATAGAGTTACAATCATGCGATGACTCGTTCGTTCGAAAAGAAATGGGATTATCCATGAACAGCTCTTGAATAATCCGACATTACCATTTTCGTAAAAACCAACAAATTTTACTTCGATACTGTAATATTAATTTGATTCCGGTGGTTCTGTAAATAAAACTTGTAATCTAGTAATGGATTGTTCAGTGAATCGGTAGATTTCTTTGTGGGATCGACTCTGCCAAAGTTTTATAAATTCACTGTGCGTCATGACCGTTTAAATTTTTAACTACAGAAACATGACTTGTCCCAAATTTATATCTACTCGTGTATCCTAATGGGGACCACCTATTTATTTAATAACAATATTAATGAGAATAACAATATTGACAATAATAATCTTGCATTTAGATTATTTTAAACTTGTATGTGCACAATTACGTAACTTTCTAGTCCCGTATAAGATACTTACATTTACTGTCTTAATGAACACCATGAAATTTACTATTTTAGGGTTAACAATTCGTATAGCAATTTAAAGTTCACGAATTGTCAGTATATAGACGAACTCAAATGATTTATAGTACATAATACTAATACAGTAGAACGTGGTTTATACGAACGAGTTAATGCTCAGCGTCAGTTATACGAACTCATAACTAAACCTTGAATATCCAGGTTCAGTTATACGAACGCGTATTCTAAATGCAATAAAAGCTGGCATTCAGAAGCTGATGTCGCAAACGATCATAAGTTCTTTCTAACATAAGCTGACACACAGTTTAGTGCAATTAATAAATTTGTAGGGCATTAATATGGGTTCTCATAATTTATTGTAAAACATTTATAATCTGTACATTCAATTCCAAAACACAATATAATTAATTCTTAAAAAATAATAAAACTATCCGTACGCTCTCGACGCTGGATTCCCATAGAATGCCCCGACGTTGCATCATGGGCGCCCAAAGGGCGGGCTCGTCGGACCCACGACGTAGTACGTCGTTCAAGGGCCTGGTTTATGGCACCCCCAAACGTGTATCGTTCCCGCTCGCATGCCAGCCTCTTGGTGACGTTTCCCAGATGGGCATGCTAGGCGCTCCGAAGCCACGCATTTTCTTACGCATGTACACACACATTTATTATGCGCACAATAGCTTCCCGCTTGCTTCCATCCCTCGTACATTAAGAAAAATAATAAATATGTAATTAACTAGTGAAACAATTACTGATACTAATAATATTTAATATTTAGTCGAAATTTTTGAACTTGCAAGTTCCTTTAAATGAATAAGGCGTTGCAAATTAGCCGTATTTGATTCTGGCTGTAGGTACTTCAAACCATCTGTCTTTAAAGCAGCTAGTGCATCGACGCACTGTGGTCCGAAACCGTAAAAACACGAACTACATTCAATTTTTCGACTTCCTTCGAAATGTATGAAATTTTAGGCATAGTTTCTTATATGTATAGACTAAATTTGTTTCTGAATTTGTTATACTTTGCGATGCTATATTTTTTTACAGATTGGAGCTAACTCAAATCTGTTTATATATTTTCAAAGAGTCTTCTTCCAGCTACAAGTACATGTAACATGAAAGGTATCCCAGTATTTATACGCTTTGAAAAATACCTTTTCACGAATCCCTATTTCCCCCCCGTTTTTCCACTTTAATGTGGTTTAGGGGGGGGGGGGGGGGATGGATATTAACGGAATCGATTAAATTTATATAAAAGTATTCGTTAGAACCTACTTAAGATGCCTGAACTAAAATGTCTAGCAACTATTTGCAACTCCGAAAGTTATAACAATATATGTGCAGTCAGAACGCCGCACAGTGGGGAAAAACGTCAAATAGGCGTTTTTCCTAAAAATGCCAAAGTGCCTTACATAGAAGTAAATCCATTTATGAATAACTATGCTTGTATTGACTAAATTCTTTTTGTTTAGTCATAAACTTTGTTCTTTCTATCAAAATTTGTTTATTTAATTTAATTTTTTTAAATAGTTTTATATATATTTTTTATATTAAATGTTTTGCTAATATGTTCGTTCGTTTAAATCACATGATAAACACCCATTGGATGTGTGGAGATTCTACATCCCATCTACCTCAGAGATACAGTAATTTCTCGAAGAGTGCTGCTCCAGTCCTCTAGCGAGACAAAGCGCGTTTCATCCCCACCACTGGGGGGAATCTCCCCGGGTTCACTAATGCAACCGTGAATTTTTGTTATTGTTACGTATTGCGCAATGAAAATTATATTAAAATATTCGTGAAACTGATGTGATTAAAATGAGACTAAACACGATATAATTTGGATCATATTGACTTATATGTGTACATACAACTGCGAAATAGTGGCTTCCACGGCTCTGAGCTGTAAATGCACGCACGACGGATAATATTCTGTACTTGCTTGGAGTTTTTTAATCGTTTTTATTACACGTTCTTGGGCCCAATTCTTGCGTCCTTCTTCTTCTTTATCATTTTCTCGGTAAAAGTCACTCCAAGACTGAACTTTCACTTCGGTCATAAACAACCCAGGTTGACCGCGGAGGTTGATTTCAGGTCAACCTTTTCACAGAGTGCTAAGCTGTATTGTATTGTATGCCCATTGTATTGTAAGATACTCATGATTATTGTAGTATGGCTTTATGTTTTTAAAGTATCAGATAGGGAAAGAACCAGGTGGTCAAAAGCATGTCTCGCTCGACCTAGAACGCGCGTACGGTAGCATTCGTCGACTTACTAGACGCGCGCAAAGCGTTTCTCCCTGGCCGGGGAGATCGTACAGAATCGTTTCATGCTCGGTTTTTATAATTTATCAACGCAAATATGATCCAAATTATATCGCCTTTGGTGTTATTTTAATTACAACAGCCTCGGCTGTATTTTCATAAAATTTTCAGAACGAAATAATGAGCAGTAAAGAAGTTTTATAGTTGTATTATTGTTGTCTCACAGATACGTACCTATCTGACCTTAGTTTTGTCTCTGTCCCTTTCAACGGTCGTCGATGTCGGTGTCGAATTTCTAAACAGCCAAAGTTATCCCATTCACTCCCAGTGCGCGCAGCCGGCCCCGATCTGCGCTCGCTATTCGAGAAATTACTGTAACTACACACCACAGAAAATATCAGAACCGTTTCGACTAAACAACATTTTGTCAAATATTATTATTAAAATAATTGTAATAAGACAATTCTCCCGGCCTCCCGGTCGACACCTGGGAGGGCGGACCCAACCAGCTGGTCCGCGGACTTGGGTGTGACGGAGGGTGAGCTCGGGGCGGCCGTCGATCAGATGAGAGCCAGCAATACGGCGCCGGGTCCGAATGGAGTTCCGGGAAGGGTGTTGGCGAGAGCCATATCCTTCCTGGGGACCAGGATCGGGCGGGCTTTCGATACCTGCCTGGAGTCTAGCGTGTTTCCCTCCTGAAGAAGGAGGGGAAGGTTGGACCTCCTGAAGAAGGAGGGCAGGCCTGCGGGGGACCCGTCCACTTAAGGTGCGTCCAGACTTGTTACAGAGTTCTGTTACTGACACCGGTGACGTCAGTTTTTGGTAACGAGTTGTGGGTTTGGACGTATTTCTATTCATCGGCACGTAAAAGTCCGTCCACATTTGTTACCGTACCGGGATTTGTTACCTAGTCAAGTGGTCTGGAAAAGTTCTGGGAAGAAATGTGAAGTGTTTTTTGATACCTCATGGTGTTACTTGTTACTTGGTTCGGCCGTTCCATGCGCTGTCGCATGGAACGGCCAAAGGAAGCACAGTAATTCTTCGCTTGGCGCTTGCCACGATTTCTAGCGACGGCGCTCGCGATTCATCCCCATCACTGGGGGGAATCCCCCGGTTCTAGCCGACACGTCCCGGCTGTTGATACTTGGGGTAACCATTGAAAGATTATATGCTTCGTATCTGTGAGACCGCACTAATGCAACGGCGATCAAATTCTTTGCGGATCCACTCCCAGCGCTCGACTGAAGGGCTTGTCGACGTTCCTCGATGAACACAGAAACGAATTTCGAGGAGCGCCGGGAATGCATAGACAACGCATTTGATCCACCTGATTTTCGAGCGCTTTTCGTGCACGGCCGACGGCTGTTTTCGGCGCTTCTACCGTACCACTCATTTCGTTATTATATTCAATTGCGGCTAATTATTTCAGTATTACATGCGGCATTCCATTATTACGTGCTTGAATGGCTTTCTAGAAATCCTATGGAACTTGCCTTCAGTCTAAGAATTTTCAACTGTGTTTAATTGCCATTCGCAAAGTACGTTTGGCAATAAAACACGGGAAAGTGTTGTGCCGATTGAAATTGCGTGGCTCTTTACCATGTGTTCTTTTATTCTAGTCCTTGCCATCTAAATCCTGCACTTAGATGGGCGAAAGGCTAAAAATTACTCCGCCAAAAATAGCGTTAGTTTCGACCGTGTTATAAACTTGACCAAAGGCAGAACTGGGCATGCACTCACAAGAGTCCTACGTCGCCAAGGGAGTGTGGTCTATCTCGTAGGCATAGGCTGAATGAGCTCTATCTCCCAGGCCTAAATAGTCTAAAATACATAGGAACAGCGCCGCACAGACGAGTTCACACATGTACAGCAGTTCAGGGGCGAGCTAACACATTGGCAGTGGCGCAAGGACGAGTGCACACATCTACGGCAACTCACTGACTCCTCTGGAGCGGGTAAAATACCGATAATTCCGGCACCCGCTGAACCAAGTAACGACTAATGCAACGAAGAAACAGGAAACACTCCACATTTGCTCCCAAACCTCTCCTAGACCACTTGACTAGGTCCTTATCTTGGTAACAGTGTGCGCGGACGTAACAAATGTGGACGCACTTTTACAGGCCCATCTGCCTGTTAGATGAGGTGGGCAATTTGTTCGAGAGGATCATGGCGTCCCGTCTCGTTGAGCATCTTTCCCGTGTCGGGCCCGATCTGGACGATCGCCAGTTCGGCTTCCGTCGCGGGCGGTCGATTCTGGATGCGATCGGTCGCGTTCGGTACCTGTCGGTGTCGGCTGTGGATCGGGGTGAGGTTGTGCTGGCGTGTCGCTAGACATCGTCAATGGGAGTCACCCCTGTCACTGGACTTTGCCTTGACGTGGCACAGGGGTTTACGGGGGGAACGTATTTGGATGGACGAGGGACGACGAGGGACGACGATGGACGGTGTGGAACGGCGTTGGACAGCGATTGACGACGGTGGACGGGGCTGGACTTTGTAGGACCTCGGCGAAATTCGATAGATATCACGTTGCTAAAATAAAATAAAATAAAAGAATTTAAACGGAGATGAAATGCCAAAGCAGATGAAATAAAACGAAAGCATAGAATGAAGGAACAAAAATTGCGAAGAACACGTAGAAAAAAAAGAGAGAACATAGGATATAAAGCATAGGACATAGAAGATAGAGTACGGATCACACAATACCTACAGAACAGAGAATAACTTGACAAGGCAGAGAATAAAGCCACTATCACTTCAACAAACACAAGCACAATACATCTGTAGGTTATAAGAAAGCAACTCCAAAGGCAAGGTGGGAGGCATCGTGCTTAGGCCTGCATGGACTTAAAAACAGGTGGAGTTAAACACATGGACTTAAACTCCTAAAAACCTTGCTGGAGCAGGGAAGGAGGGTATACCTGTTCTAGAGAAGATACAGGATAAGGGAGTATTTGTTATATTAATATAACTAAATGTTTTAAATGCTATGGATACGAGTATATAGCCAAATTCTGCGAGCAAAAAGAGCGGAAATGTGAAACTTTTGGAGAGGGGAACCACTCGAGAACAGAATGTAAAAATAAAGATAAGCCTATTTGCGCAAGCTGCACTAGGACTAAAAGAAAGGATATAAAGCACGACATTCGAAGTAAATAGTGTCCAGAATACCTACGTATGGTAGAAATATATAAAAGCAAGCTAAAATGGGATTCAAAATTGCACATATAAATGCGCAAAGATTAGCAGCGGCTGCTGCAGAGTTGCAGAAAATAATGTTAGAAGAAGACCTGGACGTGGTTTGTATTCAAGAACCATACTCCTATAAAGGTCAGATTAGGGGATAGCCGGCAAGAAACACGGCTTTCCAACTCTGCTCGGTGCAGCCGAATAAAACGGAAATATAGGTCGCTCTAGTGGCAAAGAAGGATGGAATTGAACTCTTTCACAATACTTCTCAAGAATCAGAACACATAATGACAGTGCAGGTACAAACCCTGCACGAAAAGTTTAACATAGTGCACGATTATTGTCAACCCTGCCAGTCAATAGAGCCTATACTTGAAAAACTAGAACTAATTATTAAAGAACTAAAACGAAGAAATGAAAAAATAATCGTAGTCATGGATAGTAATGCCAAGTCAAGCTTATGGCACGCAAAAAAGACGGATGAAAGGGGTGAGTTGCTAGGTGAACTCATCCTGAGTAATGACCTCAACGTTTTTAACCTTCCCAGTGACATAAACACATACTCCAGAAGGGCAAAAAAGCAATTGTCCCGAAATAGACGGCTCGAATTAGACCTCGAGACTGAAATAGCAAAGTGAGGCATACAAAAAAGCAAGAAATAAATATGTTTCCGGTATAAAAAGAGCGAAGTTAGTTTCGTGGCAGGACTTCGTGACAAAAGAGGCAGCTACAGACCCATGGAGCATCCCTTTCACAATTATTAGGAATAAAATTATAAGGCCAGACATAACGAGAAGCGTGATCCTCCCAGATGGAGAAATGACCAGAAGCTGGAAGGAAACGATGAAGGCAATTATGCAAAAATGCGTACCTATGGATAGTTCACAGGGGGAGGCAGAAATGCATAACAATCTTAGACTAAATAACGATCAGTACTTCAACTGTAACTTAGAGCCTCACATAACCGAAGGGGAAATGGACGCAGCAGTACACAAAGCAAAAAGTAACAAGGCGCCAGGAATGGACGAAATTATCCAAAAAGGAACATATGGAAGAGTTAAAAGAAACCTGACAACTAGATGGGAGGACATTCATTTCCAAGAAAAAGATATTCTTATTAAATTTAATAAGAAGAGGTGTAATGCTGGAAGTCGATAAAGTAAAAGACAAGTTTCAAAATATTGGAGCGAAACTGGTGACCCCGACGTGATCTCCGGACCTGGGGGACTTCGAGGTTCTTTCCATGCGGTGGCCGAATGCTGGCAGTGTTCCTGCGGGTAAGCCGCTGCTGGTTCCTGTGGACGATTATTGAACGTGTTCCGGTGAATGACTGCTGGCCGAGTTCCTGCGAGCGAGCTCTTCCTGTGTCTCTGCGGATGTATGCTGTAGGTTTTCTTGCGTATGACATTGCGAGCCCTTTGTCATGGTCGCGGGGTGTTTACGTTCGCGTGCTGTTGCCACGCAGTGGCATCCTTCGCCGCGGCCGGGTTGCCGAGTGTCTTTATACTTCGCAATCCTTCTTGGTAGCGAACCGCATTCGAAAAGCTAGCAACGATGGATGCCGCCCCTCGCCGTTGTTCCCTATTTGCGACGCGCGTTCAACGTCTCGTATCTTTCTGTCCTTGGTTTTTACCACTGCAGCAAGAACCTAGGCACGGGCGTTAATCACCGGGGTGTTTATACGCCGTCCGAGGTTGAGTTCGCGAAACCGTTTATTGTGAATACTGTTTCTCTCGTCCTTCTTCCGCTTTCGTGCGAAAGAGGACTGCAACCTTGTAAATAGCGTATACTAGTTTTAGGATTGTTTCTTTTTAGTATTGTAAGGCAATAAATTGCGCAAAATTGGGTTGTGGTTCCTCCAGGTGGAGGCGACCATGCGGACCGCGCAGGTCACCGCCGACCAAACAAAAGCGGACATCGTTATAGCTGCGCTCGATTATGACGTAATAGCACCATTCAGGCATATAATGATGCGTGTACCCCGTCCTGCGAACATGTACGAGATAGTCAAAGAGCGTGTGATTTCTGCCTTTGCCGTGCCCGCGGAAGTCAAATTGCGAAGGCTTTTGAAAGGTCAGGTAGCGACGGACGCCAAGCCCTCCGTCGTTCTCAGTCGCCAGCGTAACTTAGATACGGGGAGTTGTGACGATAGCGCGTTGCGTTCGATCTTTGTGTAGCATTGTTAATTGCACATTATTTATTATGAACAGAAAGATTTTAGGTAGTTCTTGACTTATAGAATATAATTGCAATGAAAAATTCTCTTATTATAATTAATTTAGTAATAATTTTTGATAAAATGTTGTTTTGTCGAAATGGTTCCGATATTTTCTGTGGTGTGTAGTTATCTCTCAGGTAGATGGGATGTACAATCTACACATCCAATGCGGGTTTATGATGTGATTTAAACGAACTAACATGTTACTAACAATATATATAACATTATTTAAAAAAAATTAAATTAAATAAACGTATTTTGATGGAAAGAGAAAAGTTTATGACTAAACAAAAAGAATTTAGTCAATACAAGCATAGTTATTTATAAATGGATTTACTTCTATGTAAGGCACTTTGGCGTTTTTAGGAAAAGCGTCTAATTGACGTTTTTCCCCACTGTGCGGCGTTCTGACTGCACATATATTGTTATAACTTTTGGAGTTGCAAATAGTTGCTCGAAATTTTTGTTCAGGCATCTTAAGTAGGTTCTAACGAATACTTTTATATAAATTTTATCGATTCCGTGAATATCCATCCCCCCCATAAACCACATTAAAGTGGAAAAACGGGGGGTAAATAGGGATACGCGAAAAGGTATTTTTCAAAGCGTATAAATACTGACATACCTTTCATGTTACATGTACTTGTAGCTGGAAGAACACTCTTTAAAAATATATAAACAAATTTGAGTTAGCTCCACTCTGTAAAAAATATTGCAACGCAAAGTATAGCAAATTCGGACACAAATGGAATCGTTCCAAAGTGGACACCCCCCCCCCCCCCCTCTTGAAGGTGGCTCACAAGGCAACATATTCAGATGTTAATCTCCGATTTTGATGAAATTTATGTGAGATATAGTTTTTTGAAAAATATTTGACACGTATTTTTTTTATCGGCAACCATCCACTTTGAAGGGGTGAAAACAGCCCTCAAAGTTTGGGGTCAAAACCATATTTCTGAGATTTATCGGAAACCAGAGGTCGAAAATTTAAATTTTTTTTTAAATTGTGTGTTTTTTAATGGGAAATGTAGTCGCGTAAGAAAATTTTAACAAAAGTTTTTTGTTTAAACAATGTATTAAAAAATTGATTTTCTTTTACAGTTTCTCATATTTATTGTTAGTTCATTTTAATGTAAACTTGGGTGTGTGATCTTTGATCCAAAATAGGGGATACATGTTTCAGGATTTTCTGTTTTGGCATTTAACAATAATTATACATAATGGAAGATAGTCTTGCACCTGGCGTGCGTAGGAAGGGATTCTGGCTAGTTTTATCGAAATATAAGCATTTAGTCTAAACGTGTATAGTATTTTAAACAATACCACTGGGTTATGTGTCGTTTATTGTTTTAATGGTACGTAAAGAAGGTGGCGCAGGTAGCAGCGTGACGCGGTGCTAATTACCGCGGCGGAGTAAGGGTACAGATTTTTGTAGCCAATTCGCCTGTGAATTTCTGCAGTAGTTGGGCCTTCGGTTAAAATATACCTGCAGCCTTTTTAAACTGTGAATCCTCGGTGCTAGAGTTTTCCTCGTCGTTTACGGTAGATCTAAAAAGAGCTGGTGGCAAATGCCGCACCAAATGCTTTTACCTCGGTTATATACAGCATTTCAAAAGGACACGAATATTTTCAAACATTTCTATTGGTTGTTAGGGTGAGAGAGGGGGAAACTTAAAGCAGCTTAAGAATGTATAAATATGGGCACTTTGCTACGTGTGCTATTAATCTTTCTGCATTACGGTTTGTAAAGCAACGTGCATATTAAGAAGTTAAGGCTACTTCTTTTCGATTTGTAAAACTGTTTTACTTTTGCTGCTTGTTTATTTTTGTTGTTAGATTCGTTTTTACGAACATGAAGGTCAATCCGACGAACGTTATAAACATTTTGATAGAAACATATAGCAATTCCTTCCTACGCACGCCAGGTGCAAGACTATCTTCCATTATGTATAATTATTGTTAAATGCCAAAACAGAAAATCCTGAAACATGTATCCCCTATTTTGGATCAAAGATCACACACCCAAGTTTACATTAAAATGAACTAACAATAAATTCGAGAAACTGAAAAAAAAATCAATTTTTTAATATATCGTTTAAACAAAAAACTTTTGTTAAAATTTTCTTGCGCGACTACATTTCCCATTGAAAAACACACAATTTAAAAAAAAATAATAATTTTGTCGACCTCTGGTTTCCGAGATATCTCAAAAATATGGTTTTGACCCCCAACTTTGAGGGCTGTTTTCACCCCTTCAAAGTGGATGGTTGCCGATAAAAAAAAATACGTGTCCAATATTTTTCAAAGAACTATATCTCACATAAGTTTCACCAAAATCGGAAATTAACATCTGAATATGTTCCCTTGTCAGGCAATTACCAGGGCCCTGCGCCAATTAATTTTTTGTCAAAATTTGGTCTATACATATAAGAAACTATGCCTAAAATTTCATGAATTTCGAAGGAGGTCGAAAAAATGAATTTAGTTCGTGTTTTTACGGTTTTGGACCACTGTGCGGCGCGGCGCAGCACACGCTGGTGGAGTGTCCAGGGTGAATTCTTTTGTATACCGCAAAAAGACGAACTAACAGATGGCCGAGCGTCTTTTTTACAATATATTTGCACTTGCGGCACTTTCTTCTTATCTTATTTATATTTCTTTATACATATATGGACTGAAATATGCCTCATATGGGTACCCGGGTACCCTGGTTGTGCAATAGACGTATAACTAACTTTGAAATCCAATTACATAAAACATTCTGTATAAATTTTTGCCACAAAATAGGAATCGACATAAAATTGTCCAAGAAATAGGGGTCCGAAGTGGTGTTTAGATATTTTATCGAGATCATTAAGAATTACTAATCGAAAGTTAGTTCTTAAATTTAGTTCTTTTGTTTCAGCCAGATAAGTGAGTATGTCTCGCGATGGAAGGTCTGCAATCTGATTATGAGAAGGATTGGTGCTCGAGTTCGTCCGGGAGTTATCTGTGCAATTGTCATTTGTTTTGCTGGAACTGGGGCATTGCTTGGAAAGTGTCCCTCCTGTTTGCACATGAAGCAGATCTGCTTGTCTGTGGTAGTAAAAACTCGGTTTTGAGTTTCGTCAAAGTTAACTTGCAGAGTTAGAACTTGCAATTTTTCGGGCATCTGCTGGATCTACGTAGACTTGTCGTCTGAAGCTGAGTACATATATGTATACAGGGTGTCCGGCAACTCAGGGAAAATCGGGAAATAAGGCGTAGCCGAGGTGCATGTAAACACTTTTTTCCTTTGCCAAAATGTGGTTTGTACATTCATTTTTGAATTATTAACGAAAAACACTGGCCAATGAGAGCGCCCGGCGGGCGGCCGCTGGCGCGCGCTCAGGGACGAACCTCTCACAATCAACTGTCGTGATGGGGGGGCATCGAGGGTACCGATGGAAGCATGCGGCAAATGTTACATCGTCTTAATTAAGAATAATGTGGAATAATTTGTTATTCATGAATAACAAATAAACTAATAAGTCGTTTAAGAACAGTGTTCGATACGTTTATTCATTATCCGAAAGGAATAAACTGTTTTATTACTTACGAAAACAATCTTTTTTTATCAGCACGTTTTCAGGTGGATAAATTATGTTTCCAGAATTGTTTGAAATTGTTCCCGATTTTCCCTGAGTTGCCGGACACCCTGTATATGGTAAGATCACAGGGTTTTCGTCGGGTCACGGATGTATTTAATCTGTCATGATGAAACTAGTCGATATCAAAGGCCCTATTATTCGCATGATAACGAGAGAAATCCTTGAGCGTCTTCCCTTTTTACGCAAGATCGAACGACACGTGCGAGGGCCGCGTAAGAAAGTATTATTCATACGTAACATGGGTAAGATCTCTGTACTCAGAGATCTCATGTGTGTGTTGGCTCTCTATTCCCAGCATGGCAATACGTGTGGTTTACGTATACACCGGCCGAGATCGGCTGGAATGGTGGTGTTGGAGCCACTCCCACCACGTGGGGTCACTAACGCTGTCGCTCACTCTGGTATGGCACACGCGGGAATTAACCTGAAGTTATCAAACACGTCCTATCGCGATGAGGGACAAGCGAAGACTCAATAACTAATTTCTTATTGTATAATAGCGTGCTATACAAGGAGTGGTCACTCGTGTTAATTTCAGCTCGTCATGCGATTCCTTATGAGTTTCTTATACTGAAATCGCAATATAATTGTCAATCTGGCTATTACTATCAATTTCCTGCAAAGGCTATAGCCGGGTAAGGTAGTCAAATGTGCCCTTAAACCAAATTCAACTTGTGAGGTGTCATTCGATAGCTTATCAAGAAAAACCAATTCGTACCAAGTTTTAACCCTGCAGCTCAACTGGGAGGGAAGTTACAGGGAAAAAAGCAAAATACAGTTTTTCCGCAATATCTTCCATTTTAGCGCATAAAAAATTTTGAAAAAAATCTGAGACATTGCAATTATGGAGGCACATATTGTAGAATTTCTGCAGCTTTTCAAATTACAAACCCGAGCTGTAAGAAATGAAAAACGGAAAAAAATGCTGAAAAACGCCGATTTTGTATTGAAGGAATTGGAGACACACTTTTATATTTTTTTTGTAGGTACATATTAGTGGTACTACTATTCTCAATTTTTTTCAGATTTTTGAATTGACTGCGCCGCAGTTACAAAAATTAAAAACCGACCTTTTCTTCGTTTTTTGCGTGTCAGTAACTTATACGGCGAACTTTTGTCTAGTCTTTGCGTTTGAGAATTTGTCGTTGAATTTTGCATTATAGATGGTAGGGTTAGTGACTGTGTGTGCGTAGCCGACTCTTTTATCATCGGCTTTCCTGTGAAAGTGGTAAATTAGGGGCATATTTTCATGGTTTTGGATGTAACCTAGGTTGTCCAAGTAAATAAATGATTCTGGTGGGGTGTAACTGGTGGAGCACGTATTTTTATAGTATTGTGGGTTTGGATAGGTTGAACTATTTATGAGGCTGTTGCTTTTTATTTTTCGGGTGTTTGCCCAGTGGTTGCGAATGAGTTTGAGGATGAATAGGTCTATTCTGATTATGTCGGCGAATTCGTATAATTTCACTGTTCAACACGGGTCTGATTTTGTAACCTTCAATAGGCGTTTCTTGTAGTCTTTAACGCGCTGAATACGAATCCGAAATCCGTTTTTCTCCAGAACGTACCATTTTTGAAAAAATCGATTTTGAAAAAAAACGCATTTTTTCAACTTTGGGAGTGTTTTGTACTTTTACGGTAATAGTTATTCAGTTCCGCTTGGTGCCAAATGATTCTTTGGAGTTTCACGAATAAAATGATATAAATAGTTGTTTGATTATAAACATTTAAATATGTTTAAATGATGATCAAAGTGAAAAGGACACCGAAAACGCACCCATTTTGGCCGATATTCTTCAATTTATTTCAAAAACTGAGGGTCTAGGAGAAAATCTGACTATGCCACGCGATAGAACAGACATTTCTGCCAAGGAAAGCACAAACGGAAGTTGCAAAATCATTTTCGTTTTTACTATAGAAGCGAAATAGTTTAGCAAAACACGCGGCGGTGGCAGTGGTACTCAATGACGGCAGTCGCTCCGCTTGCCGCTCAGCCTACTGGAATCGCTACACGCGCACGGCTCTGTTACCTTCTTGCAATATTATACTTAGTTTATGCAATCATTTAAAAAATATTATTTAATTATTTATAAACTATTTTATAACAAGCGCAAAAATATTGAAGTTGATAAAGCGAAGCGACTGCCGTCATTGAGTACCACTGCCACCGCCGCGAGTTTTGCTAAACTATTTCGCTTCTATAGTAAAAACGAAAATGATTTTGCAACTTCCGTTTGTGCTTTCCTTGGCAGAAATGTCCGTTCTATCGCGTGGCATAGTCAGATTTTCTCCTAGACCCTCAGTTTTTGAAATAAATTGAAGAATATCGGCCAAAATGGGTGCGTTTTCGGTGTCCTTTTCACTTTGATCATCATTTAAACATATTTAAATGTTTATAATCAAACAACTATTTATATCATTTTATTCGTGAAACTCCAAAGAATCATTTGGCACCAAGCGGAACTGAATAACTATTATCGTAAAAGTACAAAACACTCCCAAAGTTGAAAAAATTCGTTTTTTTTCAAAATCGATTTTTTCAAAAATGGTACGTTCTGGAGAAAAACGGATTTCGGATTCGTATTCAGCGCGTTGAAGACTACAAGAAACGCCTATTGAAGGTTACAAAATCAAAAAAAAGTTAAAATTTGTCGAACAGTGTTTTTGATTCTTTATGAGTTTTGTATAATCAGATTCGGGGGATCTGTATTTATTTAGGCAGGCGCGGAGGCATTTTCTTTCGAAAATCCTCATCTTTTCCATGGAGCATGCGGCGATGTTGAACCATATGGGGCAGCCGTAGGTAGAATTGGTCTTATAAGGGATTTATAGCACGTAATTTTAGATTTTACGCTTAGAGATTTTGAGTAAAAGAGGCGTTTGTGGGCGGCGAATGCTTTTTGGGCTTTGTCGATTTGAATGTGTATGTGGTTGGTATAATTTAGTTTGAAATCTATGTGTACGCCGAGGTAGCGCACCACCTTCTTGTGGGAAATTTTTTCCTGTCGGTTACTATTGTTGTACAGGTGGAAGTTTTTCGCGTGCACGTGTACGTCGCTATTTGCGTTTGAGGTGGACGATATATATGGTCGAAATAAGATTGTCTCGCATTTGTTTGTGTTAATCTTTAGTTTCCAGGTATGTACTTAGGTGGTCTTGGATTTTGGCGAAGATTTCTTGTAATTGTGTTTTTATTATAGAGGGCATAGCATGCTTTATGTATATTAGTAGGTCGTCGGCGAAGGCTATTGCGAATTTATTGTGTTCTTTGTTTAGCCTGTACATGTGGAGTAAGTCACTGATATATATGTTAAACAGAATGGGGGAATTGACTGTTCCTTGTTGTAGTCCGTTTTTGATTGATAGGGTCCTAGAAGAAGTAGAGTGCTTGTCGACGGCAATGAATTTTTTTTCGTGGAGCATGCTCCAGATCATTTTAGTGAGGTGTCTTGGGAATTTTGTATTAATTAGTTTAAAGAACAGTCCGTCAAGCCAGACTGTGTCAAAGGCTTTTTCGAGATCAATGAAAATGGCGCCAACGCATTCGTTCGCGTTTCTAGCCCAGCAGACGTCTGAAGTTAATTTCGTTAAGGCGTCAACTGTGGAATGTTGATGTCTGAATCCGAATTGCGTTTCCGGGATGACGTTGTTGTCTTTCGTAAATTTCACTATTGCATCGTTGATTGCTGTTTCAAAAATTTTGCTTATATTCGCGAGAAGGCTGATGGGGCGGTAATCCGTTGGGGAGGTTCCGTCCTTTCCTTTCTTCTTAATTGCAATTAATTTTGCAGTTTTCCAAGCTGTCGGGAAGTACGTTAGGTTGAGGCAGTTATTAAACAGTATTGCGTAGTTGTATATGTATTGGGGTGGTATGTTTTTGAGAGCAATGTTGGGGACGTTATCAAAACTGGATGATTTTTTATTGTTTAATTTTTTAAAGGTGTACGTTAGTTTTGTGTATGAGGTGAAATAGTCTGGTGGCACGTGTGTTTCTACCGGGCTGTCCGCTGTGTTGGTGGAGTCGAATGTGCAAACTGTGTTGTTATTCGTTTTGTCCTGTTGGATTTCTAGTTCGAGAGCCCGAGTTTTTATATTGATTATGTTGGATAGCTGTTCTTTGCCCATATGAAGGTTTTGGGTGTGAACAGCTTCGAAATGGGTACCGAGGATATTTAGTTTATGAATTGTGTCTGTGATGATAAAATTATTTTGTGCATCGGTTTGCTGGGTGGCGGGGTTTATCTTTGCTTCTTGGAGAAGCTGTGTGTTGCCCGGGGGGATCTTTAGGGTCTCTATGTTGTTTGCCGTTTTGAGTCTGAAGATGCTGTTTAGTGAGGGAAAGAATTTTGAGGAGTCCTGTGGGGATATTTTGCCGATTTTATTGTCCCAGAATTTACTGGTGGAGTCGTGGAAGTCTTTCTTGACGTCGTGCCTCACTGATTTGAGTGTCTCTTTGAGAGCTATTATCAGTGTGTCGTTAGCAGTGGAGTAATTTGTGATTGTAGTTAGTCTATTTATTTGGGCGATTAGGTGGCTTTTTTGTTTTCGAAGTCGTTTGATGAGTGGTGTAATGAATTTATCTGTTGAGTTTTGGTTTTTATTTATGTGAGGGACTGCGTGGGCTATTGCTTTGTTTATGGTTGTGTCTATTGCATTGATGTACTTGTCTATTTCATCTGTCGTTAGGTTTCTGTCGTTTGGTATAGTTATAGTGTCGGCGTTTGAGATAAATTTTTTGAATTTTGTCCAGTCGGTTTTGGCGAAGTCTCAGGTGTCGTTAGTTCGTCTATTTCTAGTGAGTTCATGCATGGGATGGATATTTGAATTTTGACCGCTCTGTGGTCGCTGTCGCGTTCGTAAGAGTCTAGTGTTTGGTGCCTGTGTAGGTTATGGAGTTTGATGCGATTGTCTGTAAGGCATAGATCAATGAAGGCTCCACTGGCGGGGAATGATGGGAGTTCTGTTCTGTAGATGGCGATTCTAAAGGCTATCTGGTTTTCTTGTGCCCACTTATTTAAAGCGGTGCCTCGGCTGTTTATTGTCGTGTTACCCCAGGACTGGTGTTTCGCGTTTAGGTCGCCTGCTAAGATGTAGAAGTTATTAGGTTTATGGAGTTCTAATTCTTGGAATAATGCTTTTAGTTCTAGAATGAATTATTTTTTATTTTTCGCGGCTGCGTATGCTGCAATGACGAAGAGTTTGTTGCTGTTTTGTAACTGGAGTTCTATTATTGATGCTTCGAGGTCTTCCGTACTATAGGAGCGGTTGAGGTGGATCTGTTTGTATTTTAGCGTGTTTTTAATTAAGATGCATGTGCCTCCCGCTTGTTTCGCATTAGTTCTGTCTTTTCTGATGAAGTTATAGTCTTTGAAGCTTATTTTGTGGTTGTGGTTTAGTTTCGTCTCGGATAGGAGTACCATGTCAGGGTTATATTTGTTAAGGCAGTCCAGGAGAGAGGCTCGTCTTTCGTTTGTGATTATAGAGTTTACGTTCATTTGTATTATGTTAAGGTGGCTGATTGCGAGTTTTTTGAGTGGGTTGTTTTGCGGTGGGGCGAATGTATGCATTAGAATTCGATTCCTAGGGTTTCTGTAATGAGGTTAATTCTGTTGGCGTTTATTTCTACACTTTCGGCTATGCGCGTCATCTGTTTGTTAATTGATATCATCATCAGTTTAATGTCTTCAAATGTGTTCGTGGGGTACGAGACTGGTTGCGGTCGTTGTGTGTGTTGTTCTTGTGCCGTGGGGGCTGTTAAGTTTTTCGCGAGTGTTGGATAATTTTTATTTGTTACCATTGCACTGTAGGAAATGTCTGGGTTAACCGTTTTTTCTATTAGTTTTAGTTTCCGTTCCTTCTCTGCTTTGAGAAATTGCACTCTTTCGTCAATTTTAGGTTTTAGTTCTTTTAGTTTGGGGCATCCTCTGTAGGAGGCTGGGTGCCCGAAGCTTTTGCAATTTACGCAGTATGGCTGCTCGGTGCTGCCTTCGGTACGTTTGCATTCTCCCGGGTTGTGGGGGAGATTGCACTTAACGCACCTGTAGGCTAGATTACAGTTAAACGCGACGTGGTCAATTCTTTGGCATCTTTTGCATTGGATACGGTCTTTTTTGGTAATTTTCTCCCAGCGGATTAGGGAGTGCAAGACTATTTTGATTTCCTTTAGATTTTCTATTTTGCTATCTGGCGATAGTTGAACAATGAAGATCGGGAGGTTTCGCCCTTCAAGCTGGGATTTTCGCGTTTGAAATTTCTTAACCGATGTAAACTGGAGGTTAACAATGTTTCTTTTTTGGAGTTCATCCAGGACGGATTCCGGTTCGAAGTTACCTTCTAGATTTTTTAATAGTATTGAGTGGTTTTTTTCCGATTTCGGAGTGTAGGAGAAGAAGTTTATATTATTTTTCTTTAGGGTTTCGCGGGCCGATTTAAAGCTCTCTATATTTTCCATTTGGAGGAGGTGTTTATTGGTTCCTATCTTTTTTGTAAAGAAGTTAGTTGTATTTTTCGAAATTGCGTTTATTGTTTCGCTGCAGGGGGAGTCTATTATTGTTATGGGGGGTGGTCTCGCTATTTTCGCGGTTCCTACGGGGATGGTGTCATTATTCTGTATTTTAGATTTTTTGTTTGGTGGCGGGGTGGGTGAGGCGCTTGTTACTACCTGACGCTGTGGGTATGAGGGTCTGGTTGGTGGGTGGATGTGGCTGCTTGCTGGCTCTGGGCTTCCTTTTGTTTTCGGGGCTGTCCTTTCGGCTGCTACTACCTGGGTCCATGGCGTTGCGTCCATCGGGGTTGATGAGTCCTCCTGTGGGCACGTGGCGGCTACCTGCGATCTTCCTTCCTTCGGGGTTGACTCAGGGTGAGTCGGTGGTTGGGGATTTCCCATAATTCTGGCGTTGCCGGCTCTTTCTTCCTCGAGTTGCGTCGATAATTTTTCCACTCTTTTGTTTAAGTTTTCTATTATTGCCATGAAATGTTTGATATCTAGGTTTGCTTTTTCAGAGTTGCCCGATTGTTTTTTGGTCGTTGGTGAACCTTTCTTTGTCGGTGGCATTTTTGTTTCGGTGTTTGTGTTAGTTTTTCGTTTAGTGTTTGGCTTTGGGTTGAGCCTTTTTTGGTTTATTGTTTGCTTCAGGATTTGGTTTATTTCCTTGAATCGCTCTGCGGCGTTTTCTTCTGATGTGATGGTGTCGGATAACTGTATTAAGTCATTTGTATTTTTGGTATTAATTTTTTTGGATATGTCACTCCATATGGTATTTGTGTGAGACACCTCTGTTGGTTGGAGGGTGATACCCCCTTGTGCACTATTATTTATCACGGAATCAATTTTCACTGGTTGTTATCACTGTATATACGATGTTTGAATAACGACGAGCGAGGAGGACTGCACTGTGCACTACTTGTAATGCTCAAGGTAATTTGCAAGCGCGGAGCTCAAAAGGGTACGTCCGCTACCTGGGAAGGGCAAGGAACGACTGCCGCGGGACCATCGACGCCGTTGAAAATATTGTGAATACTTTAGGACAGGGCTCGGAATTAAGTGCACTTTCGGGCCGATTTTCAGGGGCAGCCTCCCTTCTCCAGCCGCACGTTTTGGCCCCCGCGATCGCCCTGCAGCTCGGGGATCCTCAGGCGCGTAACCGCGCGGGTCACATTAGGGCGACACTCATATCAATAGGATTCCACATGGTCCCATATTCCATATCCTGCGGTTCATATGCTACGCGCCTGAAGATGTTCGAGCCGATTGGTGATCGCGGGGCCAAGACGCGTGGTGGGAGAAAGGGGGCGTTGCCTCTGAAAATCGGCCCGAAAGTTCACTTAATTCCGAGCCCTGCTTTAGGATATAAGGCGACTTGCTTTTTTCCCTGTAACTACCCTCCCAGTTGAGCTGTAGGGTTAAAACTTGGTACGAATTGGTTTTTCTTGATAAGCTATCGAATGACACGTCACAAGTTGAATTTGGTTTAAGGGCACATTTGACTACCTTACCCGGCTATAGCCTTTGTTCAAATTGAACACTGAATAATTACTCTGATACGTCATTATTAACATAACCACGTGGACAAGAAATGGGTACAACAAATATGGTTGGTTTTCCATTTCTTGTGCTGGAGATTAATAGTTACCGGAAGAATACCCAAATTAAACCCAATTAAACATTTTATGCAGCCTATAATATTTAGTGGGACATGTGTAGCAACTTCTTGAACTAAACTTGATGTTACAGTCGTGTTATAAATTTGTAATATAATTTCTTGCGAAACGAAAACTTCCCGAATATTTTGGACAACTGTTTACTTATTTCGATTAAAAATTCACTCTCGACCTATAATACATACCGTCGTTTATTTTGACTTTTATTAATTTGTTAAGCCCAATACTTCAGATCTATACTAAAATTGTTTTTCGTTTTTTATAAAGTGATTTAGTTGCGTTCGCCAGTTAAATTATTGCCTGCGCGGCCATTTTCTGTATAGTGATTATTGTCAGGAGACACTTGATTTTAATTGACCTAAAACGATTTAAATTCGTAAATAAATGTGGTTCATCCGATAAATGTCTCAGTAATACTACCGTCAGAACAAGAAGTCCGGATGATTTTACTGGAAGGAAATATTAGTGGAGCTATTGAACTGAAGTTTATATCATTCTATGGAGAAGTAGGAAAGGATCTAAAATAATGACGACAGTTATTTAAAAAAATGAATTGCTCTGCAACGTACTTGTAACACCTCATTATTATTAACATAATTAGAAACTGACATAATAGTTCTTGAAAATACCATTTGCGTCATTGTTATTGCATGTGTCATAGTAACTACGATTATACCAACGACATGGTACCAAAATTTCGCAGTTATCATTTACTAACGCTATTGCATCAGTATACATATATTATATTGTGCTTCGTGGCTACTTTTCTCGTTTCCTTGGCTAAATTGTTTCTCACACCCGTAATGGAGTTTCCCAAGCTTTTCGCTCGCCTTTACTATTCGATCGGTTTGTAGGATAATAAAGGAGAATAAAGTTATTAATGCCATGAAAAATAAAAATTGTCCAAAACATATCGTGTTTGGTGTCATTTTAATCAGGAGCGTGTAACGAACAGGTTAGTAAAATTTCATTTAAAACAGACCAAAAATGAACAAGTTTTATTCTTAAATTTTGATCGCGTTAGCATTGTTTCACGTACATGAGTATTTAAACATGGCTCTTTCCTGGAACGCTGACTCGAATCTGGGCTGCCACAAGATCAAAGGGGACCCGAATTCACTCAGGGGGGAACCACCCCAAGTAGTGGGGATAGAAATGAACACTAATGGTAGACACCATTTTGAACACTAGTCGAGACATTAATGTACATTGAATTTTGTCTATATGTGCACGTTCGTGACATTGTGTGGGATCGCCGCTTATCCGGCAGCTGGCGATGAACCTATATTCTGTTATATTATTTTAACCGTGTATCAGTCAGTTCTAGAGAGCATTTCACAGTAAAAGGACATTCCTTCTGAGCTGTTATAAATACATTGATTAAGAGGATAGTCACGGCACGTGACCTCTCCGATTTGGAAGGTCGGTATTACAGCAGCTTTTTCCTGCACAGAAATGGTAATACCGACAGGCGAGAGGGAGCTGCTTGTTATTTCGATATTCTATTCTGAATGTGGAAAGAAATTGTTAGCTGTTGTGTTGCACTTGACAGAACTTAAACGGAAAGTCTGCTGGTAGTGCAAGCGTAGAAAATTCATTGTACATTTGAATTACTTGAAATGTGGTTATGCTACAATATGTTTCGTTGCAGTAAAGAATTATAAGCGAAAAGGAAAAGTAGATGAGCTGCTATACATGTACCGAAATCGGACCCACTCAATTGTTCGAAACATTTTCTGCAAACAGTTTTTCCAACTGTTCACAATTGACTAGTCAATCTCGTACACATGTTTGAATGGTCATGGGAAAGTTTAGAACAATACATTGTATTATGATGACAAAAATGCAAGAAAAGATTAGATGGAGAAATGGACTATCCCCTCCACGTGGGGAATCCCCCTTGGCGATAACGACGCTCGACGACGCGGTGTAGTATGATCCGAACCGAAGTACCGGCGTGACTAATACTAATTCAACGATGAAAATTTCTTATTTATTAATTTTTCTACATGTAACTTTTACCAATGTATCTGGGAGATCTTTCTGATTCAAATGAGACCAAACACGATATAGTTTGAAGTATATTAACTTCTTGATACAGACTTTGTGGTACGTATTCAATTAGTACCAACAAGTAAATATAATTCAAACTACAGTAATTCTTCGGTTGGCGCTCGCTACTCGGGACCGGCTGGAGCGCTAATCGACTTTAGGTGAACTTTGGGTTTTTAGAAATTTCGGCCGAGCCGTCTACTGTGCAGGCACCGACACCGACGGCCACAGAAAGGAACAGCGAGCGAAAGAAAGGAATGAAAGTCGGGCGTCAGTAAAGGATTTAAATGCCTTTGCATCGGTGAGACAACACTAATGCAACAATAAAACTTCTTTATTGTTAATTATTTCGTTCTGCAAATTTTATTAAAATATTGCTGAGGCTGTTGTGATTAAAATAACACCAAACGCGATATAATTTGGATCATATTTGCGTTGATAAATTACAAAAACGGATCCCTCCGAGCCGAGCATGAAACGCTTCCGTACGATCCCCCCGGCCGAGGAGAAACGCTTTGCGATCGCTCAGAGTCGACGAGACACGCTTTTGACCAACTGGTTCTTTAATTGCCTGATTCTTTAAAAACATAAAGGCATACTACAATAATCATGAGTATCTTACAATACAATGGGCATACAATACAATACAGTTTAGCACTCTGTGAAAACGTTGACCTGAAATAAACCTCCGCGGTCAACCTGGGTTGTTTATGACCGAAGCGAAAGTTCAGTCTTGGGTTGACTTTTCCCGAATTGTTATTTTCGTGCACTAATCCTTTGAACAATTAACTGACGGAACAGATATACATTTAAGTAGACTTCAATACGTAATTAATATTTTTTGAAAGCCAAGAACAGTAAAAAGCTTTCTAGGTTGTCCATGGAAGGTGCGACAAATAACATAAAGCCTTGCCCTTAAGTCACGTTTAATAACGCGTGGCATTATGACGCATAATAAAATTAGGCGGGAATTTCCACTTTCCTGCCATACGTACACTTCTTCTAGAGGATTAGTTTTCCTTATTTCAAGCAATCATTCATTACTTCTGTAACACTGACTGAGTGTAAAAAAATCAATGGGTAAGAGTTTTATAATGTAAACATATAAGTCAATATGATCAAAATTATATCGTGTGTTGAGCCATGAATAGATCCCTTTTTCTTGCGCATTTTAGATAGCCTTATTTTTGTATTTGTTTGGATCTATGCATTTGTAACGGCGCTGAGTGCTCGGCCGCCGTCGCAGTTCGAGTTTAGGATGCCTTGTTTAGATTACTTAAGAGGTGCGATACGCGAGCGTTCAGAGACGCAGTTCCGGGAATCACAGGGTTTTCTCGACGGGATCCTTTTCCCACCATGGATTTTCTCTTAATCAGTGGGCTTGGCTATTTTCACCCACTCTTTTTAAGGCGACCAATCACTGGCGTCTACGAGTCTTCTTCTAGGACGAATGTGCGATTGAAGAGAGATCGAAACGAGCGCTCGAAAGAAGAACAGCAACCTTGTAATTTCCAACATATTTTGTCACTGTACCAATTGCTAGTACTTTAACCCTTTGCGGACGAGTGTCGGCATATAGCCGCCCAATTCTCGCGCTGCGGCTGGCGTATGTTTATCGTTCTAAACGATAAAATACGCATGGGTATTGGGTATTGGTATATGTATCCAAGTTTTCCCTTTGCGGACGAGTGTCGGCCTATAGTTTTTGTATGGATAAGGTCTTATATTCTGTATAGTGTAAACTTACGATGCGAAACCATGTAGGTTCAGAACGAATTTAGTCTGCCGAGTCAGTCTTTCAGTGTCACTACCAGGGAAATCAGCAAAGTTTTCATACATTTTATACATTTTCAAATATTTTACACCTTATAACATCCTACACACGATGGCTAAAAGATGCAGAGATGATACGTTCAATAGTGACAGTAAATACAAAGTACTTCTGGATCATGAACACCTGGCTCACAACTAAATTCAACTCACACAGAACCATTAGATTTCTTCAACTCGTTCTTTGCCGATGAGTTGATCAGAAATCATATGATACAAGGAAAACATCTAGAAAAGCGCTCCACATGGCATACATGGACTAATGTCACACCAAAAGAAATGCGAGCATTTCTCGGCATAATATTGCTTATGGGGACAGTGCCACTTCCGAGCTTGAAAGATTATTGGACCACTGACAAGAAATGTAGGATCCCATACTTTGCCGAAATATTCAGGAGAGACCGATTCTTACAAGTATTTTGGATGCTGCACACAAATGAATAAAGCTTTAGATTTTATAACGCAAACGTGCGACGTGAACATTTTCTCAGTTGCGTGCTCGAATACCTCTCGTCCACAGCGACGCTCGGTCGCCGGCCGGCTCCGTCCGCAAAGGGTTAAAATACAGTCTTAATCATATACAGTATTAATCGTTTTCCATCAGTGTAATTTGCTTTGACCAACCACACGTTAACCCGGCAATAAGAGATCGGATACGGCTCGGCAGCTTCATCGGAGCATATTCGTACTCAACATCGTGTTTAGTCTCATTTTAATCACAGCAGTTTTACGAATATTTTAATATAATTTTCATAGCGCAATACGTAACAATAAAAAAAATTCACAGTTGCATTAGTGTGGTCTCACAGATACGAAGACATTTAATCTTTCAAGGGTTACCGCAAGTATCAACCGCCGGGACGTGTCGGCTAGAACCCGGGGGGATTCCCCCCAGTGGTGGGGATGACTCGTGAGCGTTTACGCTAGAGATCGTGGCGAGCGTTAATCGAAGAATTACTGTATATCGTATTTGGGTTTATTTTAATCAGAAATATCTGCGAAGTACGTTAGTAAAAGTTTAATTAAGAGAAATTCAGAAAGTAAAAAATTGAACACGTGCGGGACTCGAACCTACAGAAAAGTTTGCGCCGGCTCGAGACAAAATCTCCGCTCGAGGGCTCGAGCCGATTCATTTAGTTAGCTGATGATCACATTTGTAACAGATGTGGCAACGGCGCGACAGAAGTCTTGATAAGTTGCGGCAATTATGCCTTACTGCGTCTGTATTCACGTATCACGTATTTACGTATGAATCGGTGTTCGATACTACATACATACAAGCGGAAAGGATTACAAAAAAAATCAAGGACTCATCTGTTGACTGATTTAGAGACATTTCCTTATAATATGTTTTATACAAAATAGTCAAAAGAATGAAAACGAATAATAATAAGAGCAATAATTTCAAATAATTGCTGTAATTACCACATTCTGAAAATATGATATTAGATGATATTAGTCATCAATACTTCCAGCATTAGTAAAAAAGTTCTAATCACTTGTGGGAATACTTGGGGACCAATATTCCAAAATGCCTCAATTACTTCTCAAAATAGACTTTATTCTTGTTCGACTCCGTTCCTTTCGCATTCATAACCATTCGTGTTCTAATCACATTTTGTGCATCCTCACGCTCGCTCGCCGTCTCTCGCATTCCCTATCTCCCTCGCATTCATTCTTCCATGCTCTCTGTCTCCATCCTTGCCAATCATACCATCGTTTCCAAACATTCCATCTATCATGTTTCCTGATTCGCGTTTATCAAACACACACCTAATTACACGCATCGCCTTCGCGGCTGGCGCGTAGTTTAATCACACACACTCCTTTTTTATTTTAGATAATATAGCCATATAATTGTAACATAAATTTGAAACCGATTTCGAGTCATGTATGTGTTACAGTAAAAGCGTTTAGTAAATTTATACAGTTCCCAGTCAATGTAGCCCAAAATGCATGACCTACCCTATAATCGTACGAAAATGCATACATTGACAGCATCACCCTTTTACTATAGCACATGTCACACGCCAACGCTTCGGTTTTGCTATGATTTCGCGTTGCCAGTTTTCCTGAGTAGGTGCCACCTCATCACAACTAGCTAAACTAAATTTGAGACGTCACGTGCTCTATTTTAACGGCAATATTACAGCGGGCGGCGAAACTCGTCTGTGGGAGTGCAGTCAGAAAGGTTAGCTTTTCTTCCTTATATGAGAATATTTTGAGCTGAGTGAGGGCTCATTCGATAGAGGAAGGTTCAATGAGGAGCGCTCCAGAGCCCGGTTGTGTCACAAAACTCGTTTAGTGACCTAAACATGCTTGTATTTTGCAGGTGTATTTTTTCGATTTCTGTTACACTTTGAACACGCATATTACACTGTTCGACAAATTTTAACTTTTTTTTGATTTTGTAACCTTCAATAGGCGTTTCTTGTAGTTTCTAACGCGCTGAATACGAATCTGAAATCCGTTTTTCTCCAGAACGTACCATTTTTGAAAAAATCGACTTTGAAAAAAATCGCAATTTTTCAACTTTGGGTGTGTTTTGTGCTTTTACGGTAATAGTTATTCAGTCCCGCTTGGTGCCAAATGATTCTTTGGAGTTTGTTGAATAAAATGATGTAAATAGTTGTTTGATTATAAACATTTAAATATTGAAGGTTACAAAATCAGACCCGTGTTGAACAGTGTTATTAGATATCAACACAATTTCGTTGAAACTCCTCTGCAGCGCTCCTCGTTCAACCTTCCTCTTTCGAATGAGCCCTCACCCAGCTCAAAATATTCTCATATAAAGAAGAAAAGGTAACCTTTCGGCACCCATGTTTCGGGCCATATTATGTCGATATACAGCTCGCTGCATTACCCGTGTCTACCCCCTTAAGAAAAATGTAATAGCTATTTTATTTAACACAGCATATCTAATAAATTCTTATTAAATCTTGTAGCTGGTGGCGCTTTGAAATTTTCGAGGCTTATACAAACGGCCACATTTCTTACAACGTTAACGAGGAAAATATTTACGATGTAATTGTACAACCTTCCGAAGTAAGTAACGCTGAACGACCACTACGACTAATATGCGTTACCCGTATCCCTTAGTAACGATTTGTTGCTAGACAAATAATGTCGAATCATACACGGATGTAAAGTTCATCGAACTAATTTTTTGCTGGAGCCTCTCGAAATTAAAGGTTCCTTAATAAACGGTTCTAATATTTGCATGGTCATTATTAGGTATAGAGATTGGGTCGGCGATTCAGGAACAACCTGCAGTCATATTTAAATCAAGATAAATGACGGATTCCTATTCCTTTTACCGTTTTGTACAACGTCAACATTATCGAATAGTGTTATAGCACATTGTTATTCGAATAACATATGCGTCATTGAATATCCGCGAAGTGTCGAATGATCAAGCGTATCGTAGCATTCAATCATAGAAATACGCGATAAATCATAAGATAATCGATATTACAACTACAAATTAAATGATGCAAATGCATTTCTCGATTAACAGTTGATTAGATTATTAGGATTATGAATGATTCACATTCCTTGACCCCTAAGCAACATCTTGCTGTTGTTAGTCATTCTTCCTAACGATTATACTGTCTGCGTGCATTCTTGGAATACTGAGTACGTCAGAAATTTACATTAGTAAAATGTATTGTAATACCTCAAACATTCCCCAGTATGTAAGATAATCGAATGAGAGGGTAGTAGTCTCTCTATCTCGATTAGGTATTACTTATTACAATGATTTTGTAGGCGTGTATGTATATGTTAAAAGGTGTTCTGTTTATTAAAACTGTGCTCTCTCGACCGTTTTTTTTTTTTATAACATACGTTTACTGTGCCATAACAGAAATAAATAAGATATATACAAAAGAGAATGCTACAATAAACCAAAACGTACAAAAGGATAACAAATAACTAGAGTATTAATATTGAGATCGATGGCTCTGGCTCTGGCGCTGGCCGTTCTTGAGCTAGTGATAAGATCGCGAGATCTTATCACTAAATTTAAACTACTGCCCTTATCGCTACATATGATGTAAAGTTAAAGGTTAGCTTGTACAAGTGAATGGGTTAGTTTATGTATAGAAAGGCACGAAAAAACTATACAATAGAGATACATATATGGAAACTTCACAGTATGCGAAATAAGCGGAGAGTTTATCCCCACCACTGAGGGGTATACCCCTGGAGGCGTCAAGAAGCTCGCTTGCCGATCAGTGTAACGCGATCCGGGTTCGGGTATATCGGTGAGGTAATACTAATTTAACGATGAAACTTTTACATAACATAGCTGAAATTTTTCTGAATAAAATGATACCAAACACGATATAATTTGGACTATATTTAGTGGCTTAATTAACGGTAATAAGTTTCGACCGCAGAAAAGGATAGGTAGTGAAAAGAAAAGAGAAGCTGCGATCGTGGCAATCGGCAAAGATCAAGGGCCTAGTACACTGTTTAACATACCAATGCAATACTAATATTTTTATTTTCAGTTCTTTTTTTATACAACTTTTACCGATAAATTTGTGACATTTTTCTGATTAAAATGAGACCAAGCACTACATAATTTGGAAAATATTGACTAATAATAACTTATCTTTCATTATTATTCAAATTGTTGCCCACATTTAGAATAATACTATGACTAGAATATTACAAATTACAGTAGTATGAAGTATAAAAAGCTTGTAATTTAAATTATATAAATTCTTTAATATTTGTGTTTACAACAATTACCCCTTGCACTCGAGAGGTGACTCTCACTTACCACTTGGTTTGCTGCGGTATCTCGATGCGTTGCAGTAAATGTTTATGTTTAGTTTCTTCGACGCGGGTTCCTACGCTCTTTCTGTATAATCTTATGAAGTGTAAATTGACACCCCTTCAAATGGAGATAAGACTTTCTTATTTGAAATTGGTCCGCAACCACGAACCGGACTGCATTTTCGGCATTAGGTCGAACCTGACAGCCGTGGCAGAGAGAATCCTAATGTTAAAGTTTTGATCCCTAAAAACATGGAAGGTAATAATGAAATAAGTTCAAGTGAAGATAAGTTCGATTTCACGGTGCTTTACAACGTGGAGTAGAAGTGACTGTCAAAAAACCTAACGTAGTAATCGATTATATCAAACATATGGGCGGTGTCGATCGTGCGGATCAGTATGCCTCAACGTACTGTTTCTTAAGAAAATCGCTAAAGTGCTGGCGTAAACTGTTTTTTTTTGGGTTTAGAAATTTGTGCAATAAATTCATATATTTTATATAAAGCCACTAAACAGCAGAGAAACGAACAGCCGCTTAATCACTTGCGATATTTGAAAACATTAGTCCACTAATTGACTGGAGATTTTGGCCAGCCACGCGATCGAGCCTCGACTTCAACCTCCGATTCCGAAGATCTCCGCTTGAATGGAAAGCTACACAATATTCTAACATGAGTTAGGAGGGACTGCAAAGTCTGTTCTCAGAGAAATAAACCCGGAAAAAGACATCAAACGACATACAGTAATTCTAGGCTTGGCACTCGCTGCTCGGGTCCGGCCGCGAGCACTGAGCGAACATAGGTGAACTTAGGGTTCTTAGAAATTTCGGCCTTATCTTAAGAGCACGGCTACTGTGTAGGAACCGGCTTCGGCGGCCACAGAAAGGGACAGCGAGCGTAAAAGATTAAATGCCTTCGTATCGGTGAGACAACACTAATGCAACGGCGAAACTTTTTTATTGTTACAAACAGTAATTCTTCGGATAGCGCGTGCTACTCGGGACCGGCTGCGCGCACTAATCGAATTTAGGTGAACTTTGGGTTCTTGGAAATTTCGGCCGAGCCGTCTACTGTGCAGGCGCCGACATCGACGGACACAGAAAGGGACAGCGCGCGAAAGAAAGAGAGGAAAGAGAAGTCGGGCGTCAGATAAGGATTTAAATGCCTTCGCATCGGTGAGACAACACTAATGCAACTATAAAACTTCTTTATTGTTAATCATTTCGTTCTGCAAATTTTATGAAAATAGAGCTGAGGCTGCTGTGATTAAAATAACACCAAACACGATATATTTTGGATCATATTTGCGTTGATAAATTACAAAAACGGATCCCTCCGAGCCGAGCATGAAATGCTCCCGTACGATCCCCCCGGCCGAGGAGAAACATGTTGCGATCGCTCAGAGTCACGCGGAGACACGCTTTTCGCGCAGTGAGAGTCGACGAGACACGCTTTTCGGTCGCTCAGAGTCGGCGAAACACGCTTTCGTTCTTGTTACCCAAGCATTAGCATAAATAGTAGATAGCAAATTAGCATAAAAATTGATTAATTAATAGTGAAAATTCTAAGTGTATAATTAATAGTGAATCAATGGGTAACTGTTTTATTATGTAAACATATAAGTCAATATGATCCAAATTATATCGTGTTTAGTCTCATTTTAATCACAGCAGCTTCACGAAATATTTAATATAATTTTCATAGCGCAATACGTAACAATACAAAAAATTCACGGTTTGATCGCGGTTGCATTAGTGTTGTCTCACAGATACGAAGCAGTTAATCTTTCAATGGTTACCCTAAGTATCAACAGCCGGGACGTGTCGGCTAGAACACGGGGGGATTCCCCCCAGTGGTGGGGATGAATCGCAAGCGCCGTCGCTAGAAATCGTGGCGAGCGCCAAGCGAAGAATTACTGTATTATTGTAATACAGTATTCCCTCTATAGTTGCACAAAAGAGGTACACGATAGTTGCACACGATCAGACCCGAGGCTTGTGCAACTATCGAGGGAATACTGTACTTGCCCCGACGAGCCGGGCATGTATCTTGGGAATTGTTACATGAAATATCACACACAGAAAAATGAACCGAAACTGATACGTTTTGACTAGCCGACATGTCCCGGCGGCAGATAACTTAAAAAAACAAACATATGTCTTCGTATCCGTGAGACAACACTAATGCAACCGTGAAACTTTTTTATTGTTACTTATTTCGTTATGAAAATTGTATTAAAATATTATTGGGGTAGCTGTGATTAAAATGAGGCCAAAAACGATATAATTTGGATCATATTTATTTACGTTGTAATTATATATGTATGTAATAGGTAGCGAGCCTCACAAGTGTAAGAAAATGCGAGGGTTCGGAGCGCCTAGCATGCCCATCTGGGAAACGTCACCAAGAGGCTGGCATGCTAGCGGGAACGATACACGTTTGGGGGTGCCATAAAGCAGGCCCTTACTACGTCGTGGGTCCATCGAGCCCGCCCTTTGGGCGCCCATGATGCAACGTCGGGGCATTCTATGGGAATCCAGCATCGAGAACGTACGGATAGCGATCCGTAGAACATTGTATTATTAGCTTGTATTTAGAATAAATACAAGTATCTTCATTATAGACTAATTATATCCATAAATTAGTCTTACACAAGGAAAGGTCAGATTCCGATTATAATAAAACTTTGCAGGCTCGGTGCCCATTTATTAGTATGCAGATTATTCTTACCTATTTTATATGCATTCTAAGAGCTATGGCGAAGAATTATCAAATGCGAACATCACGCCTGCTAATTTACGTTTGGTTGTATTAAAATAGTTCTGCACCGTAAAAGCACCAATTTAATTTTTCCCTTCTAAACTTTCATTTGTCAACAAGGTTGTTAATAAAACATTATCCTAAAAATAATAATAATTAGCTAAATCCATGCCCCTTTCCTACGGCGTGCATCATTGGGATGCGAACTACACATTCGTTGGAATAGAATACGCAGCCACTGGCCCCACCCCACTTCAGATATCCGATTCGGCGTCTGCGGACGACGTCGTAAGGCCAAAATTTGGTTCCACTGTAACCGTAGCCTTAATCTGTGATTCGAGAGGTGCGCTAAGCCCAATCTCACTGGATATAACTGATTCTATACAAGCGTGACACGACGCACAGTGGTCCGAAACCGTAAAAACACGAACTAAATTCATTGCACCGTTATTTGCACATTATTCATTATGAATAGAAAGATTTTAGGTAGTTCTTGAGTTATACAATATAATTGCAATTAAAAATTCTCTTGTCACAATTATTTTAATAATAATATTTGACAAAATGTTGTTTAGTCGAAACGGTTCTCTACACATCCAATGCGTGTTTATGATGTGATTTAAACGAACTTACATGTTACTAACAATATATATACAATTATTTAAAAAAAATAAATTAAATAACAAAATTTTGATAGAAAGGGAAAAGTTCATGACTAAACAAAAAGAATTTAGTCAATACAAGCATAGTTATTCATAAATAGATTTACTTCTTTCAAGGAACTTTGGAGTTTTTAGGAAAAACGCCTAATCGACGTTTTTCCCTACTGTGCGGCGTTCTGGCTGCACATATATTGTTATAATTTTGGAAGTTGCAAATATTTGCAAGTTTATGTCCATGCATCTTAAGTAGATTCTAACAAATACTTTTGTATAAATTTTCTCGATTCCGCGAATATGCATCACCCCATAAACCACATTAAAGTGGAAAAACGGGAGGGGAATAGGGATTCGCGAAAAGGTATTTTTCAAAGCGTATAAATACTTAGATATCTTTCATGTTACACGTACTTGTAGCTGGAAGAACACTCTTTAAAAATATATAAACAGATTTGAGATAGCTCAACTCTGTAAAAAAATATAGCATCGCAAAGTATACCAAATTCAGACACAAATGGGATCGTTCCAAATGGGACATATTCCCCCCCCCCCCCCCCCCCCCCCTTGAAGGTGGCTCAGGCAATTACCAGAACCCTGCGGCAATCCATTTTTTGCCAAAATTTAGTCTATACATATAAGAAACTGTGCCTAAAATTTCATGTATTTCGAAGGAGGTCGAAAAATTGAATTTAGCTCGTGTTTTTTACAGTTTCGGACCACTGTGCGACGTGACTATGTAACTGTGAACTCGACGCTATTCAACTATCGAATGTCCAAGGATTGACTGTTTATTAGGGGTGTTTTGAAAGTGAATGAATGAGACTAAACATGACCGACGATGGCTGGCGACCGCATTGGGTCTTCCAACTATCTGGTGTCGAGGGATTGTTTATTAATGTCAAGTAAAGAACACATGTGGCAATCGGCTTGTAGCCGTATTACCAAGGAATAGGGACTCTGTTTCTGGAGGATCAGGGATCTTCAGCAACTCCAAAGTTTTAGAAAAATTGGTAACTTTGCATAAATGTAGTTCATATTGTAGAAGTTATTTTTTGTAAACTTCACGTAATACAATACAGGCAGAGAACAGGTCAAGATAGTGAGACTCTGGTTTCTTTCAACCATTAACTACTTTATTAACATAAAAGGTCGACACACGACAACTCTCTTAACAATGCCTCTCGCACGATCTGCAATACTCACACTCAATAATACTCTCTGCATTCTCTCAAATCAACGCTTCTCTCTATTCTGCTTCCCAAACTACATACATATTCTGCTCTATCTTCCAAACTATGTATTCTGCCCGGCGCACGCGTTATCCACTCCATATACATAACAAGTAACACAATGAGGTATCAAAGAACACTTCACATTTCTTCCCAGACCTTTTTTAGACCATTTGACTAGGTAACAAATCCCGGTATGGTAACAAATGTGGACGCACATTTACTTGCAGAATAATGGTCCCCAAAAGCAATCTTCACTTCTCATATTATGGTGAATATTTAAGATGCAATGTCTAAGATGCAATGTCTAAGATGCAATGAAAGAGTTAAATTAAAAATTGTAAAGTTGCTTGTTGGATATTTACTAGTGATAGTAAATATAATATATCATGCTGTAGCAAAATTGTCTCAACGTTCTTAGAAACATATTACTAACACACATAGTAAGAGAACCAGAAGGGAGAGTCAAAAGCGCCTAGGTTGTAAAATGAGACAATGCGCAATTCGTAGGTATAAGTGGGCTCCAGTTCTTTGGGTGCTTTCGTTCAGATCTAAAGAGCATTTCATAGAGAACGGACATTCCTTCAGAGCTGTTTTAAATACACGGACTGAGAAAAATATAATAGATATTTTATTTAACATACCATATCCAATATTGCACTATAATATTTTCTATAATAAAGATTGTTACGAGCCAAGGGCTATGGGGCGCGGCTGCGGAGCCGAGGATCGGTTTTTAAAGAGTTTTATGTTAGTTAAACGGTCAAGCCGTTCGATGGGAAGGGTGTGGACGAACCAGTGTCTATTTCACCACCGGGAGCCACAGGAAGGTTTGCGTGGACGAACCAGTGCCTATTGCATCACCGGGAGCCACAGGATTGTTAGTAATTTTGGTCTCGTAACTTTGATACACCTTGAGCGGTTAAGGTATATCCCTTCGATGGATTGATACTGCGTATGACTGGTATAGGTTATCGAAATGAAGTAAATGCGTCTATGGTCAAATAAGAAAGTCTATATTCTCTAATAAACAAGGTGTTTACAAACGTAATACCGCGAAGCTAAGCCACGGTTTCACACTCTTACGTAAAGTCGTACAAATATAATAAAGAATTGCTCGAAGGGGACTTGAACCCGTTCTCGCTGAGCTTCGTAAACTGGATAATCGCGAAGTAACTCGGTTGCCTGATTATTCAAACTAAGCCCTAATAAATAAGAGTTGCTCGAAGGGGACTGAAACCCGATCTCGCTGGGCATCAGTATGGCTAGCTGGCACCAACATGGTACGTAGCTAGTAGGTCCATACTGAGCTCCGAGCGTAGATTTCATGCCCTTTTTATACTTGAAATACGGACCAGAAAATATGGTGGGGCACCGAATTTTCCAAGGGAATCCGGAAGGATCGAGAACGTTCCCCCGAAGGGTTACGTCATCGTGTCACCGCGGAAGGGGCTGACCCGACTGCACGCGCTCCCGATTCCCAAATAAGGGCATGATAGACGAAAAACGAAGGAAACAATCCTTCCTACGTAACAAGATAAATCTTCAAGAATTGATGGGTGGCGGGGGTAAGTTTTGAAAAGGAAATATTTTGTTGAAAATTTGTCATATCCGTATTATAGACCACAAAGAGCAAACGACTTTTAAATTAGTAGTAACTTTTTACTACTACTAGTAACTGGTATCTTATATAGTTTCTTAAATATTCACGATAATATGAAAAATCCAGATGTATTTGGAGGAATCGTTTCACCCCTAGGAAATTTTTTCAGTGGGACAAGAAGATTGTACAATTGTTAGAATAACGTGAACTACATTTGCGCAAAGTTTCAAATTTTTTTTTAATTTTCAAGTTGCCAAACTTCCCTTGTAAGTTATATCAAATTATTGTAGAAAAGAGGAAAACCATATGTAATATAGTAGTATCGCTTTTTCTTATAAAAACATCCAGACGTGTGGAACATTCTAATTAACGGGGATAGGTGTTGATAAAGGTGTTGATAATATACAAAAATGGAAAGCTTGATACAAGAAATTGATCGCCTTCATGATATGCATTGGTAAAAGTAATTATTACTTTTTCCAAACTTTTCCTACAGGCTTACTTCTGAAATCTTAGGAATTAAAAATTTGTTAATTTATTTATTTTCGAATTGAATTAAATTTTTTCAACACCGCGATATTTCTGAAACAAATAGGAATTTCTTTCAGAAAGAAATGGGCAAAAGTCCAAAGAAATGGCAGTTATTATCATACTATAATAAATAAATTGTTTCAAATTGTGTTGTCATTAAATAATAAAATTAAGAAACAATGGATTACATTTACATAGCACATTTAATATTTCTTCATATGTACTGTAAGCCTTCTCGAATTCCAAAAAGTTGCATCAGAATTTGTAAGTATTTGTATAAAAAAATAGAAACAAGGGACGCAGCTGTAATTACACATTCGATTCTTCAGGTGAACGTAATTCTATAACCCTTATCTTTAATTTTTCACATTACGACAAACATCAGAGTTAACTATTTCATTCCTGCATTGGAAAAATGCATAGTTTTAACAATTCACAACCATTTTATGCAATATCCAAAATATATCTTCTATTGCTACGAGTTACACTTGCATTTTTTAATTTTAACATGCAACTTGTAACACGACTATCATTCGTTATTAAAGGTAAGACAAGTACGTAGCGCCACGAAATAATATCAGGTGTGCAAAGCACAGCGTAAATCAATTCAGTTCCAAATGGCTTAGCAGATCTATACCCAATCTATAAAGTCGTATCTTGGTCGTGATCGAGGTCACGAAATAATTTGAGCGGGCGAGAAGTATTCGTTATAAAATGACGTTTTAATTCGGACTCGAAAGAAATTTCTACACAAAGGTGTTATCGATGGCGAAGGATCTCAACAACTGTTATGTAAGGCGCACGAAACAATGAGCACGCAGACACTAATCGGTGATTCATCATCCATGGGCCATCGGTAAGCCACGCGTCTTGACATTGAACTCGAAGAGTCAGATGTAACTTGCCTTCAGGCACAATAAGCACCTGAGCAAAAGGAAACGAGCCTGGTGTCCAAAGCGTTCATAGATTAATGCGCAGAAGGTAATCAACTTTCGCGATTGGGTATTCCCCAGCGTCGCAGCATCACTCCAACGTATATACTCAAGAAATTTATCTAGAAGCACGGTGATAAAGGATTTACGTAAACCGTTTATTCCGGATTGAACTTACTGAAAATCGATCAATATGGACTTTACACAAAAAATCAAGAACCGTTACACTGAATTGAAAATGAAGCAGTTTGCAATTTTACAATATTACTGATGCGTAAAGCTTTGAAGATAATCTACACACTAGTATACCAACGGACACTCAAGTATTTCGTACAGGGATCATAAGCAGAGATAAGGAATAACCGTTATTTTTTATCCCCAATATAATATTTTTTCTTTGTTGTTGAAAGTTTCATATACAAATCACTTTAAGAATTATTGGGTGTAATTAGTCGTTTACTCCAAGTTGAAGGACGAGTGCCTGCTTGATCATTTTTTATATGTTTATATTATTAATTAAATTGAAAAGCATATTTTTTCGGAGACCAATACCGGTGCCCAACTTTGACTGTCATGATGTAAACGATTATTATTAAATTTATCTCAAACAACTTAATTGAGCTAATTACGAGAATATTGCATCTATGTAAATTCGTTGAAAGCTGATAATGATATATATATTATATACTTTTCCACGGAATAAATAATATTCCATTGTCATAGTAGAATGCGTAACGACACGACCGAATTGTTAGTAAATTTAGCTCGAGTTTGAAAACCATAATTCTCGTTTCGTCTTGATTACGTGTCAATACATATAATGTACTCTGGCACAGAAACAGGAAGATTTGAAAAACATATATCGTGTGCTGTCGTTTAGAGTGTATTAGAAGCATTTAATTGTATCAGTATTATTGTGAAATTGCTATACAACTTATTGTAGGCAATGACAAGGTATTAAAAATATGTATTTAGCTGACATTCGGACGGTATAATAGAATTTATTATTATACATATATTGATACTATCAGTGTTTAAATTGTATATTGAACGCTTTATGAGTACTTGTATTTTACCCATTTGCGTAATTATATAAGTATGAATTAAGAAGGAATTCGATTTTTATACGTATATATTGGTTGAAATCAAATATTTATGGGAAGATATTTCTTTCACTCTAGCAGTGTAATTACACTATTCAACAGTTATCTGATTTTCAAACCTCCAATAGACGTTTATTGTAGATTTTAATATATACCCATCCGAAAGGTGTTTCACCATACGTCGATAAGTCGATTGCTGTCAGTAAGTACCACTGTCATCGTGCTTTGCCAAGCAAAATCTATTTTCCATACAAAAATGATACCTTTTCACTGCGATTATTACTTAAACATATTTAAATGTTTATAATCTAATAACCACTAACATCATTTTAATGTCCATAGAACTATGTAGTGTCAAGAGCAATCAAATAAATATTGTCAAAGTACAAAAAACTTCCAAAGGTGAAAATTTGTATTTCACTTCGAATTGATTTTTGTTAACTGTACCTCCTGAAAATAAGCGGCTTACAAATTCGTATTCAGCCCATTAAAATTGATAAGAAACGCCTATTGAAGTTTACAAAACCAAAAAGGAGTGAAATGTCGAACGATTTGATATTAATAAACAAGTATTTTGCTATTTCGCAGAATATATATACGGGTATTGCTCCTTTAAGAAATTCTACAGTTTGTATAAACTTTCATAAAACACCATTTCAAAAGTTGATTAATTCTGAAAATGTGTCGTGTCGCAACATGTTTCTATAGAACAAAAGAAATTAATATTTGAGTATTGTCAGCAATATATAATATATGTTAGCGATAGCGTATTTTTAATGAAAGGAATAGGATCGGGTGGCGAAGTGCTACGCACCCTGTGGATAATTTATGATGGGGACGCAGTCCTACGGGTGGTCAAAGAGTATCTTGGAAATGAATGAATGAAACTAAACATCCTGTTGGCAGGCGATGGCTGGCGACCGCTCTGAGTCTTCCAACTATCGAGTGTCGAGGGATTGTTTATTAGATAGAAGAGAGAGTTTAAATATGGCAAGTGACCCGACGTCACGTTGCTAAAGATTAGGGATTCTGTTCAAGGAGGATCTGGCCACGGAGTGGGGAAGGCGATGCCTTTTGGTAAGAGGACTGTGATAGACCCCATGGCACTTACCCCAGAACCTCGAGTGAATGAGCATACTTTCTTAAAATCTAACGAACTTATAGAAATAACGAATTATTTCTGACATATACATATAAAGTTTATTTATAATAATGTACACAATTTAATTAACTACATCCTAACAGAATTTTTATTTTTCCATTCAGGAATGTAGTTGGCCATTATGAAAATTATTCATATTTATATGCATGTCACTGAAGTGTTGCTTCGAAGAAAAATTCTGGCGACACCGCCCAAAAAATTGCTTTATACTGTCATGTATTATTTAGATTCTTAATATTACTATCTAGATTAGTGGTTCTTAACCCGGGGTGTGTGCATTCCCAAGGGGGTGGGGTGAGAATGCATTTACAGGGATGCGAGAGTAGTTTCTATATTTTCGATTGAAAATAAAGTAGTGGGGAGAAAAAATTAGAATTGCCAAACCGTTTTTCTTAAAACATAATTTATCCACCTGAAAACGTGCTGTTAAGCAAAAAATAATTCATAAGTAATAAAATACTTTATTTTTCCGGATAACGAATAAACATATCGAACACTTATTAGTTTATTTGTGTAAGAGACTTCGAGTTGCGGGCACACCGTCTGGGCATCTGGACAATATCAGCGCCGGGCCCGATAGGGCACGTAACCAGCGGACGCTGAAGGAAGTCATAAACTAGGCCTCGAAGGCACTGCGTCGTGGGATCATGGGACGGAGGCCCTTTTTGGCGACCACGAGGCAGGGGCATTCTTTCACCGACTTTCAAACGGAAAAGACCTAGCGACAGGCATATTTTGAATAAACGGCATATAGAGTTAAATACAAATAGTAGCGTTAAACCTATTTAGTTTACTCCTCCTTTTCGGTTCCATCCTGAACCCATCGAAGTCTTATTCAGCTTTTTATATTTCGATAGTTCTTACATTTGTTATTCATGAATAACGAATAATTCCATATTATTCTTAATTTAAGACGAGGTAACATAACTGTCCCAATGCGTTCGTTCACGACCATGACCGAGGTCGAGATCCGGTGAGAGACACGCGCCCGAGCGCTCTGATTGGCCAAGGTTTTTCGTTAATAACTCAAAAATGAAGCTTCAACCAACATTTTAGTAAAGGGAAAAATTGTTCAGAATCACCCCAGCCCCCCCCCCCCCCCCATTAAAAGCGGGGTCGGAGACTCTGCCGGACCCTGTATAATTCGAACTACAGTATTCCCTCGATAGTTGCAAAAAAGAGGTACGCGATGGTTGCACAGAGTTCATCCCCACCACTGGGGGGTATTCCCTTCGAGGGGTCCGAAGTTCGCTCGGCAATCGGTGTAACGTGATCCGGGTTCAGGTATATCGGTGGGCCAATACTAATTGAAGGATGCAACTTTGCTATTTCTCATCCTTTTTTATGAAATTTACACAGCAGAACTGACATTTTTCTGATTAAAATGACACCAAACACGATATAATTTGGACTATATTTACTGGCTTAATTAACGTTAATAAGTTTCGACCGCAGAAAAGGATAGATGGTGAGAAAAAAAGAGAAGCTGCGATCGTGGCTGCTCGGCCGCTTATCTTTACTCGCTGTCCTTTTCTACGTTCGGCGCTGTCGGCAAATTTCAAACAACGTAGGAACAACACGATGGTTGCACACGTTCAGACCCGAGGCTTTTGCAACTATCGAGGGAATACTGTATGTATATCGTGTTTAGTCTCATTTTATAAATAACTAATACGTTAGTGTAAGAATATTCGAGGTACAGGAACGGCCGAGGCGGACCATGTGCATTTTCAAGATGCACGCTGTCTTTGTCTAGCATAGCTTTCATTGGGGGTGAACCCTATAATGGTTAAAAAGGGCCATGGTGACGTAGGCGTCCTCACCACGGACGCTTTTGCCAATGGAAGGCATTCTTGTATAGACTACGGTCGAGAGAGCACAGTTTTAATAAACAGAACACCTTTTAACATATATACACGCCTACAGAATCATTGTAATTAGTAATACCTAATCGCGATAGAGAGGAGACTACGAATACCCCCTCGAGCGATTATCTTACATTAGTAAAAATTTGATTAAGAAAAAGTCAAAAATAAAAAGTTTCATGGTTGAATTAGTGTTAGTCACACCGATATTCCGGCTCGGATCATATTACACCACTCCTTCGTCCAGCGTCGCTATCGCCAAGGGGGAACCTCCCAAGTGGAGGGGATAGTCAACGTGCGTTTATCCAAGCAATTTTTCGGAGCGCCTAGCATGCCCATCTGGGAAACGTCACCAAGAGGCTGGCATGCGAGCGGGAACGATAGACGTTTGGGGGTGCCATAAACCAGGCCCTTGAACGACGTATTACGTCGTGGGTCCGACGAGCCCGCCCTTTGGGCGCCCATGATGCAACGTCGGGGCATTCTATGGGAATCCAGCATCGAGAGCGTACGGATAGCGATCCACAGAATATTGTACTATTAGCTTGTATTCGGAATAAATACAAGTATCTTCATTATTGACTAATTATACCCATAAATTAGTCTTACAGTACAAATAAACAATTATTTGGTGCTAATTAAGCATGAGTAAAATTCAGTTTTTGGGCAATATATTAAATTTTTTCTTTTGGGTTTTGTCTAGCACTATCCAGTAAAATAATTTTATCTAACGCTTCAGGACTATCGGCGCAAGGTTCGCCTTTAAATGCTGCAGTTCGTGGTTTGAAATTTCTTTCACCCTTATTATATGTAAGATTGGGATTGCAAGCGACCGGATCAGAACAGTGTCAAATGAGGAAAACTGACAAACAGTTAATTATATTTATTATAAATTCAAGAAGTATGCTTTATTACACGTCTGTAAATCGCTTCTACGTCAACTTGTCAACTTGAGTGGACGTTGCGTGCGCGAGGCAGAAAGATAGTAGGATCGGAAGAGAAAGAAAGTAAGAACAGGGGAGCCGATTCTTACTTTCTTTCTCTTCTATCTCTATCTCTATCTCTATCTCTATCTCTTCTTCTTTCTCTACTATCTTTCTGCCTCGCGCACGCAACGTCCACTCAATATATTCGTTCATCTCTATCTTTCCTTTCATTCTATCTTTCATTCGCTCTCACTCATTAGGGCACACACCGACACACACATCCTCGCCACGTGTCACCATTTGACCTCGGACCACCATGCACTCAAGTCTTCACGTGCATTCCTCGAAACCGTTCACTCTTCTCTAGATATAAACATCCTCACGATCTACATTCGACATTTCAACTAACACTCTTCGTTCACACCTCGCGTCACATTCGATACTTCTTATCGCACGACCCATACAAAATTCTTACACACGACCATGAATTCTCAGATCCCACATATATTTATACATAACATATTATACTATGCTGAATACTGTCTTTCATCAAGATTGTTTGAAAGATACTATTTACAGCAATATCTGTACCAAGGGGCTAAATGTTCATCGTCTCAAGTTCCATTGTTTTCAACTCAGCTCTTAGAAAAACCACATTACTTATGAGATGACCTAATAATTTCTACCGAATTGTGAAAACCCTCCGCAAAGTGCTATAATGTTTCATGACAATTCTTGTTCTCAAGGAGGAAGCGCATTATTGACAACTGGTTCTGCATAAAGTTGATCTCGAGGTGCCAATTTGTTACATGCTACTCAATAATCAATCAACCCAATCATTATTGATTGCGTTGATGTATAATAATCGATCTGTTCATTTCCATGGATCAAACCGTTGTGCTAAGACGTGATGTTCATCTACCTACCTTTATGCCCAGTTTCTCTGTTTCAAGAAAAAAATAGGAGATGTTCAACTGAGATTGCTGTACCGTCTGCAATGGGATGTAATAATGATTACGATTCGGTGTATCCATTATTTTTTATGAGTAATGGATACCACAGTTTTCCGGCAGTTTAGAAAGGCACGCGATGGAAAAAAACAAATTAAAAGAGCATTTCTACTGTGTACAGCTTCCATGATACGATTAGATCATGATTAGCAACCTACTCATTAGATGATTAGCAACCTACTAAACAAAATAGTCTCCATTATATTGTAGTGTTTACTTTCAAGAAATGAATTAATTATTGTAATTCTTACTTACAAGAAATGCTATACAGGGTGTCCCATAACTACCGTAACATCGGGAAATGGGGGGTAGCTGGGATTATTTTAAACAACTTTTTCTTTGACCAAAATGTTGTATTAAAACTTCGTTTTTGAGTTATTAATCATCGGGTATCCCAGCTAAGCGTGCGGCAAATGTTACATCGAAAATTGTATGAGTATCTTACCAAAAATTTGCTGTTCTTCCAAATTATTGTTTCTTTTCTATCTTTATAATCAATTACGGTATTTCTTATTTAGGATATTATTTTTCTGATACATGATATTTAACGAATGAAATGCCCTTATAACCATTATACGGAGTGCTTATTTCCAAGATTCGAGCACTACTTGTCTGTACTACTATTATACATAGAACTACATACAGTAATTCTTCGGTTAGCGCGTGCTACTCGGGACCGGCTGCGCGCACTAATCGAATTTAGGTGAACTTTGGGGTTTTTGGAAATTTCGGCCGAGCCGTCTACTGTGCAAGCGCCGACATCGACGGCCACAGAAAAGGACAGCGCGCGAAAGAAAGAGAGGAAAGGGAAGTCGGGCGTCAGTAAAGGATTTAAATGCCTTCGCATCGGTGAGACAACACTAATGCAACTATAAAACTTCTTTATTGTTAATCTTTTCGTTCTGCATTTATAAAAATATAGCTGAGGCCGCTGTGATTAAAATAACACCAAACACAATATATTTTGGATCATATTTGCGTTGATAAATTACAAAAACGGATCCCTCCGAGCCGAGCATGAAATGCTTCCGTACGATCCCCCCGGCCGAGGAGAAACATGTTGCGATCGCTCATTGTCAGAGTCACGCGGAGACACGCTTTTCGCGCAGTCAGAGTGGACGAGACACGCTTTTCGGTCGCCCAGAGTCGGCGAAGACACGCTTTCGTTCTTGTTACCCAAGCATTAGCATAAATAGTAGATAGTAAATTAGCATAAAAATTGATTAATTAATAGTGAAAATTCTAAGTGTATATTTAATAGTGAATCAATGGGTAACTGTTTTATTATGTAAACATATAAGTCAATATGATCCAAATTATATCATGTTTAGTCTCATTTTAATCACAGCAGCTTCACGAATTATTTAATATAATTTTCATAGCGCAATACGTAACAATAAAACAATTCACGGTTGCATTAGTGTGTTCTCACAGACACGAAGGCATTTAATCTTTCGAGGGATACCGCAAGTATTAACCGCCAGGACGTGTCGGCCGGCCCTGGGGGATTCCCCCCAGTGGCGGGGATAAAACGCGCTCGCTAACGCTGTACGACTCGCGCGGCACTCATCGAGAAATTACTGTACATCGAAGTACGGTTTCGAAACATGCAGCTACGCATTCTAGGCTTTGAAACAAACTTGTATAAAATGTATGCATTGCAAGTATACTCATTGAAACTTTATTTCTTATAAGTAGTAATCGAAACCCATGAAATGAAACTTGATTACTGACATTCATTCGGATACATAAGTATATATTGAACTGGATCCCATCCATCCGATATCATCATTTGCCGATGCTTAATAATTATTTTTAGCCAACAGCTATGACCGGTGCCTCTCCCGCGTGTTTGAGCGCGTAAAAATTTTGTTTCCGGCTGGTGATCCGACTCGTCGAATGGAGTATAGATGTATGAAAGAATAAAGTTTCCAACGCTAACTTTACGAGTCCCATTCCTATTTGGCTGTTACATTGCATTTTGCCAATTTGCATTTTGTTTCTACCAATTCTGAAACTCTTGCACCACTTTGCTAATTTCTTCAGTACTTCTGATTTCGTTTTGAAAGTTAGCACTACACGTTTACGCACTATGTGAGCGTATCCAATGCAAATTTCAAACCAGATTTTATTTTCACCGATGTTCCAAAGGGTAAATACACAAAATAAAGGAGCCACCTCTGAATGTAACGACTATGAAATATATTGTCAAGCTCATCATCATTCTGACAAACTTTTTCCTATATATACAATATGTATGTCTCTAATGTGCGTTCGCCGAGAGTTGGCGAGTGACAGCATATTGTGTTCTCACTCTGCTGCTACCATGTGCGATTCTGTTATTGGCTACGGTCAGTAACAAAGAACGACGACGAGCATATCGAGACAAAGTGAGATAGAATGACGAATTTAGAGCATTGGCGTAGCCTCCCCAAAAAAGTGTACACTATGTATTAAGAAATTTAATAATTTCCTGAGGGTACGCCAATGCTTTGGAATCATTCTATTTCACTTTGTCCCGACATACTGATTGTCAATCTTTGTCACCGTCTTCAGTCAATTAACAAGTCCCCACACATATGTCTCTATTAGTTTTCGAAATACGCACAAGAATGCGACTTCTATGCCACTATGTGTAATAAGTGGTAAGTATTTGTTAAGATTTCCTCTTACATTAGGGACGAATATTTGCAGTATTTATGTGATTATGAACATATGGTGCATGTGTAAATCCAAAGTATTATTTTATATAACGCGGATGAAGTAAAAGTTTCCGTAAAGAATTACCTATACTTGCACTGATTGTGAGAGCGGATACAAGAGTATGCTGAAACAACTTCAACCGAACTCGTGGATTCTGACTGGTTAGGCTACGGTAACAGTGGAACCGAATTGACCCGAAATGCCACGGACGTATTCGGAAACTGAATCAAAGCCATTAGAATAAATGGAAGCGGTAGCACTGCAAGCGATCCGAATGCGTGCGAAGACGCGAGGCACTTGACGAGTTTTGATTTTTTCGTCCGAATTTAAATGGTTGGCCCCCCCGAATCGAGAGTCGTGGCCTTTTTTTCATCATAGGTTTGTCCTAAATAAACAGAAATACGATCTTTTCGTCCGAATACGCTAGCCGTTCAACCCAGTTTGATTTTTTCGGTTGCGAACTGTGCTTATCTCTTGAAATTGAGAACGCTCGCGCTTCATCCCTGCCACTGCACCGGCCCCCTCGCCAAGGTTTGAGTGGAAGGAGCAAACTGATACGTTTTGACTAGCCGACATGTCCCGGCGGCAGGCAACTTAAAAAAACAAACATATGTCTTCGTATCCGTGAGACAACACTAATGCAATCGTGCTTTTTTTTATTGTTACGTATTGCGCTATGAAAATTATATTAAATAATTCGTGAAGCTGCTGTGATTAAAATGAGACTAAACATGATATAATTTGGATCATATTGACTTATATGTTTACATAATAAAACAGTTACCCATTGATTCACTATTAAATATACACTTAGAATTTTCACTATTAATTAATCAATTTTTATGCTAATTTACTATCTACTATTTATGCTAATGCTTGGGTAACAAGAACGAAAGCGTGTTTCGCCGACTCTGAGCGACCGAAAAGCGTGTCTCGTCGACTCTCACTGCGCGAAAAGCGTGTCTCCGCGTGACTCTGAGCGATCGCAACATGTTTCTCCTCGGCCGGGGGGATCGTACGGGAGCATTTCATGCTCGGCTCGGAGGGATCCGTTTTTGTAATTTATCAACGCAAATATGATCCAAAATATATCGTGTTTGGTGTTATTTTAATCACAGCAGCCTCAGCTATATTTTCATAAAATTTGCAGAACGAAATGATTAACAATAAAGAAGTTTTATAGTTGCATTAGTGTTGTCTCACCGATGCGAAGGCATTTAAATCCTTATCTGAGGCCCGACTTCTCTTTCCTCTCTTTCTTTCGCGCGCTGTCCCTTTCTGTGTCCGTCGATGTCGGCGCCTGCACAGTAGACGGCTCGGCCGAAATTTCCAAGAACCCAAAGTTCACCTAAATTCGATTAGTGCGCGCAGCCGGTCCCGAGTAGCACGCGCTAACCGAAGAATTACTGTACTTATCATCACAAAAACATTCACAAAATACATCAACATGGAGTTCGGCATCACGAAATGCAAAACATTATGTTAAGAATTTGATATTCAAAGGCGTAAGAGAGATAAATCTTCCCCGGTCAGTTCTGGGATAAGGACTGAGTGGTCAATCGCAGTTCTTTTACCAAAAGGAAAAATCTTCCCCACTCCGTGGCCAGATCCACCAGGAACAGAGTCCCCATTCCTTGGTAATACGGCGACAAGCCGATTGCCACATTTGGTCTTTTACTCGACACTCTAATAAACAATCCCTCGACACCGGATAGTTGGAAGGCCCAATGCGGTCGCCAGCCATCGTCGGTCAACAGGATGTTTAGTCTCATTCATTCACTTTCAAACACCCCTAATAAACAGTCAATTCTTGGACATTCGATAGTTGAATAGCGTTGGTTCACCAGCCATCGTCTGTCGTCCAGTATGCCCATTTGAAAAACACTCTCCAAACGTATCCAGGCTAAGTCCCTATCATAAGTCCCTCACCGAATGCATAGCACATCGCTACTCGGTCCCGTTTCTTTCATTAAAAATGCGCTGTGGCTAACAATTACGTATAGAAAGAGGGAAGTGGACGACGAACGAAACACAACGAACGTTAAATAACGAAACACTTCACAGCACAGACAAACGTGAAACATATAAGTATCCGGAATTTCAACACAGCACAAGAATTTTTTTTTCATTAATGTTTAACGTCGCATCGATAGTCGGGTCATTAGCGACAATTTGAAATTATTATCCTTTGGTTATATTTTGTCAAAAAGCTGGGTTTCTTTGAGCTGGTTTAGTGTGTCAGAAATGTGGTTCTCTGATGCAAATGCGGTGTCAGGCTTTAATTTGTATTTGAGTTTTTGAGATCCATATTTCCGGCATTCGGACAGCAGATGTGTGGTGGATGTAATCTGGTTACATGTGGAGTAATTAGGAGGTTCTGTCTTTTTATGAGGTATTCATGTGTGATCTTCGTGTGTCCGATTCTGAGTTTCGTCATGATCGACTTTTCTTTTCTGTTCAAGTTCAGTGTAGGCATTTGTTGGTAGAAGTCTATTGCCACCTCGTGTATTTTTGTTTTTTTTGTCGCGTTCCATATCCTGTTCCACTCTTCTTTTTCGGTATTGAATATTACCGCAAGAGGAGCAATCTTCATACGGGAATGGTTTATCTATTGAGATTTGAGGATCTAATATTCATCTTTGGCCATAAACAATAAACATGGTGTCGGCTTTTTCATTACCAGGTGTGTCTTGGTGGGCAGGGACCCAGGCAAGTACTATATATTCATTGCTGTTTATATTAGATCTGAAGAGGTTTCCTGGATGGTTTGTATGATTTCATGTTTCTTTTTTGAGTTTGTGGAATTTATCGCGCTGGTTACGCTCATAGAATTTGAGTAAACAATGGTGTTTTGAAGATTACTTGCATTTATGTGATGGAGAGCTGCTAGGATTGCATATGCTTCAGCAGTAAATATCGATAAGGATTTAGTGAGGCATTGTTTCTTAATCGTGTTGTCGGTAATGATGACAAATCCCGTCTCTTGGTTGGTTTTTGATGCATCAGTAAAACACAAGAATTGATCACACAGAAATTAAACAACACCTGCAACAACAGTATATACATAGGCTCACAACAATTCTGAAAACCAAACTCAACTCAAGAAACCTATTTAAAGCAATAAACACATATGCAATACTACTATTAACATGCTCATTCGGAATTATAAACTGGACAGACATAGACCTGGAAAAAATGGGCATACTTACAGAAACCGAACTCACCAAAATTAACAAAGTGCAGCCTAAATCATGCAAGAAAAGATTAACAATAGACAGAAAAGAAGGAAGCAGAGGACTTATAGACATATACTCACTGCGTGCAAAACAGACACAATAACTACTCAAATATTTCCACGGCAAACAAAAGGCATTACACAAAGCAATAGCGACAAATCAATCAGATAAAAATTATACCCCACTAAATCTTGCCACACAAAACCACATACTAGATACACATAATAGCGTTGAACATACAGAAAATAAAATGAGCACATGGCTTCAAAAGCATTTAGACGGAAAACATCGATACATAATGAATAATGAAAACGTAAATAAAATAGATACATACAAAGGGCTACAACAAAGTAAACAATACACAGGGACAGAAGGATTCACAATTGCGATAAAGGACTAAGTAATATTAACAAACTACGAACGTTACGACAACGAAAATACTTCATGATAAAATGACATACCTAATTGACATCTGAATACCCAACGACAGAAACATACAGCACAAATACGACGAAAAGATCGAAAACTACGCACCACTAGCACAAGAAGTACAGAGAATTTGGAAACACAAAGAGTATACATAGCTAGTATCAGCTACAGGGATTACACTGAGCACATATAGGAAACACCTAATCCAACTTAAATTAAAACCGCACATACATACAGACATACAGAAAGCTGTAAATTTATAAATATGCAACATAGTTCGAATATTCCTGAACCAAATGGAAGAGCAAGATGAGACTTGATGAGGATCCGTCTCATGCGTGTAACACCTCGGAAAACGGAGAGGACAGTGACGTTTAATGTGTATAATAATAAAGAAAGAAGCGCAATCACGCCGCTTGGTATTTTTCGCTCAGATTTTTCTGAAGGTCGGCGAAACTGAAACCGTTAACATATTTCAAGTCATTAAAATCGGAGAGGACTCCCTTATTTTGTATAATGAGCGACGAATTGGAAGCAGTGTATCAAAAAAAATGACGAACACACGAAACGGACGTTTTGGAAAAATATCTAATTGCCAATCAGCGTGTTTTGAAGGCGAGTTGCACCCTTCCCCTGCCCCTGAAGGGCGGTTCTTGAAGGAGGGGGTGCATATTCGACAGTTGCCGTCGATTTGTTGGTGATTCAGGGGAATTTCCGCCGGGTGTCGACGCTTGACCTGGTCGACATCTGTTGGGGATCAACGTCGAGCCCCTCTGGAAATCCACGTTTATGACGCATGCAATTAGCTGTTGAGGTGTACAGATTTGACGGTTTATAGTTTCATGGTTTAGGAAATAAAATGATTTCCTCAAAAACAGCTTTGTTACTTGCGCGTCATAAACGTCCTAGACATCTGCACATTGACGGATGTTCCTTGTGCAGATTGTTAGCCGCCTTTTTTGGCAGGGTATGGTTTTATTGGCGTCGTTCGCAGGTAAGGCGCAGGATCGTAGTTGTTGCTCGTTCGCGACGCAACAATCATTATTGCGATTTTTGCAATTTAATGAATATTACACTTCATATATGTCATAAACAATAATGTTGGTCTTGACAGCGGGGGGCGCATACGACCTACGTGGCGCGGAACGCGTTAATAAAAGAATACTTTATTATAAGTACAGTAATGTCTCGCACTGTGTCCATCGCTCGGGACCGAACGTGGACAGCTATCGAATCCAGACACGATTCTCGAGCGAGTTCGGATCACCTTTGATGTGTGACTTCCGAGAACCGAGGCAGCCCAGCGCAGCGTACGAGGAGTGGGCAAATTTAAATGCCCGTGTACGTGTGAGACAATACTAACGCTATCAAAATTTAAGAATAAACCTTGTTCATTTTTGGTCCGTTTTAAATGAAATTTTACGAAAATGTTTGTTACAGTCTCCTGATTAAACTGACACCAAACACGACATAGATTGGTGCCATGGAACTGATTGTTTCGAACACCATTATTACTACCATGATAGAGTAAAAACTGTCCAAACTATGTCGTGTTTGGTGTCATTTTAATCGGGAGATTGGGAGATTGTAACAAATATGTTTGTAAAATTTCATTGAAAACGGACAAAAAAAAGGCAAGTTTTAATATTAAATTTTGATTGCATTAGTATTGTCTCACACGTACACGGGCATTTAAATTTGCCCACTCCTCGTACTCTACGCTGGGCTGCCTCTTATCTCGGAATCATAACATCATAGATGATCCGAACGACGCTTCCCCGAATCCAAGGGGGACGGCCCCAAGTAGGGGGGATAGAAATGGACAGCCATCGAATCACGATTTTGGACACAGTGCGAGACATTACTGTACATAGGAAATTTTGATCTGAATATAATTATCAGATATATTCCAAGGTCACACAAATAAAACAGTTGCAAGAAGGGGGGAAAGAAGTATTAGAGAGCTAGGACGTATAAAAATGTTGCGCGCTATGATCCTGTTTAATAGAAAAGGAGAAAAGTTAATGTTTTCTTTGATTTAGAAAAACAAGAATCTACTTTAAATCTCCAAAACTCATCTACCCAGAGCGATTTAATGACATCCATCTTAAGCTTCCCTGAGAATCACATACTCTCAGCTAAAAATTTTGTTTATATATAAGTAGTGGTATCGATGAAAATCGTGCCTGTAAAATTATTATATCAGTTTTTCGCAGGCTAAAACCACCAATTCATGTTTTGGAATTTTTTATACAATTTAATACCAAAGAACTTTATTGTTATCTACCTTTTTATGTTTAAAATAAATTTCCATAATAATTTTTTTCAACAGCATTAAATGACAAAAGTGTGCACAGCAGTTTATGAATAAATCAATTTCGTCAGGGGGCAATGTGATTACCTCGCTACGCTGAATTCAATTACATAACTTTAGTCACAATAAAACTGCTATCCCTATTATAATACAATCTACAGCGTATGTTTGATTATACATTGTATACAAAGTTTTCAAAAACAATTTACATCATTTTTCTCTGCTATTTATTTTGTGGCAGTAATCACAATAACAAATGTAGAGCTCATATGTAATACCACATTCTGGCTCTATAAGTTATTCATCAAACTCCTTAAATAATTACAAAACTGGTCACAGTATTTTCATTGAAAAGTGAAATGTATAAAAAAAACCAAACAGAAGTTCCCCATACTTCACAAGTGTAAATTATACAGGACTGTGCCCCACATCAATGTGCATTACAAAGGGGCAACATAAAATTCGTTGGACTTATTAATTCCTCCAATTTTCATCGTCCGTGCAATTTTTCGCGCGTAGCACGTGCACATACACCGAAACAGACCTTGGAAAAGAAGTGATGCGAGCGAATCCTATATAAGATGACGGAGGCACCGATTGGCTCAGTCATTCCTTCGCAAACTGCGACACCGTCGAGATCGAATATACGTGCGTTCGGTAGTGGTAAACGATAAAATAGTATACACATACTGTCCAACACTGTTTTGTTACTTCCGGGTAAAAAAATGGATACCAGGATTCTGGCATTATTGTTGCTTATCAGCGTAGCAGGATCATCCGCGGATCTCCGTTCGCCCCTCTTGCGTGCACGCAGAGGTGAGTAGTCACTGGATAAATAGAGCCATGTAGACAACCGCACAGGGTTTTAATAGGAACGATGCCATAGAACTCTCTTCTTGTTCTTTACTAATACACTTATGCACGGACTCGTTGCTGTTTGCTGAATGCACGTTGTTTCGCGCAAATCGGTGAACGAGCTTTCGTACCTAACAATTTCCGCGAGAGGTACTAATTTGGAAGGAATTCTGGCATTGAAGTCGACGTGGTTTAAATATAATCGTGACGCGACTTTAACGTGGTACATTTCGTTTCTGTTGTCGGCTACAGACGTGCCCGTTAATTTGTATTATCATTACTTTATCTTTTTTTGCACTTTTTTATTTTTAAATATTTTTTTATCATTTCGAGCGGAAGGTTTTAAGCGTTGATTATTTTTTGAAAAGATACACGTATTCTCTTGCACATGCATCAAGGATGATAACAATAATTGTATCCAATAATAAGTTATGTAACTTTCGACATGTAGTTAAACCGACGTCATGGTAAAGCACAGAAAATTCAGGATAAATGCGGAACACGGTACTCAATGTGAAATTTTCGGACGGCCAGGTATCCGTGTCAATAATGAAATGGATTTTATAGATTTGAGAGAGGTGTACAGAATCTGACATTAGTCAATGCCGAGGAAACAGGTCTGAGCTGTTATTTATGGCTTATATTACATTCTCCTGTAAAAAAGTCGAAACCCTATAACATTCGAAACAGGAATTGGCTATTTAAAACAGAATGGTGCGTCAATTTAATCCCTTGAAATACAGTATGCTTGCAAACATATTCTGAGCGTTATTTCATTTATCAGTCGTACATGTTACATTACGTAAACCGATTGAAAAGTCATTACACCTTTTTTATAGCCTGCTATGGTGCGCTTTAGCTACATCCTCAGCTTTAATTTTTTCTTATATATTTTGTTACTAAATTGTAAAATATTATAATAATTGGAAAATGGGAATTAAATATTTTAAGTCGTTTAAAATATTTTTAAGTTAATTAAATATTAAATATTTTAAAGAAAGGCGTTTCTACTAACACTCGTGAAATTTAAGATACATTAACATTAAATTAAAAGAATGCGTTTCTATATTGTTTGTAACATTTTAGCAATTTGGTGATAATATTTTAATTAAAGAAGGTACTGCAACACACTCCGTCAGTACAATTATAATAATATACATATTACAATATGTGGTAAATCTAGGGAAGAGCCCAGACCTCACCGATTCCGATGATTTTTGAATATGCTGTAAATCTCAGTATTCTGAACAACTTTTTCCTATGCATATAACCCCCGCTCGGCCTTAGTTTTCGAGATATTTGCAAAAAACTATAGCTACTACTACATTGAATTTTGTCTATACGTGCACACTCGGGGCAACGTGTGTGACCGCCGCTTTTCCAGGAGCCGGCGAGGGATCTCTATACCTGGTGGACTCATCAAAATTGTACCTCTAGAACTAGATATACCATATCAGATTTAGTATTGGCGGGGGAGGGGCTCTGCCTAACCTAACCCTGTACTAAAAATCATTGCTTTTTCGATGAGTTGACCGGGTACACAGTTTCTCATCGAAAAAGAAAAATCTAACCCAAACTCATATCTAATTAAATACAAATTAGATTCGGGTTAGGTTTGGTTGGAAATGTACGGCGAGGGGGTGCAGGGGAGGGGGTGCACACACGTTGCCCCGAGCGTGCACGTATAGACAAAATTCAATGTAGTAGTAGCTATAGTTTTTTGCAAATATCTCGAAAACTAAGGCCGAGCGAGGGTTATATGCATAGGAAAAAGTTGTTCAGAATACTGAGATCTACAGCATATTCAAAAATCATCGGAATCGGTGAGGTCTGGGCTCTTCCCTAGTTTTACCTAATATGTTTCTAGTGCAAAATAAAATTTAGATTTAAAAAGAAATTATATGCGAGAAATTCTTAGTTCAATGCAAGTCGCGGTTCTATAATCTAATGGTATGCATTATCAGATTCTTGAACTTCCATTTAATTACAAATGTTTCTGTCGAACCGATTCAAGTTCAATCTCTATAAAAACACGAGAAAAGAAACACTGATTTATCTACATGCTTGACTAATCAGCACTAAATACCGGCAGATGTACGCATATGCACGTATTATACTTACATATGTATGCAATAATGAATGTTGTAATTGGAATTTTCCTATTCCGATAATATCGATAATCGATATTCTCACGTGCGTAACATTAGCTTCCGATTAATGCTTTGAGAATGCATACGGTTGGTCACCTAAGTATCCTGATCAATAAAATATTTAATCAATTTTATAAAAAATTATATATGTATTATTAAAGAACGAAATAAGTCGAAAGTGATTTTTATTTTAATACAATTGTGAAACGTTTCTTTTAAACATATATTGTAAAGGAAAAAAAGAATAATAAATGGATGAAGGTTAGGAATTAACCAACACAATTAAGGAATTGTTTCTTAATTGGATACTTTAGTGATTAATTATATAAAAACACTGGGTATTATATTTTATGGCCGCTGTGAAAAGATAGTACGTTACAATGCGACGTCTGCAAATCGTGATCGTTTTGTATTCCACCTTGACCCTCATCGAGGTACTTTCTTTTACTTTTCATTTCCAGTGCACTATCAATGCTCGATGCTTAACTAATTTAAAAAGTGAATGGAATTTCCTTGTAACCGTTCGAAGAGATTCTGTTATTACAGATTTTGAAATGTACGGCCTGCAGGACCTTGAGAAATATACGTATGGCAGTATTCCGTTTATCTTGTGGCCATTTTTCAATTTATGATAAAAATTCCGGCACTTGTGTGGATATCGTACGCAAACGTGACCGCTTCGTTTTCGAATAATACGTATAGTAAATTGCATTGACTCATCGCCGGAAAAAGTTCCTTTTAAAATAATAGTGACTTATTATGGAATAGAGCAGCGCCGTTAAAGTATGTTTCCGGAAATGTAATTTTAAATATTCCGCACGTTTCGTGAGTGAGTATTTTCTCAACTTATTACAATATCCACTTATAAAATACTCACTTCCATATCTCCTGCATGCAAAGCACTGGCATTAAATAACAATAGCTGTGTGCTAATTGTTTACATTAACACTTGCAGCGTTCTCGACTTTAATTCTACATTTCCGTGAATTCATTGGGGAAATCCGTTCTTACGCGAAAAAACTAGTACATATTCACGCGGACGTATTTTACCACAGCTACCTATATAATTTGTCTCCACGCGTCATGTTGCACGTACAATTTTGTACACTACCTTTTCACGTCTCGTAAAAAGTAAAGATGATGATGGGTTTCCAATGATAATTGGATTAAGGTTCTCCCAGAAACGAAGGAATAAAACACGTCAGACTTAACATTTATGTTTAACATTTCATCTGATGAAATTCATCTTTTTCTATGTGCATGCAACATATGGTGACGGAATTTTTCAAAAGCAGAACCACTTGAGATCTGTCGAAGGAGCATGTTGGCAATAACAGTGATACGTGTGAAACGTTAGCCTCAAGTATATAGTGACACATTTATATCCGATCACTTAACAAAACGAAAAATGGTATTTTCTTTCTTTTCATCGACAAAAAGGATTGCAAGAAAGTGATAGACATCTTGTTATGGATTTCGCTGGAGTATCGAGGATGAAACGACAATCGGGCGATCTGAACACTAGCAAAGCCACCGTTGTATCTACGTCCACTTCGAATGCTAACACTGCCACTTCGCCAAATAGAAATCCGGAAAGTATTTCCACAGGAAAAGAAAATCCCGTAACCGTCTCAGCATCCAATTCAAATCGACCTACGACCACAACATCTGATCCGACTTCAACAACCAGTGATACATTTAAATCGAGTCCAACGATCACAACTGCATCCACGACAGTTCCTACATCGGAAATAACGACTTCCCATCCACCCAATCAATCCACGACATCCAGATCAAAATCCACGAAATCTGGTTCCAGTACCATTCTCCCTACTTCGGCAAGTGGGGCAGGGACTGTACCTACAACAGAAAACTCATCGAATTCTGGAGAAACAACTAGTCTAACAACGACGACCGTTGCGCCTGGAATCGGTACGCGCATCGATACTGAAGAAGAAACTCAGATACCAAACGAGAAGATAGAACCAGATACCTATGCAAACCAAGGACCAAATGTAGCCAATCTAATGAATCCCGGATTTTCAAATTTTGCGGTCCCTCCTTACTTCTTTCCAAATTTTCTGCCAGAATATTCGTACCCATCTAGTCCATACGGTGATTCTACCTTTAACTCTGTACCCAGCACTGGTGGTAATAGTGCATGGATGGGACCAAGTAATGGAGGTGGATTCGCAACGTCCTTTGCTTCGGCTAGTGCATCGGCTGGAGCCCCCGATAATTCGAATTATAACACATCGCCATTAGTTAATCGTGGACGAGTTCCGGACCAGTCACAAACAGACGTCACATCCACTGCTGCCATTAAACCGAACATGCCCAACATGCCCAACATGGTTAACACTGGGGGATATGGTTACGGAGGAGGTAATGTTTAGTAAAAGGCTACACTCGAACTCATGAATGCTAAGCTGAAAAGTCGGGTAGATGCATGCGCAAAGATAATTTGCTTTCCAAGAGATTAACAAAAATTCATATTGCTTGTTGCAGGCAAATGTGTATAGTACAAGATTCCTCTGAAAAGATTCAGTAGGTCGGGGAACCGCGGATATTGTGTTCGAGTTTCCCATTGAATAATCCAACATTGACAATTTTTAAGTTTTAGATAAAAGAATTATACCGAATTATACAAGCCTAAACACAATATAAGGGTTACCTTAATTTGTGTACAGGTTGTAAAAAAATTATGTGCAAAGCCCACTGCAGTGGAATTCTGGTGCTGTAGAATTCAATCCTTCTTTAAACTAGACAATCTATATTTTTCTATATATTCTTATCTATATATTCAATTTATTCTATATTTTTCTCATAATCAACCAAACATTGTCTTAAACTCTCAAAAGTGTTCTACAATTGTATTGTATATTAACCGTTCCAGAAAGCAGTTAGTGGTTCAATTTTTATTGGAATGGTTATAGATACCTTTCTTCTTATAATGAAAATTATAAACATTTATATGGTCACTATTTTGCTACCAAACTATCATTTTGTATATTGATTCCAAATTTGCCTAAATAACAAAATTTGTTTGTGTCTGTTTTTACTTCCAAGCATATCTCATAATGCTACATTCACACAATTTAATTATTTACATCCATCCGCTTCCGTCCCTTTGGGAAATTGATGCTTTTCTTGCAAAAAAAGTAGGTGCGAGATAGGTAAAATGACCAGAGGCCCTATCAATTATCAAAAATAATTAATCATAGCGAAACTTTTGTAATCGATAACGTATATCGATGACTCAATGCAATTAGATCGTTTATGTTAGTTATTTGTAACCAAAGTTATTTAAATTAATCTATTAATTCTAATACTGCAACTTTCTCCTTTCAGTTGTCAGGTTTATGACATAGTCAAAGGGTAACGCTATTTTTTAGAAATAGTTTTTAACGCCATATTGTCACACATTTTTACATCTTATTACTTTCTCATTACTAACTCAATATGATTTTTGTAAAAATAAATGAAATAAATTAATTTGTTTATTTCAAGTTTAGATGAGTATCGTGTAGTAATATTACCTATGACCTTGAATTAGAATCAATAAATGATGAAATGTGTAAAATATAAATAATGCCTACGTAATTGTCAATTTGGCCTACTCTGCGATGCAATGGTTGCATGGATCGTTGTTTCCTTTGATGTGTAACTTATGCAGTCTCAAATGTGCCATAATGTTTACAATTTATATTATATATATATATATTATATTTATATTATATTATTAAAAATAATTTTGGACCAACTTTTGTTTTACAAATGTCCATCGATCCAAAGGTATGGAATTTCAATGCCATGGGTTTTTGCACATAGTTTCCATTCCTTGTACATATACATATCTCATATTGTGTGCTATTATAGTAGTATTAAATTTAAGGTGACACAGTTCAAAATGGGTAAATGTAATTGTCTTAAAAAGATGGGATAATTAAGGCAATTTTTTCAATTTATTTTTGCCATTTTATTAGGATAGATATTGTACGATGGATTTTTACATAATTTATAGATTCAGGTAGGGGGAGCATCACGTTCATTTTTTAAAGAATGATTTCAATTGTTTGCTTATAATCTTTGTATCTATGTATAATAAAAGAAAAAGTACCGTGTGAACATAAAAGAACTGCCGACATAATTTAATAATATTGTGCACATTACTCTTCTATTTCTCATTGTACGTTGTTAATATGTACTTATCGTTTTAATTTGTTTACAGACACAGCATATTATCCTGGTCCGATAGTATTTCCTGGTTACGATTTCGCAAATTTCCAAAGGGAGATGGAGAAACTAATAAGAGACTTTCAGCTTCAATCTCAGCAGCAACAACAAGCGTAAGTATAGTTTTTGTCTAAAATGGTAACACAGTGTCATAGTCGAATTATTCCTGATAAAACTTTTATCGAATTTTTAGAAGGATGCTCATCAAAATGCTACTAATGCCTGTCAAATTTCGAAAATGTTTATGCACTAAACTTTGTACGTGTTTGTCTAATATTATTCTAGCACAAATACAAACCTCGCGTGAAATCGTGTATACGCAACACACTGGCGATATAAAATACGTTGGCCACTTTCAAATTTTCAGTACGCTATTTATGCAATTTTATATTAAAATTACACACTTTACACTTAATCTTTATCTGCATATGTATAAATAATATTGTCCATAAAATTCAAGATTGCAGTTTCAAATCGCTGACACTGCGTATTTTTCAAATATACACCGTGAAGATATGTCATTAATTACTTACAACCAATTGCAGGTTATTTGGAGCAAATAACCGTATAGGTGTCGCAGGCGGATCTACTGCTCCTGGTCCACATACCGCTTTCTCTAGTATTAACTTGGGACCTGGTGGTGGATATCAAGCTGGTGGAATTAGTCCCGTAAGTTTAAAAAATTGATGTACTAAATCTACTTGCATCGCCACAATTATGCTGTGTACAGAATTTTATTGTGAACTTATAAGAAGTATTCGAAAGTTCAAGTAAATCTTATCTCGAGTCGTCCGGTACCCGATCTCTTCGTAGGTTATTTCAAGCAAAAGTTACACTATACATATTGTATTTAAGTTTAAACTTTTAATTATAGTACTTGCACTATTACGGTGTTACATGCACCTAGGGAAGATAAAATTGGGGTTACATTTCACAATTCGCTTCGTATATAAAATTTGATTTTACTGAATGCTTGTTATTGAAATTGAAGGACAGTTTTAACTAAAACCTTATAAATTTATGGCTGGAAAATTCCGGGGTATTTAACGAGAAAAGATACAAGGAAGTAATCGAACTCTAGGTTTGTTCTATTTTATCATAGAAAGCAGAAAATATGATAAAATTGCATTTCAAAATTACGGACTGCAAGAACTTCATTAGTTATGATTGACATTTATTTTTTATTTCTTAGGTTGCACCTGGTTTACAATCAAGATTTGGAGAGGAAATTCCTCCTCCATCTGGCAACAGCTTTGGTGTCTTCTCCAGTTCCAGTTCTCACTCATTGGTTGGCCCGGATGGTAAAACTATTGCTCACAAATCTTCGACAACAGGTGTTAATGATAATGGAAAAATTACTTTCCGAACAGTTGAGGACTAAATTATATTGCATTGACCGAATCCACATTAATATTAATCTCTTTAACAGAATGCACAAATACTGCAATAAAATACAGTAATGTTTACCTCTATTTTTATACCACTTTAAAATCAAAATCGTCTGTACCTCAGGGTTATAAACGAGACTTTTAATCACTTATTTGCCAAATATACTTAAATGATTGCCATATAAATACTCAACGTATTTAGATAACACAGAACACTCAAAGTATAAAACACAGGACCGTCTATGTAGACCTTTCCATAGATAGTCAGACATAATTCTCAAGTAACTGGATCCGTGGTTGACTCCAAGTTTAAAGACTTGCATTCTACAGAGAATATTAAAACAAAAAAAACAGCTTCCAAGTATTTGTACTGGAAAGAATTTGAACCGTGTTTTTTTACAAAGAGAATATTATCCATGAATATTTGACTTACTTACTTAATATGATATAATATTAGCTACTACAAACATATATATTTAAAGCTCAATTGAAACATTTGTGTGTACATTTCTTGCCATTTTGAAATCCTTTTGTAAACAAGGTAGTCTCAATATAATATCGTTATACAACAAATTGTATTTTATTGAAAACTGTACTATTGCGCATAACACTATTTTTCTGTACACTATTCATCACTCTGACATAGTTTTGCAAAATGATGATTCAATTTCATCATCCAAAACGACTCTATTCGCTATTGAATAATTATAACGCCGAATTTGACAGCTAGTGAAAATTATTATACCTTGGTACAAAGGTTCTCCATTTTATAAGCAACTTTGAATGTGGAATATTTCTTTACACATACAGATACTAATATACAGAGATAGTTTTAGGTTAAATTAAGCTAATGTTTTTCTGAATACGAAAGGACATACACGAGTGGTCAAACATCTGGAAACAATAGGCATTTTAAACTGTAAAGAAATTTCCTGAACAATTAACAATTTTAAGTTGTACACTTAAGAACTTTTCTAAGCTGTATATTGGAACGAAATCGATTTTAATCGATTATTGTGAGGGTAGTTACGGCGAAAAAACAAAAATATGGTTTTTGACCAATATCTCCCATTTGGAAATAAATTGGAAATAATTTGGACATAAATCTGAGACATAGCAATTATGAAGGTACACATTGTAGAAGTTTTGCAGATTTTTAAATTGGATACCTGAGCTGCAAAAAATAAAAAACGTCAAAAAATGTTGAAAAATGCCGATTTTCTATTGAAGGTACCGGGGACACATATTTATATTTTTTTTGTAGGTACATATTATTGATACTACTATTCTCAATTTTTTCAGATTTTTTAATTGGGTGCGCCGCAGATAAAAAAAATTAAAAACCGATTTTGTTGCCGTTTTTTGCGTAGCAAAGTAACTTATACGATGAATTTTCGTCTATTCTTTGCGAGATAAGTGTTTATGCAATGTTCAATGTTTTTGCATAGAGCAAACCAGCATCGAAATTGATGAAACTAGATAAACCGAACCAATTGATGTTACGTCACTACTCCATATTCTAAACTACGTAACATCTTTTCAACGGAGTCGGTGGTCCCACGTTAAAGCATCGGATTGGTAAAGCGCTGAAAACTTTTTTGTAAGTTCGAGCCTCCCTCGGGTTCGTTTTTTTATCATTATTTTTTTTATGATTCCTAACTGTATGGCAATGATCAATACTTGCATATAAATACTTTAAAAGTATTTGTTAAATATTTGAATTTAATATACGTAAATATGAACTTAGAGCGCTTTTCGTGCTATTCATGCGATTTTATGCGATTTAAAAATCTGCAAAACTTCTATAATATGTGCATTCATAATTGCTATGTCTCAGAATTTTTTCAAATTTTGTTATGCGCTAGAATGGGAGGTATTGAGCAAAAACTATATATTTGTTTTTTCGCTATAATTATCCTCCCAGTCGAGCTACAGGGTTGTAGCTTGGTACGAATTGGTTTTTCTTGGTAAGCTATCGAATGACACCTAGTCTTATTGAGCGAGTAGTATTGAGAATAAGTTGTCTTCATTAAAAAATGTTTGAATTCATTAAATTCCTTAAGGGGGTAGATACGGCACGTGACCTCTTCCATTTGGAAGGTCGGTATTACAGCAGCTTTTTCTTGCACATGAATGGTAATACCGACAGGCGAGAGGGAGGTGTTTGTTATTTAGATATTCTATTCTGAATGTGGAAAGAAATTGCTTGAAAGAATTTAAACGAAAAGTCTGCTGGTAGTGCAAGGTGTTGGATTCCGGGGTTTAAACGAAATCGTGTTTCAACAATTAATTTTGCAATGAGAGTTTTTAATATGTAAGGAGTACCGTGACGAGTGTGCGCGACAGAGTAACGGTGTGTGTCGCGTCCAAAACTATTCTAGTTACAAGAGCTATTCTGCTACTATATATATTGCAGTTTTTAGGGGGGAAAGGCTGACCTTAGCCCTTGTTGTTGTCGCCTTAGCCGATGCGGAGTCTGGCCCTTGGCATTAGTCATATCGCTGACTACTGCCCTAGTGCATAATATTGACTTCGACTGGGCCAGGATCCGCGGGCCTTACACTCGTAGGTGACTCAAGGGCTGGGCATCCAACAAAGGTAGAAAATTCATTGTACATTTCATTACTTGAAATGTGGTGATGCTACAATATGTTTCGTTGCAGTAAGCAATTATAAGTGAAAAGAAAAAGTAAATCAGCTTCTACACATTTACCGAAATCAGACCCACTCAATTGTTCGAAACATTTTCTACAACCAGTTGTTGTGCCACAATTAGCACTTGTAGATTGTTGAAGGATCTCGTGGGTGCGGGAGCGATCGAAGAATAAGTATTCACCGGTGTTCGAGTGAAGACAAGAGATTTATTAGCTTAGGTACGGTTGAAAGTACCTTGCTATAGTTACAGCAGGTTTTGATAGTGACCGCCTAAACTTATTGATCCGAAGATGATTGTCGGGCGATTTGCCCGTGCTTTTATATTGTGGCGCTTGAGGAATTCGCTGAATCTTCCTTGAGGGTTGACGACTCGCAGGTGTCATTGCCCTGTTTGTATTGCTGACTCGGTGATCAGCGAATTCCTAGCGCGTCCGATTGATTTCGTTGACCCGACCTAGATTTTACGTATTGCGGAGTCGCGGTTAGTATCGCCGGGCACAACACAGTTTTTCGAACTTTTCACAATTGACTAGTCAGTCTCATACACATGTTTGAATGGTCATGAGAAAGTTTAGAACAATAAATTGTATTATGATGACAAAAATGCAGGAAAAGGTTGGCTGGAGAAATGGACTATCCCCTCCACATAGGGGGGTCCCCCTTGGCGATAGCGGCGCTCGACGACGCGGTGTAATATGATCCGAACCGGAGTATCGGTGGTACTAATGCCACTTCAACGATGAAACTTTTTTATTTATTAATTTTTCTACATGTAATTTTTACCAATGTATCTGGGGGATTTTCCTGATTCAATTGTGACGTGAAAGGAATTGAAAGGGAATGATGGGTGTTTGAGGTGACATATACCACTCTTCACCCCTAGTGACCGACACATTACGCGGCGGGAACTTGTTTATTAAAATGATTAAAAGAAAGCACCGTGGCACTTCCGCGAACACATATACAATAGAAAATAGCTGACTGACAGAAAGAATGGATGCGTCGAGCGATGATGCCCGGCATTTACATTCGACAGTACGTGACTAACGAACTTTACGAAAACGCAACGCCACGCAGCGTTGGAAAGGGCGAACACGTGATCGCACAGAGGACACACGTGACCAAACCTACTATACATTCAGATTTGTCCACAAGACGAAACACGATATAATTCAAACTATATCGTGTTTGGCATTATTTTATTCAGAAAAATCTCGCAAATACGTTAGTAAAAGCTTCTTTAACACTAGAACTACCACGCAAAATGACTGGTATGACAACTTTATTTTAAAATTCCTACTTCATGTTATATTTTTTCTCCGCAATGATGTAATGACTTCTGCAGGGATAGCTAAAGGAATAATATAATAAACTTTAATTTTGCTTCATTCATTTAAACTAAAAGTAATTTTGAATAAGTGTAAAAGGGCTCTATAATCTGCTTATCGAAACCGGATTCGTTTATTTAGATGGGGTATTAGATATCTAGATTAATTTATGGGTGTCTTATTATGTCTTGCCTGTCGCTGAAACATAAACATAGCCGTAACGTAACGTAAACATAGTGATGGGCGTAACTGCGCTTGCACACGGACATTCTGTAGAGCACAGTCGTTGGAGTATTCTTCATTGTTATTATTCTTTTATTTTATTATCTTCATTGTTACTTATTGTTATTATTATAATTGTTCGTGTGACGGGAATTATTCCCGTTTGAATTAAAAAGAGAGAGAGAGAGAAGTAAAATGTGACTTCTCGGTTCAGTATTCAATAACAATTTAGTCAACTTAACCTGATTTATGAAATATCGCAGAATTTCTGAAGAGTGACCCGTAGATCACGAACAATATCGTATTATTAAGGAATGCAAATCAGGGTTAAGACAATTTGATTTGGATGGTAGAGACTGAACAGAACTTTATTTGTGGTCGGTACATCGCTTTTATGTCTTCAGGTAGTATAAAGAGTGGCGTTTGTTTCTGTCTTAAAGTGTTTAGGTGGCTTTTGCCGATGCAAGCGTTGGTCGCGGTGTTACGGCTGGGACTGGGCGTTGGTCGTCGTTACACCCCCTTTCCTAGATTCGGCTTGGTCCTACAAGACGTCCTAGGGGTCGGTGCCTCGAAATTTGAGCCTTCGGGTCCTTTCGATGATTGGTTTTACATCTGGAATTGGGATGTCCTGAGGTGGCGATATGACGACGGATTCTCCTTTTGTTGTATAATGTGCGCTGCCGGATGTCGAGCCGTAATGGTGCCGTCCGGTGGTGTTTGAGTTAAAACAATTGTAGGATTGGAAATATGGCATGAGTGTTTAGAATGATTCCCAGGTATGAATGGTATGTTCGGAGCTGAGTACCTGAGAAGTTCGTGTGCATGGAGGGTACAGTGGCCCAAGGGTTCGGATGGTCAAGACCGACCACCACCGAGGAATGACTGCGAGGTGTGTAATAAACGAGTGAGAGCAAATGAGGAATAGAATGAGAGAGAGTCTAAGAGTGCAAGAATATAAAGAATGAATGATGCGTGCAAGGAGCAGAGTGGAGAAAGTATTGTAGTAAAGAACATCGAGTAGTAGAGAGTGGAGAAAGTATTGTAGTGAAGAACATCGAGTAGTAGAGAGTGGAGAAAGGATCGTAGTAAAGAACATCGTGTAGTGAAGAGTATTGAGAGAATCGTGTGAATAGTTGTGTGTGTGTGTTGAGTAACGTCGTGTGTCGACGTGGTTCAGAATAAAGTTAGTGTATTTAATAGAGTAAACTGAGATCTTATTACCCCACCTGTCCTCTATTCCAATCTACGTGAAGTTTACGAAAAATAACTTCTACACAATTATTGAATACACAGGGTTTACATGAACATAAAATTATTTTCCATAGTCGCAATTTATAGATTGTGTATATCGCTAATCCTATTCCTAAACAGCCTATTAGCGTTTGGAGAACCATCCAGGTGCTTTCGTTTCGTGATATATTACGGGTATGCGTGGAAATAGCGTTTGCTTCTGTAATAATTTGATCTAATGCTTTAGCTTTTATTCCGAAGTCAAGGGGCGTTAATATTTCGTCTTTCAATTCTGGTATTTGTGCGTAGCTAGTTATGGTTTCGTTCATTCTGGGCACTGTTATGTTTGTTAAACCTAGTTGTAGTTGAAGTTCGCGATTGTCCGTTTCGTCGTTACTAGAATAAAGTGTTACAGATCCTGTTCTCCCGGTCTATCCTGGACGAATCTTTACAAGGTTTGCCCCGTTTATGTGTATGGTGATCACGGATGAGGTGTCTGGACATGAAATATGTAAAGCTATTAAACCGTAGGTCGCCGATATCCATTCATGTTTAGAATATAGTTGAAGCCAGATAGGTTTTGTATGTCTTAAGACAGCTATTGGACATTCTATTGAGTTCGCAGGTAGGTTATTAATTGCTCGTTTGATGCAAGGGTCTGTTAGATCGGTGTCGAAAACGGGTGTATTGCGTTCGCAAATACATAATTCGGAAACTTTGATACAATGATCTATGTCTCTTTCAGATAAGGTACTGTGTTTTCGGGTTTCCTTATCTATTAATACAAATTTTTCTGCTATTGAGAGTATGTGCAAATGGTGTTCGGTGACATGGAATACAAGGCATAGATTTGTTCTTCTATTATTGGAATTTTCAACACGAAGCAAAGTTTGCTATTATTCAAAACGAATACGTTAACTTTTGCGACCCTAAGAAATTTATAAGCAAATTCATCAGTGTTCTCGAATACCATGCGGTTAGACCCGAATTTAAGTTCAATAGTTCTAAGAATTTCGTTCAACGGTGGCCTTTCAAGTAATACGGGATCAATCTTGCCTTGTTCCCCATTGACGATTAAAGAGCGCAAGTTATTTATTATTTCATTATGTTCGGATATCATTTCTGAGAGTTCAAACAAGCATTCGAGCGCTAGTTCCTTTTTCTGTAGGTTTGCAAAATTTTGATTTGTCGTACTAGAAATCCTCTTGACGTAAGCGTCAATTTTTGACTGAAACTCTTCGTTGGTTTTTAAAATGGTTCTAACAATTGTTGTCTCGTTCCTAACGAGAACGCTCAAATGTTTGTTATCCCTGTACAAATTGTTAATTTCATTATTGTAATATTCTGCGTCTTTCTGACTGACAATGAGTGTACCAAATAGAATGTTTGCCAGATCTCCTATTGGGTTAAGCCATCCTCGTTTTACGCGCTTATGCAAATCTCTACGAGTTCTTCAAAGGTGTATAGATTCGTTGTATCCTAAGCTAGCAAACAACGTGTTTCTATGTGTTTCTACGATTAAACCTAGTGACTAAATGATCAATCAGGGGTCGTGGTATATTGCTTTTAAGAAGATAAAGTGAATGATATAATGCTTCTCTAATGTGAAGTTCTGTTTGTTTGATTTCTTCGAGGTCGGTGTAGACAATAGTTTTCCATTCTTTGTGGTATAGGCGCGTGATTCCCATAGGGTCGAAGTAGATATTTGGCACGCTATGGAATTTTGTTACGGCTCCTGGGTCGTCAAGTGCAAGTGTTTGGGCGATGAGAATGAATCCTAATAATGGTGGCATCGTGATCTGAAACTTACAAATTTATTTAGCGTAGGTAAGGTTTGAGTCTATTTCCATGTACTCTAACATCTCTGTTGTCTAGCGAGATGACGTAGTTTGGGGTATTAACTTCTAGTATCGTAGCTGGCCCTAACCATTCCGCGTCTATTTTGTTTTTTGCGCTATCGTTATGGAGCATTACTTTGTCTCCTATGTTAAATATGGCTTGAGTCCTGATGATTTGTGCGTCTTGTAGTTCCTTATGTCGTTTCTTCCTTTCTTCAATCTTCTTTCGTGCGGCTTCTAAGTATGCGTTATGGCGTTGTCTCCACATTCTTACCAAGCGTTCTTTTGTTAACGTTGGTGTTACAGCAATTGTTGAGGGTAAATTAGCTTTTCTTACGAATGTGAGTTCGAATGGCGTGATCCGGTTCCTTCGTGTACAGCTGTATTGTGCCCCATACATATTATATTTAATCGTTCGTCCCAGTTGTTGTCACGTCCGTTTAGACTGGTGCGTATACAGTCCTTTACCAATGCGTGGGTTCTTTCTAGTGCTCCATTACTTTGGGGATGATACGCGGTCGTTCTGATGTGTTTAATTTTTAATGCTTCTTCGAATCGCTGCATCATTTGGCTGACAAAGTTAGTTCCTTGGTCCGTTACTATGTGTTTTGGAGAGGAGAAAATATAGACATAATTGTCTAGAAGTGCATTTATAACGTTTTCCGTGTTATACGATCTAAGTGGGAAAAGTACTAAATATTTAGTCAAAACGTCTTGCATTGATAGTATATGTATATTCATTTCCCTTATCCGTTCGCGGTAATGGTCCGAAAATGTCTAAAGCTAACTTATCGTTTGATTCTAGGGGTGTGTCTGTTATCACGGCTTCTTCTTTATTTCGGATTCTATTCTATTTGTTCCGTGGTATACGTCGTTTGAGAGTTGGAGTCGGGTGGTTTTTAAATTTTTGTTCCTTCGTTTATCAATCATTTCTTTTAATCTGAACAACCACCTGTTCCCTACGTGGGGTCCGAGGTCGTCCTTGAAGATGCGTATCCAGCTGTTTCCATAGGCGTTTGCTTCCGTAGCGAGCTGGAATTGGGAGTGCGTTTGCCATTGTTCAAAGTCGTTTCCAAAAGTGGAAGAGGTGCTAGTGTTAGGTGTGTTTTCTTCTGGTTCGGCGGTATCCGTGGACGATCCAGATAGCCGTGCTTCTAAATCTTGTAGTCCGGCGGCAGAAATGAGGTTTTCATAGTTATCAATGTCTAGGTTATTCATAGTTCGGTGGAGGAGTTGGTCAGCGTCTATCGTAGTGAGTGGTAAGACGCGAGATAAGGCGTCTGCAGCGGTGTTTTCTTTCCCTTTACAGTGTTCTATTATATATTCGTATTCTCGAGCTTCAATCTCCATCGCAGAAGTCGGGATGATGGTTCCTTCATATTAAAAAGCCATTTTAGTGCCTGATGATCGGTTAATATTTTGAATTTTCGTCCTAACAAGTATTGCCTGTGCCTTTTAACTGCCCAGACAATGGCCAGTAATTCTTTCTCCGTTGTTGTATAATTTTGTTCCGCCTTATTCCATGTCCTCGAAATGTAGCAGCATCGATGTCCTTCTTGCGAAAGTATTGCTCCCAATCCTTCGTTAGATGCGTCCGTGATGAGTGTAAATTCTTTGCCAAAGTCGGTGTTTCGAGCGTAAGGTGACGTCCACTCAGATATTCCAAATGAATGTCTACGCTCTTTGCGATTTCGTGGAGGATTGAATGAGTTCTTTTGCTTGGATATAAGTTTCGTATATTTCACTGGTTTGGAGAGTTCTCTGATTGAGTTCTCCAATGTATAAGGGTACTGGTTATAATAGACTTGGTTCTTAGTAATATTTATTTATTTGTTTGTTTGTTTGTTTGTTTGTTTGTTTGTTTGTTTGTTTATTTAATTAAACGGTTGAAACCCTTTTTTACACTAGAATTACAGTTTGTATGAATTGCTTATATACTAATGGTGATGAGGAGTTAATGCTAATGTATGTATTGCTTGTGTACTAATGGTGATGTAGAATTAATACTAATGTATGGAGAAGATTAATTATGAATGATAATGATCTCTAACATGGGCTGGTCAGTTTGTTGAGATTGGTCTTTTAAAGGCTGGTGTCCTCCCTTCCAGTGCGCCCTTAGCGCGATGTGTACCTGGAAGGGGAACAGGCCGAGCCCTGTGTGGGTGTGCACCTCGAGGTGGTGTGTATCGTGTAGGGGTAGAGGCCCACCCCTGTATGGGGGTGCACCGCGAGATGTTGGGGAATTCCAGAGGGTTGACGCGAGGCCTGCCAGATGTGCCTGGGTATGACCGCTCGGACTTCTCGAGTTTTATGCCAGGGTCGCTGCTATTGAGGTGCAAGAGAGAGAGTGCTGTGTCGCGGCTGTAATTGTGTTTTAAAGCTTATTATAATTCGGTGCCATCCGAAGGCTGGCAGCCAAATGTTTTATACCGGTAGAAGTACTATATACCTAAAAAATAGCATTAGTTTGACCGTGTCATAAATTGATTTAGCCGAACCCTCCGGAACCGCGATGTACCTCGCAACAGTCGGGATATCTCAGTATAGGGTGTTCACAGAGTTTTTGTTTTAAGGTGTCGAAGGCAATTTGGCATGCGTCGGTACAAAAAAAGGATTTTCTGTCTTTGTTAGTTCGGTAAGCGGTTTAGCAAGTTTGGCAAAATCTCGAATAAATTTCCGGTAATAACCAGCAAGTCCTAAAAATGATTTTATCTCAGTTGGGTTGCGGGGTGTTCTGAAGGATTTGACAGCATCTATTTTTTTGTAGTTTGGTTTTACTCCTTCGGGGGTAATGAGATGGCCTAAATATTCTAACTCTAGCCGGAGGTATTCGCATTTGTCTTGTTGCAGTTTCAGACCTGTCTGTCTTAGTCTTTGGAATACTATGGCTAAGTTTCTGTTATGTTCTTCAATGGTGGATCCGAATATTACTATGTCGTCTAAATATACAAAGCAGCACTTTCCAATTAATCCCCCGAGTCCTTTGTCCATCATGTGTTGGAAGGTCGCCGGTGCATTCTTGAGTCGGAATGGCATGCGGTTGTAGTGGAAGTGTCCTTCGGAAGTTGAAAATGCTGTATACTTCTATGATGTTGTGTACATCGGTATTTGATGAAATCCCGAGCTGAGATCTAATGCGGAAAAGAACTTTGACTTGCCTAGATGGTCCAATATCTCCTCGATGCACGGTAGTGGATATGCGTCTTGATCAGTCAATTCATTCAATTTCCTAAAGTCAACTACAATTTTCCATTTTCGTATTCCTGAGGCATCTTCTTTTTTTGGGTGACAACCCACAGGGGTGAGTTATATGGCGAATCTGATTCTTCGATAACTCCTTTGGCTAACAAGTCTTCCATTTGTTTCTGAATTTCGATTTTTTGACATTCCGGGAGTCGATATGATTTTGTATTTACTGGTCTCGGATCTTTTAGAACAATTTCGTGTGCGGTGAGTTCGATGCAGGGTAATGGATCGCCTTCTAGTGCAAATAGGTCGGAGTAGCTAAAGATAATTTTTTCTATGGGTTGTCGGTAAGCGTTTTCGACATGCGAGATTCTTGTTTTGTCGTGGAGCTGACGTAGGCGTTCGGGGAATTCTAAAGTGTCTGTTTCGAGCGTTACCTTCTTTTCTGTTGCGCGAATATCCGTTTCCTCTGTGTTCACGAAATTGATCCTAACCGTTCCGTTTGCTGTTTTTATATCTTCTGTTATCATCTGTCGTGCTGGTATAAGGAGTTCATCTCGTAAAGGGATACAAAAATTATTTAATGTGAGTGAGTCGTTGTCGATTGAAAATTTATATAAATTTAGGTAGGGTAATCCTACTATTCCGTCTTCGTGAATAGGAAAATTATGTGGTACAACATGAAATTTATGATACTATCCTAACGTATTAACACATAACCCACAATACAAATTAAGGAAAGATTGAACGGGTCGCAATGCCGCGGTAAGAATACAGTACAATATCACTGGTCACAATGCCGAGTGAAAAGAAACGTGGTCATAATGCCCGTAAAGATTCCCATATTCGGGAAGTTCGGCTACCGGTCGATCTCCTTGCGCACTAATTGGCGCAAGTCGGTGGTCTGATTTTAGGGAGTGTAGCTATTCTGTTCATTAATAAGCCCGCCGTGTCAGGAGTGCGGGAACAGCGAGTGGGTTCGGAAGGAAGCGTACGCTTCGCGGGCTGTGCCCTTTTTTCGTGCACATTTATAGCCTCATTTCCGAACATGCCGCCCCTCCCTGTTGAGCGGTACGTTCAACAGAAGAGGCCACACCGAACTTCGACAAAGCGTAATGCTCGACTACTGTCTCGCAGAGGACAGTTGGTTACGGCTTAAATCTACTTACAAATACGTCTTAAGGCTAATTATAATATATATACAGGGTTAAATATTTACAAGACGCTATGTGCATTGAGCCAAGGGCTTCGATGACGAGGATTCGCTTTCCTCATTAATGGAAACGGGAAGAAAACAAAGCTTGGTGATAGGTCTCTTATATTCGGAGTGCGCCGTCCTCACTTGACGACGCGGATGAATCCATCGTTTCCACGGTGTCATTGTACGATCCTTCTTAGTTCCCATGAGCAGGGAGGTGCGTTAGGGTTTTGTATGAGCACTATTTGCCCGACTTTGGTGAGTCGTTGCACCACTCTCCACTTCGAACGCTGGTGCAATGCGTGCAAATAGTCGTTGGTCCACGCCTTCCAGAAGGTTTCGGTTAGGCGTTGGAGGAGTTGCCACCGGGACAACCGATATTCATTGATTTTTAGGACACTTGGCTCTGGTGTCGCGAGCAGAGGAGAACCGATCAAGAATTGCCTTGGTGTAAGTGCGCTGTAGTCATCAATGTTATCGGACGTTTGCGCAATTAGCCGCGAATTGAGACATGCTTCGATTTTACAGAGAAGCGTAGACATTTCTTCAAAGGTCAACGTGTGAGTGCCGATGCATCGCTTTAAGTGGTATTTAACACTCTTAACGGCGGCCTCCCACAATCCCCCGAAATGGGGGGCTGCTGGAGGCAAAAAGTGCCACTCAGTGCCCTCGCTAGCACGAGAGTTCTGGAATGTAACATCTTTGATTGTGGCGAGGTACGCATCGGTGAGCTCACGGTTTGCTCCTTGGAAGGTAGTCCCACTCTCGGAGAACATCGATTTTGGCATGCCTCGTCGAGAGACGAACCGGTGATAGGACGCGATAAACGCTGCGGAAGAGTAGTCGCTTACAAGTTCAAGGATCGCTTTGCATAGTCGACCCCGGTGTGTATAAATGCTCGCGTTACCTGATTGACTCGTGATGCTGGCAAGTCACCCATGAGCTCAGATGGAATCGCTGCTCTCTCTCGCGCGCAGATTACGCATTTGTGCAATACTCCGCGCACCGTTGCTCGCGCTCTCAAAATCCAATACTCGTTTCGAAGGCACGCTAGGCTAAGCTGAGGACCTGAATGCAGGTGCGCGCGGTGTGCGAACTCAATGATCAGGGTAAGGAGATGATGGGATCGCAGGATAATGGGGTGCTTAGCACTTTCAGGTAGTGCTGATTTGGATAGGTGTCCTCTTATAAGGCCATTAGAATCGACATAAGGAACTAAAGAGGATAAGGGACTTGACTGAGGAACCGGGCGGTTCGCTAATAACGATTGCATTTCGATGGGCAATGAATCGACTTGAATTCGTTTAAGCCAAAGTATTTTAGCCTGTTCGATTTCGTCTGGGGACAGGGCAATCGACATTGGAGTTTCCTCGGAGTGGGAACTTCCCCTTTTTAAGCGGACGCGCACGAATCGGATGACGTATGCGGTCACTCTTACGAGTCTGGTCCATGAAGAGTATCGTGAGGACAGATCAAGAAGGTCTGGAATGACGATCAAGGTTGTTGCTCGAAGAGGACGCGCCGCGCTCGTAGCTTGAGAACTCGACTGGCGGTAGCCTTTTGGCCAGTGGTCCGAAGTGTCTTTCAACCACTGTGGGCCGGACCACCATATATGGTGGCCCTTTAGTTGGCCTGGGGACATGCCTCGAGAGGCACAATCTGCTGGATTATCCAGCGTTGGGACATGATGCCATTGTGCGTCAGGAAGAAGGGTGTGAATCTTGGATACTCGATTGGCTACGAAGGTTTTCCACCTTGCTGGGGATTGGCTAAGCCATGTGAGCGTAATAATCGATCGTTTTCAAAGGCTACTCGCGATTTTGCGGCAAGAAGTGCAACGCAAACTGTTCCGTCTGGAAGCGTACTCCTTAAATAGACTGCTGCTGCATAAGCCTTGGACGAAGCATCGGCAAACCCGTGAATACTTTTAGTTTGTGGTGGATCCGGTGAAAGTTTCCGAGGAATTTTGATTAAGGACATATCATGTAAGTCCACTAGATACTGTTGCCAATTCTGCTTAAGTTCATCCGGAACTTGGTCGTTCCACTCACATCGCGATGCCTACAGGCGTTGCATGATGATTTTCGCGACTATGACGACAGGAGTGACCCATCCCAGCGGATCGAAAAGCCTGGCTAGTGTTGACAGGATTGTACGTTTCGTTGTGGACGACTTAGGCGGAATGGAGAGACGAAAGCGGAATTCATCACGAGCTGGATTCCAAACCACTCCTAATACCGGAACCGTTTCTTCGTTTTGGAGAATTTTACTCGAAGCGAGACCGTGGTTGGCCGGATCTATGTCCTCGAGTAAAGAGGAGTGGTTACTCGCCCATTTACGCAAGCGGAAGCCATCTGGTGCGAGTAAAGTTATCAACTGATCACGAGTCTGGCGGAAAAGATTGATACTATCGGATCCGAATAAACAATCATCTACATAGACTTGGTCTTGAAGAACCGGACTGGTTAACGGATGTTGAGAACCTTCATCATGATTCAATTGTTTTAAAACTCGAAGTGCTTGAAATGGAGCTGAAGTGACAACGGTAAGCTGTTAACCGTAAGTAACGGTTAACAGCTTATATTCCTGGATTGGGAGTGACGGCCAGCTTCGCCAAAGAATTCGCTGGTAGTCCGCGTCCTGGGGATGGACTGTACATCTTGTACATCTGCCTTTACATCTTGGCGATGTCGGCAATATAAACGAAACGGTATAGCCGCCATCGAAGGAGGATGGCGTTTAAGTCACCTTGTAACCTTAGGTCTATTTAATAGATGGTCGTTTAACGATCGACCATTGGTAGTACGGCATGAGCCATTGAAGATAACGCGTTGTGGAACTGCTGTCATGGAGAACAGCATGATGTGGTATGTAATACCTTTGAGAGTGAATTGTTGGTGGCTCAATCTGAGCCGGTTTCATGTGCCCTAAGGCTTCATATTCGAGGAGAAAATCTCGATACATAGTGGCATGTATCGGATTTAATTGGAGGCGTCGCTCAACACGCTGAAGACTGCGTAGAGCTGCCAAACAAGAATCGCCTATATAAAGAGGAGGGGTTCGTTTGAACGGAAGATGGACGACATAGCGTCCATCAGCTTGTCGGGAATGTGTCTTTTGGAAGTGCTTTTCGCATAATTCTTCTTCAGGTGTGATCGAGACCTAGCGGGGAATCTTCTCGGGTTCCCAAAATTGTCGTAGCGTTTTGTCAAGTGTCTCGAACACAGTAATGTGGTGGACGTTAATACATTGGCGACGGGGGATTTCAAATACAGTTCAAAAATGACGCGTATACGCGTCATCCGTCGCCAATGTGTTAATGGAGGATGGAGTGGGGATGGGAGATATAGGACCGGACGGGATCCATCCTAGCGTGGTATTTTGCGCGATTGGGGTATCTGGTGAACCTTTTCGAAGACCGGTTAAAATTACCTGGCTGTATACGTCGGCTCCGATAATCAGGTCGATCGGATCCGAGCTCATGGGATCATTGTCAGCCAGATCCACATCTGAAATATGAGTCCAGTTAGACCCCATTTTACATTGAGGTGGGACATACCTGGTGCGCGATCTCAATATCACTGCTGTTGTCGAGTATGCAGGTCGATCACAGCTCGCTTGTGTGATTCGAATTACAGCCGCGTGCGGTGCGACAGACTGGGTTTCAGCGATTCCTGTTATCCGAATGTGTTGCTTGATTCGGTGGAGCCGAGAAGCTCAATGACTGAGCGAGGCGCTCGGTTATCAACGTTGCTACTGATTGTGAGCCTTGGTCCAGTAGCGCCCGCACGATTATACATCGTCCGTGTGCTGAGTGCACTTGCACTCGTGCTCTCGAAAGGAGTAGGGGAGACCGGGGCTAGATGTTCCGGGGGTACGTTGTTCCGATGGTTATATTTTCAAAATAAAAAGAGATAGCGTTGATCTTTAAATTGTTTTCACCGCGTGAGTCAATCACACTAAGGTGCCATCTATTTCAATATCGCTAGAATTGCGAATTATATGGTTTTAAACAAAGACCTAGCCACGTACCAAGTAAGTAAATATTTTCCCATCATTATTTTTTGGTCTATATCGATTATTTAATGTCGACATGATTGACTGTTTCGTTCTTATGGATCAAACGACATTTAAGAATATGCTGTAATAGTGTTTATTAGACTATTTCAATATATAAACAAAATATTCGCATAAATTGCCACATGAGTCAAGCGGGGCTAGTTGTTCCCGTGATTTGGGGCACGTTGTGACCGTAACAACGTGCCCCGCCGCACGGTGCGGCCTCCAAAGCACAAAAATCCAAAAAGTCATGTTTGCATTTTGAACTTTTTATTCAAAATAATTATCAATCGGTAGGCAAGGAATACGAATGTAACAATTGTTACTGTAAAAAATCAATAGGGGCCCGGCAATAGTAACCTGTTTATAATAACTGAAATTTTAAAAATTAGATAACTCGTGCATCCCTCGTTCTTTTTTATTCGTATTTTGTAATATGGTTTGTTGTACCTTAAGTATGGAGAATTTCATAAGCGGTAGGCAAAATTGTAATGTGCAATGTAAAATTTGTAATGGTTTCCTAAAATTCAATTTGCAAAAAAGCGGCACAAAATGTCCTGTAATTTTTGTTGTTTTGAATCGACAAGGTGTTGTACTACATTGCTATATAATTTTTATCTGCAATTACCTGCAACACTCCAAGTTATTTAATTTTTAATGCGACGTAACACGTGCAGCAAATTGTATTAGGTTCGATTAGGAGATTATTGTTTTTACACCAAAGATAATTTATGTGATTGTTCTAGTTTGTTGATTTTCTTTGAAAGATAATATACTTCCGTTGATCCGAACCTTAATAAATAAACATTATTAATAAAATTGTGTTTTATTTCATTCAAAGGCAACTGCTATTTCTTAGTCACAACTTACCCCAAGGCGGGAACAACTAGCCCCGCCAAGGGGCAAGATGTTCCGTCTCGAACAGCCACAAATAAATAAATTTCTTTGATAAACCTATTACAACAAATTAAATATAAGCTTAAAACCTTAAAATATAATAAATTTAACAGCAAATTAGTCTATAATGTAGAGAATATGTACATTATTTTCGGGTCATTTTTTATGTTTTCTCAAAATCGGAACATTTAGCCCCGGTCTCCCCTACACCATATTTAATCGGAGAATTAGACCCAAGGTTTGACGAAATTTCAGCATCACCATCTTGTGTGAATGAGGTAAATGGTTGTCGCTGCTCGCTTCGAGCTTGTTCTGACTTGCACGGGAAGTGTAATAAGGTATGATGTTGTTGGTTGCATTCCTTGCAACGATGCTGGCTTTTACATTGCACAGCTGTATGTTTACTAGAAAAACAGTTGACGCATCGTCTTTGTTTCTTAATGAAGTCAAACCGATCAGATGGCTCTCGTGCGAGAAATGACGAGCATTGATATAATAGATGGCCTTGTTTACACACCGGGCAAGTCAGGTTGGAGACTGTTGTTGAATGCGTTGCAAACGCTTTCGGTTTCGACGATTTAAAATTCCCGTGTTCGTCGGTTTGCTAACAGTAAGTGGTGCCATCGCTTCGAGTGCGCGAATTCGCGTCTCAAGAAAAACATCAAATTCAGTATACGTTGGAAATTCATTGGTCTCTTCTAATTGAAGTTCCCACGCTTTTCAAGTCGACCGGTCCAATTTTTGCACACCGAGAAACACGCTAATATCGCTCCACATGTCTACGTGTCGGTCTAGGTTGCGTAACGCTTCTAACGCGACACTGAGTCGATCGCGGAGATCGCATCGTTCCCGTGGGGGCTCAGGGGTGGCGTGCGGTAACGAAAACAATTTGTTGAGGTGGGTCATGATCAACCGGCGTTTATTTTCGAAGTGCGAGGTTATTAGCTTCCAAGCCACATCGAAATTTTTCTCAGTTATCGAAAGATGACCGATCGCGTTACTCGCTTCGCTTTTTAATGCGGAACAGAGAAAGTGTAATCGGTCGACATTAGATAAAGACCCGTCGTTGATCAACATCGATTTGAAGCGATCCCGGAAGCTCTCCCATGCTTCGAATGTTCCATCGAAAGATAGTAGATCCGTGGTAAGTGCGACATTGGTTTTAACGTATTGGGTTGGACTTGACTTACGTTTGCATCGGTGTTTTCGGTTGAAGGTGTTACCTGGACCAACATCTCCGACATGAAGTCCAACGCCTTCAAATAATTGTCTTCGCATTGGTCGAAGTGGTCATCCACGAAGAACGGCAGTGTCGCTCTGATCTTCTCGTCCACGCTGGCATTGATGCGTGTGTTGAGGTACTGTGCCTGGTTGAACGCTTCTTTGAGGACGGATATTCGATTCTGCGTTATAGCATGAGTCATCCTGGATTGACCCATTTTTTAAAATTGGTGATCGCTGGCTCTATTGAGCGGACGATCTGGTTTTGTTTGTGTAATAGTTCCTTGTGGTTGTTCATCATCTGGTGTTGGTAGCCAAGATGGCGGTTGTAACGACACGTTGAGCGTCGTCGACTCCTTCTACGACTTCTATCCTGCTCGAAGGACCAAAATGTTTGGGATTGGCTGCTGGAACAGCCTTGTCTGAAGGCTAGAAGACCGTGGCGGTGGAGGGCTGGTTCGCCAAATGAATGCAATAGCACACAAACTTGATGTTAGTGCGCCGCACAACTATCGCGTGCCGCACGTAGTTTATTAACACAGAAGACTTTTACAACACTTCAGGAACGTCACAATACAAATTAAACAAAGATTGAACGGGTCGCAATGCCGCGGTAAGAATAAAGTACAATATCACTGGTCACAATGCCGAGTGAAAAGAAACGTGTTCGTAATGCCGGTAAAGATTGACTTGTTTTCGCAATGACGGTTAGGCGAAGAAGAAGGAAGTGGATTCCCATATTCGGGAAGTTCGGCTACAGGTCGATCTCCTTGCTCACAAATTGGCGCAAGTCGGTGGTCCGATTTTAGGGAGAGTAGCTATTCTGCTCGTTAATAGGCTCGCCGTGTCAGAAGCGTGTAAAGGAGCGGGCACGGCGAGTGGGTTCGGAAGGAGCGTACGCTTCGCGGGCTTTGCCCCTTTTTCGTGCACATTTATAGCCTCATTTCCGAACACACATTATTCTTAATTAAGACGATGTAACATCTGCGCCATGCTTCCGTCGGTACCCTCGATTGACAAAGGACCCCTCGATCTCTACACTCCTTGCTGCGTAGACGCGGCAACGGACGCGGCGGGCGCAACAGATACACATACATTGGTACAATCACTACAGCTCGTCCATCCTGACAATTGACCGTCTCGGACAATATAAATGTTAGCATAATTATAAAATACAAAGTAAGATAATTAATACAAATGTGAATTAGCAACACACACACTTCACGTAGTCACTCACACATCCAATGTCTCATACGATCGGAAGAAACAATTCCATTGTACGGCATCTGAGTAACTTGAAACCCAGGGACATCGCGTATTACATAGCGGTCGGAGCCTAACACCTTATGTACAACGTAGGGTCCCTTATATTTTGGAATAAACTTTTTGTTTACCCCAACAGTGGTATCCACGTTAGCTATTACAACGTAATCTCCTTCGGTGTACGTTGTTGCTTCTTTGTGGGCCCGATTATACGATTTTTCGTTCGCAACTTGATTCTTTACTTTTACTATATCCACACTATTTCATTCGCTGCTTTTTCCCTTGCGCTCGACAGATGTCTGTCTTCCACAGTTTTCTCCCTTAAAACTAAAGACAGCTGGTCGGTAACCTTTCCCAACTGATCTAATCCGGACAGTAATTGGCTTGTGGTGTTTCCCGTCGATCTACATATAGTATTATTTATTGCGAATTTCACCTGATGAATTACTTGATCCCATTTTTTTGGGGAGTCACACAATTTTGCAAACTTGGGGGCGTTAAGACTCTATTAAATCTTTCTATCAGCCCATTCGCTCGCGGGGCGCCGACAGCGATCAAAACATGTTCTACCGATTCCTGTTTCAGAAAGTTTTTAAAATCGTCAGACGTGAGCGAGCTACCGCGATCGCTAATCAGACGGCGCGGTTTGCTGTAGCATCGGAAGTATTCTTTTAAGTGTTTTACAACTTCGTTAGTTGCTGTCGACTTGCACGGATACAGTCGGATGAATTTTGTAAACGCATCTATGATCGAGAGTATGTGTCGATACCCTTTGCCCGTTTTCTCTAAGGGACCATAGTGGTCAATATGACAGGTATAAAACGGTAAATCACCCTTCGGTAGGCTGTGTAGATAGCTGTGTTTACAGTGTTTACAGGCTGTGTTTACAGCGTACACAACTGCTAAATACTCTAATTCAAAGCTATGGTATTTGGCCTCTACCGTCGTCGTTCGATGACTGAAATATGAGATAGGGCGAAAGAGCCCATCGTCTTGTTTCTGTAATAAAATAGCGCCGAAACCATTCGCGCTCGCGTCGCAATGCAACTCCGTAAAACTCTCACACATAATCTTATATTGCCGTCTTTTTCCGTACGAGTACAATAGGGCTCGCATACGGTGACTCGAAGATAAGTAACCGCGGCGTATGCGCGATTTCGGTCCTGCAGGACGCATCGAACACGACGCGTAATCGAGTCGTTAGACTGTCGGCTCTGAGCACGGTGTGGTGGGGAATGTATACCGGGGCCTCTCGTGGTGGGGCGTTCGGGGCGCGGACCATATGCCTCGCTTCCTCGTAATCCCGCATGAACGCCAAATACTCGCGATTCACGGTGGCATCCCGAGCGAGTTTCTTTTGGAGCGATCGGAAACGCGTAGCCGCGATAACTCGCGACTCTCCCACCTCGGGCGTTGACGACTGCCTGAACGGGAGGCTGACAACGAATCGTCCTTCCGGGGTCCGCGAGTGGGTCCGTACAAAGTGCTCCTCGCAGACGGCCTCCATTGGAGACATCGCGGGCCTAACCTGGATCTCTTCGATCTCCCAAAACCGCCGGAGCTCCTGGTCGAGCCGCGGCCGGTCCTCAGCTTCGCTTGCCGTGACGCAACCGACGGCTCCGTGGGTCGCCCCCCCGACCGTTCGCGGCCCGGTCGCGCCTGAGAGTACCCAGCCGAACACGGTTCTTTCGGCCTTCAGCCCACGATCACGGCTGTATCTCACGCCAATCCGGAAGAGTCGATTGCACACGTCGGCCCCGATGAGCACGTCGAGTCGCCGAGACGATGTCGGATCGTCGTCCGCGAGTACGAGCCCCTCTAAGGGCATGGCCGCGCAGGTATCGACCCGCTGCCTCGCGATTCCGACCAACGTCGGGACAATGTGACCGCGCGCCTCGATCCTCGGCGTGTCGGCGCGATTGAGCGAGAACGCGACGGTTGCCGCGTGCCGTCCCGCACCGAGCTTGTTACCGCCCGTCGTTGTGATGATCACGTTGCTGCGCTCTCTGTGGAGGTGCAGCAAACCGGCGAGTTGCTCCGTAATCAGGGTGACCTGCGATCCCTCGTCGATGAGAGCTCTTACCGTCGCGGATCGCCCCGCCTCGCCGTGAACGCGAATCACGGCCGTTTTTAACAAAACGGGATGCGTCGATTTGCTTAGTGCGAGGGATGCGCTCGCCGCATGATCGAATCGGCTTGATTCCTGATCGGGTGAGGTTCGTCTCGCTAGCAGTTTTGAGCAGCCCGCGGGCTCGACATGTAGGAGCGTATGGTGCTGCGCTCGACATTTCTTGCACCGATAACGACTCCCGCATTCCGCAACCCCGTGATTGGTCCCGAGGTAGTTGTAACACGCGTTATGTTTTACTGTGATCTCGCGACGCTGAGCTACGGATTTCCCAACGAATTTTGGACAATCACGCAACGGCTGTCCCATGCGACACAGTGGACACGCACTTTCACCGCTATTGGGTCTTGCCGTCCCGACGTCTCCGACGTTCGTGAGCGCACCGGAGTTTATCGCCACGGACAAACACGCACGCGTTTGCCCCTTCCCGACGGGCTTGTTCCCCTTACTCTCCAGTACCACGGAATTATATTGGAACGTCGTCGCTCGATGCTCCAGAAACGCATCTAATTCGGAATACTGCGGGAAGTCCTTCGATGCTCCGAGCCGGTCGTTCCACTTACACTGGGTCTGGGGGTCGAGATGCCCCAGAACGAATGATAAAAGAAACCCGTCCCGAAACTCGGTTTTGCCCGTGACATTGGTGAGCGCTCGCACTGTTCGACGTACCAAACCTCGGATCTCACCGATTGACCTCCCCGCGGCAGACCTCAGGTACGGGATTCGCAATAACTGGTCGAACAAGGTCGTTATTTGTCGCCGTTCGCTTTCGTACGTTTCGACCAACGTCTCCCACACGCTCGCGTACCCCGCATTCGACAGCCCGATGTCGCGGATGACTTCGAGTGCCTCGCCCTTGACGCAGCTGTGCAAATAGTGCAGTTTCGTTACCTGACTGATGTCGCTGCGCTTCCCTACGACGGACTGGAACAGGTCCCGGAAGCTGGGCCACTCGCTGTAGTCCCCGCAGAAGGGCCGGATGTCCACCGGTGGAAGTTTGTCGCCCGACTTGCTCGTTCTTGCTGCTTGCTCCGCTGAGTGGGTCGGCTCGGATTTGAAGTCGGCGATGAGCTCTCGGGAGTAATCGCAGGCCTCGTAGTACGCGTCAGCCGCTTGCTCGAACCCTCCCTGGGTGAAGTACACGAGTTTGGCGCGTTCGCTTTCTTCGAACGCCGTCTCCACCTCGGCGTTGAGAGTCTGACACCGGTTTCAGCAATCCTTCAGATCTTCCAGGCGGCCACGCGCTGATGCTTGGGAAAATTTCGCCTTCCCTTTCTTTTTGTAGTTGTCCACCATACGGGATATCGTATGGATGGACGTCTCCAGCTCTTTCAAGGTGGTGAACCTCGTCGACATCTTGGCTTCTCGTCCACGTGTTTTATGCCAAACGGTTTGAATTTGTCGAATGTAAATCCGGCTCGAAGGACCAGTTGTTTGCGATCGGGTTTCGCGGGGCGAGGTAAATGAAACTCGGCGTGTATGCGTTTGACAAATGCACGTTTACTGATCAGGATTACAAGGAACACTACTTGTGATATCGTCTCTCGCTGGTTTTCGTCTTACTCGGTCAAAGGTGATTCGGTATCTGAACCGTTGGCGATGATCGAGCAGGCGCCCTCGCTCGTTCCGGTTTTTTCGACACCCGCCTCATCGTAAACATGTTGGTGTCGCTCGGGCGGACGACATGCAGGGAACGGAGAGTGAAGGGGGTTCAAAATTGTCGTTGGCTGTTTTGGGTCGTTGACCCTACCGTTGCCTTCCACACATGGCTCACAAAGTGTTTTTAGTTTGTCTTCATTCATTCCTATAACAAGCTCCTCTCTTTTCATTTCCTCCACAACCCTTTTACAGTATTCCCTCGATAGTTGCAAAAGCCTTGGGTCTGAACGTGTGCAACTATCGTGTTGTTCCTACGTTGTTTGAAATTTGCCGACAGCGTCGAACGTAGAAAAGGACAGCGAGTAAAGATAAGCGGCCGAGCAGCCACGATCGCAGCTTCTTTTTTTTTCTCACTACCTATCCTTTTCTGCGGTCGAAACTTATTAACGTTAATTAAGCCAGTAAATATAGTCCAAATTATATCGTGTTTGGTGTCATTTTAATCAGAAAAATGTCAGCTATTCTGTGTCAAAATTTCATTTGACAAAAAGGATGAGAAATAGCAAAGTTGCATCCTTCAATTAGTATTGGCTCACCGATATACCCGAACCCGGATCACGTACACCGATTGCCTAGCGAACTTCGGACCCCTCGAAGGGAATACCCCCCAGTGGTGGGGATGAACTCTGTGCAACCGCAAATACGCAAATCATCATTTGAATAATCTCCCACTGTATGTATCATTTCATCCTCTGCTTTAAGACTGATCTCACGTCTTTCTCTTCTATTATCTACTGCTCTTCTTTGATGGCTCATTTGTGTGTTACCACTATAGTTTCTTCCTCGATTCGGTGTAATTTCTCCTTCTTTCTTTACACATGGCTGCTGTGTGATTGAATCCATGACAGTTATAGCATTTCTGCTTACTGTAACATTCTCTTGCCATATGCCCCTTTTTACCACAGTTGAAACATTCCATATCACTTTTTCCCCTTTCATATACTTTTCTGACATTTTCTTGACCTTTCCATCTTTCATCCTTTCTCATTTCACCTCTCAATTCTTCTTGTTTCAATGCGTACCGAATATCATTAACTGTAATAATTGTTTGTATTTATAATATTCTTACATTCTTATCATATTCTTGTCTTAATTCTTTTAATATACAGGGTGGCCCGGGACTCACGCAGTATTTTTAAAAAAAGGGTAGCTGATGTGATTCTGAACGATTTTTTCCTTGACCAAAATATTGTTTAAAGCTTCGTTTTCGAGTTATTAACGAAATACACTGGCGAATGAGAGCGGCCGTATAGCGCGAGCTCGGTCACAATCGCGCGCGGCCGTGATCGGGTGCATCGAGGGGCGACGTACGCCAAATATTACAATCGTCTTACATTAACAATAGGGTGTAATTCTTCGTTATTCATCAATAACAATTAAATTAACAAGTCGTTTAATAACTGTTCCATACTTTTATTCGTTTTCCGAAACGAATAGTGTTTTATTAATTATGAAAAAAGTGTTTGAATGATTAATGTTAGAAAAGGGTAGTCAAATAAACTTATCCATTCGGCCGCGAATTTGCCTGCTTTCGTGGTGTCTTGGCATTTGGTCATTGTACCGATCTTGACCTATCTTAACCATGTGAATGTTAACCATGTGTATGTAACCATATGTTTTGTGCCACGTCTCGGCGATCGATACAGATCTGATTCGCACTTGTTTCCAAACGCACATGACACACACATTAACTTTCGACATATTCATCAATGCGAGTCGCGTGCGTGTGGAAACAAGTGCGAATCAATTCTGTATCGATCGCCGGGACATGGTATAAAGGGGATAGGTCAATGACCAAGTGCCAAGACACCGTCGAAGCAGGCAAATTCGTGAACGAAAAGGTAAATTTAATTAACTACCCTTTTCTGACATTAATCATCCAAACACTTTTTTCATAATTAATAAAACACTTTATTCGTTTCGGAAAACGAATAAAAGTATGGAACAGTTATTAAACGACTTGTTAATTTAATTGTTATTGATGAATAACGAAGAATTACACCCTATTGTTAATGTAAGACGATTGTAATATTTGGCGTACGTCGCCCCTCGATGCACCCGATCCCGGCCGCGCGCGATTGTCACTGATCTCGCGCTATACGGCCGCTCTCATTCGCCAGTGTATTTCGTTAATAACTCGAAAACGAAGCTTTAAACAATATTTTGGTCAAGGAAAAAATCGTTCAGAATCACATCAGCTACCCCTTTTTTAAAAATACTGCGTGAGTCCCGGGCCACCCTGTATACATTGTTAGTTCAAAATCTTCTATATCTCTTCCTAGTTGAACGCATTGATTTCTCAGGGCTATCGCTCTATTTATGTAATCATCCACATTTTCCCCTTTTTTCATCCGCAGATTTGTTAGTTCACTTAATGATCTTGATTTTAATTGCTCAGTTTCTGCTGCCATGTTTATTTTAATAGTATTCCACAGCTTATCAGCCTTCTTTATATGTGTATACTTTAATAATTGTGCCTTATCCATCGTATTAATTATTATAGCTCTAGCTGCTGCATTATTATCGTCCCACTCATCCCATAGTTTGAGATTACCTTCATAATTTGAATCATTTTCTTCTGGTTTGATAACAGGTTTTACCCCCATCACTTTCTTCCATAATTCTTTAGCTCTCAATACACCTTCTATTTTTTCACTCCATAGAAAGTAATTATCATTATTTAATAATTCTATTGAGGCCAAATTCCAATTTTCTGCCATCTTCTTATATAAATGTTAAACACGTTTTATGTAATATACCATGTGCTCAATCTTGTTATTTCGTTTTAATCTCTTCAATCCTTTTAACCAATGGGCTCTGCTACCAAATTGTGAATATCTACTTCTTTATTATAGTGTTTATTGGTTATATTATATTTATTAACTCTTATGTTAGCAACCGAAATTGCAACGCCTGTCTGGCAACCGGGGTACCTGGGTACCCCATACTGTTTTCATCGGCACATTAGCCAAATCGATTAACTCCACCTATTGAATTTATTAAAATTTTATCGTTAAAGCGTTTGATTGGCGTTTAACTTCTTCTATTTGCAATTATTGGATATGGTGTACTAACCCTTTGCACTCCGAACGATTTTGGACGTTGGCTACCAGCTACAGTAATTCTTCGCTTGGCGCTCGCTACGATCTCCCCCGACGGCGCTCGCGATTCATCCCCACCACTGGGGGGAATCCCCCCGGGTTCTACCCGACACGTCCCGGCTGTTGATACTTGGGGTAACCATTGAAAGAATAAATGCTTCATATCTGTGAGACCACACTAATGCAACGGCGAAACTTGTTTATTGTTACCTATATCGCTATAATTTTTTTTTTGAAATATTGCTGAGATTGTGGTGATTAAAATAAGACCAAACACGATAGAATTTGGATTATATTTACTTCCTTAGTAATGTTATATGTAATGGGCTCGGATCCTTACACGGAAAGCTCCCGAACGGTATGGTCAGTTTTTAATAAAACTTTACGGGCTTAGAGAATAGTCCAAATCTAAATATATACTCCAATAGGCTTTCTCAAGATAGGATCCACATTTATTAGTATGGTTTTATGTTTTTCGTGTTTTATTGCCAAACGTACTTTGCGAAAGGCAATTAAACACAGTTGAAAATTCCTGGACTGAAGGCAAGTTCCATGGGATTTCTAGAAAGCCATTCAAACACATAATATAGGAATGCCACATGTAATACTGAAATCATTAGCCGCAATTGAATATAATAACGAAATGAGTGGTACGGTAGAAGCGCCGAAAACAGCCGTCGGCACGTGCCCGCGCTCGATAATCAGGTGGATCCAATTCGTCGCGGATGCCCTCCCGACGCTCGTCGACATTCGTTTCCGTGTTCCTCGAGGAACGTCGACATTCGTTTCAGTGTTCCTCGAGGAACGTCGACATTCGTTTCTGTGTTCCTCGAGGAACGTCGACATTCGTTTCTGTGTTCCTCGAGGAACGTCGACAAGCCCGTGAGTGGAGCGCCGGGAGGGCATCCGCGACGAATTTGATCCGCCTGATTATCGAGCGCGGGCACGTGCCGACGGCTGTGTTTTCGGCGCTTCTACCGTACCACTCATTTCGTTATTATATTCAATTGTAAGTAAGTAAATATAATTCAAATTCTATCTTGTTTGGTCTTATTTTAATCACCACAATCTCAGCAATATTTCAAAAAAAAAAATTATAGCGATATATGTAACAATAAAAAAAGTTTCGCTGTTGCATTAGTGTTGTCTCACCGATACGAAGGCATTTAATCTTTTACGCTCGGTGTGGCTGCCGAAGCCGGTGCTTACATAGTAGCCGTGCTCTTAAGATACGGCCGAAAGGCTATAGCCGGGTAAGGTAGTCAAATGTGCCCTTAAACCAAATTCAACTTGTGAGGTGTCATTCGATAGCTTATCAAGAAAAACCAATTCGTACCAAGTTTCAACCCTGCAGCTCGACTGGGAGGGTAGTTACAGGTAGTTATCCGCAATATCTTCCATTTTAGCGCATACAAAATTTTGAAAAAAATCTGAGACATTGCAGTTGCCACACTCCCGATCGCAGCTTCTCTTTTCTTTTCACTACCTATCCTTTTCTGCGGTCGAAACTTATTACCGTTAATTAAGCTACTAAATATAGTCCAAATTATATCGTGTTTGGTATCATTTTAATCAGAAAAATGTCAGCTATGCTGTGTAATAGTTTCATAAGAAAACGATGAGAAATAGCTAACTTTCATCGTTGAATTAGTATTAGCTCATCAATATACCCGCGATCCAGGATCACTTGACATTAATTGACAATCGACTCTTGGACCCCTCGAGAGGTATACCCCCCAGTAGTGGGGATGAACTCTTCGGTTATATCGTATACATCTTTTTCGGTTATATGGAGACATTACTGTATATCGCATCTCAAAACAAACAAAAAATAATGAAACGCCAATGACACACCATAAGTTTGTCAAAACACTAATTGACCATCCACATCTTCTGCGGACTATAGATTAGACAACAAATTGCATATTTCAATTGTGGGACAAAGAAAACGAGACTGTATTGTGTGTTCTAACAAGAATACACCTGGTGGCAGGCGTCAGACAAATTATTATTGTCAAACATGCACTAATCAGCCTGCAATGCATATTGAGGAGTGTTTCAAAATGTATCATACTGTACAAAATTATCAACAATAAAATATTGATTTTTTTGCAAATATACATTCCTCGATCTCAACCAATTCATATAAGTCCAATATCATTATAATACGTTACTTAGTTCCAAAATTATAAGAAATAATACGAGGGTCCGTAAATGTTCGTTTTTGCCGTAAAGTGGCGCAGAGTACAGTAATTCTTCGCTTGGCACTCGCTGCTCGGGACCGGCCGCGAGCGCCGAGCGTACATAGGTGAACTTTGGGTTCTTAGAAAGGCTGTAGCCGGGTAAGGTAGTCAAATGTGCCCTTAAACCAAATTCAACTTGTGAGGTGTCATTCGATAGCTTATCAAGAAAAACCAATTCGTACCAAGTTTCAACCCTGCAGCTCGACTGGGAGGGTAGTTACAGGTAGTTATCCGCAATATCTTCCATTGTAGCGCATAAAAAATTTTGAAAAAAATCTGAGACATTGCAGTTATGGAGGCACATATTGTAGAATTTTTACAGCTTTTCAAATTACAAACCCGAGCTGTAAAAAATGAAAAACGGAAAAAAATGCTGAAAAACGCCGATTTTGTATTGAAGGAATTGGAGACACACTTTTATATTTTTTTTGGAGGTACATATTAGCGGTACTATTACTCTCAATTTTTTTCAGATTTTTGAATTTGGTGCGCCGCAGTTAAAAAAATTAAAAACCGATTTTTTCGTCGTTTTTTGCGTGTCAGAGTAACTTATACGGCGAACTTTTGTCTAGTCTTTGTGTTTCGGATAGCTCGCCTTTAGGTGTATAGATCTTATTGAATTTTACTTGTTTTATTATCCCGTAAATGATGGTTTCGCTGGGACGAATGATTTATAACATGCACATATATTTTACACGAATCCTTGTAACCAGAACACTATTTTGTTGTAATGATATTAATCAAAGAATATTTGTTGGTGAAATGTATTTATTGCGGTAATGTAAGGCGCGGATGTGCCGTTGTTGAGCCGTAATGAGTGTATTGCAAATTGCTTCACGCAGTGAAGCTTCAAGTTGTATAAATAGTAATGTTTAAATAATAGGTTTCAATAAATTAATAATGTATATTTGGAGTCACTGATGATTATTTTATGTGCTGATGAATTACCTTCGCAATGCCGTTTTGTTGTAGAGAAAGACAGTTTGTAATGCCGCGCGGCGGTTTATATAGTGTTACGCGAGGCGTAGAGTATGCGAAGATAATTCGCGAAGAGCGCTCGCGCTTGTCGTCACGACACAGCGCTAGGAGCGAAGCGTACGGGCGCCCTTCCATGAGTGAATCCAGAACACTTTGCGAAATAAGTGTACAGTAAAACTTGGATATATGCACGAAGATTGGGACCCAAGCCGTGGCTATAGGCAAGCAGGGTGTCGAATCTGTTCGCAGAAGCAGCTCGAGCCGAGCGTGAACGTAGAAAAGGACAGACAGTGAAGGCGAGAGAGAGGTCCAGAGAATCAAAGGGAAGCGCCGAAACGTATCGGTGAGACAATACTAATGCAGCAATAAAACTTTCTTGTTTATTAATTTTTCTAAATGCAACTTTTACCAATGTATTTGCGAGATTTTCCTGATTAAAATGAGACCAAACACGATATAGTTCGAATTATATTTACTTGTTCATACTCATTAAATACGTACCAGAAAGTGCAAAACGCGTTGCTCGTATTAAACTAATAATTTGACACAGCAGGGCTGACATTTTTCTGATTAAAATGACACCAAACACGATATTATTTGGACTATATTTACTGGCTTAATTAACGTTAATAAGTTTCGACCGCAGAAAAGGATAGGTAGTGAGAAAAAAAGAGAAGCTGCGATCGTGGCATTCGGCAAAGATCAAAGGCCTAGTACACTGTTTAACATACCAATGCAATACCAATATTTTTATTTTCAGTTCTCTTTTTATACAACATTTACCGATAAATTTGTGACATTTTTCTGATTAAAATGAGACCAAACACTACATAATTCGGAAAATATTTGGAAAATTCGGTGAAGATTGCTGCAGTCAAAATGATCTGGTCAGTGAATTTATTTTTCCTGGTCATTATCGCCTAAGAAAAAGTTGTATCATGCTTAGAATAACATAATATGTTATTTAATACTTAACTATTAGAATCAATTGTCTTACCTAAGTACCAGAGTTTTAATCCTTCTGTTTGTAATTGAAGAGCGCGAGGCACATGTTTCTGGAAACGTTCTAAACGCTTAAAAATATCTTGTAACTCCTCTCTATCTTCATTATTCCATTTCATCCCCCGTTCACGCGTTCCTTCGCCTTCCGCCGATTCTTCATCACTACCTTCATCCATTTCAGCACCTCTTTCTCCATCCCCTTCGTCTTCCTGTTCTTCTCCCCTGGCATTGCCCATATCTTCTTCACTACCACATTCAGCTAAATATTGTTCAATATCTGCAACGCTAACATTTTCCGATACACCAGTTAAAATTTGGTGCATTTCGAATATAACATTGTCTTCCTGTTCTTCTTCTTCGTCGACAACTTCTACTCCAGGAATAATTTTCTTCCACGCGCTTTTGATGTTACTGCACGTTACTGTATCCCATGCTTGTCCTATCATGTGTATGCAATCTTTAATTGAATACATTTTGTAAAAGTTGTCCACCCCACCTCCATGCTGAACTATGCGTTGCATCATTTTATGACGGAAACTAGTTTTTAATTTTGCAATTATTCCTTGATCCATTGGTTGGATCAAGGATGTTGTATTTGCCGGTAAGTATTTTACTTCGAACTGTTGGTCGTGTTCGTAATTCGGCGGAAATTTGTGACTTGCACAATTATCAATTAACAGAATGACTTTACCGCAGAGTCCGTTTTCTAATTGGTATGTTTTTACAGCCTTTTTGAAATAATTGTCAAACCAATCGACGAATAAGATTTGGTTCATCCATGCATTTGATTGCGCCTTAAAAGTAACTGGAAGATCATCCATGCAGTTCCTCAATGCTCTCGGTTTTTTGTATTTATGTATTACAAAGGGCATTATTTTGTGTGTCCCTGCTGCATTCGCACATAGCCCTATTGTTAATCTTTCCTTCCGCATTTTGTGGCCACTCACGCACTGTTCGGAAACACTTATAAGGGTCCTCGTCGGTACAGCTTTCCATAACAAACCAGTTTCGTCCATATTGTATATATTTTCAGGATTTATGTCGTCTTCTTCGATTATTGATTGAAAATCACGTACGAATATCTTCGCGCCATTTTCATCAGCACTGGCTTTTTCGCCGTGTATACGAACCAGTCTAATCCCGTGGCGTCTTTTGAATTTTGAGAGCCACCCTCTGCTCATTTTAAAATTGGAACACCCTGCCATCTCTTCCTTTAGCTCAGCTGCTTTTTCCAGAAGTATCAGATCTGAAACCATGTCACCCATGGTTCTCCTTTCTATGAACCACGTAAGCAGCCGTTGCTCCAAGTCTTTGTAAACTGGCTTTCTTATCTTTTTCCTATGTTGCTCCTTCTTGCTCTTCTCCGCGAATTGGGTGATTATTGTAGCACTTTCCTTTATTTTTCGGATTGTAGTGTGATGCACGCCATACTTCCTAGCTATGCTTAAAATAGAGGATGTCTCTAAATCCTTCAGAACATCCAGACGTTGCTGCATAGTCAAAACAACTCTTTTGCTACTTGCCATCTCTGTCACTTGCATTAATAACTAACCAAAGACTAAAACTAACTGAATAAAAAATAAACTAAGAATGATTAAATCTAACTGAATAAAAAATAAACTAAGAAGAATTAAATCTAACTGAAATGAATTATGAACAAAACTAGGAAAGAAACTAAAACGCACTATAATAAACTAAAACGAAAGTAATAAAAGAAATTAAAATTGAAATAACTAAAACTGGCTTGAGGCGAAATTGCACTTTGACTCTGTATGTAACTCTGTGAACTGTGAATCTGAACTGTGTCGTTCGCTTATTTTTTACACCGTTTATTCTTTTCACGTAGCAACGCCAAAAAACAATGAAGGAACGTATCATACATTCTTGCAATCGTGAACTCATAGTAAAGTTAAGAGAAGAAGGAAAGTCCCTTCGAGAAATTCCTTTATTTTTAACGTAGGGCGGAGGCGAAAATTTTAAATATATGTATTTATAATACATTTGACTGCTTACAGTACATGTTTAACAAATCTTATACATGCAGATCTGCGGATAAATGAAACACTATCAGTTAGCACCTGTGCTAAATTTTTAATGCTTCTTAAACTTATGTACATAGTACATACAGTAATTCTTCGCTTGGCACTCGCTGTTCGGGACCGGCCGCGAGCGCCGAGCGTACATGGGTGAACTTTGGGTTCTTAGAAATTTCGGCCTTATCTTAAGAGCACGGCTACTATGTAAGCACCGGCTTCGGCAGCCACACCGAGCGTAAAAGATTAAATGCCTCCGTATCGGTGAGACAACACTAATGCAACGGCGAAACTTTTTTATTGTTACATATATCGCAATAATTTTTTTGAAATGTTGCTGAGATTGTGGTGATTAAAATAAGACCAAACAAGATAGAATTTGGATTATATTTACTTACTTACAATTGAATATAATAACGAAATGAGTGGTACGGTAGAAGCGCCGAAAACACAGCCGTCGGCACGTGCCAGCGCTCGATAATCAGGAGTATCAAATTCGTCGCGGATGCCCTCCCGACGATACAAAAGATCGACCTCTGTGGTCGATACAAAACTGATAGATTTGCTAAGCATTCGCTTGCACACGCACACGCACAGACACATGTTCGTTTCGGTAGCCCACATTCTTGTGTCCACCGTAATACCTTGGTTTAGCAAAAAAGGAGGGCGCGTTCAATTGGTAGTGAGGACTTGGTGGTCTTTGGAAGTACCTAGTTGAAGTACCTACATGCTCTTCTATAGAGTCTCCCAGTTTCTCAAGTGTCTACTTTTCGACTTTTGATTCTTCGAATCGTTCCTTGTTCTAGTACTAGAGAAGGGATGCTTATCTTGTTTATATAAACAAGTATAAGTTGGAATCAAAAACCATCTCCAATATGCTTCAGTTTGTATTCAGCGTTTGACTCGAGACACACGATTCTTTGCAGTTAGGTGAAACGTACAGTGCTTTTGTAAAATGTAATTTGCAAGTTTTAGAAGTTTATAGTGCCAAAATATTTTATTAGAACACGTGAATTACGGTAAAACCTTTGTCGTCCACCAATTCGTACCCGATTGGAAATTGCTCAAATTATGAGACATCCTTCCACAAAATTGGCAATACAAAGCATGATAAATAGTCAAGTAGAAATAAATGAAATTCCTTCTACTTCTACACAAGAACACGACGACAGTGGAAGGAAAGCAGTCGTGGGATCCTGTACCACAAGTGCCACCGTCCTATTTGTGATGAACACGCAAATACTATAGCAATATGCAGAAATTGTCCCCAGAATTCTCAATTATTGTAATTTAATAAATAAATAAGTCATTTTAGTTTAAAATTGGTCCATGTTTATGTGCACAGAGCATCTGACACTCACGTCTCTTATATGGGTACCCGAGTACCCCGGTTACCAAACAAGCGTATAAATATGTTTAAAGCTTCATAACTTAAAAAATTGCGAACCAATTTTATTCAAAATTGGCATATCGACGTAAAAACATCCAAACAATGGGGATCCAGAGGGGTTTTGCGATATTGTTACCAGAACGTACAAAATTTGTGTAGGAAACATGAAATAGGTAACCGGGTACCCGGTTGCTAATGTTACGAGCCGGGCTGTGTGGCAGCACGAGAGGCCGGCGAGGGGTATATTACCCAGGAATACGGTTATCAATTTGTTAGTTAAGGTGCGCGGACGAACCTGATGCGAAATCAGGTAGCCGCTAGGATTATGGAGAGCGAGGACGAACCCGGTGCGAAACCGGGGAGCCTCTAGGAGGGGGTACAAACGCGGACGAACCCGATGCAAAATCGGGGAGCCGCAGGAGGGTGAAACGTCGTGGACGAACCCGAAAAACCCTGACTGCTAAGGAAACCATTAACGAAAGTTATAAAATAATTTCGTTTTCCATATACCATTGCCGCCGCCATGTGTTTTGAAAACTATTTCGCTTCTATTGAAATTTCTCGAACAGTGTAATCCCACACTGTCCGGTGTGTGTGGTCTCGCTTCGCAATCGGGGTCCGTAGTTACGAAAACCATGCCACCCCCTAGAGCGCAGGGTTATTCTTTCGTGTAGTGGAGGTTGACGCCAAAACTGCTAGCCACTTAAGCGTTCCAGTAAGAAACATTTCTTCTGCATTTTATTATAAAAATATCCCCTCCTTAACGAATGTTCATCTAGGACCAAGGAAACGCTTTAGCTGGCAGAGTCATTCGACTATTCGAACGAGTAACATGTATCTTGCAAATCAGGAGTACAATCAAATGTTTGTTTTATTTGTGCAGTGCGATTTTAATAATAATGCTGCCGCTTCTCGGTACCACGATTTGCATCCCGGCGATCAAACACTTTGCGCTGAAACTTTTCGTTCGTTCGCGCCACGGTTGTATTCGACTGGATAGCAACAATTTTTTAAAAAATGAAAAAGTGAAAGTGACCGTGCAAGAAAACTGACAGTGCATTGACACGGTTGTAACATCAGCTGTTGTGGAAGGTCAGGATCGACGCAATGACCCAGTGTCAAGGACCCCCTTCCTTCGGAGCAGGTTAATTTGTGGACGAATTGGTAAGTTTAACTAGCCTTTTTCTAACATTATTTATCCAAACCGTTTGTCTTAAAACACAATTTATCCACCTGAAAACGTGCTGTTAAACAAATAATAATTCATAAGTAATAAAATACTTTATTTTTTCGGATAACGAATAAACGTATCGAACACTTATTAGTTTATTTGTTATTCATGAATAACGAATAATTCCACATTATTCTTAATTTAAGACGAAGTAACATAACTGTCCCAATGCCTTCGTTCACTACCACGACCGAGCGCGGTTGAGAGCCACGTGCCCGAGCGCTCTGATTGGCCAGTGTTTTTCGTTAATAACTCAAAAACGAAGCTTCAACCAACATTTTGGTAAAGAAAAAAATTGTTCAGAATCACCCCAGTAACCCCCCATTAAGAGGGTGGTCATATACCTTGCCGGACCCTGTATATAGAATAGAAAAACCCTGATAATCGAATTACGAGTGCCATCTATTGGCTTATAAAAACAATCTCACACTGTCTTCATGCAAGTAGAAAAAGTTTGCATGAAATAAAAGAACATATAATATTGGGATTACTCAAAAAATACCACGATCCAATGAGTAATTTTCATCAGAAATGGAGCAAAAATCATTTTCATCCACTTCGTTTGCAATTGAGATGTTTCTTAAACAAATTACCCCCGACAAATAAAAAATGTAATCCCATGAAGCGTTGTGTATGGTGCCAAACAAAATCGATTCGCAAAGAAACAAGATATTATTGTATAAAATGTGATGTTGCATTATGTGCAGTTCCCTTCATTGAATTGCATCACACAGAGAAATAATAAATTCCAAATATCCTGAAATTAATGTATTTCTTTTCTATGTGCCGTTTCCAGAATTAACACTTTTCCGAATTAAAGCACTAAATCTAATAATGGAGCACGTGAGATATGTCGTCCGTGGAACTGTACGAACGGTATCACGGCGCGCCCTTGTGACCCTCGCTGGCGACGGGTTGTCGGATCGTTATGCATGAATAACAAGTAAACTAATAAGTGTTCGATACTTTTATTCGTTATCCGAAAGGAATAAAGTATTTTATTACTTAAGGGCCCCGACTCCGTCATCCATGACCTGCGTGCGTGCACCCACACAAACAACGAAAAGCATGCACGTATGCGACATGCGCGAGAGAGACACTCGATGTCGTATTTAAGGTCCTATTTCTCGATAATTGCATAAATTAAATTTTTACCGGTACAGTACCCACGGATAGACTTCACTGCAGGGTTGGTGCATCCGTTTGAACGTCAATAAACACTATTCGTTGAGAAAATGGAATGTTTGAAACTGTAACATGTCACATATAGCAAAATATTTAACGATTTAATGGTTTATTCACTGATATCGCATACACCAGCCTTTCCTTGAACTAGCATAATATCACAGAAATTCGATTTTTCACAATTTATCACTTCTGGAAGGCGCAGGTCCTTAAATACGACTTGAATGCTTCGGACGTAAGAATTATGTAAGAATAGTTCCCTCATTTTTCGTCAGGGCCGTTTATGGTACATTGTAGTGAATTTGACCAAGTTACCGTCAGGGTCGATAAAAAGACAAATCAGTCGGTAAATGTAAGTTATAATTTCACACCACGAGCGGCGGTTCATACGTGAATACGTGATGCGTGAACACAGACACCAGTAAGGCATAGTTGCATCGGCTCGAGCCGAGATGTTGATTCGAGCCGCTGCAAACTTTTTTGTAGTTTCGAGTCCTCTTGGGGTATATTTTTTTAAATTAATTTTTTTCATTACTAATTGTAAGTATATGACAGTGATCAATATTTGTTTACAAATGTTTTAAAAATATTTGTTAAATACTTTAATTTAATATACGTAAATATGAAGTTGAGACGCTGTTTTGTTCCCATGTATCTTGCCAATTATGGAATTGTTTGATATTTCTAACAATTGGACGCATATACACGTCAATCCAAAGCTCAAAATGTGTAACTCAAAATTTCAATCATTTGGTGTTATGCTTCATTTATATTACCAATAAAACTGCAATGTTAAGGGGGCCGACTCTTTTGGGGCCAACTCCGAATCGATCTAAGCGCCATTAAAAGAAACGGACGTTAGTGAAAACAGAAAGATCGTCTACTTCGTCATTTGGCGGTGTGACATCTAATGTCATTATACAGAATTAAAAACTCATGATGTGACATCTAACGTAATTAGGTAGAATTATAAACGGGGAGTGGGATCCATAGTTGCCAAATCACATCATTTGAGAGTTCGGTCGCACTATTGCCATATCTGTTACATCAGCAAAATGAATCGGCTTGAGCCGAGATTTTGATTCCTGCCGGGACATAGGCATAGCTGCTGAGCCGCTTGGAACTGTTTCGTAGGTTCGAATCCCCCTCCAGTGCATTTTTTTACATTCATATTTTTTTAATTCCTAACTATATGACAATAATCAGTATTTGCTTACCAATATTTTAAAAACATTTGTTAAATATTTTAATTTAATATACGTAAATATGAAGTTAGAGATTGTTACGAGCCGGGGCTGTGGGCAACGGTTAGCCCGGCGATGGTTGATATTACCCAAGGATTACGATTGGGAATATGTTAGTAAGATGCACAAGCGAGCCTGAAGCGAGATCAGGGAGTCGCAGGAAATGTTAGATTGACTCGTAAGTTTAAATTAATATTCGATACAACTCGAGCGGTTAAGTTGTATCTGTGGGATCGTTACTACTAATGTAAGGAATTACGGAGTAAAGAATGGTTTCAACGAATCTACTCGATTTAGTGGTGAACAGTTAATAAGTATATATTGCAAGCCATTGTTTATACAAGTGTAATTGTCGCGATATATATGTAGTGTGTGTAAATTATTACCTAAGCTGCACGGTGTTGACGCACTGGCGATGCGGGGTCTGAGAATCGATTACGAAGTATACCGAAAGAACTTCAACCTAACTTTGCGGATTCTAACGGGTTAACTTGATGCGAATGGTGCCCTAAGCCCGATTCTCACTGAATGTAACCGACTCTGTTTAAACGTAACGTAACGTGATGATGCGCGTAACTGTGTAGTTATGAACCAAAGATGATCAAAAACGAAGGGTTTATATAGTGCAAAAATGTATGGAGGGGACTCATTAAAGGTCTCCATATATGGTAAGATCACAGGGTTTTCGTCGGGTCACGGTTGTATTTAATCTGTCATGATGAAACTAGTCGATATCAAAGACCCTATTATTCGCATGATAACGAGAGAATTCCTTGAGCGTCTTCCCTTTTTACGCAAGATCGTAAATTGATTTGTAAATTGAGAAATTGAAGATTTAAGAGTGTGAAAAAAAAATTGTCGTGTGCAGTGTATATGTCCGTGTACTTATTGCTACTGTGATTGTGCGGAATCTGCTTTAGCTGGTGGTTGAGACGATAAAGACCAGCTCTATTCAGCCTTGGGCGACGTTGTAGGGGCTGTCCAGGTAGACGATGTTTTCTATTGCGTTGATTAATCCAGATCCTAATTCCTTGCTGAAGCTAAATTGCGGATATTAGTCATATGTGTAATCAATTCTGTTAGATAATCTCCGTACGACTTCAATTTTTCACCCGTTGGAAACGAGCTTGGTTCTCGGGCTGGTCTTCCAAAAATTAATTCGTATGGTGCGAAATTCGTTGCTTCATGTACAGATGTATTGTATGAGAACATTGCAAAAGGTATCAATAAATCCCAATCTTCGTAGCTGTCCATGTAATGCTTGAGGTATTCGGTGAGTACGATGTGGCTTCGCTCCAATGATCCGTTGGTTTGCGGTCTGTATCCTGAAGTTGTAATTTGCTTGATTTTAAATATTTCGGATAAATTTGTCATAAGGTTTCCGATAAAACTTGCTCCTTTATCTGTTAGTATTGCGCGAGGTGTACCATAGATTGCGATAAAATGTCTGGCAAAAGCATCTGCAATAGTAGCAGCCCTAATATTTGGTATTGCTACCGCCATGCAATACTTGGTTAAATTGTCTTGCATGGTGAGGATGTATCTATTTCCGCTAGGCGTGATTGGCAGGGGTCCCATTGTATCCAAAGAGATTTTATCAAATGGTCCCATAGGTGTGTCGGTAATTAACATGGGCTGACGCGTTTTTGCTCGAACTAATTTTTGGTCTTGGCAACTTTGGCATTTCCGAATATAATCTTGAATTTCGTTGCGCATCTGCGGCCAATGGAATTTTGATCGGATGCGTTTATATGTCTTCGTTATTCCTTTGTGTCCTCCGATTAAGCTACCGTGAGCTTCGCGATTTATTTCTTGTCTGTCTTCTATGGATGGTGTAGTGATGATACAATTGCATATAGTAATCTGTTGAGCTGTTCCAGTAAAAACTTCTTCTAACATCTTGAAAAACTCGTTGACCGGTAGTTTATGAAAATCTCCGGTTGCAGATATTCGAAATGAATTAATATGGTGTTGATTTAAGGTGTCTTTAAGAATTTTCAAACCCGTGAGGACGTCTGATTTTTTAACGTTATCATAAAAATTGTCGGAAACTACTATGCTGAAAGATTTATACAATCCATTCTCCAGAGTTACTATGTGCCCCTTTTTCTGTCGCTTTGTGAGAAGGTCTTGTTTACTTATTATCTCGGTATCCAGTAACAGTTTTCCAACGTCGGTCTGTAAATTACAGTCGGCAGATATAAAATGTACACAGTGTCCTGCTTCAGCTGTGAGGGTATTTGATGAGACAGTAATTTTGTGCGCTTGTGCAGATAACGGCTCCTCCAAATCATCTTCATCTGACGAATTTTCGAAGGTTGGGGCTGTGAATGGATAAGGGTCAAGTGTGTGGTCGAAGGTCTCACGTCGAATTAACTTGCTGTCAGGTAGCTGTCCTGCACTTGCTCCGATTATGGTCCCACCAGGTAGCTGAGTAATTGCTGGTTGTACAACTTCATCCGTAATGCGTGATGATGTTTGCGGCGTATTAATTAAATTTTGATGAATATTTCTTGCATTTTCTATTACGGTATTTTCGAGCGGTTCCTCGAAAGATATTAAATCGTTGAATATTATCTGATCCTCGTCCAAAGGAAGGATTTGTGTAGAGTTTGCTGCAGGCAAGAAATTAGTCAAGGTTTCCTGATGTTCATCTGGCATCGTTATCTCTTGGGACAGGCTTGGAAAGGATCGATTTCTGTCTATAATCGGCGAGTGCTGGACCTTTCCACGCGCGGCTTCTTCTATTTCATCGGAGCTGCTACTGTCCCGGTATTTGGGTCGGTTTTCCCTATCTCGTCGAGACTGTCTAACACGTTGTCCGATTGAGTCAGTGTTAGGATCTATTTTAGGTATCTGCTTTTTGAATTCGGAATCCCTGCATTCCCGTGGTATTAATGGTAAACAAACAGATATAGGATTACGCGACAAAGCGTCAGCGTTTTTATTCGTTTTTCCGGATTTATGAACGACTTGATACTCGTATTCTAAGAGTCTGAGTTTCCATTTCATGAGTCTAGAAGTCGGATCTTTAACAGAATGTAACCAGACTAATGGTCTGTGATCCGTAACGAGTGTGAATTTAGTTCCATAAATGTAGGGCCTGAAATACCTTACAGCGTAAACCATGGCCAAACATTCCTTTTCTGTAGCTGAATAATTTTTCTCAGGTTTATTTAAGCTACGAGACGCGTATGCAATCGGCAGATCGTTTCCTATCTCTCCCTGACTGAGTACGGCCCCGATAGCATATTCGGATGCATCGGTTGTAACAATGAACGGTTTATCGAAATCCGGATACTGTAAAATGGGTTGCTGGCACAATTCGCTGCGTAATTGTTTGAAACTTTGATCATGCTCTTCTGTCCATTTGAATTTGATGCCCTTCCCTAACAAGTTAATTAGAGGTTTTGCTTTTGAAGTGAAATTAGGTACGAATCTTCGGTAATATCCTACAAGTCCTAAGAATTGTTGAATATTCCTCTGCGTAGTTGGTGTAGGAAAATCTTGAACGGCTTTTAATTTTCTAGGATCAGGTCTGACTCCATCTTTTGATATAATGTGTCCGAGATATGCAACTTCCTTTCGTAAGAATTCGCATTTGTTGGTCTGAAGGGTTAATCCATGGTCTTTAAGGCGGTTTAATAATTTCTTGACTTTAATATTATGTTCTTGTAGCGATGAAGCGTATACTACTATGTCGTCCAAGTAAACAAAAAGATCTGTCCCTTGAAGTCCAGTGAGTACTTGATCCATGAGGCGTTGAAATGTGGGTGGCGCGTTCTTTAATCCGAAAGGCATTCGAGAAAATTCGTAATGTCCATTCGGGGTTGTAAAAGCAGTTTTTGGTTTGTCTTTCGGATCCATCTCTATTTGATGTGTTACGTATGAAGAATATTTCCATACGTCGCTCTGAACGCGTTTTCGAGCTCGCATTTGTTTAGGGAAAACGCCCTAAAATTCTTTCACTTATCATAAACAATTAAGGGGGCCTGAGAAAATGCATGACCAGCTGCACCACGTGCGAGACAGGCGTCGCCTGACGACAACTTCTAAATGTCCTTATATGGAAAGTTCCAGTCCACCCCCATGCATTTTTGGGACTATATAAACCCTTTGGTTTCTATCCTCATCGGTTCAGAGTAACATAGTCACGTGTAGTGCTACGTCGTGTCACGCTTGTATAGAATCAGTTATATCCAGTGAGATTGGGCTTAGCGCACCTCTCGAATCACAGATTAACCCGTTAGAATCCGTTTGTCCGGTTGAAGTTCTTTCGGTATATTCTAATAGCAGCTCTCAGACCCCGCATCGCCAGTGCGTCAACACCGTGCAAATACTTAGGTAATTTACACACTTTTATATTATTTCCTCGCGACAGAAACATTTGTATTTATACTGATATTCAGAATACATTTTATACGTTCACTTATAAATCGAGTAGATTCGTTAAACCTACCTTTACCCCGCAATCCTTGCATATTGGTAACAACGTACCCACCGATACAACTTTACCGCTCGAGTTGTATCAAATAATAATTAAGAGTTACGAGGCAACTAACATTTCCTGCGACTATCTGATCTAGTATCAGATCCGTTCGCATACCTTTACCCAAACAAACATTCTATATATTCCAACCTAGTGGCTCCCCAATTTTGCATCGGGTTCGTCAACGAAACCTAACCCATCCTACGGCTCCCCGGTTTCGCACCGGGTTCGTCCGTGTCCTACGGCTCCCCGATTTCGCATTGGGTTCGTCCGTAAGTCTACCAACATCCGAACAGCTCCCTGGTCAAGCGCCAGGTTCGTCTGTGAATAAACCAACCTCCTAGCAGCTCCCCGATTTCGCATCGGGTTCGTCTGTGAACTTCTTCCTAGTGGCTCCCCGATTTCGCATCGGGTTCGTCCACGACGTTTCACCCTCCTGCGGCTCCCCGATTTCGCATCGGGTTCGTCCGCGCTTGTACCCCCTCCTAGAGGCTCCCCGGTTTCGCACCGGGTTCGTCCTCGCACTCTATAATCCTAGCGGCTCCCTGATTTCGCATCAGGTTCGTCCGCGCACCTTAACTAACAAATTGATAACCGTATTCCTGGGTAATACACCCCTCGCCGGCCTCTAGTGCTGCCACACAGCCCGGCTCGTAACAGATGAAATCCGCTTGCGAGGTCAAAAACTGAGAAGTACTTAGCTCCTCCTAAACGGTCTAATATTTCCGTGATTTGTGGTAAGGGATATTTATCGGAAATTGTTTTTTCATTGAGTGCGCGAAAATCTATTACCAGACGCCAGCGTTTGACTCCTTGTGCGTCTGCTTTCTTTGGAACAATCCATAAAGGTGAATTATATGGAGATTTAGAGTGTTCAATTATGCCTGCGGACAGCATACTGCCGATTTGTTTTTGAATTTCTTTTTGATGCACAGGCGGATAGCGATATTGTCTTGTATTAATTGGGATATCGTTAGTTGTGTGAATTGAATGATTAAAGTCACGCGCCTTCCCGAGTTTATCTCCTGGAAGAAAAAATCGGTCAGGGAACTCCTCTACTAAATCTGTCACGAAACTTCGTTCCTCTCCATTTAAATGATTTAAATTGAGAGTTTGTAAAATTCCGCGTATTCTGTTTTTCCTAATCTTGAATAATTGGGGCTCTATCTCTACCTCGATTGCTTCCTCGCTGGTGTTTATCGCCATGACGTGACACTTTCCATCGTTATTTGTTACAATTGCTTCTCCTATGTAAAGTTGTTCGTGGGTCTTGATGCGCGGTAAATAACCTTCTTTTATCTTCACGTTTGCTACTCTTACGGCAATCTGCTGTGATGTTCTAGGCTTAATACAATATTTTGTAACTGTTTGTTGTTCCTTAATTTGTTGAGGTAAATCAAGATAGTTCGAAAAACGTAAGGGTCGGATCGGTTTGTTTTTTAACGTTAAAGTTCCGTGATAGTAAGAAATTTCTGCTTCTTCTTGTTTTAAAAATGGGCTTCCTATGAGTCCATCTGCGTCTATTGCAAGGTTTCTTACCACATAGAAAAATGCTGGAGATCCATGTATATGCAGAATTGTAGTTCCCAGTGTGTGAATCGGCGTTGTAGTGAGTCCACTTAGCTCGATTTCCTCTCTTGAGATTATTTCTGCGTTTTTCCCAAGAACGTCGATGATCACCAGGTTGACAGCTGCTCCACCATCAATTAGGAATTCTCCCGTTCCTGATTCCAGTTCCGGTACCTTGATCTTGATTCTTGGTGCAAGTGCTTCTTTGATGAGTCTTCGTTCTTCTCGAAACGAACTGTCCTTTGGCGAGCTTCCTCGTTTCCGCTCATCGTGTCGCCTGTACGTTGAGCGCGATCGTAGTTTAAAGATTTGATTGATTCGACGGATGAATCTCGTGAATCCCGGCGATAATGTGGGCTTCGCGGACGATTCCTACATGACTTCCCGTCGTGACCGGCCGTGCCACAATGCCAACCATATAAATCTGACTTCCGATGTTTGTCAGGATTTTTTAATATCGAAATTTTTTTTCTCTCGATCATCTACATATGATGAATCGCGATGATTAGAAGGGGATCTCGAGGGGGTCCTTTGTCGTAAAGTCCAGGCCGTCGTGCGACCTTGCCTCTCTTGCTCCTGTTCGTATCCAGATGTTCTGGTATGTCGTTCCCTAACCCGATCATATCTTGTCGGTGAGTGAGGGTATGACACTTCGCGTCCATGATCCCGAGAATCTTGAACGTAGCGGTCTCGGCGTGACCATCTAGAAGATGATTCACTGGATGGCGACCGTTGACGATTGCTTAATTTCCTATCTATTTGTAGCACGGCGTCGTAAGCTTGTTCAAGTGTACCTAAGTCTTGAATTCGAGCCGACACTTTCCAAGAAATTCGATCCGGTAAACCATCGATGAAGTTTTCTTTAACGTCCTTTTCCATTTCTTTCACAAAATCTTCAGCGTGATCCAGATATCTTTCTCGAATAGCTCCGCGCGTACAATAAACAAGATGACTCGTCCTATCGACGTATCGTCGAATACTTTCACCTTCGCGAATACGTAACTTCGCGATTTCAAGTTGAAAATGCGACAAATCTTTACCCGGGCGCGAATCTCTTTTTTAAATGCTTAATTAACGCTTTAACAGAGTCGAATTTATGTTCTATCGTGCACCTACGTGCTGGACCGATAAGTTTAGTTAATACAATTGCAAGATACTCCGCTTCCGTACCCTCAGGAATCAAAGTTAACCCGTTTTCCACATTTTGTGCAAAGTGCGTCAACGATGGCTTTTCTCCGTCAAAGGTCGGAATGGACAAAGTAATATTCTGTATACACGTCCGTTGCGTTAAGAGTGTCATTGTACTAGCAACCGAAGCTGTCAGGTTTAGCATCTCGTTAGCAAAGACGTTCACTTGTGGATCTGCCATTTTAAAAATTACCTAAGTAAATAACTAGAGAAAACTAGTATATCATAAATGTTCACCTACGAGTAATAGAACGTATATTTCATAAAAACCAAAATTTACGGCAATTCCAAATTAGTAGAATCCCACCGCTGTCACCAGTTTGTTACGAGCCGGGGCTGTGGGCAACGGTTAGCCCGGCGATGGTTGATATTACCCAAGGATTACGATTGGGAATATGTTAGTAAGATGCACAGGCGAGCCTGATGCGAGATCAGGGAGTCGCAGGAAATGTTAGATTGACTCGTAAGTTTAAATTAATACTCGATACAACTCGAGCGGTTAAGTTGTATCTGTGGGATCGTTACTACTAATGTAAGGAATTACGGAGTAAAGAATGGTTTCAACGAATCTACTCGATTTAGTGGTGAACAGTTAATAAGTATATATTATAAGTATGCGGGGTCTGAGAATCGATTACGAAGTATACCGAAAGAACTTCAACCGAACTTTGCGGATTCTAACGGGTTAACTTGATGCGAATGGTGCCCTAAGCCCGATTCTCACTGAATGTAACCGACTCTGTTTAAACGTAACGTAACGTGATGATGCGCGTAACTGTGTAGTTATGAACCAAAGATGATCAAAAACGAAGGGTTTATATAGTGCAAAAATGTATGGAGGGGACTCATTAGAGGTCTCCATATATGGTAAGATCACAGGGTTTTCGTCGGGTCACGGTTGTATTTAATCTGTCATGATGAAACTAGTCGATATCAAAGACCCTATTATTCGCATGATAACGAGAGAAATCCTTGAGCGTCTTCCCTTTTTACGCAAGATCGAACGACACGTGCGAGGGCAGCGTAAGAGAGTATTATTCATACGTAACAAGATGAAGCTTTTCGGGCTACCGTTTCTTTTGCCATGTATCTTGCCAATTATGGTACTGTTTAACAGTTTTAACATTAAAATAAAATGTGTGAAGCGCATTTTCAGACGTCTTAGATTAAACAGTCTTGAGGAAGTGCTAGAAACCTCATGTGATGTTTTACTACTATTTCGCTTTTCTTTTAGACCACACAATTATTTCTTTTTTACAAATAATCGGAAATAAAGCAAAATATTTATTCGTACTGGTTTTATGAGAGTACCGAATATGCATATATTGATAATTTTTAATTGGTCATTGCGTAGGATGACAAACGAAAAATACGGAGACATAGTTGATATTGTCATATCTATTACAGTTTTGCTTTTCAGGAAAGCTTCGGTAGATTCGACACAAGTTGAGATTTTGATTTTTGCCGAACATAAAAGACAATAGTGCAAATGAGAGAAGAGATTCGAGAGTCAAGTTGATAAAAACAGATTGATAAAACAATATTCATTTTTGGAACTTATGAGAGAGGGGCTCTTATTGCTGCTTGACATAGGTCGGGCACAGGCAGCTGGTGGGCCGCGGGCCACACGGTTCATCTTACAAACAAATGACGAGGCTCACCCTCCGTCATAGCGCGGTGGCACACCGATTCCCGTCTTGCTGTCCTTGTATAGGTACATCTGACGACATACATAGCTCTATCTTTGCATACATAGCTTTCCGTTGCTTAGAGCGAGCAACGCTGGGAGCTAAACAAAACGATTTTTAACACATACATGCCCACATAATCATTTGAATACCTATTCAAGCACCTTCGATAATCTTACATATATTTTAATTATATTACAATTATATTATTGTTGTATAATATAGTTAATATATTCCATATATATTAACATAGCAACTTTATTGGTAATATAAATGAAACGTACCACCAAATGATTTAAAGTTTAAGTTACACATTATAAGCTGTGGATTGACGTGTATACACGTCTAGATGTTAGAAATATCAAGCAGTTCCATAATTGACAAGATACATGGCAAGAAGACGGTAGAAAAAAGCGTTTCAACTTCATATCCACGTATATTAAATTAAAGTATTTAACTAATATTTTTAAAATATTGGTAAGCAAATATTGATCATTGTCATATAGTTAGGAATTAAAAAACAATTAATGTAAAAAAACATTAATGTAAAAAAATATACCCCAAGGCGACTCGAACCTACAAAAAAGTTTACAGCGGCTCGAATCAACATCTCGGCTCGAGCCAATTCATTTTGCTGATGCTTATGTTATAATTGTAACAGATGTGACAACAGCGTGACAGAGATCTTGATACGTGCCGGCAACTATGCCTTACTGGTGTCGGTGTGCACGCATCACGTATTCACGTATGATCGCCGTTCGTGGTGTGAAACTATAACTAACATTTACCGACTGATTTGTATTTTTATCGACCCTGACGGTAACTGGATCAAATTCACTACGATTTATCATAAATGCCCCTGGCGAAAAATCAGTGAACTATTCTTACATAATTCTTACGTCGGATGTGTGCAAATCGTATTTAAGATTCTCCGCTTTCCAGAAGTGATAAATTGTGAAAAATCGAATTCCTGTGATCTTGTGCCAGTTCAAGGAAGTCGGACACTGGTCTGGAGACTATTTTATCAGTGAATAAACCATTAAATCGTTCAGTATTTGCGACCTGTGAAATGTGTCAACATGCCTGCAGCCATCTTGCTGTCTACATCGGTGTCTGTCTCTAGCTTGCCAGTTTAAGAAATAGATTTCATCTGTACGCATGGTGTTTATTCGCGTTCAAATGCAACCCCCTAACTGTGGTGAAGTCTATCCGTGTGTGCTATATCCGCGAAAGTTTCATTAATGCAATTATTGAGACAGGATTTCTGAAATACGAAATCGGGTCTCTCTGTCGCGCATGGCGTATACGTGCATGCTTTCCTTTGTTTGTGTGAGTGCACGCACACACGTCAAGGCGCATGGAGTCGGCCCCCTTAATATTGTAGGTGAAAAAAAAACGAGGTTCTATAGTTGAAAACAAAAATTACTTTATTATGTGAACGCTCGGACACGACTCTCTAAATACAACTCCTCCGTACAACTGACGTCTCTTTTCGTATCGGTCCGGGGCCATGTGCTTTGACGAGCAGTGGAGGGGACCGGGCACCACGGTGCACCGTATGACGCCGTGGGTGGCAAGGGGCCCGACACTACGCAACCACCGCACCGTGTCTATTCCTGTAGGGATTTTCCCTACAGACTCGGCCATTCGTACAATATGACCGTCCCGGACATCACACAGAAAAGAAGATAAAAAAACAAACCCCGCTTCAACACGCAGCTTACACTATTCTTACTACGTATCCACACACAGTAAATACACACTTAACGCAACAAAATTAGAAATACATACTACAAAAAACAATACAATGCAAACAACACACACTTACATTATTTTGCATTTATCAATTAATCCTACGTGATATAAGACGGACTATACAATAATACTTAGCGCACGCGAATAATAGAGAAAAACACACAATAACAATATATAAAACAAAAAATGTCGCTCGCACTAACTAATCCGGTAAATCATGGATCCAATGTTTGACAATTTGTTTAAACCAAGTTAAACGAAGCGTATCACGACTTGTAACAATTTTAAAGTTTCTCCCACACAAATATACAATACAGAACCAACTCATTGAGTAAATTATTTCTAAACACTTAAGCTCGAAGCGACGATACTTTGCTTCGGCGACTGTGGTCCTCTTAACGAAATAGGACACTGGGCGACGAGTCCCATCCGTTTGCTTTTGTATAGGTATCGTGCTGAGTGCGTAACGCAGCGCATCCTTACAATTCGTACCATACATAAATCTATTCACGCCCAGAACCTCTTCAAGCACCGACGGCTCGGGAGACACTACAATTTCCAATTCTTCAATTAATATTTCCGATTCAATTGGTTGCACACTTCTACTCCTAACCACCTCACAATTATCAATTTCCGAAACCTTTACGATATCGCGGTTATTCTTTTTGGGTATTACGTCAATTTTACCCTCAATGTGCCTTACACTCGATTCCAAGCTTCCTAAAACCTCTACCATCGAAGACTGCGTACAATCCATGAAAAGATGCCCTCGTTCGCTGCAATTATCCCAATGGGATGGTTGCGGTGTATCCTTTGCGACCCGCCACGCTGGCTCCGCCGGTCTCGATGCCATGTTGTCCTTCCCGTCCGGCTGCAAATATGCTGGACACCTCTTCGTGCAATCGGACGCCACGTGTCCAAAACTCCCGCCATTGTAGAATGTCGGTGCGGACGGTCGCGCCTCCGCTACCTGTTCCTTATGTAGCGACCCCCGCATCTGGTCGGTCTCCGACGGCTCCACGTCTAGCTCTTCAAAACTCCCACTGCCTGGCACTGGACAAAACGTACGACGCATTTCAGCAATAAACTCGTCCATGCCCATGCTGATGATCACTGGACTCGAAAAGAACCAGTCTTTCGCTCTCCCTCTCAACCGGCCACTCAATACCATTTTCAACGCGATGTCATCCAGGCCGTATGCCTTCTTCACCCACTGCAATTGCTGTTCCCATTCTTGGAAACTACAGCCCACCCGCTGAACTCGCAGAGCAGGTTGCCGATCATGTGAATATCGACTGACCAAGACACACTGTGACCGTTACTGACCGATACGTCAGAAGTTACACTCGTTTCCCTCCGCAACAATTCCACTTCTCTTCGCAACAAATCTCGTTCCTGTTCCATTAAACGATATTCCCTTTGCCGCAAAGACTCAGCAGTCAACCCCGACACTGACTTTCGCGCATGCGACATGTTTGCAAACAATTAAACAATGGTTCTCGATACCAACAGCACTTTTTCCCAATCACAATTCAATTATATTGTCAATTCACGATGTATTGACCAATCCGACTCAATACGCGCGATGGTCAAAGACAACGTTTAAACAATCACAATTAACAATCCACAATTCACACGACACTTCGTGCGCACGATTCCACACCTGATTATGCACAAAGCCAATTTAATCAGAGGATCGCCCCACAAATGTCAAAGTTCAGTCACACGAGTTCGAATTTCCAGCGCGTCGAATTTGTCCGATTCAAACTAGTCGCGTCGATACCAGTCCGCACAAAGCTTCCGGAAACCACACGAGACCGTGACTGTTATAACGACACGAAAAATTATGTACGTTCACTCAACTACACCGTACAAACACAAAAAAAATTAATGGGGCAACGTACAATGGATCCCAGATATCCCAAATATCTCAGATATCCCAAATAATCCCACTTCTGAAACTGTAGGTGAAAAAACAACGAAGTTCTATAGTTGAAAACAGAAATTACTTTATTATGTGAACGCTCGGACACGACTCTCTAAATACAACTCCTCTGTACAACTGATGTCTCTTTTCGTATCGGTCCGGGGCCATGTGCTTTGACGAGCAGTGGAGGGGACCGGGCACCACGGTGCACCGTATGACGCCGTGGGTGGCAAGGGGCCCGACACTACGCAACCACCGCACCGTGTCTATTCCTGTAGGGATTTTCCCTACAATATACAGGGTGAGTCTCCTAACATGACGACCTTAAATAACTCGTAAGGTATTCGTCGAACGAAAAAATCTTTCAAACAAAAGTTGCATGGTATCTAGGGGGACATACAGTGCTCTAATCTATTTTTTATCACCTTACTTTTTTATTGAGATATTAGGGTCATCTTCAGTTTTTTAAATGGAATGTCCAATATTTTTTTTCAAAATCGGATAAACCATCAAATTTTGCGTACAAAAGGTATTACACAAAGGGGGACTTCAAATGACTAATTACTGAGATATCTTTTAAACAAGTTTTATTTCAAGTGTTGTTCGAAGTGCTGTCCATTACAGTCGATGCACTTACGTAATCGAATTATCAGTGAGTGCAGAACTTTTTCCAATGTTTCTGTGGTTATTGCAGCACATGCACTAATAATACGTTGTCGCATATCTTCCGCTGTCGTTGGTGGTTCGCGATAAACTTCATTCTTTAATGTTCCCCAAAGGAAATAGTCCAGCGGCGTTAAATCTGGTGAGCGAGCGGGCCAGCCAATATTACTGCCACGTCCGATCCAACGATTAGGAAACATTGTACTTAATACTTGCCGCGATTGCCGAGCATAATGTGCTGGACAGCCGTCATGATGATACCACATTATTTGATGTATTAAAGATGGTACATTTTCTAATAAGCCTGGCAGTGTTTCAGACAAGAATGTGGAGTATGTTTGACCTGTTAGTGATCTTTCAATGAAGTACGGTCCAATGATCGGGTGACCAATTATGCCACACCAAACATTCAAGTTCCACCTGTGTTGGTGGTCACCTTCACGAAGCCAATGTTGGTTCTCTGTTGCCCAATAATGTGTATTTTTTGTATTAACATTCCCGCAATTTGGGAATGCGGCTTCGTCAGTCCATAAAACAGTCTGTACAAATGTACCATTTGAATCTTGCATCTGGTGCAAAAACCACTCACAGAACTGTACGCGTTTTTCAAAGTCTCGTCCATGTAGCTTTTGATGTACTGACAGGTGATACGGATAAAAGTTCTCCGAATGAAGAATACGCACAACACTACTTTGACAAATGTCCATACCACGCGAAATCTGCCGTGTACTGATATGCGGATTATGGGCAATAGCTGCTAAGGTTGAAGTACGACATCCTTCGTTGTTTACAATTTTGTGGTACCTTTTACGTAGTCTGTACATTAAAATTTCCATGTTCTTTGAGTCTTCGACGGAGACTTAAGAAGGTAGAATGCGATGGCTGATTTCGATCAGGATACTTAGCTTGGTACAAGATCTTCGCTCTTATAGCATTTTCTTCACACGCACCATAAACAATTAGCATATCGTATTTTTCACTGTGACTGAACATCGTAACAAAAATGTAGCACCTTTCTCAATGCGACTATAGCGCTTATTGTTAGTGAGATGCTAAATAGGCATTTCGTGTTGATGATGACTGATGATGAAACAAAGTCGTGTTAAGAATCACGTTGACTACGCGTATTTCTACGCGTCTTTCAGCGTTGACTACGCTGTATTAGAAGATTATTAATTTGAAGATATCTCAGTAATTATTTATTTGAAGTCCTCCTTTGTGTAATACTTTTTACGCAAAATTTGATGATTTATCCGAATTCGAAAAAAAATATTAGGCATTCCATTTAAAAAACTGAAGATGACCCTAATATCTCAATAAAAAAGTAAGGTAATAAAAAGCAGATTAGAGCATTGTATGTCGCCCTAGATACCATGCAACTTTTGTTTCAAACATTTTTTCGTGTAACGTATATGTATGTAACTGTATATGAAATATATTAACTATATTATACAACAATAATATAATTGTAATATAATTAAAATATATGTAAGATTATCGAAGGTGCTGGAATAGGTATTCAAATGATTATGTGGGCGTGTATGTGTTAAAAAGTTGTTTTGTTTAGCTCTCACGACGGTAGTCTGTACAACAATAGAATGTCACCATGGTCCTTTTTCACCATTTTATGCTTCGTTGTAAGAGAAAGCTATGAGAAAGCTAGACAAAGATAGTGTGCATCGGCGAAATGCACATGGCCCATCTCATAATCAGCCGTTCATTCTCTGTAATATGAGATGCGTGGCCCGCGGACCGCCAGTTGGCTATACCTGACCTATGTCAAGCAGCAATAAGAAACTGCTCTCACAAGTTCAAAAAATTATTTTACAAGAATTTAAGAAAATAATAAAAGTATACATATATGTATATACATGAAATACATCCTAAATATGAATAAAACATTCTGTTGTATGGTCTAAAAAAGAGGCGAAATACAGTAATTTTTCGAAGGATGCCACGCGAGTCCTACAGCGAGAGAGATTGCGCTTGATCCCCACCACCGGGGGGATCCCCCCGGGTTACAGTCAACACGACCCGGCGGTTAATACTTTGGGTACCCCTTGAAAGATTAAATGTCTTCGTATCTGTGAGACCACACTAATGCAACCGTGATTTTTTTTTTATTATTACGTATTGCGCTATGAAAATTATATTAAAATATTCATGAAGCTGTTGTGATTAAAATGAGACTAAACACGAAATAATTTGGATCATATTGACTTATATGTTAACATAATAAAACTCTTACCCATTGATTTTTTTACACTTGGTGTTAAAGAAGTAATGAACGATTGCTTGAAATAAGGACAACTAATCCTATAGAAGAAGTACTAGCGGGAGTATGCGCAATGAGCGAATATATAAGTCCTTATGTAAAACAACCTTTATTACAGGTGTACATAAAAGTGCTCGAAGAGGTTAGTTACACGCGTTGTACAACTGCAATGACGGTTACGTATAGAGACGATAGACAGACAAAGCAATGATCACGTTCATGCATAGACGGGCCTGAGATGTCGCTGCGGTCGGCCTACGACTGTGTCGTCCTGTGTCGGTAACAACAAGTGTATGAATGGGAGGAAAGTGAAAATTCTTACCTAATTTTATTATGCGTCATAATGCCACGAAAATAACAATTCGGGAAAAGTTAATCCAAGACTGAACTTTCGCTTCGGTCTTAAACAACCCAGGTTGACCGCGGAGGTTTATTTCAGGTCAACGTTTTCACAGAGTGGTAAACTGTATTGTATTGTATGCCCATTATTTTGTAAGATACTCATGATTATTTTAGTATGCCTTTATGTTTTTAAAGTATCAGATAATGAAAGAACCAGGTGGTCAAACCCGTTTCACGCTCGGCTCGAGCGATCGAAAAGCGTTTCTCCTCGACTTGAAACGCTCGTACGGAAGCATTTCTCCTCGGCTCGGAGATAACGAAAAACGTGTCTCCTCGACTCGGAGATAATGAAAAGCGTGACTCGTCGACTCTGACCGATCGAAAAGCGTGTCTCGTCGACTCTGAGTGATCGCAAAGCGTTTCTCCTCGGCCGGGGAGATCGTACGGAAGCGTTTCATGCTCGGCTCGGACAGATCCGTTTTTGTAATTTATCAACGCAAATATGATCCAAATTACATCGCGTTTGGTGTTATTTTAATCACAACAGCCTCAGCAATATTTTTATAAAATTTGCAGAACGAAATAATTAACAATGGAGAAGTTTTATAGATGTATTAGTGTTGTCTCACCGATACGTAGGTGTCTGACCTTTCTTTCACTCTCTGTCCCTTTCAACGGTCGTCGATGTCGGTCTCAAATTTCTAAACAGGCAAAGTTATCTCTACACTCCAAATGATCGCGGCCGGTCCCGACCTGCGATCCCTCTTCGAGAAATGACTGTAGTAGTAAAACATCACACTGTTTGAAACTAGCACGGAAAGCGCTCTAACTTCATATTTACGTATATTAAATTAAAATATTTATCAAATGTTTTTAAAATATTGGTACTTGATCATTGTAATGTAGTTAGGAATTAAAAAACATGAATGTAAAAAAAACATGCCCGAGGGGGATCGAACCTACAAAAAAGTTCCAGGGGTTCAGCCGCTATGGCTATGTCCGGCAGGAATGAAAATCTCGGCTCGAGCCGATTCATTTTGCTGATGGCCAGGATTGTAATACATGTGGCAATAGTGCGACAGAACCCCCAAATTATGTGATTTGGCAATTATGGCCTCCCACTCTCTGTTTATAATTCTGCCTAATAACGTTAGATGTCACACCGTCAGTTTATAATTCTGTACAATGACTTTAGATGTCACCCCGTCGAATGTCGAACCTGCCGATTTTCTGTTTTCACGAACGCCCGTTTCTTTGCAATGGCGCATAGATCGATTCGGAGTTGGCCTCAAAAGAGTCGGGGCCCTTAAGGGGTAGATATTACTAGGTCGGTATTACAGCAGCTTTTTCCTGCGCAGAAATGGTAATACCGACAGGCGAGTGGGAGCTGCTTGTTATTTCGATATTCTAATCTGAATGTGGAAGGTCAGCTGTTGCGTTGTACTTGAAAGAATTTAAACGGAAAGTCTGCTGGTAGTGTAAGCGTAGAAAATTCATTGTACATTTGAATTACTTGAAATGTGGTTATGCCACAATATGTTTCGTTGCAGTAAAGAATTATAAGCGAAAAGGAAAAGTAGATGAGCTGCTATACATGTACCGAAATCGGACGCACTCAATTGTTCGAAACATTTTCTGCAAACAGTTTTTCCAACTGTTCACAATTGAGTAGTCAATCTCGCACACATGTTTGAATGGTCATGGGAAAGTTTAGAACAATACATTGTATTATGATGACAAAAATGCAAGAAAAGATTGGATGGAGAAATGGACTATCCCCTCCACGTGGGGAATCCCCCTTGGCGATAACGACGCTCGACGACGCGGAATAGTATGATCCGAACCGGAGTACCGGCGTGACTAATACTAATTCAACGATGAAACTTTCTTATTTATTAATTTTTCTACATGTAACTGTTACCAATGTATCTGGGAGATCTTTCTGATTCAAATGAGACCAAACACGATATAGTTTGAATTATATTTACTCGTTGATACAGACTTTGTGGTACGTATTCAATTAATATCAACAAGTAAATATAATTCAAACTATATCGTCTTTGGCCTTATTTTAATCAGAAAAATCTCGCAAGGACGTCAGTAAAAGTTTCATGAAGAGAAATTCTGAAAGTAAAAAAATGAACATGTACGGGAATCGAACTTACAGAAAAGATTCTGGCGGCTCGAGACAAAATCTCCGCTCGAGGCGATTCATTTATTTAGCTGATGGTCACATTTATAACAGATGTGATTCACGCATCACGTATTCACGTATTAATCGTTCGACGATACTACATATGACCGTACAGGATTACGAAGAAAATCAGGGACTCAACTGTTGACTGATTTGGAGACGTTTCCTTATTATATGATTTATACAAAATAGTCTGTTGTATCTTGTTCTTTTCTTGCCTTTACGTTGAATAGAAGACAGTTCTCTATATAGAAAATTTATTAAAAATCACATAAGATTACATATCAAAAAAAGCACTTGTCACGATGCGGAGACGCACACCAGAGAGATAGTTCTCTAGTCGCGCGAGAGATGGCGTCGTGCGAGTCCCCCATATCAAGGCGCGTTCTCAATATGCAACATTTCCTCCCTCCTTTCGAATTTAAAAGAGTGGAGAAAAGTACAAGTAACATGGGGTTTGATAAGAAAAGTTTAAGTGGCTGAAAATCTTTCGATCGGTTTCCGGATACGCGTTGATTCGCGGTGCCTGAGCCTGGGCAGGGGTTGCGATCCGCTCCCGCGGCAGACTCGGTCCCGCCTGTTCCGGTGTAGGCTGTCCCCCATTATCTCGATGTGGCAGCCTCTCAGGCGAGCGTGGAACGGCGGCAGCATCCGCATAGTCCTCGTAAAAGCGAATTCGACGAGGTCGCTCGGATGTCTCTCCAGGTGTTGGGAATCCGGTGCTGGGACTCACTTCTTGTGAATGCTCTTACTTGGTTGACATGTCGCCTGAAGGATTTTCCACGTTGCTCGATATCGTAGTGTAGGTCTCCAAGGCGTATAATCACTGTGCCTGGAATCCACTTGTCCATACGGGCATTGCCTGATATGAAGTAGACCTGTTGTAGCGGCTGAAACGTGCGAAACATCGGCTTAGATTCAGCTTGCTGTCCTCCTGTGGTTCCAGCCTGTGTGGTTCCAGGTTGCACAAGCTCAAGGCGTGTGCGGAGGTTGCGTCCCAGGAAAAGCTGCGCAGGAGGGAACCCCGTTGCTGAATGCGGAGCCCACCGATACTGCCTTATGAACTCGTTTAGGTATTCCTGTAGCGTGCTTCGCGTAGTGCCCATTTTTTGCAATGCGTCTTTCGTCGTCTGCACGTATCTTTCCGCTTGGCCGTTAGTTGTCGGATGATATGGAGTTGACAATTTGTGGTATCTTAAACCACTCGTTTGAAGGAACGTCTTGAACTCAGCCGACGTGAACTGGGTACCGTTATCTGAGACCACGGTGATTGGAGCACCATACGCAGCGAACAGTTCGTCCAAGACCGCAATAACCGCGTGGCTTGTCGTTGAATTGGTGGTCTTGACCTCAACCCACTTGCTGTAGGCATCGACAATGATGAGTAGCATCATGCCAGCAACCGGCCCTGCGTAGTCTATATGTATGCGCTCCCAGGGGCCTTTCGGGTACTCCCAGTGATGGCTGCGAAACTTGGGCGGAGCGTGCGCGTGTTTGGCACACTCGACACACGATTTCGCGATGCGCTCGATGTCCGCATCAATACCCGGCCAATACACAAATGAGCGAGCCATACCCTTCATTTTGACAATCCCAATGTGCGCTGTGTGTAGTTCATTCAGAATGATTTGCCTGAGTGAGGAAGGCACAACCACTCTATGTTCAAACACCAAGCAATTCGAAGCCAAGCTGTAATTGCTTTCCGCTGCCTTATATCCAGCGCGAACGAGGCTTTGCCCTGCCTCTAGAAGTTGCAAGATTTTGCTCAAGTGGGGATCCTTCAGAGTATCTCGAGCGATGTGGTCCGCGCGGACTGGAAGCTGCTTGATTTGTGAAAGGATGAATAAATCGAAATCATCCGGGTCGGCTATTTCTTCTGCCTCCTCTGCACGGATTTTATGTACCCAATCTGACGTTGTGCGCACTGGTAGACGAGAGCAGTAGTCCGCATTTGCATTTGCTTTTGTTGTCTTAAATACTACATCATAGTTAAAATGTGCCAGATAATCAGCATAATTAGCCATGCGACTGATGCATAAGACTGGAAGTGAGTTTTCTGGGTGTAGTATTTGTGTTAGCGGCTTGTGGTCCGTAATCAGTGTAAAGCGACGAGCGTATAAATAGTGAAAGAATTTCTGTACTGCCCACACAATTGCGAGCGCCTCCTTGTCAATTATGGGATACCGCTGCTCAGTTGCTGACATTGTACGACTGGCGTATGCTATCGGTCGTTCCTCTCCATTGCTGAGACGGTGCGATAGAACTGCGCCCAGGCCCGTTTTGCTGGCGTCCGTTGCGAGCAGCAGTGGCAGTGACGGGTCGTATGGCATCAGAACTTGTGGTGAAATTAAGATGTCCTTAAGTTCCCCATACGCCCGATCAGCGATTGGCGTCCATTTGAACGGCTCAACGAGGATCATGTCCCGCAGTGGACGAGCTCTGATCGCCAAGTCTGGAATAAATGAGCTGTAATAAGTAGCTTTGCCAATGAATAATTCCAGCTCTTCTCGTGTTGATGGTCTGGGTGCGTCGCGTATCGCTTCGGTGAGCTTGTCTGACTTGTGGGCACCCTGAGCGTTGACCTCGTGCCCCAGGAACTCGACAGTGGTAGCTGCAAAAGCACATTTCTTGCGATTAAGTCGAAGCCCGTGCCGCTCCAGTCGCCCCAAGACCGCATCGAGAGCCGGGATCAGGCCATCGAATGCATCCGCGAATACAAGGATGTCATCAAAAAAATTCAGCACGTTATCAAGACCATGGATAACCGTTTCCAAACGGCGTTGCCATATTGCTGGAATATTTGTGCTCCGTAGACCGCGCGCGTAGGACGAATCAGCCCGTGTGTTGGTGTATTCAGTGTCACCGCGTGACTGAATTCCTCATCAACTGGCAGGTGTGTATATGCATCTGTGACATCCAGATGGCAAAAGAACTTTGCTCCCTTTAGTTTGTTAAAAAGGTGTTCCGGCTTCGGGATTGGATGTTCGTCAATAATCATGCGAGGATTGAGCGTAGGCTTGTAGTTTCCGGTGATGCGCATTTTGCCGTTCTCCTTCATAACCACGTGCGTTGTAGAAGCCCATTCTGAGTAATCGACTTTAACATCATGGCCCGATGCGATTTTCTTGTCGATTTCCCTGGCGTATCTGTCTCGCAGAGCAAAAGGTATCTCGCGCGCTCGCGCAAAAACAGGTGTTGCTCCCGGTTTAAAGTGCACCTTCACCAGGGGTCCAGCAAGCTTGCCAGCGGTTTGACTAAAAAGAGAGTCAAATTTTACCAATAACTGGTCCAGTCGAGCATCCTGCTCCGGAGAGAGACGAGGGGGGCTCACGCTCAGACTATGAATTTGCTCAGAGCCAAAAATTTCAATCCACTTAATATCGTGGACAAATTGGCTAATCCACTCCAATCCGAACAGGGAATCATATTCGTCATCGACGACATAAACATAAAGCTTCCTCGTTGTGGTTCCGAGCGTAACATCAACCAGGAGACGTCCGATGCACTTGACCGGGTGACGCGAATAACTTACGAACTGCCTGTCCGTTGGTTGCAATCTGCAGAAACCCGGCTTAACCGTGCGCAGCGTCTTGTTACTTATGATACCAGTGGGTGCCCCGGAGTCGAGTTCCATTATCAGCTCTCGGCTGTCTATTTGTACACTGAGCATCCTCTTGCTGTTTGACTTAATTGAGCTTATTTCTTCCAGTTTTTTGAGGTGCATTATGTTGTCCACTTGTTCTGCTGGTTGTTCCTTCCTTCCGTTATGACCACTTGTTTGCGATCCTGAATTTGCTCTGCACACTTTGGCGATGTGTCCCTTCCTCTTGCATTTATGGCATTCAGCGTCTCGGTACGGGCACTGACCACGCATGTGTGGCGCTCCACATCCATTGCAGGCAAAGGTCTTGTTCCGTTCGTCTCGCTCGCCCCTGCGCGGTGCACTGCGCGATACGCTACGCGATGATTGCGGGCGTCCGCGACGTCGCGAGAGCGACCCGCGGCGAAAGGGATTTTTACTGTGTTTTAATTGCAATGGCGTAGACATCAGTGCATGTGCTGCCTCGGGTACAGCATGCTGACTGTTAGTTTTCACTGTATCCGCTGTGTGGCGTGTCGCTTCAAGTGTGTGTGCGATTTCGTACGCAGCCGTGAATGTGTCCGGCTTTTTTCCAATGATCTCATCGCACATGTCATGATCGTCGAGGCCATGTAGTAGCTGCTCAATGAGCATTCTGTCCAAAAATTCTCCGTAGACGCAATGCGCGGCGCCCTGTCTCAAAGGCAGCGCGAAACCAGCAATACTCTCGCCCCTCTGTTGCTTTATCTGTCGGAATTTCACACTTTCAGCGTATTTGTTTTTCGCACTGTCGAAGTGAGCGATGAGTGTCATGCGTATCTCTGCGTACGTCAGCGCCTCGGGTTCACGTGGATTGACAAGAAATTTGAGCGCATTATTTAATTCAGCGTCCATGTACACACGTGCGTAATTGGCATGTTGCTCGTCAAAAATTTTGCTTAGTTGCAACGACCAGTCGAATCGCTTGAAATACTCCACAACTGTCATCTCCTCCGACGGACGGCATTCCTTGCAAGAAAATGGCGGCGGCTTCGGCCGTGACGGCTGTGTCGTAGACTGTGCGTTATCGTCGTCCGTCGGGGTCGTCGCCGCGGCTACCCCCGCAATCGACGCTTTGAGAGCGTTTGCAAGCATGCTCGTCATCGCCTCGAGCAACTCGGGCGTTACTTCTCCCATTGTGGGTCTCTTGCACGTGGCGATTCTTGCACACCTTTCCTTTTCTCACGCTTCACTGTTTCACCTCGAGAATTTCACTTTACCGCGCACGCATTGAGGCTTGAGTTCGGCCTTTCTGACACCAATGTTGTATCTTGTTCTTTTCTTGCCTTTACGTTGAATAGAAGACAGTTCTCTATATAGAAAATTTATTAAAAATCACATAAGATTACATATCAAAAAAAGCACTTGTCACGATGCGGAGACGCACACCAGAGAGATAGTTCTCTAGTCGCGCGAGAGATGGCGTCGTGCGAGTCCCCCATATCAAGGCGTGTCCTCAATATGCAACATAGTCAAAAGAATGAAAAAGAATAATAATAAGAGCAGTAATTTCAAATAATTGCTGTAATTACCATATTCTGAAAATATGATACTGGTTCATCAATACTTCCAGCATTAGTAACAAAGTTCCAATCACTCCTTATTTATTTTAAATAGTATAGCAATATAATAATAACATAAATTCGACACCGATTTCGAGTCATGTATGTGGTACAGTAAAAGCGTTTAGTAAATTTGTACAGTTCCCAGTCAATGTATGCCTAAAATGCATGACCTACCCTATAATCGTACGAAAATGCATACATTGACTGCATCACGCTTTTACTGTAGCACATGTTACATCCCACGCTTCAGTTTTGCTATGATTGCACGTTGCCAGTCCTCCTGAGTAGGTGCCACCTTATCACCACTACCTGAACTAAATTTGTGACGTCACGTGCTCTGTTTTAACGGCAATATAACAGCGGACGGCGATAACAGTTGAAACACCATGGCGGCAATTCTTTCCACGGTACTCATCTCTGCATTGTTCCAATTTGTCAATAATGTGACAACCCGCTTATCCTTCTACGCCGCTTATCGGCGGTATTTCTCGAGATCCTTCGCAAGGTATCCATTCTGAAATGTTACAATCTTGCGCGGCATGGCTGTCCCTTTCAGATTCACTAGCTATTACTCTAATTTTTCGATTTCTGACACCTAATACTATTTCACTATCTCCATCACTGCTTTCATTTCCTCTATCACTAAGCTCTTCGAGAATGTAATCAATCTGGCTTTGTATTGATTTAAAATCAAATTCGTCTTCACTTGAACTTATTTCACTTTTAAAATCCATTTTTGTAAGGCTTCAAGACTTTCTAATCTATGATACTTCTGCAACGATTATCGAATCTGAACTAACACCGGCGACGTTCTCAGGACCATAGTTACGGACGAATTTGAGATCAAAGATTCCTTGAGAGATTCCTTAGCGCCCGTAGCGCGTTTCTAGGAGGAGAGGGTGTGTCCTTAGAAGTTGCCATCGGTTTGCCAACGCAGCGGAATTTCCATCAGCAAGCAACGCAGCAAGCTTTGTCGAGAATGCGAGCTCGAAAACGCGTTGAAAGCGACGTATGGAAAATATTCTTCATACGTAACAACTGCATCGAAACATATTGTAACATAACCACATTTCAAGTAATTCAAATGTACAATGCATTTGCTACGCATGCACTACCAGCACACTTTTGGTTTAAATCCTTTCAAGTTAATGCAATATCTGACAATTTATTTCCACATTCAAAATAGAATATCGAAATAACATGCAGCTCCCTCGCGCCTGTCGGTATTACCATTTCTGTGCAGGAAAAAGCTGCTGTATTACCGATCTTCCAAATCGGCGGAGTCACGTGCCGTGTCTACCCCCTTAATAGAAACCGAAGATAGACAAAATAAATGAAACGAAGTCAAAGAGGTTTAGTGAACACGGAAAGAGGATAAATGAACACGGAAAGAGGTTGGATCATTTAACTAATTATCCAACCTGAAAGGGAGAGTTGTACAGGTAATTATGAACTATTCACCACAAATCCATGTATCAGAAAATGCTAAATGCTGTGCATTTAACCCTTTGCGCTCGAGAGGCGACTCTCAGTCGCCACGGCGTTTCATGTGGCACCTCGGGTGGCGAGTGAGAGTCGCCAGAGTTTGTTTATGCTAGATTTCGTTACCTCCGATTGATAGGAACGCAGTATTGGTTCGTGAATAGGTTCCTTAGCTTATTATTACTTTCTTAGGCAGTGTAGACTGACAAAATCTTAGAATGGAGATAAGATATTTGATCTCAAATTCGTCCGTAACTATGGTCCTGAGAACGTCGCCGGTGTTAGTTCAGATTCGACAATCGTTGCAGAAGTATATAGTTTAGAACGTCTTGAAGCCTTACAAAAATGGATTTTAGAAGTGAAATAAGTTCAAGTGAAGACGAATTTGATTTTACATCAATACAAAACCAGATTGATTACATTCTCGAAGAGCTTAGTGATAGAGGAAATGAAAGCAATGATGGAGATAGTGAAACAGTATTAGGTGTCAGAAATCGAAAAATTAGAATAATAGCTAGTGAATCTGAAAGCGAAAGCGATCCCGCACAAGATTCCAACATTTCAGAATGGATACCTTGTGAAGGATCTCGAGAAATACCGTCGAGAATAAAATTCATACCTGGCGATTCTTCAAACGTTGAAGAATCATTTGATTTGTTTAAAATATTTTTCACCGACGAGTTAATCGATAAAATAATAATTGGAACAAACAATTATGCTGCAAAAAAGTTAGAGGGAAGGACGCTGTCATCAAATTCAATTTGGCGAACATGGCATAATGTCACCAAGGAAGAATTTAGGGCGTTCGTTGTAGAATGTTTCGTACATTATCACACGAAAAGAAAATACAGAACTTAATATTAGAAACTATATTTTTAAAGCTGTATATATAGATAAAATATAAAAATACAGTATTGTCTCGACTAATGCGAAAGGCTCGGGGGTTCGCTTCGTTCGCATACAGACATCATTGATTGAAATTTGCCGACAGCGTCGAACGTAGAAAAGGACAGCGAGTAAAGATAAGGAACCGAGCAGCCACGATCATTACCTATCTTTTTCCGCGGTCGGAACTTATTACCGTTAATTATGCCACTAAATATACTCCAAATTATATCGTGTTTGATATCATTTTAATCAGAAAAATGTCAGCTATAATGTGTAAAAATTTCATAAGAAAAGGATGAGAAATATCAAAGTTGCATCCTTCAATTAGTATTGGCCCACCGATATACCCGAACCCGGATCACGTTACACCGATTGCCGAGCGAACTTCGGACCCCTCGAAGGGAATACCCCCCAGTGGTGGGGATAAACTCTTCGCTTCAGTCGCATACATGTTTTTCGCTTCGGTCGAGACAATACTGTATAACGTTTTTAGAAGTAAACTTGTATATGAAATCGTTTTATGTTACCCGTAAGACACTCGTCACATACGCGCGAAATCTGCTCGACTTGCTGCTTCGCCCGGCCGAAAAACTCGTCGAGCGCAAAGGGTTAATTGAATATTAATATACAGGGTGGCCCGGGACTCACGCAGTATTTTTAAAAAAGGGGTAGTTGATGTGATTCTGAACGATTTTTTCCTTGACCAAAATATTGTTTAAAGCTTCGTTTTCGAGTTATTAAAGAAATACACTGGCGAATGAGAGCGGCCGTATAGCGCGAGCTCAGTCACAATCGCGCGCGGCCGTGATCGGGTGCGTCGAGGGGCGAGGTACGCCAAATATTACAATCGTCTTACATTAACAATAGGGTGTAATTCTTCGTTATTCATCAATAACAATTAAATTAACAAGTCGTTTAATAACTGATCCATACTTTTATTCGTTTTCCGAAACGAATAGAGTGTTTTATTAATTATGAAAAAAGTGTTTGAATGATTAATGTTAGGAAAGGGTAGTCAAATAAACTTATCCATTCGGCCGCGAATTTGCCTGCTTCGACGGTGTCTTGGCACTTGGTCATTGACCTATCCCCTTTATACCATGTCCCGGCGATCGATACAGAATTAATTCGCACTTGTTTCCACACGCACGTGTTACGTATGAATAATACTCTCTTACGCTGCCCTCGCACGTGTCGTTCGATCTTGCGTAAAAAGGGAAGACGCTCAAGGATTTCTCTCGTTATCATGCAAATAATAGGGTCTTTGATATCGACTAGTTTCATCATGACAGATTAAATACAACCGTGACCCGACGAAAACCCTGTGATCTTACCATATATGGAGACCCCTAATGAGTCCCCTCCATACATTTTTGCACTATATAAACCCTTCGTTTTTATCATCTTTCGTTCATAACTACACAGTAACGCGCATCATCACGTTACGTTACGTTTAAACAGAGTCGGTTACATTCAGTGAGAATCGGGCTTAGGGCACCATTCGCATCAAGTTAACCGGTTAGAATCCGCAAAGTTCGGTTGAAGTTCTTTCGGTATACTTCGTAATCGATTCTCAGACCCCGCATCGCCAGTGCGTCAACACCGTGCAGCTTAGGTAATAATTTACACACACTACAAATATATCGCGACAATTACACTTGTATAAACAATTGCTTGCAATATATACTTATTAACTATTCACCATTAAATCGAGTAGATTCGTTGAAACCATTCTTTACTCCGTAATTCCTTACATTAGTAGTAACGATCCCACAGATACAACTTAACCGCTCGAGTTGTATCGAATATTAATTTAAACTTACGAGTCAATCTAACATTTCCTGCGACTCCCTGATCTCGCATCAGGCTCGCTTGTGCATCTTACTAACATATTCCCAATTGTAATCCTTGGGTAATATCAACCATCGCCGGGCTAACCGTTGCCCACAGTCCCGGCTCGTAACACACGCGACTCGCATTGCCGAAAATGTCGAAAGTTAATGTGTGTGTCATGTGCGTTTGGAAACAAGTGCGAATCAGATCTGTATCGATCGCCGAGACGTGGCACAAAACATATGGTTACATACACATGGTTAAGATAGGTCAGGATCGGTACAATGACCAAGTGCCAAGACACCGCGAAAGCAGGCAAATTCGCGGCCGAATGGATAAGTTTATTTCACTACCCTTTTCTAACATTAATCATTCAAACACTTTTTTCATAATTAATAAAACACTTCATTCGTTTCGGAAAACGAATAAAAGTATGGAACAGTTAATAAACGACTTGTTAATTTAATTGTTATTGATGCATAACGAAGAATTACACCCTATTGTTAATGTAAGACGATTGTAATATTTGGCGTACGTCGCCCCTCGACGCACCCGATCACGGCCGCGCGCGATTGTGACTGAGCTCGCGCTATACGGCCGCTCTCATTCGCCAGTGTATTTCGTTAATAACTCGAAAACGAAGCTTTAAACAATATTTTGGTCAAGGAAAAAATCGTTCAGAATCACATCAGCTACCCCTTTTTTAAAAATACTGCGTAAGTCCCGGGCCACCCTGTATGTCAATTTACATAAAATATGCTTATGATTTTCAGATTGTAAAAAATCTGATTCCAAATTGGCTTTGTTGCACAAAAATGAGTAAATAAGGTTATTACTTTTTCTGCAGGAATGGAAGGACCATCTCTTTGTAAGTGATCAAAATATATAGGGTGGCCCGGATCCTGCTGGGATAGGTTAAGACACACGCGTGCGGGCATGCGCGTAAGCGACTTTGGCAGAGCGCGTTAGACTGTAACAAGCAATAAAGATTCATTACAATAGTAATCCAGTGAGATCTGATAAATAATCATGAATCCCCAATACTAAAAGGACACGACGAAACATGGCGCAGTCGGTAGAGATTAACACAAAGTGACATTGAGAAAAAAAAGGTGGAAAAAAGCCCAAAAAAGGAAAAAAGGGATAAAGAAGGAAAGTGAGGTTAAAAAACAGCTCACGTGTATTAAGAGAAAACTGGAAAAGCCGCAAAGAAGAAAAACACGGGAGAAGTCACAGAGGAAGAAGAATAGGAGTGAATAAAATAAAATAAAATGATGGAAGGAATCAACAAGCCTGAGCCACTCCGGCTGGAAGGCAGCTTGGCGGAAAATTGGAGAAGGTTCAAAAGAGACTATGATCTCTTCATGGTCGCCACTGGAAGAAATTCGAATGCAAAGTCAGTAAAAGCGGCAACACTACTTAATCTTGTAGGGAGTGAGGCAATAGAGGTATTTGAAACTCTAGATGTGCCAGAAGAAGAAAAAGAAGACCCTGAGAAAATAGTAGAAGTGTCCCAGAGGTATGGAGAACCATACAGAAATGAAACATATGATCGGTTTCTGTTTAACAGCAGGAAACGACAAGAAGGTGAAAAATTAGACCACTACGTGGCGGACCTGAAGAAACTAGCAAAAAACTATAAATACGGCACACTGACAGAATCAATGATACGAGACAACGTAATATACCACATGACGGACACAGGACTGCAACAGAGAGCATTGAAGAGTCAAGATCTGTAACTGGAGGCTATAATAAAAATGGTAAAGACCCATGAAATAAATACCGATCAAGCGAGTGAGCTACAGGGCAACGGGAACAAAAAAGTAAATGCGGTACGTAATACTGAAAATCACTGGAGAAAAGGAGGATACAAGTGTAACAGGGAGGTAAGAGGAACAAGTCAAAGAAGGGAACGATCAATAGGACGACCAGCCCACAATAACAGGCCAGGAACACCAGCACGACACAGCAAAGAAGGTGCGGAAAGAGGAAAAAAAGTGTTCAAGTGCAGGTGGTGCAATGGAATGCATGGGCCAAAAGTGTGTCCGGCATATGCAGTCAAGTGTGCGAGTTGCCTAAAATATAACCACTACGCACAAGCGGGCAGAGCAAGTGAGAGTGGTAGAAACAGATATGAAGAAAAAGACTCCAGTGACAAGGAAAGTGACTTTAGCATAAGCACACTGAAAATAAATAACGTAGATAGTGCAACAGTGCTGTTTGTTGTTTGGTGGTTTCGTATTTAATAACGTCTTTAGTTTTGTAAATTTTTTATTATAGCGCAGTACATTTCTTTCACACCTCGCTCGTGCTCGAACAACGTCTATTCTGCTTCTTTGTTCGTCCTTCTCTTCTCCGTCGATAGACGTCGCGGCTTAATCCTTCACGCGTCCGATGCACGCGCCACATTCAAAGCAATTAAACGCAATTATACACACATTCATCCGCATGTAATTGCGAACATGCCGCCTGCCTTGAAGGATCTCCTTCAATAAACAACCTTATGTTTAACAACTGTTAACTCTTAAATAGCTTAACATATACGGGTATAAGGAACTTTGATTTGAACTTAACAAAACTATGAAAATAAACTTATCAATCTAAACTTTCGGATACGCTTATTATGTACATGTCTCGTTCATCGGTAAAGCGCACAGCTTTCGTGTAGCACGTCGAAACTCTCCAGTAGCTGTTTTTACCGTTGCAACTCTAACCACGCCATCATCCCCCGGATGAACAGCAACGACTCTGCCAAGCGACCATTGCAAAGGCGGCATATTGTCCTCAATCATTAGTACCATAGTACCTACCTCTATGTTCTGCCCCTTAGAGCACCACCTACTTCTAGTTTGCAACAAGTTAAGGTACTCTTTATGCCACCTTTGCCAAAAGTGCTGGCGCAGTTTTTGTAAATGCTTCCATCTTGATAACAGGTGATCTTCTGTCGCAAGATAATCTCTTTGCTCTAATGCTAGTAGTGAATCTCCGACTAGGAAATGAGCGGGAGTTAGGGCAACCAGATCAGTAGGGTCTGATGACAATGGCGTCAGTGGCCTCGAATTCAAAATAGCTTCTATTTCTGTCAATATGGTATAGTATTCTTCGAATGTGTAAGTTAAATTTTGAACGACCTTGTGTAGATGTCGTTTCACTATCTTAACCGCGGCTTCCCACAAACCCCCGAAATGAGGCGACCTGGGAGGAATGAATTTCCAAACAATACCCTTACTTGCTAAACCTTGTACTATCCTATCTGCATTTTTTGATAAAAACTCGCTAACTTCTCGCATCGCGCTGTTGGCGCCCATAAAATTTGTAGCATTATCTGAATGCATGTATTTACATAGACCCCTTCTAGACACAAATCGACTTAACGAAGCCAGAAAAGCCTCTGAAGTCAAATCGCTCACTAACTCTATATGTACCGCTTTAGTATCAAAACAGGTAAATATTGCAATGTATGCTTTAGACATATGAATCCTCCCTCTTCTCTTACTCTCGCGCACCTGCAACGGACTCGCATAATCGACTCCACACACATTAAAAGGTCTTGACACTTCGGTCAACCGAGCTTTAGGTAAATCTGCCATACTAGTTTCCACAGGCCTAGGCAAGTAGCGAAAGCAGGCTACGCAGTTTCTAGTAATTTTTCTAGCCTCCCGCCTCCCAGATAGAGGCCAATATTTCAGGCGAACCGAACTCAGCAACTGTTCCGGTCCGCAATGATGCAGTCTTTCGTGTTCCTTTCGCATTATCAATGTAGTCGCAGAATGTTTCGCAGGCAGTACAATAGGATTCTTCTGACCCGCTAAAATTTGGGCGTGTCTTAATCTTCCTCCAACACGTATCAATCCTAGGTTGTCCAGGTACGGGTTCAAAGCAAGTAGCCTGCTTTTTCTTCCGACTTGCCTGCCCCGTTGTAGATCATGTACTTCTTGCTGAAATGCTTCTCTTTGTGTTAATCTAGCTATAAGTACTTCGGATTCCTCCAACTCCTCCACTGAGAGCGATCCAATGGTCCTTTTCTTTCGACCTACATTGATGAATCTTCTTACATATCCAAATACTCTAAGAAATTTTTGGAAAGAGGAGAATCTTTGTAGCACATTCGCCTCTTCCCTTACCGCTAGAACAATGTCAGCTGTCGTCCTTAAGTCAGGTACCCCGTCATAATTAGCGATCTGCCCTTTAGGCCAATCTTCTCTACAGACTATCCATTCCGGGCCTCGCCACCAAAGTTGATTCTCTAGCAGATTCTCAGTTGTCGTGCCTCTGGAAAGGAGATCAGCTGGGTTGTCTGCCGAAGGCACGTGTCTCCATTCGACTTGCCCAGTGCTTTCTTCAATTTCTGCCACTCTATTAGCTACGTACGTCTTCATCTGTCTTGGTTCTGTTTTAATCCAATAGAGTACGATCGTCGAATCGCTCCAAAGGTGCGTCTCGTCTACCTTGTCCCCTAAAGCGTTCCATACGACCGCCACTAGCCTTGCCAATAACAGGGCTGCATTGAGTTCCATCCTCGGTAGCGTGACCGCCTTCAAGGGGGCTACTTTAGATTTGGCGCAGAGCAATCTTGACGTGCTCCTTCTCTCCGCAATGAGACTCACCACATAAATGCATGCTCCATAGCCCTTTTCTGACGCGTCGCTAAATCCGTGCAGGGTGATATCTTTGGAACTGCCAGCGTGGACGAGGCGCGGTACTTCCAATCCGTGAATCCTCGGTAATGATTCGTAATACGCATGCCATTCGTTATATATTTCCAAGGGAACAGATTCATCCCAGTTGACTTGCAGCTTCCATAGATGCTGCATGAACATTTTTGCTCTTATCAATACTGGAGCAATTAATCCTAATGGATCATAAATGCGAGCTATTTGCGATAAAATAATTCTTTTTGTACAACCCTTTCTCTTCGACAGATCTGCGTTGTATTGAAGTATATCCGTTCTTGCGTTCCATAGTAAGCCTAACGTTTTCAAGACTTCCTGCCTATCATTAACCATTAAACTGTTAGATCTGCAGTCAGCTGCTAGATGCTCTAAGACACGTGGCTCATTGCTTTTCCTCTTCCTTAGCGGGAATCCACCTTCCTGAAGCAATGCTGAGAGCTGCGTCTGAAGCTCTTTCGCTTCGTTGTGTCCCTTCCTGACAAGACATCATCCATTCGCAATCTGCTAACCCACGGACTTAAGGGTTGTGCCTCTTGATGCAGCAGAGTGTTGTGCTTTTTCGAGCAACGTCGGCATGTAGAGGACCTACAATCCTTACTCAGGTGACCAGGCTTCAGACAATTTAAGCATAATCTTAATCGACGTATTTCTTTCATTTTGGCATCGCTTGCCAATTTCAAGAACTCTGGACATTTACCATATACAAATAATGCTCTCCTTTACAATATTCGCAACAGTACCCAGCCGTAGAGGTCAGCGACACTTTCTTCTCACCTTTAAACGTACCTCTTGGCTTTTCTGACTCCTGCTTCGTCTTATCCCGATCTATCATTTCCAGCGTATGACACCTATTTTCTAGGAACTCTAACAAATTGTCCATTGTGGGCAATTCCTCGATCCCACAAATGCCAATTTTCTCTTCCCATTCGCGACGATTACGCGCCTCCAACTTTTGCCCTACCAAGTAAATGAGCACCGTGTCCCATTTATCTACTGGCTGCTTCAAGGTTGTTAACGCTCTCATGTGGATTCGAATCAAACTAACAAAATGCCTTAAGTTACCGTATGTTTCCTTTGCTATTGCAGGTAAATCAAACAACTCTCTCATATGCTTGTTCACTAGCAACCTATCATTATCGTATCTTTTCACCAGTAAATCCCAGCCTATCGTAAAGTTATCCTCTGACGTCTCCAATGACTGTATGACCTCTAACGCTTCCCCCTTCAATTAGGAACGCAAATACTGGAATTTCTGCGGTTCTGTTAATCTATCGTTTGTAATAATGGATGTTTTGAAGGCGTCCTTGAACAACAACCATTTGTCGCACTTGCCCTCAAACGTAGGCAATGTCAATGTCGGCAACTTAATAACCCCTACTCCATGATCTATGCTTCTATCATCTACATACTGCACATTATCAGATCTGGCGTTCTGTGAGTTCAAACCTGCGATTATTCGTTTTGCCCCAGCCATAGTTGCAAAATAACTGTTTTCAAAATGTATTCTATCCTCTGCCATAGACTCGTACCCCTCGGGCATTAAATTCTCTAATTCTGTTTGCACCGATTCGAATTGTCCCCAAGACTTTCCGCTTTTGCAAATCTCAGCTCTAGTTCCACAAGATCGCCCTCGCCGAACCCCTCGCAATATGCCTTAAATTTCGTTAACTGGGCTTTAATCTGCCGGCGTTTGATAACCTAACGTTTTCTTTGACTTTCCTCTGTCGCCATTGTAATAACTCTGGTAATGATCAAGGAACAGGAAGTAAATGTATTGTCGGAGATTCACTAACCTTTTTCCAATTCTGAAGAATGATGATGATCCGTTCGCAATCACGCCTGCGTTGTCGATGACTCGAACTCGCCGTGGAGCCGCCGTTGTATCAGCTGGCCAGTGAGACGCCGTCGAAGTATGCACTCGTCCGTGCGTCGTTGCTATGTATTGGCTCGCCTGTGAGGTGCCGTCGAAGTATGCACTCGTCTGTGCACCGTTGCTATGTATTAGCTCGTCTGTGTGACAATGTTGCTTGTTGTAATAGTTGCTCAGACGTCTATGTGACACTGTTGCTTGTTGTAATAATTGCTTAGACGTCTTTTTCTCATTCGAGGTGCTACTGCAAGCTTCGCCTTTGTTGCTTCGCGTAATTCCGTATCATTCACATTTATTTCACTCTTTCGGAAATCATTCGTCTTGCACTTCACTTTTTCGGACTAATCCGGCTCGAAGGACCATTTGTTTGTTGTTTGGTGGTTTCGTACTTAATAACGTCTTTAGTTTTGTAAATTTTTTATTATAGCGCAGTACATTTCTTTCACACCTCGCTCGTGCTCGAACAACGTCTATTTTGCTCTTATGTTCGTCCTTCTCTTCTCCGTTGATAGACGTCGCGGCTTAAACCTTCACGCGTCCGATTCACGCGCCACATTCAAAGCAATTAAACGCAATTATACACACATTCATCCGCATGTAATTGCGAACAAGTGCAAAGAAAAGACTGGAAAGAGAAATAAAAATAAAAGACTTTAAGTATAGATTTAAGATAGATACAGGAGCAGACACAAATATTATACCATATAAAATGTGCTTGTTCTGGATTCACTCATGGAAGGGCGCCCGTACGCTTCGCTCCTAGCGCTGTGTCGTGACGACAAGCGCGAGCGCTCTTCGCGAATTGGATCTTCGCGCTACTGGACCTTCGCAAGCCGTTGGAGCAACCAACGACGGCTCCCATGGACAACCCTCCGCAGCGATCTCTTCCACGCATCGACGTGCCTCGGTTTTCTGGGGACTACCGGGAGTGGGCAAGCTACCGTGACCTGTTCACGTCGCTGGTCATCGGCAACAAGTATCTTTCCGAGGTGGAGAAATTCCACCACCTCAAAATCAGCCTGTCCGGCGAGCCCGCGCAATTAATACAAAACATACGCCACACAGAGGCGAACTTTGCTGGAGCGTGGAAAATCATCGCTGCGCGCTACGAGAATCTGCGCATCTTGATACAATCGCAGCTCGCTGCTCTTTCTTCATTGCCGTCCATGAAAAGAGAAACCGCTGCCTGTTTGAAGCCGCTTCTGAACGGCACACTGGACGCCATCCAATCTCTGGAAGCCCTTGGCCGGCCAGTCAAGCACTGGGACGATTGGTTGGTCTTCGGGCTTGTACAAAAGTTGGATGCAAAAACAAGACTGGCGTGGGAATCTTCGATCGGAGCTACAACCGATCCTCTTTCGTTCGAGCAACTGCATGTCTTCTTCACTGGACACCTCCGCGCTCTGGAAGCTGTTGAAGACACAGTTCCGGCCGCTGCTGCATCGCAGACATCAGGGTCAATACTAAAAAAGGAGACAAGATTAGAGAAATTCAGGACGCACACCGCATCTACCCCGGAAGAAAGACGTCCGAAGTGCCCGCTGTGTTCCGACCACCACTTTCTGTTACACATAAAATCTGAGCAAGGCTCCTCGCGGCAGGTCTCTCCACAAGGTCGCGTGGAGGAGTCACGGACCTCGCACTGTGCGCGAGCCTCCTGGTCAAATTCGCAACCGCGTGCTGATATATTTCTCGCGACCGCGAAAATTCTAGTTGAGACGGGTCGAGGCGAGAAAGTTGCAATAAGAGCTTTAATTGACCCCTGTTCCGAGGTATCACTAATTTCCGAGAATTTTGTGCAAACCATGAAGCTCGAACGAAGCACCGCGCGGTTTCCAATTCTGGGTGTAGGCAAAGCGGAAACCTACACGAGGGGAAAAGTGACGTTGACTTTCTCCTCTGCTCGTAAACACACGAAACCCCTTTCCACTACGGCGTACGTGCTGCCGCGTCTGTCTTCTTATTCCCCCACTCGAATCACTACACATCAGCTCCCTCTCTCTCACTTGCGGGATTTAGAATTAGCCGATCCCGACTTTCACTCTTCTGAACGAGTAGACATTATTCTCGGTGCTGATGTCTACTCCCAAATTATTCTTGAGGGCCTCCGGAAGGGTCCGCCCAATAGTCCGGTTGCCCAACGCACATCACTTGGTTGGATATTAACTGGGCATTGCAACCCTCTCTCGAACGATTCACGGCATGAAGCGGTTTCGTTGCATTGCAGCTCTGGCGATACCGATTTAGCTGAATCACTTCAGCGCTTCTGGGTACTGGAGGAGGTTACTCCCCTTCCCCGTACATTCACTTCCGCGGAGAGTGAGTGCGAGCAGCACTTTCGCTCCACGCACTCCCGCGACTCTACTGGTCGGTATCAGGTTCGGCTTCCCTTTAATGCTTCTCCGGCCCAATTGGGAAATTCTCTTGATACGGCACTCGTGCTGTTGCATAAACTTGAATCTCGATTAAAGGGAAAGCCCGAACTATCAAAATCATACAATTCCTTTCTAGAGGAATATTTGCAATTAGGGCATATGGAACCCGTCCCAACGGAGTCCACATATTCTCATTCGGCATACTACTTGCCGCATCACGGGGTGTTACGCGATACTAGTGCAACCACGCGACTTCGAGTTGTTTTTAACGCGTCTCAAAAAACAAAGTCCGGAGTCTCACTCAACAATCTACTACATATAGGCCCTAACTTACTTCCGGAAATATTTCATCTTCTGCTACGATGGCGAAAACACGCCGTAGTCTTCTCAGCCGATAGTCAGAGAATGTATCGGCAAATCAGAGTAGCTCCCGAAGATTGCGACGTACAGCGCATTCTTTGGCGACGACACCCAGACGAAGCTCCCCGTCATTTCCGTCTGCTCACGGTGACTTATGGAATGGCATGCGCCCCGTATCTTGCCGCCCGCACAATCCAACAGCTGTGCAAAGTCGAAAGCATGCCTTTCCTCTAGCTTCCTCATGCGCCGCCCACGACATCTATGTGGACGACATTATAACCGGAGCAGACTCCCTCTCTGAAGCACTTGCGCTTCAACAAGAACTTTTACAGTTGTTCAAAGCGGGCGGTTTTACACTTCACAAATGGACTTCCAATAAGAAGGAATTGTTGGAAGCCCTCCCTGAGCACGCTCGGAAGGGAAATCCCGAGCTCACCTGTAACCTTGATCAAGTTTCAGCTCTTCTTGGCCTCCTTTGGCACGCGTCACTGGATACCTTCCAGTTTTTCATTGGACCCCGCAAGACCAATTCTCAGGTGACTAAGCGCATCGTATTCAGCGAGGTGGCTAGTCTCTTCGACCCCTTAGGTTTCCTTGCCCCAGTGGTAATTACGGCAAAAATATTCATGCAGTCCTTATGGCTGCTCAACATTTCTTGGGATCAACCTCTCCCTCCCACGCACGCTCATTATTGGGAAGGGTATTACAAACAGCTACATTCACTTTCTTCGTTGCGCATTCCTCGGTGGCTGTTCAATTGTAGAAAAGCTAACAAGTTGGAGCTTCATGGTTTTGCGGATGCTTCGGAGCGAGCATACGCTGCAGTCATTTATTTGCGCTCCGCTGGCGCAAATGCCATACCTTACACAACATTAATTGCTTCTAAAACGCGAGTTGCCCCGCTCAAACCAGTTTCAGTGCCTCGGCTAGAACTTTGCGCTGCGTCACTTCTGACACGCCTGATTCTCAGCGTCAAAAACAGTTTAAATTTCGAAAATTGTACCATTAACTTATGGTCAGATTCTACATTAGTGTTGAATTGGCTGCAAGGTCACCCCTCGAGATGGAAAACCTTTGTCGCGAACAGGGTATCCGAAATTGAAACTTCGCTACCAACCGCCACTTGGCGACACATAAAATCAGCGTCTAACCCTGCCGACTTGGCATCTCGAGGAGTGGCCTGCGACGTACTGCTTAACTACTCTCTCTGGTGGAAGGGTCCCCCCTTCCTTTCATTGTCGTCCTACGACTATGATCAACACTCGGTTCATAACACTACTACTGACCAGGAGGTTCGCTCACCGAGAGTGACCTGTCATGCAACCACTGCGAATCAATCCTTTTTCGAGGAACTTGTCGGCAAGTTTTCCTCATTGACTAGAGTACTACGCACGGTTGGCTGGTGCCTACACTTTTGCCGAACGTCCAGGGATCGCAACACACGCGCGCAAGTATCGCATCGTCTTACTACCGAAGAATTATATAACGCTAATCTTGCCTGTATTCGCTGCTTCCAAAGGGCAGCCTTTCCAACCGAGCTGAAACTACTGCAACAAGGCCGCCAAATCACACGTGGCCCAACTGCTAAACTGGCGCCATTCATTGATGGCGATGGGGTGCTGAGGGTGAGGGGTCGCCTGAAGCACTCACTACAGTAATGATTCGCACTGTGTTCATCGCTCGGGACCGAATGTGAACAGAGATCGTGTACAGACACGATTCTCGAGCGTCTGGTCACCTTCAATGTTTTGGTAACAGTTTTCAATGTTTTTTGAAAAATCTGCCTACTGCCACCAGTCACTGCTGAGATTTAGCTACTTCTCACTTTTCCTTTCTTCCGCACTTCCTCTGCACTGCAACGGTTCCACCAGCATTAAACATGCGACTTCACGGGGCCCTCAATCTTCTTTGTTCACTAATTGCGCCATGCTACGCATGCCGCCGCGGGCGGAATGTTCTGGATTCACTCATGGAAGGGCGCCCGTACGCTTCGCTCCTAGCGCTGTGTCGTGACGACAAGCGCGAGCGCTCTTCGCGAATTATCTTCGCATACTCTACGCCTCGCGTAACACTATATAAACCGCCGCGCGGCATTACAAATCGTCTCTCTCTACAATAAAAACGGCTTTGCGAAGGTAATTCAACAGCACATAGTAACAATTATCAGTGACTCCAAAGAAACATTATTAATTTATTAAACCTTTATTTAAACACGACTATTTATACCGCTTGAAGCTACACTGCGTGACGCAATTTGCATTACAATTTACGGCTTAACAACGGCATATCCGCGCCTTACATTTCCGCAATAAATACAGTTTTACCAACAAGTACTCTCTGATTAATATCATTATTACAAAATAATGTTCTCGTTACAAGGATTCTTGTAAAATAAATGTGCATACGCTAAATCATTTGTCCCAGCAAAACTATCATTTACGGGTTAATAAAACAAGTAATATTAATGTTACGTATGAAGAATATTTCCATACGTCGCTCTCAACGCGTTTTTCGAGCTCGCATTTGTTTAGGGAAAACGCCCTAAAATTCTTTCACTTAACATAAACAATTAAGGGGGCCTGAGAAAATGCATGACCAGCTGCACCACGTGCGAGACAGGCGTCGCCCGACGACAACTTCTAAATGTCCTTATATGGAAAGTTCCAGTCCACCCCCATGCATTTTTGGGACTATATAAACCCTTTGGTTTCTATCCTCATCGGTTCAGAGTAACATAGTCACGTGTAGTGCTACGTCGTGTCACGCTTGTATAGAATCAGTTATATCCAGTGAGATTGGGCTTAGCGCACCTCTCGAATCACAGATTAACCCGTTAGAATCCGCTTGTCCGGTTGAAGTTCTTTCGGTATATTCTAATAGCGGCTCTCAGACCCCGCATCGCCAGTGCGTCAACACCGCGCAAATACTTAGGTAATTTACACACTTTTATATTATTTCATCGCGACAGAAACATTTGTATTTATACTGATATTCAGAATACATTTTATACGTTCACTTATAAATCGAGTAGATTCGTTAAACCTACCTTTACCCCGCAATCCTTGCATATTGGTAACAACGTACCCACCGATACAACTTTACCGCTCGAGTTGTATCAAATAATAATTAAGAGTTACGAGGCAACTAACATTTCCTGCGACTATCTGATCTAGTATCAGATCCGTTCGCATACCTTTACCCAAACAAACATTCTATATATTCCAACCTAGTGGCTCCCCGATTTTGCATCGGGTTCGTCAACGAAACCTAACCCATCCTACGGCTCCCCGGTTTCGCATCGGGTTCGTCCGTGTCCTACGGCTCCCCGATTTCGCATCGGGTTCGTCCGTAAGTCTACCAACATCCGAACAGCTCCCTGATTAAGCGCCAGGTTCGTCTGTGAATAAACCAACCTCCTAGCAGCTCCCCGATTTCGCATCGGGTTCGTCTGTGAACTTCTTCCTAGTGGCTCCCCGATTTCGCATCGGGTTCGTCCACGACGTTTCACCCTCCTGCGGCTCCCCGATTTCGCATCGGGTTCGTCCGCGCTTGTACCCCCTCCTAGAGGCTCCCCGGTTTCGCACCGGGTTCGTCCTCGCACTCTATAATCCTAGCGGCTCCCTGATTTCGCATCAGGTTCGTCCGCGCACCTTAACTAACAAATTGATAACCGTATTCCTGGGTAATACACCCCTCGCCGGCCTCTCGTGCTGCCACACAGCCCGGCTGTTAACAGAACTGGTGACAGCGGTGGGATTGTTACTAATTTTAGGATTGCCGTAAATTTTGGTTTATCTACGTTCTATTACTCGTTTGTGAACATTGACGATATACTAGTTTTCTCTAGTTCAGTCATTTATTTATTAATTTTGGTTTAAAATGGCAAATCCACAAGCGAATGTCTCTGTTAACGAGATGCTAAACCTGACAGCTTCAATTGCAAATTCAATGACACTCTTAACGCAACGGACGTGTGTACAGAATACTACCTCGTCCATTCCGATCTTTGACGGAGATAGGCCATCGTTGTCGCACTTCGTACAAAATGTAGAAAACGGGTTAACCTTGATTCCTGAGGGTACGGAAGCGGAGTATCTCGCGATTGTTTTAACGAAACTTATCGGTCCTGCACGTAGATGCACGTTAGAATACAAATTCGATTCTGTTAAGGCATTAATAAAGCATTTAAAAAAGAGATTCGCGCCTGGTAGAGATTTGTCGCATTTTCAACTTGAAGTTGCGAAACTACGTATTCGTGACGGAGAAAGTATTCGACAGTACGTCGACAGAACAAGTCATCTTGTTTATTGTACGCGCGGAGCTATCCGGGAAAAATATCTGGATCATGCTGAAGATTTCGTCAAAGAAATGGAAAAAGACGTGAAGGAAAACTTCATTGATGGTTTACCGGATCGATTTTCCTGGAAAGTGTCGGCTATGAGTCAAGACTTAGGTACACTTGAACAAGCTTTCGACGCCGTGCTACAGATAGACAGGAAATTAAGAAATCGGCGACGGTCGCCACCCAGTGAATCACCCTCCAGGTGGTCGCGTCGTGACCGCAACGTTCAAGATTCTCGGGATCATGGGCGTGAAGTGTCGTACCCTCACTCACCGACTAGATATGATCGGGTTAGGGAACGATACACCAGGACATCTGGATTTGAAGAGGAAACAGAGGGGCATGGACGCGCGACAGCTTGGACCTTGCGTCAGAGGAGCCACTCGAAATCCCCTTCTAACCGCTCCGATTCATCGCATGTAGATGATCGGGACAAACAAATTTCAATTTTAAAAAATTCTGATAGAAACCGCAAGCCAAGTTTGTATTGCTGGCATTGTGGTATGAACGGACATGACGGAAAGTCGTGTTGGAAAAATCCGCGTGATTCGCGATATCGTCGGGACTTGCGAGATTCATCCGTTGAATCCACGAAGTCTTTGAACTACGATCGCGCTCAACGTACAGGCGACACGATGAGCGGAAACGAGGAAGATCGCCGAAGGAAGATCCGATTCAGCGACGAGAAGAAAGAAGACTCATCAAGGAGGCACCTGCACCAAGAATCAAGATCAAGGTACCGGAACTGGAATCAGGAACGGGAGAATTTCTAATTGATGGCGGAGCAGCTGTTAACCTGGTGGTCATTGATGTACTCGGAAAAACTGCAGCAATAGTTTCCAGGGAAGAAATTGAATTGACGGGACTCACTACAACGCCGATTCACACCCTAGGAACTACAATTTTGCACATTCACGGATCCCCAGCATTTTTCTATGTTGTGAAAAGACTTGCTATAGATGCAGATGGACTTATAGGAAGCCCATTTCTAAAGCAGGAAGAGGCTGAAATTTCTTATTATCATGGCACTTTAACATTAAAAAATAAACCGATCCGGCCATTACGTTTTTTAAATTATCAAGATTTACCTCAACAAATTGAAGAACAAAAGGCAGTTACAAAATATTGCATTAAACCAAGAACATCGCAACAGATTGCAGTAACGATAGCAAACCCGAAGATGAGGGAAGGATATTTACCGCGTATCAAAACCCACGAACAACTCTTCATAGGGGAAGCAGTCGTAACAAATAATGATGGTAAGTGCCACGTTATGGCGATAAACACCAGCGACGAACCACTAGACGTGGAGATAGAACCTCAAACATTGGAACCCTATGATACTTTAAGTACGTCGGACGAAGATTTTGATCCAGATGTGGAACACCCTTCAAATTTCAAGATTAAGGAAAATAGAATACACGGAATTTTAGAAACTCTGAATTTAAAACATTTAAACAAAGAGGAACGAGACTTCGTTACGGATTTAGTAAAGGAATTTCCGGACCGATTTTATCTTCCTGGAGACAAACTCGGGAAAGCTCGCGATTTTAAACATTCAATTCACACAACTAACGATATTCCAATCAATACAAGACAATATCGTTATCCACCTATACATCAAAATGAAATCAAGAAGCAGATTAACGCTTTGCTTTCAGAAGGTATAATTAGTCCTTCTAAGTCTCCGTTTAATTCACCTTTATGGATTGTTCCAAAGAAAGCGGACGCACAGGGTAATAAACGCTGGCGTTTGGTAATAGATTTTCGTGCACTCAACGAAAAAACAATTTCTGACAAATACCCATTACCGCAAATAACAGAAATATTAGATCGATTGGGAGGAGCTAAGTACTTTTCAGTTTTCGATCTTGCCAGTGGATTTCATCAGATAGAAATGGATCCGAAGGATAAACCGAAAACTGCCTTTACAACTCCGAATGGACATTACGAATTTTCTCGAATGCCTTTCGGATTAAAAAACGCACCACCCACTTTTCAACGCCTTATGGATCAAGTACTCACTGGACTTCAAGGGGCAGATCTTTTCGTTTACCTGGACGACATAGTAGTATACGCTTCATCGCTTCAGGAACACAATATTAAAGTTAAAAAATTATTAAATCGCCTTAAAGAACATGGGTTAACCCTTCAGACTAATAAATGCGAATTCTTACGGAAGGAAGTTGCATATTTAGGACACATTATTTCAAAAGATGGAGTCAGACCTGATCCTAGAAAATTAAAAGCAGTTCAAGATTTTCCTACACCAACTTCGCAGAAGAATATTCAGCAATTCCTAGGACTTGTAGGCTATTACCGAAGATTCGTACCTAATTTCACTTTGAAAGCAAAGCCATTAATTAACTTGTTGGGGAAAGGCATCAAATTCAAGTGGACAGAAGAACAGGATCAAAGTTTCAAACAATTACGCAGCGAATTGTGTGAACAACCCATTTTACAATATCCGGATTTCGATAAACCATTCATTGTTACAACAGATGCATCCGAATATGCTATCGGGGCCGTACTCAGTCAGGGAGAGATAGGAAACGACCTGCCGATTGCCTACGCGTCCCGTAGCCTAAACAAACCTGAGAGGAATTATTCAGCTACGGAAAAGGAATGCTTGGCCATGGTTTACGCCGTAAGATACTTCAGGCCTTATATTTATGGAACCAAATTCACCCTAATCACAGACCATAGACCGCTTGTTTGGTTACATTCGGTCAAGGATCCAACCTCCAGACTCATGAAGTGGAAACTCAGACTCTTGGAATATGAATACCAGGTTGTTCATAAATCTGGAAAGACAAACAAAAACGCAGACGCTCTGTCGCGTAACCCCACTTCTGTTTGTTTACCACGTATTCCACGGGAATGCAAGGATACCGAGTTCAAAATTCAGATTCCAAAAGTAGAAGCTAATACCGATTCAATTGGACACCGCGTTCGGCAATCACGTCGAGATAGAGAAAACCGACCCAAGTACCGGGACAGTAGCAGCTCGGACGAATCGGAGCAGGCCACCTATGGAAAGGTTCAACACTCGCCTATTATACATAAAAACCGATCTTTTCCCAGCTTATCTCAAGAGGTGACAATGCCAGATGAACGCCAGGAAACCTTAAATAGTTTTTCACCCGCAGCAAATTCTACGCAAATTTATCCTCTGGACAAGGACCAGACCATATTCAACGATTTGATATCCTTTGAGGAACCGCTTGAAAATACTGTAATAGAAAATGCAGGAAATATATATGAGGAATCAATTAGGATACCGCAGGCATCGTCACGAATTACGGATGAGAATTTACAACCAGCAATTGCTCAGTTACCTGCAGGGATCATAACCGGAGCAAGTGCGGGACAGCTACCTGACAGCAGGTCACCTCGACGTGAGGCCCTCGACCACACACTTGACCCGTACCCATTCTTTACTACTGATTTTGATGATTCGACTGATGGAGACGATTTACAAGAGACTTTACCAAAAGAAACACACAGAATTACCACCACTTCAAACACCCTCACGGCTGAAGAAGGACACTGCGTACATTTCATATCAGCCGACTGCAATTTACAAACCACAGTTGGGAAACTACTACTGGATACCGAGATAATAAACAAACAAGATCTTCTGGCAGGGCGACCGGAAAAAGGACACGTGGTAACGTTAGATAATGGGTTATACAAATCTTTCAGTATAGTAGTCTCTGACCATTTTTACGATAATATTAAAAGAATAGATATTCTCGGAGGATTAAAAACCCTCAAAGACACGTTAAATCAATATCAGATTAAATCATTCCGAATTTCTGCAACCGGAGATCTGCATAAATTGCCAGTCAACGATTTTCTTAAACTATTAGAAGAAGTTTTTACTGGAACAGCTCAGCAGATTAGTATATGTAATTGTATCATCACCACACCATCTATAGAAGATAGACAGGAAATAATCCGCGAAGCTCACGATAGTTTAATTGGAGGACACAAAGGAATAACAAAGACGTATAAACGCATCAGATCAAAATTCCATTGGCCGCAAATGCGCAACGAAATTCAAGATTACATCCGGAAATGCCAAAGTTGTCAAGAACAAAAATTAGTTCGAGCAAAAACGCGTCAACCTATGTTAATTACCGATACACCTTTGGGACCATTTGATAAAATCGCATTAGATACAGTGGGACCTTTACCAATTACACCTAGCGGAAATAAATATATCCTTACTATGCAGGATAATTTAACCAAATAATGTATGGCTGTAGCAATACCAAATATTCGGGCTGCTACTATTGCAGATGCTTTTGCTAGGCATTTCATTGCAATCTATGGCACGCCTCGCGCAATACTGACAGATAAGGGAACAAGCTTTATTGGAAACCTTATGACAAATTTATCTGAAATTTTTAAAATCAAGCAAATCACGACCTCGGGATACAGACCGCAAACCAATGGATCATTGGAACGAAGCCATATTGTACTAACTGAATACCTCAAGCATTACATGGATAATTACGAAGATTGGGACTTATTAATTCCATTCGCAATGTACTCTTACAACACATCCGTTCATGAAGCAACAAATTTCACTCCGTATGAATTAATTTTTGGTAAACCAGCTCGAGAACCAAGTTCTTTTCCAACCGGCGAAAAGCTACAATCGTATGGAGATTATTTAATTGATTTGATAACACATATGACAAATATCCGCAATCTAGCCGCAACAACGTAGTATTGGAAGAAACACAATGAGCTAATCATCGGAACACCAGGTCAAACTGAAACATATTTACTCTACATCAGCAGCAAGGAACTAGGACCTCAACCAAGCCAGCGAGAAGAAAATACCGTACATTACAGCGATCAACTAGCGATAAGTATCCACACGCACACACTACACCCGTTAAATTTCATACACGTTTCTTTAATGAAGAATTTTTGGACTTTTTCCTTCTTTTGGCGAAAGCATCACGCGAATCGCGATGTTTCATCTCGGGGGGGGGGGAGATGTTACGTATGAAGAATATTTCCATACGTCGCTCTCAACGCGTTTTTCGAGCTCGCATTTGTTTAGGGAAAACGCCCTAAAATTCTTTCACTTATCATAAACAATTAAGGGGGCCTGAGAAAATGCATGACCAGCTGCACCACGTGCGAGACAGGCGTCGCCCGACGACAACTTCTAAATGTCCTTATATGGAAAGTTCCAGTCCACCCCCATGCATTTTTGGGACTATATAAACCCTTTGGTTTCTATCCTCATCGGTTCAGAGTAACATAGTCACGTGTAGTGCTACGTCGTGTCACGCTTGTATAGAATCAGTTATATCCAGTGAGATTGGGCTTAGCGCACCTCTCGAATCACAGATTAACCCGTTAGAATCCGTTTGTCCGGTTGAAGTTCTTTCGGTATATTCTAATAGCAGCTCTCAGACCCCGCATCGCCACTGCGTCAACACCGCGCAAATACTTAGGTAATTTACACACTTTTATATTATTTCCTCGCGACAGAAACATTTGTATTTATACTGATATTCAGAATACATTTTATACGTTCACTTATAAATCGAGTAGATTCGTTAAACCTACCTTTACCCCGCAATCCTTGCATATTGGTAACAACGTACCCACCGATACAACTTTACCGCTCGAGTTGTATCAAATAATAATTAAGAGTTACGAGGCAACTAACATTTCCTGCGACTATCTGATCTAGTATCAGATCCGTTCGCATACCTTTACCCAAACAAACATTCTATATATTCCAACCTAGTGGCTCCCCGATTTCGCATCGGGTTCGTCCACGACGTTTCACCCTCCTGCGGCTCCCCGATTTCGCATCGGGTTCGTCCGCGCTTGTACCCCCTCCTAGAGGCTCCCCGGTTTCGCACCGGGTTGGTCCTCGCACTCTATAATCCTAGCGGCTCCCTGATTTCGCATCAGGTTCGTCCGCGCACCTTAACTAACAAATTGATAACCGTATTCCTGGGTAATACACCCCTCGCCGGCCTCTCGTGCTGCCACACAGCCCGGCTCGTAACAATTAATAAGATCTATACTCCTAAGGGCGAGCTATCCGAAACATGCTGCAATTTAGGAATAGAGGAACAGATTAAAAAGCATAAAATAACACTAGAGGCCTATGGAGGATTCAAAATATTTTGATGCATTAGGTACAATTAGAATAAGCAGTAGTTATAAGAGAAATAATTATTCGTTGAGTTTTACAGTGGTACAAGGAGAGGTCGAACCCCTGATAGGGTTAGAAACATGTAGAGATTTAGGAATATTAAAAAGAGTGCATAAGATAAGGGAGATAGATAAAAAGGCTGAGCAGTTTATGAAAAGAAATGAAGACGTATTTACAGGAATAGGAGAATTCCCAGGAGCGTGTGACATCAAGGTACATGAAACTATAAAACCCATAGCGAAACCCCCAAGAAGGGTACCAAAGGCTATAAAGGAAAAACTATGAGAACTTCTAAAAAAGCTAGAAAAACAGGGTATAATAAGCGCATATGAGAATCCAAGTAGTTGGGTAAGTAATCTTGTGATAAGCGAAAAACCAGATGGAAGTTTGAGAATCTGCCTTGATCCAAAGAATTTGAATGAAGCGATGCAGCGTCTTTATTATGAAATACCGACCACAGAGTCGATAGCTGAGAAACAAACGGGGAAGAACTATTTCACAATACTTGATTTGAAGGATGGGTTTTGGCAGATAAAACTAACAGAGAAAGGCTGTAAAATATGTACATTTTCAACACCAATGGGGTGTTACAGGTTCAACAGACTTCCATTTGCGCACCAGAAATCTTTCAGAGAAAAAATGAAGAGTTGTTTGGTCACATTCCTGGTACAGTAATATACTTTGATGACATACTAATTACTGGCACAACCCTAGACGAACATGACGAGTGTTTAAAAAGAGTAGTACAAGCAGCAAGACAAAACAAGATAAAGATCAATAAGAATAAGGTGCAATATAGAAAAGACACAGTAGAATATGTAGGGTATAAGTTCTCAAAGAATGGCAAAGAGATTGCAAAAGAAAGGATAGAAGCAATAAAAGCACTCAAAAGCCCGATGAACAAGAAAGAGCTGCAACGGGTGTTAGGCGTAGTAAACTATCTCAGGGAATTCATACCAAACCTAGCAAACAAAACGGAACAGATTAGATATTTACTAAAAAAGAGTACTGAGTGGGCATGGATGAAAGTCCACGAAAATGAGTTTAAAAGTTTGAAAAAAGAAATAAGTAGAGCACCTATATTACAAACATTCGATGACAGGAAAGGGATAACAGTTCAGACTGATGCATCCTCAACAGGATTAGGGTGTTGTTTGTTGCAAGATAATAAACCAGTAGCGTTCGCATCGAGAAGATTTACAGAGACAGAGAAGAACTATGCACAAATTGAAAAGGAATTGTTGGGAATAGTATTTGCGATTAGAAAGTTCCATTACTATATTTATGGTAGGAAAGTAAAAGTTCACACGGATCACAAACCCCTGGTCACAATATTCAAGAAAGAGATAGGACAAAAAGACTCAACGAGACTACAGCGACTTAGACTGAATCTAATAAAGTACAATCTGGAAGTCAATTACTTACCAGGAAAGTACATGTACATAGCAGACACATTATCAAGAGATCACTTACCCCACGTAGAGAAAGATGAAATAGATCTGACTCAAGTTGTACACAGTATACATAAGCTCATTGCAATAAGTGAAGAACAATTAAACAAAATAAAACAAGGCATTGAGAGTGATAGTATATTAAAGAGTGGAAAGACTCAGTGGCCGGTCAAAAAGAAGGAAGTAGGAAAAGAACTATTGGCATACTGGAATCAAAGAGATGACATATATGTAATTAATAATATAATATAATAATATAATATAATTTAACAAGAACAGGGTAGTTACACCGAGTAACTTAAGATTAGAGTTAATAAGTAAGTTGCATGAAGGTCATTTAGGAATGACCAAGATGAAAATCAGAGCTCGTAAGTTGTTGTACTGGCCGGGTATAAATAGGGATATAGAGCGGTAGTTTCCAGATGCGAAGCGTATAGAAAATATGCAATGGCAAACGTCAAAGAAACGTTAATACCACACCCTCCTCCACAGGTACCTTACCAAACAGTGGGAACAGACATTTTTGAGTACGGGGGGAAAAATTATTTAGTTGTAGTCGATTACTTCTCTAAGTGGATAGAAATTAAGCAAATGAGATCAAAGACAGCAAATAGCGTAATAAGTGTGTTAAAAACTATATTTGCTTCGCATGGAATACCGGAACATCTAATTGCGGACAACATGCCCTTTTCGTCGTTTGAAACGCAAAACTTTGCACGGTTATGGCAATTCAAAATAATAACTGGCTGAAAAAGCAGTACAAATAAGGAAACAAATTTTAAAAAAATGTAACGCAGACAATAGAGACTTAGAGTTAGGAATATTGTCGTATATGAATGCGCCAGTGGCTGGGTTGCCCAATAGTCTAGCTCAAATGCTGATGAAAAGGGAAACCAGGACCACAATCCCTATAGTAATTAAGCACCTTGTACCAGAGGTACCAGCAAACGCATACGGAAAGCAAAAGGAAAGGAACGAAAAGGTTAAACCGAAGTACGATAAGACTGCAAGGAAAAGCGTACAATTTAAGGAGGGACATAAGGTATACGTATACAATAAGGAACGATGGAATCCCGGGAAGAATATAAAGAAATGGGACACTCCACGTTCATATATAATAGAAGGGGAAACAGGAAGTCGAATAAGACGTAACACTAGACATATATCTAAGTATTAAAATACAAGGGGGAGATGTGAGGATAGGTTAAGACACATGCGTGCGGGCATGCGCGTAAGCGACTTTTGGCAGAGCGCGTTAGACTGTAACAAGCATTGAAGATTCATTACAATACTAATCCAGTGAGATCTGATAAATAATCATGAATCCCCAATACTAAAAGGACACGACGAAACAGATTCCCACGCAGTATTTTTAAAAAAAGGGTAGTTGAGGTGACTCTGAACAACTTTTTCCTTGACCAAAATATTGTTTCAACCTTCGGTTTTGAGTAATTAACGAAAAACACTGGCCAATGAGAGCGGCCATATATCGCGAGCTCAGTCATAATCGTTTGTTTCTTGTTAATTAAATTGTTATTTGTTGCGTAATTGATTCGCCGCGTTATTACGCGGCTATAGTTGGGGGGAATATAAAATAATCTTTTGTGGTGAATTAGTAACTTTATTACAAAGTAATTTGGCGCCTGTCTTAGGTAAACTGAACTGTAGCGTTCAGAAGGGTACAGAAGTGTACAAGCGCCCTGAGCGGGTGTGCCGATCTTATTTATACATTTATTCCTTATTTACTTTTCGCGGTCACACGCATTGTGCCGCTTGAAGGCTTAATCGCCAATCGACACACTCGGCTGACTTGCTCGTTACCCGTTCATTGCCTTATATGGGCATTTTCGCAAGGCATCCCTCATATGTGAGTGAGCACGTGCGCGAAGCACAGCGCGGCAGGCTTCCGCCCTTGCCCCCGTGGGTCACCGATTCTTGCGCTCTACAATAGGGACACCACAATACATAATTTCTCAACATTATTGATGCATAACGAAGAATTACACACTATTCTTAGTGTAAGACGATTGTAATATTTGGAGTACGTTGTCCCTCAATGCACTCGATCACGACCGCGCGCAATTATGACTGAGCTCGCGCTATACGGCCGCTCTCATTGGCCAGTGGTTTTCGTTAATTACTCAAAACCGAAGCACCAAACAATATTTTGGTCAAGGAAAAAGTTGTTCAGAATCACCTCAGCTACCATTTTTTTTAGAAATACTTCGTGAGTCCGGGGCCACCCTGTATATTGCAAGCTGTTGTTTATACAAGTGTTATTGTCGCGATATATTTGTATAGTGTTAAAATTATTACGTGGGCGATGCGGGGTCAGAGGATCGGTTACGAAGTATACCGAAAGAACTTTAACCGGACTTTGCGGTTTCTAATGGGTTAACTTAATCTGAATGCAACCGACTCTATTTAAACGTAACGTGACGTGTTGATGCGCATACCTGTGTTGTTATGAACCAAAGATGATAAAAAACGAAGAGTTTATAGAGTGCGGAAATATATGGACGGGGCTCATTAGAGGCCTCCATATATGGTAAGATCACAGGGTCTTCGTCGGGTCACGGGTGTATTTAATCGGTCATGATGGAACTAGTCGATATCAAAGGGCCTATTATTCGCATGGTAAGGAGAGAAATCCTTGAACGTCTTCCGTTTTTACACATGATCGAAGGACACGTGCGAGGGTAGCGTACGCGAATATTATGCATACGTAACATATTCGTGCCAATTATCGATAGAAAGAACGATTGCCAATGCAGGGACGTGAATCCTTACCTTCCGTCGATGCAGAACGCTTGGAAACATCGAATATCACGTATTCGTGCCAATTAATCATAGAACGGACGATTGCGATGGCTGCGAAGTGAATCCTTACCTTCCGTCGATGCAGGACGCTTGAAAACATCGAATATCACGTATTCGTGCCAATTATCGATAGAAAGAATGATTGCGAAGGCAGGGCAGTCAATCCTTTCCTACCGTCGTTGCAGAATGATTGGAAACAACGAATATCATGTATTCGTGCTAATTAACGCTAGAAAGGTCGATAGCGCGGGTTGGGAAATGTATCCTTACCTTCCGTCGATGCAGGACGCTTGGAAACATCGAATTTCACGTATTCATGCCAATTATCGATAGAAAGATTGATTGCGAAAGCAGGGAAGTGAATCCTTTCCTAACGTAGATGCAGAATGATTGGAAACAACGAATATCATGTATTCGTGCCAATTTTCGATAGAAAGATCGATTGTGAGGGCTCGGAAGTGTATCCTTTCCTACCGTCGATGCAGGACGCTTGGAAACATCGAATATCACGTATTCGTGCCATTCATTGATAGAAAGAACGATTATGATGGCAGGGAAGTGAATCCTTACCTTCCGTCAATGCAAGGCGCTTGGAAACATCGAATTTCACGTATTCGTGCCAATTATCGATAGAAGGAACGATTGCGAAGGCAGGGACGTGAATCCTTACCTACCGTCGATGCAGGACGCTTGGAAACATCGAATATCACGTATTCGTGCCATTCATTGATAGAAAGAACGATTATGATGGCAGGGAAGTGAATCCTTACCTTCCGTCAATGCAAGGCGCTTGGAAACATCGAATTTCACGTATTCGTGCCAATTATCGATAGAAGGAACGATTGCGAAGGCAGGGAAGTGAATCCTTACCTTCCGTCGATGCAGGACGCTTGGAAACATCGATGATCACGTATTCGTGCCAATTATCGATAGAAAGAATGATTGCGAAGGCAGGGAAGTGAATCCTTTCCTACCGTCGAAGCAGAATGATTGGAAACAACGAATATCATGTATTCATGCTAATTAACGATAGAAAGATCGATTGCGCGGGTTGGGAAATGTATCCCTACCTTCCGTCGATGCAGAATGATTGGACACTTCGAATACGATCTATTCGTGCCAATTATCGATAGGAAGAACAATTGCGAAGGCTGGGACGTGACTCCTGACCTAACGTCGATGCAGAACGCTTGGAAACATCGAATATCATATATTCGTTCTTATTTCGTTCTTACTTACCGTCGATACAGAACGATTGGAAACCTCGAATACGATCTATTCGTGCTAATTATCGATAGAAAGATCGATTACGTGGGCTGGGAAGTGAATCCTTACCTTCCGTCGATGCAAGATGCTTGGAAACATCGAATATCACGTATTCGTGCCAATTATCGATAGAAAGAACGATTGCGATGGCTGGGAAGTGAATCCTTACATTCCGTCGATGCAGGCCACTTGGAAACATCGAAAATCACGTTATGTGCCATTTAGTGATAGAAAGAACGATTGCGATGGCTGGGAAGTGTATCCTTTCCTACCGTCGATGCAGAATGATTGGAAACAACGAATATCACGTATTCGTGCCATTCATTGATAGAAAGAACGATTATGATGGCAGGGAAGTGAATCCTTACCTTCCGTCAATGCACGACGCTTGGAAACATCGAATATCACGTATTCGTGCCAATTATCGATAGAAAGATCGATTGTGAGGGCTCGGAAGTGTATCCTTCCCTACCGTCGATGCAGGACGCTTGGAAACATTGAATATCATGTATTCGTGCCAATTTTCGATAGAATGAACGATTGCACAGGCTGGGAAGTGAATCCTTACCTTCCGTCTATGCAGGACGCTTGGAAACATCGAATATCACGTATTCGTGCCATTCATTGATAGAAAGAACGATTATGATGGCAGGGAAGTGAATCCTTACCTTCCGTCAATGAACGACGCTTGGAAACATCGAATATCACGTATTCGTGCCAATTATCGATAGAAAGATCGATTGTGAGGGCTCGGAAGTGTATCCTTTCCTACCGTCGATGCAGGACGCTTGGAAACATCGAATATCACGTATTCGTGCCATTCATTGATAGAAAGAACGATTATGATGGCAGGAAAGTGAATCCTTACCTTCCGTCAATGCAAGGCGCTTGGAAACATCGAATTTCACGTATTCGTGCCAATTATCGATAGAAGGAACGATTGCGAAGGCAGGGAAGTGAATCCTTACCTTCCGTCGATGCAGGACGCTTGGAAACATCGAATATCACGTATTCGTGCGAATTATCGATAGAAAGAATGATTGCGAAGGCAGGGAAGTGAATCCTTTCCTACCGTCGAAGCAGAATGATTGGAAACAACGAATATCATGTATTCGTGCTAATTAACGATAGAAAGATCGATTGCGCGGGTTGGGAAATGTATCCTTACCTTCCGTCGATGCAGAATGATTGGACACTTCGAATACGATCTATTCGTGCCAATTATCGATAGGAAGAACAATTGCGAAGGCTGGGACGTGACTCCTGACCTAACGTCGATGCAGAACGCTTGGAAACATCGAATATCATATATTCGTTCTTATTTCGTTCTTACTTACCGTCGATACAGAACGATTGGAAACCTCGAATACGATCTATTCGTGCTAATTATCGATAGAAAGATCGATTACGTGGGCTGGGAAGTGAATCCTTACCTTCCGTCGATGCAAGATGCTTGGAAACATCGAATATCACGTATTCGTGCCAATTATCGATAGAAAGAACGATTGCGATGGCTGGGAAGTGAATCCTTACATTCCGTCGATGCAGGCCACTTGGAAACATCGAAAATCACGTTATGTGCCATTTAGTGATAGAAAGAACGATTGCGATGGCTGGGAAGTGTATCCTTTCCTACCGTCGATGCAGAATGATTGGAAACAACGAATATCACGTATTCGTGCCATTCATTGATAGAAAGAACGATTATGATGGCAGGGAAGTGAATCCTTACCTTCCGTCAATGCACGACGCTTGGAAACATCGAATATCACGTATTCGTGCCAATTATCGATAGAAAGATCGATTGTGAGGGCTCGGAAGTGTATCCTTTCCTACCGTCGATGCAGGACGCTTGGAAACATCGAATATCATGTATTCGTGCCAATTTTCGATAGAATGAACGATTGCACGGGCTGGGAAGTGAATCCTTACCTTCCGTCTATGCAGGACGCTTGGAAACATCGAATATCACGTATTCGTGCCATTCATTGATAGAAAGAACGATTATGATGGCAGGGAAGTGAATCCTTACCTTCCGTCAATGAACGACGCTTGGAAACATCGAATATCACGTATTCGTGCCAATTATCGATAGAAAGATCGATTGTGAGGGCTCGGAAGTGTATCCTTTCCTATCGTCGATGCAGGACGCTTGGAAACATCGAATATCACGTATTCGTGCCATTCATTGATAGAAAGAACGATTATGATGGCAGGAAAGTGAATCCTTACCTTCCGTCAATGCAAGGCGCTTGGAAACATCGAATATCACGTATTCGTGCCATTCATTGATAGAAAGAACGATTATGATGGCAGGGAAGTGAATCCTTACCTTCCGTCAATGCACGACGCTTGGAAACATCGAATATCACGTATTCGTGCCAATTATCGATAGAAAGATCGATTGTGAGGGCTCGGAAGTGTATCCTTTCCTACCGTCGATGCAGGACGCTTGGAAACATCGAATATCACGTATTCGTGCCATTCATTGATAGAAAGAACGATTATGATGGCAGGAAAGTGAATCCTTACCTTCCGTCAATGCAAGGCGCTTGGAAACATCGAATATCACGTATTCGTGCCATTCATTGATAGAAAGAACGATTATGATGGCAGGGAAGTGAATCCTTACCTTCCGTCAATGAACGGCGCTTGGAAACATCGAATATCACGTATTCGTGCCAATTATCGATAGAAAGATCGATTGTGAGGGCTCGGAAGTGTATCCTTTCCTACCGTCGATGCAGGACGCTTGGAAACATCGAATATCACGTATTCGTGCCATTCATTGATAGAAAGAACGATTATGATGGCAGGGAAGTGAATCCTTACCTTCCGTCAATGCACGACGCTTGGAAACATCGAATATCACGTATTCGTGCCAATTATCGATAGAAAGATCGATTGTGAGGGCTCGGAAGTGTATCCTTTCCTACCGTCGATGCAGGACGCTTGGAAACATCGAATATCATGTATTCGTGCCAATTTTCGATAGAATGAACGATTGCACGGGCTGGGAAGTGAATCCTTACCTTCCGTCTATGCAGGACGCTTGGAAACATCGAATATCACGTATTCGTGCCATTCATTCATAGAAAGAACGATTATGATGGCAGGGAAATGAATCCTTACCTTCCGTCAATGAACGACGCTTGGAAATATCGAATATCACGTATTCGTGCCAATTATCGATAGAAAGATCGATTGTGAGGGCTCGGAAGTGTATCCTTTCCTACCGTCGATGCAGGACGCTTGGAAACATCGAATATCACGTATTCGTGCCATTCATTGATAGAAAGAACGATTATGATGGCAGGAAAGTGAATCCTTACCTTCCGTCAATGCAAGGCGCTTGGAAACATCGAATTTCACGTATTCGTGCCAATTATCGATAGAAGGAACGATTGCGAAGGCAGGGAAGTGAATCCTTACCTTCCGTCGATGCAGGACGCTTGGAAACATCGAATATCACGTATTCGTGCCAATTATCGATAGAAAGAATGATTGCGAAGGCAGGGAAGTGAATCCTTTCCTACCGTCGATGCAGAATGATTGGAAACAACGAATATCATGTATTCGTGCTAATTAACGATAGAAAGATCGATTGCGCGGGTTGGGAAATGTATCCTTACCTTCCGTCGATGCAGAATGATTGGACACTTCGAATACGATCTATTCGTGCCAATTATCGATAGGAAGAACAATTGCGAAGGCTGGGACGTGACTCCTGACCTAACGTCGATGCAGAACGCTTGGAAACATCGAATATCATATATTCGTTCTTATTTCGTTCTTACTTACCGTCGATACAGAACGATTGGAAACCTCGAATACGATCTATTCGTGCTAATTATCGATAGAAAGATCGATTGCGTGGGCTGGGAAGTGAATCCTTACCTTCCGTCGATGCAAGATGCTTGGAAACATCGAATATCACGTATTCGTGCCAATTATCTATAGAAAGAACGATTGCGATGGCTGGGAAGTGAATCCTTACATTCCGTCGATGCAGGACACTTGGAAACATCGAAAATCACGTTATGTGCCATTAATGATAGAAAGAACGATTGCGATGGCTGGGAAGTGTATCCTTTCCTATCGTCGATGCAGAATGATTGGAAACAACGAATATCACGTATTCGTGCCATTCATTGATAGAAAGAACGATTATGATGGCAGGGAAGTGAATCCTTACCTTCCGTCAATGCACGACGCTTGGAAACATCGAATATCACGTATTCGTGCCAATTATCGATAGAAAGATCGATTGTGAGGGCTCGGAAGTGTATCCTTTCCTACCGTCGATGCAGGACGCTTGGAAACATCGAATAGCATGTATTCGTGCCAATTTTCGATAGAATGAACGATTGCACGGGCTGGGAAGTGAATCCTTACCTTCCCTCTATGCAGGACGCTTGGAAACATCGAATATCACGTATTCGTGCCATTCATTGATAGAAAGAACGATTATGATGGCAGGGAAGTGAATCCTTACCTTCCGTCAATGCACGACGCTTGGAAACATCGAATATCACGTATTCGTGCCAATTATCGATAGAAAGATCGATTGTGAGGGCTCGGAAGTGTATCCTTTCCTACCGTCGATGCAGGACGCTTGGAAACATCGAATATCATGTATTCGTGCCAATTTTCGATAGAATGAACGATTGCACGGGCTGGGAAGTGAATCCTTACCTTCCGTCTATGCAGGACGCTTGGAAACATCGAATATCACGTATTCGTGCCAATTATCGATAGAAAGAACGATTGCGAAGGCAGGGAAGTGAATCCTGACCTTCCGTCGATGCAGGACGCTTGGAAACATCGAATATTACGTATTCGTGCCAATTATCGATAGAAAGATCGATTGTGAGGGCTCGGAAGTGTATCCTTTCCTACCGTCGATGCAGGACGCTTGGAAACATCGAATATCATGTATTCGTGCCAATTTTCGATAGAATGAACGATTGCACGGGCTGGGAAGTGAATCCTTACCTTCCGTCTATCCAGGACGCTTGGAAACATCGAATATCACGTATTCGTGCCATTCATTGATAGAAAGAACGATTATGATGGCAGGGAAGTGAATCCTTACCTTCCGTCAATGAACGACACTTGGAAATATCGAATATCACGTATTCGTGCCAATTATCGATAGAAAGATCGATTGTGAGGGCTCGGAAGTGAATCCTTACCTTCCGTCTATGCAGGACGCTTGGAAACATCGACTATCACGTATTCGTGCCAATTATCGATAGAAAGATCGATTGTGAAGGCTGGGAAGTGTATCCTTTCCTACCGTCGATGCAGGACGCTTGGAAACATCGAATATCACGTATTCGTGCCATTCATTGATAGAAAGAACGATTATGATGGCAGGGAAGTGAATCCTTACCTTCCGTCAATGCACGACGCTTGGAAACATCGAATATCACGTATTCGTGCCAATTATCGATAGAAAGATCGATTGTGAGGGCTCGGAAGTGTATCCTTTCCTACCGTCGATGCAGGACGCTTGGAAACATCGAATATCATGTATTCGTGCCAATTTTCGATAGAATGAACGATTGCACGGGCTGGGAAGTGAATCCTTACCTCCCCTCTATGCAGGACGCTTGGAAACATCGAATATCACGTATTCGTGCCATTCATTGATAGAAAGAACGATTATGATGGCAGGGAAGTGAATCCTTACCGTCCGTCAATGCACGACGCTTGGAAACATCGAATATCACGTATTCGTGCCAATTATCGATAGAAAGATCGATTGTGAAGGCTCGGAAGTGTATCCTTTCCTACCGTCGATGCAGGACGCTTGGAAACATCGAATATCATGTATTCGTGCCAATTTTCGATAGAATGAACGATTGCACGGGCTGGGAAGTGTATCCTTTCCTACCGTCGATGCAGGACGCTTGGAAACATCGAATATCATGTATTCGTGCCAATTTTCGATAGAATGAACGATTGCACGGGCTGGGAAGTGAATCCTTACCTCCCCTCTATGCAGGACGCTTGGAAACATCGAATATCACGTATTCGTGCCATTCATTGATAGAAAGAACGATTATGATGGCAGGGAAGTGAATCCTTACCGTCCGTCAATGAACGACGCTTGGAAACATCGAATATCACGTATTCGTGCCAATTATCGATAGAAAGATCGATTGTGAGGGCTCGGAAGTGTATCCTTTCCTACCGTCGATGCAGGACGCTTGGAAACATCGAATATCACGTATTCGTGCCATTCATTGATAGAAAGAACGATTATGATGGCAGGAAAGTGAATCCTTACCTTCCGTCAATGCAAGGCGCTTGGAAACATCGAATTTCACGTATTCGTGCCAATTATCGATAGAAGGAACGATTGCGAAGGCAGGGAAGTGAATCCTTACCTTCCGTCGATGCAGGACGCTTGGAAACATCGAATATCACGTATTCGTGCCAATTATCGATAGAAAGAATGATTGCGAAGGCAGGGAAGTGAATCCTTTCCTACCGTCGATGCAGAATGATTGGAAACAACGAATATCATGTATTCGTGCCAATTATCGATAGAAAGATCGATTGCGCGGGTTGGGAAATGTATCCTTACCTTCCGTCGATGCAGAATGATTGGACACTTCGAATACGATCTATTCGTGCCAATTATCGATAGGAAGAACAATTGCGAAGGCTGGGACGTGACTCCTGACCTAACGTCGATGCAGAACGCTTGGAAACATCGAATATCATATATTCGTTCTTATTTCGTTCTTACTTACCGTCGATACAGAACGATTGGAAACCTCGAATACGATCTATTCGTGCTAATTATCGATAGAAAGATCGATTGCGTGGGCTGGGAAGTGAATCCTTACCTTCCGTCGATGCAAGATGCTTGGAAACATCGAATATCACGTATTCGTGCCAATTATCGATAGAAAGAACGATTGCGATGGCTGGGAAGTGAATCCTTACATTCCGTCGATGCAGGACACTTGGAAACATCGAAAATCACGTTATGTGCCATTTAGTGATAGAAAGAACGATTGCGATGGCTGGGAAGTGTATCCTTTCCTATCGTCGATGCAGAATGATTGGAAACAACGAATATCACGTATTCGTGCCATTCATTGATAGAAAGAACGATTGCGAAGGCAGGGAAGTGAATCCTTACCTTCCGTCAATGCACGACGCTTGGAAACATCGAATATCACGTATTCGTGCCAATTATCGATAGAAAGATCGATTATGATGGCAGGAAAGTGAATCCTTACCTTCCGTCAATGCAAGGCGCTTGGAAACATCGAATTTCACGTATTCGTGCCAATTATCGATAGAAGGAACGATTGCGAAGGCAGGGAAGTGAATCCTTACCTTCCGTCGATGCAGGACGCTTGGAAACATCGAATATCACGTATTCGTGCCAATTATCGATAGAAAGAATGATTGCGAAGGCAGGGAAGTGAATCCTTTCCTACCGTCGATGCAGGACGCTTGGAAACATCGAATATCACGTATTCGTGCCATTCATTGATAGAAAGAACGATTATGATGGCAGGGAAGTGAATCCTTACCGTCCGTCAATGCACGACGCTTGGAAACATCGAATATCACGTATTCGTGCCAATTATCGATAGAAAGATCGATTGTGAAGGCTCGGAAGTGTATCCTTTCCTACCGTCGATGCAGGACGCTTGGAAACATCGAATATCATGTATTCGTGCCAATTTTCGATAGAATGAACGATTGCACGGGCTGGGAAGTGTATCCTTTCCTACCGTCGATGCAGGACGCTTGGAAACATCGAATATCATGTATTCGTGCCAATTTTCGATAGAATGAACGATTGCACGGGCTGGGAAGTGAATCCTTACCTCCCCTCTATGCAGGACGCTTGGAAACATCGAATATCACGTATTCGTGCCATTCATTGATAGAAAGAACGATTATGATGGCAGGGAAGTGAATCCTTACCGTCCGTCAATGAACGACGCTTGGAAACATCGAATATCACGTATTCGTGCCAATTATCGATAGAAAGATCGATTGTGAGGGCTCGGAAGTGTATCCTTTCCTACCGTCGATGCAGGACGCTTGGAAACATCGAATATCACGTATTCGTGCCATTCATTGATAGAAAGAACGATTATGATGGCAGGAAAGTGAATCCTTACCTTCCGTCAATGCAAGGCGCTTGGAAACATCGAATTTCACGTATTCGTGCCAATTATCGATAGAAGGAACGATTGCGAAGGCAGGGAAGTGAATCCTTACCTTCCGTCGATGCAGGACGCTTGGAAACATCGAATATCACGTATTCGTGCCAATTATCGATAGAAAGAATGATTGCGAAGGCAGGGAAGTGAATCCTTTCCTACCGTCGATGCAGAATGATTGGAAACAACGAATATCATGTATTCGTGCCAATTATCGATAGAAAGATCGATTGCGCGGGTTGGGAAATGTATCCTTACCTTCCGTCGATGCAGAATGATTGGACACTTCGAATACGATCTATTCGTGCCAATTATCGATAGGAAGAACAATTGCGAAGGCTGGGACGTGACTCCTGACCTAACGTCGATGCAGAACGCTTGGAAACATCGAATATCATATATTCGTTCTTATTTCGTTCTTACTTACCGTCGATACAGAACGATTGGAAACCTCGAATACGATCTATTCGTGCTAATTATCGATAGAAAGATCGATTGCGTGGGCTGGGAAGTGAATCCTTACCTTCCGTCGATGCAAGATGCTTGGAAACATCGAATATCACGTATTCGTGCCAATTATCGATAGAAAGAACGATTGCGATGGCTGGGAAGTGAATCCTTTCCTACCGTCGATGCAGAATGATTGGAAACAACGAATATCATGTATTCGTGCCAATTATCGATAGAAAGATCGATTGCGCGGGTTGGGAAATGTATCCTTACCTTCCGTCGATGCAGAATGATTGGACACTTCGAATACGATCTATTCGTGCCAATTATCGATAGGAAGAACAATTGCGAAGGCTGGGACGTGACTCCTGACCTAACGTCGATGCAGAACGCTTGGAAACATCGAATATCATATATTCGTTCTTATTTCGTTCTTACTTACCGTCGATACAGAACGATTGGAAACCTCGAATACGATCTATTCGTGCTAATTATCGATAGAAAGATCGATTGCGTGGGCTGGGAAGTGAATCCTTACCTTCCGTCGATGCAAGATGCTTGGAAACATCGAAAATCACGTTATGTGCCATTTAGTGATAGAAAGAACGATTGCGATGGCTGGGAAGTGTATCCTTTCCTATCGTCGATGCAGAATGATTGGAAACAACGAATATCACGTATTCGTGCCATTCATTGATAGAAAGAACGATTGCGAAGGCAGGGAAGTGAATCCTTACCTTCCGTCAATGCACGACGCTTGGAAACATCGAATATCACGTATTCGTGCCAATTATCGATAGAAAGATCGATTGTGAGGGCTCGGAAGTGTATCCTTTCCTGCCGTCGATGCAGGACGCTTGGAAACATCGAATATCATGTATTCGTGCCAATTTTCGATAGAATGAACGATTGCACGGGCTGGGAAGTGAATCCTTACCTTCCGTCTATGCAGGACGCTTGGAAACATCGAATATCACGTATTCGTGCCAATTATCGATAGAAAGAACGATTATGATGGCAGGGAAGTGAATCCTTACCTTCCGTCAATGCACGACGCTTGGAAACATCGAATATCACGTATTCGTGCCAATTATCGATAGAAAGATCGATTGTGAGGGCTCGGAAGTGTATCCTTTCCTACCGTCGATGCAGGACGCTTGGAAACATCGAATATCATGTATTCGTGCCAATTTTCGATAGAATGAACGATTGCACGGGCTGGGAAGTGAATCCTTACCTTCCGTCTATGCAGGACGCTTGGAAACATCGAATATCACGTATTCGTGCCAATTATCGATAGAAAGAACGATTGCGAAGGCAGGGAAGTGAATCCTGACCTTCCGTCGATGCAGGACGCTTGGAAACATCGAATATTACGTATTCGTGCCAATTATCGATAGAAAGATCGATTGTGAGGGCTCGGAAGTGTATCCTTTCCTACCGTCGATGCACGACGCTTGGAAACATCGAATATCATGTATTCGTGCCAATTTTCGATAGAATGAACGATTGCACGGGCTGGGAAGTGAATCCTTACCTTCCGTCTATCCAGGACGCTTGGAAACATCGAATATCACGTATTCGTGCCATTCATTGATAGAAAGAACGATTATGATGGCAGGGAAGTGAATCCTTACCTCCCGTCAGTGAACGACACTTGGAAACATCGAATATCACGTATTCGTGCCAATTATCGATAGAAAGATCGATTGTGAGGGCTCGGAAGTGAATCCTTACCTTCCGTCTATGCAGGACGCTTGGAAACATCGACTATCACGTATTCGTGCCAATTATCGATAGAAAGATCGATTGTGAAGGCTGGGAAGTGTATCCTTTCCTACCGTCGATGCAGGACGCTTGGAAACATCGAATATCACGTATTCGTGCCATTCATTGATAGAAAGAACGATTATGATGGCAGGGAAGTGAATCCTTACCTTCCGTCAATGCACGACGCTTGGAAACATCGAATATCACGTATTCGTGCCAATTATCGATAGAAAGATCGATTGTGAGGGCTCGGAAGTGTATCCTTTCCTACCGTCGATGCAGGACGCTTGGAAACATCGAATATCATGTATTCGTGCCAATTTTCGATAGAATGAACGATTGCACGGGCTGGGAAGTGAATCCTTACCTTCCGTCTATGCAGGACGCTTGGAAACATCGAATATCACGTATTCGTGCCATTCATTGATAGAAAGAACGATTATGATGGCAGGGAAGTGAATCCTTACCTTCCGTCAATGAACGACACTTGGAAACATCGAATATCACGTATTCGTGCCAATTATCGATAGAAAGATCGATTGTGAGGGCTCGGAAGTGAATCCTTACCTTCCGTCTATGCAGGACGCTTGGAAACATCGACTATCACGTATTCGTGCCAATTATCGATAGAAAGATCGATTGTGAAGGCTGGGAAGTGTATCCTTTCCTACCGTCGATGCAGGACGCTTGGAAACATCGAATATCACGTATTCGTGCCATTCATTGATAGAAAGAACGATTATGATGGCAGGGAAGTGAATCCTTACCTTCCGTCAATGCACGACGCTTGGAAACATCGAATATCACGTATTCGTGCCAATTATCGATAGAAAGATCGATTGTGAGGGCTCGGAAGTGTATCCTTTCCTACCGTCGATGCAGGACGCTTGGAAACATCGAATATCATGTATTCGTGCCAATTTTCGATAGAATGAACGATTGCACGGGCTGGGAAGTGAATCCTTACCTTCCGTCTATGCAGGACGCTTGGAAACATCGAATATCACGTATTCGTGCCATTCATTGATAGAAAGAACGATTATGATGGCAGGGAAGTGAATCCTTACCTTCCGTCAATGAACGACGCTTGGAAACATCGAATATCACGTATTCGTGCCAATTATCGATAGAAAGATCGATTGTGAGGGCTCGGAAGTGTATCCTTTCCTACCGTCGATGCAGGACGCTTGGAAACATCGAATATCATGTATTCGTGCCAATTTTCGATAGAATGAACGATTGCACGGGCTGGGAAGTGAATCCTTACCTTCCGCCTATGCAGGACGCTTGGAAACATCGAATTTCACGTATTCGTGCCATTCATTGATAGAAAGAACGATTATGATGGCAGGGAAGTGAATCCTTACCTCCCGTCAGTGAACGACACTTGGAAACATCGAATATCACGTATTCGTGCCAATTATCGATAGAAAGATCGATTGTGAGGGCTCGGAAGTGAATCCTTACCTTCCGTCTATGCAGGACGCTTGGAAACATCGACTATCACGTATTCGTGCCAATTATCGATAGAAAGATCGATTGTGAAGGCTGGGAAGTGTATCCTTTCCTACCGTCGATGCAGGACGCTTGGAAACATCGAATATCACGTATTCGTGCCATTCATTGATAGAAAGAACGATTATGATGGCAGGGAAGTGAATCCTTACCTTCCGTCAATGCACGACGCTTGGAAACATCGAATATCACGTATTCGTGCCAATTATCGATAGAAAGATCGATTGTGAGGGCTCGGAAGTGTATCCTTTCCTACCGTCGATGCAGGACGCTTGGAAACATCGAATATCATGTATTCGTGCCAATTTTCGATAGAATGAACGATTGCACGGGCTGGGAAGTGAATCCTTACCTTCCGTCTATGCAGGACGCTTGGAAACATCGAATATCACGTATTCGTGCCATTCATTGATAGAAAGAACGATTATGATGGCAGGGAAGTGAATCCTTACCTTCCGTCAATGAACGACACTTGGAAACATCGAATATCACGTATTCGTGCCAATTATCGATAGAAAGATCGATTGTGAGGGCTCGGAAGTGAATCCTTACCTTCCGTCTATGCAGGACGCTTGGAAACATCGACTATCACGTATTCGTGCCAATTATCGATAGAAAGATCGATTGTGAAGGCTGGGAAGTGTATCCTTTCCTACCGTCGATGCAGGACGCTTGGAAACATCGAATATCACGTATTCGTGCCATTCATTGATAGAAAGAACGATTATGATGGCAGGGAAGTGAATCCTTACCTTCCGTCAATGCACGACGCTTGGAAACATCGAATATCACGTATTCGTGCCAATTATCGATAGAAAGATCGATTGTGAGGGCTCGGAAGTGTATCCTTTCCTACCGTCGATGCAGGACGCTTGGAAACATCGAATATCATGTATTCGTGCCAATTTTCGATAGAATGAACGATTGCACGGGCTGGGAAGTGAATCCTTACCTTCCGTCTATGCAGGACGCTTGGAAACATCGAATATCACGTATTCGTGCCATTCATTGATAGAAAGAACGATTATGATGGCAGGGAAGTGAATCCTTACCTTCCGTCAATGAACGACGCTTGGAAACATCGAATATCACGTATTCGTGCCAATTATCGATAGAAAGATCGATTGTGAGGGCTCGGAAGTGTATCCTTTCCTACCGTCGATGCAGGACGCTTGGAAACATCGAATATCATGTATTCGTGCCAATTTTCGATAGAATGAACGATTGCACGGGCTGGGAAGTGAATCCTTACCTTCCGCCTATGCAGGACGCTTGGAAACATCGAATTTCACGTATTCGTGCCATTCATTGATAGAAAGAACGATTATGATGGCAGGGAAGTGAATCCTTACCTTGCGTCAATGAACGACGCTTGGAAACATCGAATATCACGTATTCGTGCCAATTAGCGATAGAAAGATCGATTGTGAGGGCTGGGAAGTGTATCCTTTCCTACCGTCGATGCAGGACGCTTGGAAACATCGAATATCACGTATTCGTGCCAATTATCGATAGAAAGATCGATTGTGAGGGCTGGGAAGTGTATCCTTTCCTACCGTCGATGCAGAACGCTTGGAAACATCGAATATCATGTATTCGTTCTTATTTCGTTCTTACTTACCGTCGATACAGAACGATTGGAAACCTCGAATACGATCTATTCGTGCTAATTATCGATAGAAAGATCGATTGCGCGGGTTGGGAAATGTATCCTTACCTTCCGTCGATGCAGAATGATTGGTCACTTCGAATACGATCTATTCGTGCCAATTATCGATAGGAAGAACAATTGCGAAGGCTGGGACGTGACTCCTGACCTAACGTCGATGCAGAACGCTTGGAAACATCGAATATCATGTATTCGTGCCAATTTTCGATAGAATATCACGTATTCGTGCCATTCATTGATAGAAAGAACGATTATGATGGGAGGAAAGTGAATCCTTACCTTCCGTCAATGCAAGACGCTTGGAAACATCGAATTTCACGTATTCGTGCCAATTATCGATAGAAGGAACGATTGCGAAGGCAGGGAAGTGAATCCTTTCCTACCGTCGATGCAGAATGATTGGAAACATCGAATATCACGTATTCGTGCCATTCATTGATAGAAAGAACGATTATGATGGCAGGGAAGTGAATCCTTACCTTCCGTCAATGCACGACGCTTGGAAACATCGAATATCACGTATTCGTGCCAATTATCGATAGAAAGATCGATTGTGAGGGCTCGGAAGTGTATCCTTTCCTACCGTCGATGCAGAATGATTGGAAACATCGAATATCACGTATTCGTGCCATTCATTGATAGAAAGAACGATTATGATGGCAGGGATGTGAATCCTTACCTTCCGTCAATGCACGACGCTTGGAAACATCGAATATCACGTATTCGTGCCAATTATCGATAGAAAGATCGATTGTGAGGGCTCGGAAGTGTATCCTTTCCTACCGTCGATGCAGAATGCTTGGAAACATCGAATATCATGTATTCTTTCTTATTTTGTTCTTACTTACCGTCGATACAGAACGATTGGAAACCTCGAATACGATCTATTCGTGCTAATTATCGATAGAAAGATCGATTGCGCGGGTTGGGAAATGTATCTTTACCTTCCGTCGATGCAGAATGATTGGTCACTTCGAATACGATCTATTCGTGCCAATTATCGATAGGAAGAACAATTGCGAAGGCTGGGACGTGACTCCTGACCTAACGTTGATGCAGAACGCTTGGAAACATCGAATATCATGTATTCGTGCCAATTTTCGTTAGAATGAACGATTGCACGGGCTGGGAAGTGAATCCTTACCTTCGGTCGATGCAGGACGCTTGGAAACATCGAATTTCACGTATTTGTGCCAATTATCGATAGAAAGAACGATTGCGACGTGTGACGTGCCGTCATTTCTGCCGCGTATCGGCTCACATTTTTTCCTTTTATTTACTTAATATTCGCTATGATGTGACACTGGGCGGTCCCTGCGGCCATGTAAATGACCAGCATGAACTGAGCAACCCTTAACAAACCCTAACTAACCCTGTCACCACGAACCCTATCAGCCACTAGCCAAGTTGCAGTACGCCTTCCAACACCTCTTATTACACTCTTTTATGTGGCATCCCTTATATAACTTTCGCGAACACATTCACCACCGACTGCCTGCGAACAAACAAAATCTATTATAACATGAACCCATCTCTACTCAAACAAGACACTTTCCTTATATTTCTCTTCTCACCACCGACTGCCTGCAAACAAATAAAATCGTTTATAATACTAACCCATCACTACACAAACAAGATACTTACTTTATATTAACAAACAAACATCGATACTCGAGTGCAAGAGAAGCCCTCACTCCACGAGGAAGAAACCCCCTTCGCGTCCGCTCGATTACCTCACTACAACACGATAACATTAAATAATTAACATGAATTCACAATATAACAGTTTTGTAATTAACTAATGTAATTTATTTTAATTCTCGATCAACCGAGGTTCATCCAGGGAACAAAGGAGAACCACTGGCATTCCAGAGCAGTCAACTCCAGCAGCAATCAACATACCACGCATACCACGCATACCAGACATTCCGCGCATACCAGACATTCCTCGCATACCAGAAATTTCAGAGATGGGTATAAATAAGCCGTCACCACCTGAATAGTCAGTCAGTCTTCAATCAGTCTTCGAGTGGCAGCAAACGTCGTTACATCAGTAATCAATCAGTCTTCGAGTGGCAGCAAATGTCGTTACATTCATCAGTATTCTTCAATCAAACGTCGAGTAGCAGTGAATGTCAACGCATCAGTCTTCAAGTGTAGAATAATTTCGCGATTTATTTCAATACATCACCCCTGTTAACCGTGACGTAGTGAACACCGAGGAAGTGGTACGACCGTGAATCTTCTTTCGTGCCGCGCCACTGCCTCAACGATCGAATGCAGCTCCCATACGAAATTTGGGAAGAAGTCGAAGAAGAGGAGGACCAGGAATTTCAGGGTCCCTGGGACGGCGTCCTTCCTTCCGATTATCCAGAGGTTTACAAACCTCTGTTAGACATATGGTGCTCCACTATTGCCATTGAAGGAATATACGTAAGCGATTGGGGCCGGATTTGCGCCGATTGTTGCAACCAGTTGACTCCCGCCCAAGGACAACCTTAACAGTCAGGAGGTTGGCATGATATGAGCACAGCAGAAGAAGCCCAACGCATTTCCGTCTGCGCACAGTGCAACGCCGAAATCTCCACTATCCGTCCAGCATCCCAGAGTTCGGAGTGCACAGAACAGTATTCCGAGATATCAGCGGAAGAGCTGTGGCAAGTACAATCGGGACACGTACTTAAGGTGATCACTCGATGGTAACGATTATATACGCTCCCCTGAAGACTACCCAGATTTTTCCAGCCCGATGAGTCGTTCTTTCTCATACCATATAATTTTCTCGTTCCATACGAGCTTTCATTCGCATTTCTGTATATAATTTGAAGTCTAAAGGATTAGTACTCGTGCGAGGCGCACTTTCTGTAGTAAGAGCGCGACACGCAAAAATTCCTTTTCCTTTCCCACTTACCTTTCCTCTCGGCGTGCGCGAATCTCGCATTCGACCCCGAGATTCTCCTTTTCCTTTCTCACTTACCTTCCCCCTCGGCGTGCGCGAATCCTGTATTCGACCCCGAGATTCTCCTTTCTTTTCCATTTACCTTTCCTCTCGGCGTGTGCGAATCTTGCATTCGACCCCGAGGTTCTCTCGCTTCCTTTTCCACTTACCTTTCCCCTCGGCGTGCGCGAATCTTGAATTCGACCCCGAGATTATCCTTTCCAATTACCTTTCCCCTCAGTGTGCGCGAATCTTGTATTCGGCCCGAGGTTTTCTCTCGCTTCCTTTTCCACTTACCTTTTCCCCTCGGCGTGCGCGAATCTTGCATTCGACCCCGAAGCTTCCTGCGTTCGATCCCTTCTACTCAACGGATCCCTTGCTCTACCGCGAATGTCCCCGATCAGAGACCCATAGGGGCAATATTTCAAGCGTGACACGCACGAGGATACTCGCGATACGTTAATTGTACATTATCAAGTTACTACCATTGTAACCGTATCTCGTGTAAATCGAATAAGTTCTTGGCGCGACCGCTCCGCGTCTTTAAACTGTATGTCCGTTTCGGAAACAACCTGGAACGTGACATATTAATTGGTGACAGCGGTGGGATTATCGAAAATTCAATCTCACAGTTGCCCTTGAAACAATAATTGAATGAAGAAACGGTGGGTTTGTCGAAAATTCAATCTCACAATTGCCCTTGAAATGATAATTCAAGGTTGAAACGGTATAACACTGAAATTTTGATACGTGTTCAGTAAATTAATTGCCTACGAATAGATAATTCGTCCTACTATAAGCCCTTATATATATATATATTTATTCGTCTCGCTCAACCATATTCATAAAATACCATGTCACTGTACGGTGATGCCGACAAATCCAACCCCCTCGCTACCTCCGTAGAGGATGCTAACAGAGCCATCGACGCGTCGACCGCCGCGTTGCACGATAAATTGAATCTCTTGCGCGAAAAGCAAGCTCAAATCGAAGCGCACTACGATTTATTCACGAACAAGCAAATTCGACCTGTTAGTCCAGCCGACGATTTGGTCCAGGAAGAACAAGTACCCCAAACCGCCTCCGGGTTGGAAAACCTTGCGGAACAAATAGCCTGCCTGCAGGATGCAGTGGATACTCTAACAAGGAGCCAGCGCATGAAAACGCGTCTGGAAACCCCTGCCTCCGGTTACCGCGAAGGAAACCCACATAACGACGCGTTTATCGAACCGACAATGTACGGGAAACTTCAGGTCACTCTGAAGGATGCCGTCGAGACGGTACCACGCTTCGATGGACACAACATGTCGATCCTGCAGTTTGCGAGAGCGTGTAGACGAGCTCGAGAAATGATCCCTCCCGCGTCCGAACCTCAATTAGCATGTCTATTAAGAAACCGCATACAAGACCACGCGTACTTGGTCGTGGAGGACTACTGCTTTGATACCGTAAACGCATTCATCGGCAGACTAAAAATAGTGTTCGGCCCTGCTAAAACTTCTGATCACTACCGCGGCGAACTAGCCAATATCATAATTGGAAGAAACGAACACATATTGGATTATATTTCAAGAGTAATGGACCTGCAGTTCGCCATTACTGACGAAGATGCTGATTCTTACCGAAATTCGAGGACGGCGTTATACGACGTCGACCAGCTAGCGTTAAGATCATTTTTGGACGGACTTCCCCTTTCGATGCGCAGTCAGATGGACCCCACGACATTAACGTCCTTAGATGAAGCATTCGACAGAGCGGTCCGAGTAGCGAAATCGATTGAGCGCGATCCCCACCGGTTTATGGGAGAACGGACGCACCGCACCCAATGCCAATTATGCAATCGGGAAGGACACGATGCACGATCGTGCAGGACCTACCCGACCAATAATCATCCGCCCCTCACGCGGGCCTCTGAACGACTTAATGGCAGAGGTTTCGACCGTCCATCCCCAACGACGGATCATAATACGCCACGTCGACCAGAGACACGAACCTGCAACTATTGCGGGAAAATAGGACACTTGACCGCGGAATGCCGTAGGAAAATGTGCGACCAGAATATGTCGGGAAACGACCAGCCCCCACGAGATTACAGGGAGGCGCCTCGTGGAACGGGCAGGACGAATGCAAACCCGATAAATACATTCCGGCCTACGAACCAACTCCAACCAGGATCGCCAAAGTGCATCTCTCCCCCTACAACAATGTCCCTTCCATCAACGTCCGCAGAGGTATACCTGATAAAACAATCATGCATAAAGACGCCCTGCGACATCGACAGGGACAATGTAATCGAACTGATCGGAATCACCGAAAACTTGGTGCCCACCCTAGGAACACTCACACCGAATTTCTTCAATTATCCCGTAAAATTTCACGTCGTCGAAGACACCATACCCCTACGGTATCAAGGGTTATTGGGTTCGGGATTCCTAACCGAAAGTGGAGTAACGATGGATTTCAAAAATATATGGCTAGCATTTAATGGCAATTTCGTCCCTTTTAACAAGATCGAGGAAATAACTATACCCCCGAGAACCAGCGTGGTCGCACAAGCGACAGTCGCTAACCCCGAAATCGAAGAAGGATATATTCCACGCATAGACGTAGGAGAAGGGCTATACGCAGGACAAGCCCTAGTGCGAAACCAGGATGGCAAGGCAAACATACGAATAATTAACACCAACGAGCAACCGGCGATCATTCGGATACCCCCAGTCCAGCTGGAAAAATTTGAAGAAGCTCCCATAACGTAGCCCCAAGTGAAGCATACCGAGGAAGCCGCGAATTCGAAGCAAACCGAAGACACGACGAACCCCCACTCTCAAAAGGGCAACCGGCCCATCCCCCTTAGCGAAACCCTCACAGAAGGAAGAACCCAGCGAATTGGACAAAGCCCTCGGATGCCTAATTGCGGATCAGAAGGAAGCATACCAAATTAACCCCACAGAAGGATTACAAGGGTCCAACCCCGCCGAAACCCCCTCAGAGGGCGAGCCTATTCAACAAACACGAGTCGCAGAGATACTCGACCTCACATCCCCGAAGGACCTCAATCGGGAAGAAGCAAATCACGCCCACCAACTCGTCAGCAAATATGAAGATGTATTTCACTTGCCCAGCGAACCCCTAGGCTACACGCATGCCATTAGCCACTCCATCGAAACCACAGACTCGATTCCCGTCTTTACTAAGCAATACCGCTTCCCTCCTATTCACGAGGAAGAAATCCGTACACAAATGGAGGAACTGCTGAAGAAGGAAATTATCAAACCAACCGTCTCCCCATACAGTTCGCCTCTCTGGATAGTTCCCAAAAAGCCAGGAGCCGACAGGAAACGAAAATGGAGAATGGTGATTGACTATCGCCAGCTTAATCAAAAAACAGTTCCGGACGCATACCCGCTCCCAAATATCATACATATACTCGATCAGTTCGGCGGCGCCAAATATTTTTCAGGGTTCGATCTCGTTTCTGGTTTTCACCAAATCCCTATGAAACCAAAACACGCGCAGAAAACTGCGTTTTCGGCCCCACACGGGCATTACGAATTCTCAAGAATGCCCTTCGGATTACGCAACGCTCCCGCGACGTTCCAACGCCTCATAGATCACGTCCTTTCCGGGTTGCAAGGGTCAGAAATGTTCGTTTACTTAGACGTCATTGTCCTCTATTGCAGTTGACTTAGTGAACACGAAACTAAATTTCGAAGGTTCGCCAATAGGTTGCGCGAAGCTAACCTAAAATTACAACCCAGCAAATGTCAATTTTTACGAAAGGAAGTGGCATATTTGGGCCACGTCCTCACGCGGGACGGCGTAAGACCCGATCCGCAAAAGGTAATCGCCGTCACGAATTATCCTCCACCCCGCACAACAAAAGGTATTAAACAATTCTTAGGATTGACCGGGTATTACATGCGGTTTATCCCGGACTTCTCGAAGGAGGCGCGGCCCCTCACATCACTCATTAAAAAGGGTACACCCTTCGCTTGGGGTGGGCAGCAACAAAAATCCTTCGAGTATTTCAAGGACAAGTTGGTTAGCGAACCTATTTTGCAATTTCCCGCATTCGAGAAGGAATTCCACATCACGACGGAAGCATCCGATTATGCAGTTGGAGGCTTAATTTCTCAAACCCACGCGGACAAAGAACTCCCTCTTGCATACGCATCTAGACTGCTGTGCCAAGCGAAAGTGAATTATTCCACAATTGAGAAGGAACTCCTTGCAATAGTATACTAGTACCAGCCATTTTCGACCGTACCTATACGGGAGAAAATTCGTCCTATACACGGATCACCAGCCGCTGATCTGGCTTCATAGAGTCAAGGACCCAACGTCTCGACTTGTTCGATGGCGGCTAAAACGAGTCGAATTCGACTATGAAATACAATACCAACTGGGAAAATCAAATAAGGTAGCCGACGCGCTCTCTCGTAACCCTCCCGAAAATACGATGGCAGTCGCCTGTCCCATCCGCCTACGATCGAGTTCCGATTCAGACGCAAAACTTCTTCTCGGACCCGAAAACCGGAAACGGCCCAAATATCATGGACACGTACATCTACATTGGGAAACGGGACGCGCAAGCTCTACCGACTCGGACGAATCCATTTTTAGCTACCCCAACCCTCCGAGAAGAGCACCACGCAAAGATATCTCGGACATGGAACTAACACCGCCGCTACAACCAGCCTATAATACGCCGTCCACCAGCAGAACCGAACCAGAATTTCCACCTATCAGACACACCGAAATGCACCCAGAAGAAGAAATTCATACGTCTCCTAATCGCCCTGATAGTGTAGACGGCGACACTTCAGGAGAATCAGACGATGGTCTCACAGATAACGACCAACCGGAAACAACTCCGCAAAACCCGCATCATAGCACCACCATCCGCGTCAGTCGAGACCACTTGGTCGTTCAACACGGACCAGTAATAATCTTATTGGCCGCCGATGGCAACCCCTGTGACAATGGAGAAGAGACTCTACGGAAGTACGCAGACATCCCTATTAGAAGAGACCTCACGCTCGGGCGAGCACGCGTACTGAAACACAGGGGGAAAACGGTCATTGGTCTGGTCATAAAGGAGTAAGCCAACTTCCTAGTGGATCCAGGAATCTTCCACGGTGCAACCGATTCCTTGAAGGACGTCGTACGAGAATTACGATTATCAGCAGCCAGCATCGCAAAAACCCCACGAATTGGAACCTTTACTTGGGAATAAATAATAGACGAAATACACTCAAAACTAATAGAGGAGAACGTACAATTAACCGTTTGTACGCAAACAGGGCAAATACCCGATGCAATTTTGAGACTATCTATAATTCAAGATAACCACTCCCCAGCCGTCGGAGGACATACGGGAGTAACAAAAACACTAAAAGGAATCCGCCAAACCTATTACTGGCAAGGATTAAAGCAACAAGTGGGAATATACATAAAGAATTGCATGCTGTGCCAGAAAAAGAAATTAGTACGGGTTCATACTCGACAACCAATGTTTCCAATATTCGATGTATCCAAGCGTCCTGCATCGACGGAAGGTAAGGATTCTCTTCCCTGCCTTCGCAATCGTTCTTTCTATCGATAATTGGCACGAATACGTGATATTCGATGTTTCCAAGTGTCCTGCATCGACGGAAGGTAAGGATTCACTTCACTTCCCTGTCTTCGCAATCGTTCTTTCTATCGATAATTGGCACGAATAGATCGTATTCGAAGTTTCCAATCGTTCTGCATCGACGGTAAGTAAGGATTCACTTCCCTGCCTTCGCAATTGTTCTTTCTATCGATAATTGGCACGAATAAGCGATATTCGATGTTTCCAAGCGCCCTGCATAGACGGAATGTAAGGATCCACTTCCCTGCCTTCGCAATCGTTCTTTCTATCGATAATTGGCACGAATACATGATATTCGATGTTTCCAAGCGTCCTGCATCGGCGGAAGGTAAGGATTCACTTCCCTGCCTTCGCAATCGTTCTTTCTATCAATAATTGGCACGAATACATGATATTCGATGTTTCCAAGCGTCCTGCATCGACGGAAGGTAAGGATTCACTTCCCCGCCTTCGCAATCGTTCTTTCTATCAATAATTGGCACGAATACATAATATTCGATGTTTCCAAGCGTCCTGCATCGACGGAAGGTAAGGATTCACTTCACTTCCCTGCCTTCGCAATCGTTCTTTCTATCAATAATTGGCACGAATACATGATATTCGATGTTTCCAAGCGTCCTGCATCGACGGCAGGTAAGGATTCACTTCCCAGCCATCGCAAACTTTCTTTCTATCACTAAATGGCACGAATACGTGATATTCGATGTTTCCAAGTGTCCTGCATCGACGGAAGGTAAGGATTCACTTCCCTGCCTTCGCAATCGTTCTTTCTATCAATAATTGGCACGAATACATGATATTCGATGTTTCCAAGCGTCCTGCATCGACGGAAGGTAAGGATTCACTTCACTTCCCTGCCTTCGCAATCGTCCTTTCTATCGATAATTGGCACGAATAGACCGTATTCGAAGTTTCCAATCGTTCTGCATCGACGGTAAGTAAGGATTCAATTCCCTGCCTTCGCATTTGTTCTTTCTATCGATAATTGGCACGAATACGTGATATTCGATGTTTCCAAGTGTCCTGCATCGACGGAAGGTAAGGATTCACTTTCCTGCCATCATAATCGTTCTTTCTATCAATGAATGGCACGAATACGTGATATTCGATGTTTCCAAGCGTCCTGCATCGACGGTAGGAAAGGATACACTTCCCAGCCATCGCAATCGTTCTTTCTATCAATGAATGGCACGAATACGTGATATTCGATGTTTCCAAGCGTCCTGCATCGACGGTAGGGAAGGATACACTTCCGAGCCCTCACAATCGATCTTTCTATCGATAATTGGCACGAATACGTGATATTCGATGTTTCCAAGCGTCCTGCATCGACGGAAGGTAAGGATTCACTTCACTTCCCTGCCTTCGCAATCGTTCTTTCTATCAATAATTGGCACGAATACATGATATTCGATGTTTCCAAGCGTCCTGCATCGACGGCAGGTAAGGATTCACTTGCCAGCCTTAGCAATCGTTCTTTCTATCACTAAATGGCACGAATACGTGATATTCGATGTTTCCAAGCGTCCTGCATAGACGGAATGTAAGGATTCACTTCCCAGCCATCGCAATCGTTCTTTCTATCAATGAATGGCACGAATACGTGATATTCGATGTTTCCAAGCGTCCTGCATCGACGGAAGTTAAGGATTCACTTCCCTGCCATCATAATCGTTCTTTCTATCGATAATTGGCACGAATACATGATATTCGATGTTTCCAAGCGTCCTGCATCGGCGGAAGGTAAGGATTCACTTCCCTGCCTTCGCAATCGTTCTTTCTATCAATAATTGGCACGAATACATGATATTCGATGTTTCCAAGCGTCCTGCATCGACGGCAGGTAAGGATTCACTTGCCAGCCATCATAATCGTTCTTTCTATCGATAATTGGCACGAATACATGATATTCGATGTTTCCAAGCGTCCTGCATCGGCGGAAGGTAAGGATTCACTTCCCTGCCTTCGCAATCGTTCTTTCTATCAATAATTGGCACGAATACATGATATTCGATGTTTCCAAGCGTCCTGCATCGACGGCAGGTAAGGATTCACTTGCCAGCCATAGCAATCGTTCTTTCTATCACTAAATGGCACGAATACGTGATATTCGATGTTTCCAAGCGTCCTGCATCGACGGTAGGGAAGGATACACTTCCGAGCCCTCACAATCGATCTTTCTATCGATAATTGGCACGAATACGTGATATTCGATGTTTCCAAGCGCCCTGCATAGACGGAATGTAAGGATCCACTTCCCTGCCTTCGCAATCGTTCTTTCTATCGATAATTTTGCACGAATACATGATATTCGATGTTTCCAAGCGTCCTGCATCGGCGGAAGGTAAGGATTCACTTCCCTGCCTTCGCAATCGTTCTTTCTATCAATAATTGGCACGAATACATGATATTCGATGTTTCCAAGCGTCCTGCATCGACGGAAGGTAAGGATTCACTTCCCCGCCTTCGCAATCGTTCTTTCTATCAATAATTGGCACGAATACATAATATTCGATGTTTCCAAGCGTCCTGCATCGACGGAAGGTAAGGATTCACTTCACTTCCCTGCCTTCGCAATCGTTCTTTCTATCAATAATTGGCACGAATACATGATATTCGATGTTTCCAAGCGTCCTGCATCGACGGCAGGTAAGGATTCACTTCCCAGCCATCGCAAACTTTCTTTCTATCACTAAATGGCACGAATACGTGATATTCGAAGTTTCCAATCGTTCTGCATCGACGGTAAGTAAGGATTCACTTCCCTGCCTTCGCATTTGTTCTTTCTATCGATAATTGGCACGAATACGTGATATTCGATGTTTCCAAGTGTCCTGCATCGACGGAAGGTAAGGATTCACTTTCCTGGCATCATAATCGTTCTTTCTATCAATGAATGGCACGAATACGTGATATTCGATGTTTCCAAGCGTCCTGCATCGACGGTAGGAAAGGATACACTTCCCAGCCATCGCAATCGTTCTTTCTATCAATGAATGGCACGAATACGTGATATTCGATGTTTCCAAGCGTCCTGCATCGACGGTAGGGAAGGATACACTTCCGAGCCCTCACAATCGATCTTTCTATCGATAATTGGCACGAATACGTGATATTCGATGTTTCCAAGCGTCCTGCATCGACGGAAGGTAAGGATTCACTTCACTTCCCTGCCTTCGCAATCGTTCTTTCTATCAATAATTGGCACGAATACATGATATTCGATGTTTCCAAGCGTCCTGCATCGACGGAAGTTAAGGATTCACTTCCCTGCCATCATAATCGTTCTTTCTATCGATAATTGGCACGAATACATGATATTCGATGTTTCCAAGCGTCCTGCATCGGCGGAAGGTAAGGATTCACTTCCCTGCCTTCGCAATCGTTCTTTCTATCAATAATTGGCACGAATACATGATATTCGATGTTTCCAAGCGTCCTGCATAGACGGAATGTAAGGATTCACTTCCCAGCCATCGCAATCGTTCTTTCTATCAATGAATGGCACGAATACGTGATATTCGATGTTTCCAAGCGTCCTGCATCGACGGAAGTTAAGGATTCACTTCCCTGCCATCATAATCGTTCTTTCTATCGATAATTGGCACGAATACATGATATTCGATGTTTCCAAGCGTCCTGCATCGGCGGAAGGTAAGGATTCACTTCCCTGCCTTCGCAATCGTTCTTTCTATCAATAATTGGCACGAATACATGATATTCGATGTTTCCAAGCGTCCTGCATCGACGGCAGGTAAGGATTCACTTGCCAGCCATAGCAATCGTTCTTTCTATCACTAAATGGCACGAATACGTGATATTCGATGTTTCCAAGCGTCCTGCATCGACGGTAGGGAAGGATACACTTCCGAGCCCTCACAATCGATCTTTCTATCGATAATTGGCACGAATACGTGATATTCGATGTTTCCAAGCGTCCTGCATCGACGGAAGGTAAGGATTCACTTCACTTCCCCGCCTTCGCAATCGTTCTTTCTATCAATGAATTGCACGAATACGTGATATTCGATGTTTCCAAGCTTCCTGCATCGACGGATGTTAAGGATTCACTTCACTTCCCTGCCTTCGCAATCGTTCTTTCTATCGATAATTGGCACGAATAGACCGTATTCGAAGATTCCAATCGTTCTGCATCGACGGTAAGTAAGGATTCACTTCCCTGCCTTCGCATTTGTTCTTTCTATCGATAATTGGCACGAATACGTGATATTCGATGTTTCCAAGCGTCCTGCATCGACGGAAGGTAAGGATTCACTTCCCAGCCATAGCAATCTTTCTTTCTATCACTAAATGGCACGAATACGTGATATTCGATGTTTCCAAGCGTCCTGCATAGACGGAATGTAAGGATTCACTTCCCAGCCATCGCAATCGTTCTTTCTATCGATAATTGGCACGAATACATAATATTCGATGTTTCCAAGCGTCCTGCATCGACGGAAGGTAAGGATTCACTTCACTTCCCTGCCTTCGCAATCGTTCTTTCTATCGATAATTGGCACGAATAGACCGTATTCGAAGTTTCCAATCGTTCTGCATCGACGGTAAGTAAGGATTCACTTCCCTGCCTTCGCATTTGTTCTTTCTATCGACAATTGGCACGAATACGTGATATTCGATGTTTCCAAGCGTCCTGCATCGACGGAAGGTAAGGATTCACTTCCCAGCCATAGCAATCTTTCTTTCTATCACTAAATGGCACGAATACGTGATATTCGATGTTTCCAAGCGTCCTGCATAGACGGAATGTAAGGATTCACTTCCCAGCCATAGCAATCGTTCTTTCTATCGATAATTGGCACGAATAGATCGTATTCGAACTTTCCAATCGTTCTGCATCGACGGTAAGTAAGGATTCACTTCCCTGCGTTCGCAATTGTTCTTTCTGTCGATAATTGGCACGAATAAGCGATATTCGATGTTTCCAAGCGCCCTGCATAGAGGGAATGTAAGGAGTCACTTCCCTGCCTTCGCAATCGTTCTTTCTATCGATAATTGGCACGAATAGACCGTATTCGAAGTTTCCAATCGTTCTGCATCGACGGTAAGTAAGGATTCACTTCCCTGCCTTCGCATTTGTTCTTTCTATCGATAATTGGCACGAATACGTGATATTCGATGTTTCCAAGTGTCCTACATCGACGGAAGGTAAGGATTCACTTTCCTGCCATCATAATCGTTCTTTCTATCAATGAATGGCACGAATACGTGATATTCGATGTTTCCAAGCGTCCTGCATCGACGGTAGGAAAGGATACACTTCCCAGCCATCGCAATCGTTCTTTCTATCAATGAATGGCACGAATACGTGATATTCGATGTTTCCAAGCGTCCTGCATCGACGGTAGGGAAGGATACACTTCCGAGCCCTCACAATCGATCTTTCTATCGATAATTGGCACGAATACGTGATATTCGATGTTTCCAAGCGTCCTGCATCGACGGAAGGTAAGGATTCACTTCACTTCCCTGCCTTCGCAATCGTTCTTTCTATCAATAATTGGCACGAATACATGATATTCGATGTTTCCAAGCGTCTTGCATCGACGGCAGGTAAGGATTCACTTGCCAGCCATAGCAATCGTTCTTTCTATCACTAAATGGCACGAATACGTGATATTCGATGTTTCCAAGCGTCCTGCATAGACGGAATGTAAGGATTCACTTCCCAGCCATCGCAATCGTTCTTTCTATCAATGAATGGCACGAATACGTGATATTCGATGTTTCCAAGCGTCCTGCATCGACGGAAGTTAAGGATTCACTTCCCTGCCATCATAATCGTTCTTTCTATCGATAATTGGCACGAATACATGATATTCGATGTTTCCAAGCGTCCTGCATCGGCGGAAGGTAAGGATTCACTTCCCTGCCTTCGCAATCGTTCTTTCTATCAATAATTGGCACGAATACATGATATTCGATATTTCCAAGCGTCCTGCATCGACGGTAGGGAAGGATACACTTCCGAGCCCTCACAATCGATCTTTCTATCGATAATTGGCACGAATACGTGATATTCGATGTTTCCAAGCGTCCTGCATCGACGGAAGGTAAGGATTCACTTCACTTCCCCGCCTTCGCAATCGTTCTTTCTATCAATAATTGGCACGAATACATAATATTCGATGTTTCCAAGCGTCCTGCATCGACGGAAGGTAAGGATTCACTTCACTTCCCTGCCTTCGCAATCGTTCTTTCTATCGATAATTGGCACGAATAGACCGTATTCGAAGTTTCCAATCGTTCTGCATCGACGGTAAGTAAGGATTCACTTCCCTGCCTTCGCATTTGTTCTTTCTATCGATAATTGGCACGAATACGTGATATTCGATGTTTCCAAGCGTCCTGCATCGACGGAAGGTAAGGATTCACTTCCCTGCCATCATAATCGTTATTTCTATCGATAATTGGCACGAATACGTGATATTCGATGTTTCCAAGCGTCCTGCATCGACGGAAGGTAAGGATTCACTTCACTTCCCTGCCTTCGCAATCGTTCTTTCCATCAATAATTGGCACGAATACATGATATTCGATGTTTCCAAGCGTCCTGCATCGGCGGAAGGTAAGGATTCACTTCCCAGCCATCGCAATCTTTCTTTCTATCACTAAATGGCACGAATACGTGATATTCGATGTTTCCAAGCGTCCTGCATCGAAGGAAGGTAAGGATTCACTTCCCTGCCATCATAATCGTTCTTTCTATCGATAATTGGCACGAATAGACCGTATTCGAAGTTTCCAATCGTTCTGCATCGACGGTAAGTAAGGATTCACTTCCCTGCTTTCGCATTTGTTCTTTCTATCGATAATTGGCACGAATACGTGATATTCGATGTTTCCAAGCGTCCTGCATCGACGGAAGGTAAGGATTCACTTCACTTCCCCGCCTTCGCAATCGTTCTTTCTATCAATAATTGGCACGAATACATAATATTCGATGTTTCCAAGCGTCCTGCATCGACGGAAGGTAAGGATTCACTTCACTTCCCTGCCTTCGCAATCGTTCTTTCTATCGATAATTGGCACGAATAGACCGTATTCGAAGTTTCCAATCGTTCTGCATCGACGGTAAGTAAGGATTCACTTCCCTGCCTTCGCATTTGTTCTTTCTATCGATAATTGGCACGAATACGTGATATTCGATGTTTCCAAGCGTCCTGCATCGACGGAAGGTAAGGATTCACTTCCCTGCCATCATAATCGTTATTTCTATCGATAATTGGCACGAATACGTGATATTCGATGTTTCCAAGCGTCCTGCATCGACGGAAGGTAAGGATTCACTTCACTTCCCTGCCTTCGCAATCGTTCTTTCCATCAATAATTGGCACGAATACATGATATTCTATGTTTCCAAGCGTCCTGCATCGGCGGAAGGTAAGGATTCACTTCCCAGCCATCGCAATCTTTCTTTCTATCACTAAATGGCACGAATACGTGATATTCGATGTTTCCAAGCGTCCTGCATCGACGGAAGGTAAGGATTCACTTCCCTGCCATCGTAATCGTTCTTTCTATCGATAATTGGCACGAATAGACCGTATTCGAAGTTTCCAATCGTTCTGCATCGACGGTAAGTAAGGATTCACTTCCCTGCCTTCGCATTTGTTCTTTCTATCGATAATTGGCACGAATACGTGATATTCGATGTTTCCAAGCGTCCTGCATCGACGGAAGGTAAGGATTCACTTCCCAGCCATAGCAATCTTTCTTTCTATCACTAAATGGCACGAATACGTGATATTCGATGTTTCCAAGCGTCCTGCATAGACGGAATGTAAGGATTCACTTCCCAGCCATCGCAATCGTTCTTTCTATCAATGAATGGCACGAATACGTGATATTCGATGTTTCCAAGCTTCCTGCATCGACGGATGTTAAGGATTCACTTCACTTCCCTGCCTTCGCAATCGTTCTTTCTATCGATAATTGGCACGAATAGACCGTATTCGAAGTTTCCAATCGTTCTGCATCGACGGTAAGTAAGGATTCACTTCCCTGCCTTCGCATTTGTTCTTTCTATCGATAATTGGCACGAATACGTGATATTCGATGTTTCCAAGTGTCCTGCATCGACGGAAGGTAAGGATTCACTTTCCTGCCATCATAATCGTTCTTTCTATCAATGAATGGCACGAATACGTGATATTCGATGTTTCCAAGCGTCCTGCATCGACGGTAGGAAAGGATACACTTCCCAGCCATCGCAATCGTTCTTTCTATCAATGAATGGCACGAATACGTGATATTCGATGTTTCCAAGCGTCCTGCATCGGCGGTAGGGAAGGATACACTTCCGAGCCCTCACAATCGATCTTTCTATCGATAATTGGCACGAATACGTGATATTCGATGTTTCCAAGCGTCCTGCATAGACGGAATGTAAGGATTCACTTCCCAGCCATCGCAATCGTTCTTTCTATCGATAATTGGCACGAATAGATCGTATTCGAAGTTTCCAATCGTTCTGCATCGACGGTAAGTAAGGATTCACTTCCCTGCGTTCGCAATTGTTCTTTCTGTCGATAATTGGCACGAATAAGCGATATTCGATGTTTCCAAGCGCCCTGCATAGAGGGAATGTAAGGAGTCACTTCCCTGCCTTCGCAATCGTTCTTTCTATCGATAATTGGCACGAATAGACCGTATTCGAAGTTTCCAATCGTTCTGCATCGACGGTAAGTAAGGATTCACTTCCCTGCCTTCGCATTTGTTCTTTCTATCGATAATTGGCACGAATACGTGATATTCGATGTTTCCAAGTGTCCTACATCGACGGAAGGTAAGGATTCACTTTCCTGCCATCATAATCGTTCTTTCTATCAATGAATGGCACGAATACGTGATATTCGATGTTTCCAAGCGTCCTGCATCGACGGTAGGAAAGGTTACACTTCCCAGCCATCGCAATCGTTCTTTCTATCAATGAATGGCACGAATACGTGATATTCGATGTTTCCAAGCGTCCTGCATCGACGGTAGGGAAGGATACACTTCCGAGCCCTCACAATCGATCTTTCTATCGATAATTGGCACGAATACGTGATATTCGATGTTTCCAAGCGTCCTGCATCGACGGAAGGTAAGGATTCACTTCACTTCCCTGCCTTCGCAATCGTTCTTTCTATCAATAATTGGCACGAATACATGATATTCGATGTTTCCAAGCGTCTTGCATCGACGGCAGGTAAGGATTCACTTGCCAGCCATAGCAATCGTTCTTTCTATCACTAAATGGCACGAATACGTGATATTCGATGTTTCCAAGCGTCCTGCATAGACGGAATGTAAGGATTCACTTCCCAGCCATCGCAATCGTTCTTTCTATCAATGAATGGCACGAATACGTGATATTCGATGTTTCCAAGCGTCCTGCATCGACGGAAGTTAAGGATTCACTTCCCTGCCATCATAATCGTTCTTTCTATCGATAATTGGCACGAATACATGATATTCGATGTTTCCAAGCGTCCTGCATCGGCGGAAGGTAAGGATTCACTTCCCTGCCTTCGCAATCGTTCTTTCTATCAATAATTGGCACGAATACATGATATTCGATATTTCCAAGCGTCCTGCATCGACGGTAGGGAAGGATACACTTCCGAGCCCTCACAATCGATCTTTCTATCGATAATTGGCACGAATACGTGATATTCGATGTTTCCAAGCGTCCTGCATCGACGGAAGGTAAGGATTCACTTCACTTCCCCGCCTTCGCAATCGTTCTTTCTATCAATAATTGGCACGAATACATAATATTCGATGTTTCCAAGCGTCCTGCATCGACGGAAGGTAAGGATTCACTTCACTTCCCTGCCTTCGCAATCGTTCTTTCTATCGTTAATTGGCACGAATAGACCGTATTCGAAGTTTCCAATCGTTCTGCATCGACGGTAAGTAAGGATTCACTTCCCTGCCTTCGCATTTGTTCTTTCCATCGATAATTGGCACGAATACGTGATATTCGATGTTTCCAAGCGTCCTGCATCGACGGAAGGTAAGGATTCACTTCCCTGCCATCATAATCGTTATTTCTATCGATAATTGGCACGAATACGTGATATTCGATGTTTCCAAGCGTCCTGCATCGACGGAAGGTAAGGATTCACTTCACTTCCCTGCCTTCGCAATCGTTCTTTCCATCAATAATTGGCACGAATACATGATATTCGATGTTTCCAAGCGTCCTGCATCGGCGGAAGGTAAGGATTCACTTCCCAGCCATCGCAATCTTTCTTTCTATCACTAAATGGCACGAATACGTGATATTCGATGTTTCCAAGCGTCCTGCATCGACGGAAGGTAAGGATTCACTTCCCTGCCATCATAATCGTTCTTTCTATCGATAATTGGCACGAATAGACCGTATTCGAAGTTTCCAATCGTTCTGCATCGACGGTAAGTAAGGATTCACTTCCCTGCCTTCGCATTTGTTCTTTCTATCGATAATTGGCACGAATACGTGATATTCGATGTTTCCAAGCGTCCTGCATCGACGGAAGGTAAGGATTCACTTCCCAGCCATAGCAATCTTTCTTTCTATCACTAAATGGCACGAATACGTGATATTCGATGTTTCCAAGCGTCCTGCATAGACGGAATGTAAGGATTCACTTCCCAGCCATCGCAATCGTTCTTTCTATCAATGAATGGCACGAATACGTGATATTCGATGTTTCCAAGCGTCCTGCATCGGCGGAAGGTAAGGATTCACTTCCCTGCCTTCGCAATCGTTCTTTCTATCAATAATTGGCACGAATACATGATATTCGATATTTCCAAGCGTCCTGCATCGACGGTAGGGAAGGATACACTTCCGAGCCCTCACAATCGATCTTTCTATCGATAATTGGCACGAATACGTGATATTCGATGTTTCCAAGCGTCCTGCATCGACGGAAGGTAAGGATTCACTTCACTTCCCCGCCTTCGCAATCGTTCTTTCTATCAATAATTGGCACGAATACATAATATTCGATGTTTCCAAGCGTCCTGCATCGACGGAAGGTAAGGATTCACTTCACTTCCCTGCCTTCGCAATCGTTCTTTCTATCGATAATTGGCACGAATAGACCGTATTCGAAGTTTCCAATCGTTCTGCATCGACGGTAAGTAAGGATTCACTTCCCTGCCTTCGCATTTGTTCTTTCTATCGATAATTGGCACGAATACGTGATATTCGATGTTTCCAAGCGTCCTGCATCGACGGAAGGTAAGGATTCACTTCCCTGCCATCATAATCGTTATTTCTATCGATAATTGGCACGAATACGTGATATTCGATGTTTCCAAGCGTCCTGCATCGACGGAAGGTAAGGATTCACTTCACTTCCCTGCCTTCGCAATCGTTCTTTCCATCAATAATTGGCACGAATACATGATATTCGATGTTTCCAAGCGTCCTGCATCGGCGGAAGGTAAGGATTCACTTCCCAGCCATCGCAATCTTTCTTTCTATCACTAAATGGCACGAATACGTGATATTCGATGTTTCCAAGCGTCCTGCATCGACGGAAGGTAAGGATTCACTTCCCTGCCATCATAATCGTTCTTTCTATCGATAATTGGCACGAATAGACCGTATTCGAAGTTTCCAATCGTTCTGCATCGACGGTAAGTAAGGATTCACTTCCCTGCCTTCGCATTTGTTCTTTCTATCGATAATTGGCACGAATACGTGATATTCGATGTTTCCAAGCGTCCTGCATCGACGGAAGGTAAGGATTCACTTCACTTCCCCGCCTTCGCAATCGTTCTTTCTATCAATAATTGGCACGAATACATAATATTCGATGTTTCCAAGCGTCCTGCATCGACGGAATGTAAGGATTCACTTCACTTCCCTGCCTTCGCAATCGTTCTTTCTATCGATAATTGGCACGAATAGACCGTATTCGAAGTTTCCAATCGTTCTGCATCGACGGTAAGTAAGGATTCACTTCCCTGCCTTCGCATTTGTTCTTTCTATCGATAATTGGCACGAATACGTGATATTCGATGTTTCCAAGCGTCCTGCATCGACGGAAGGTAAGGATTCACTTCCCAGCCATAGCAATCTTTCTTTCTATCAATGAATGGCACGAATACGTGATATTCGATGTTTCCAAGCTTCCTGCATCGACGGATGTTAAGGATTCACTTCACTTCCCTGCCTTCGCAATCGTTCTTTCCATCAATAATTGGCACGAATACATGATATTCGATGTTTCCAAGCGTCCTGCATCGGCGGAAGGTAAGGATTCACTTCCCAGCCATCGCAATCTTTCTTTCTATCACTAAATGGCACGAATACGTGATATTCGATGTTTCCAAGCGTCCTGCATCGACGGAAGGTAAGGATTCACTTCCCTGCCATCATAATCGTTCTTTCTATCGATAATTGGCACGAATAGACCGTATTCGAAGTTTCCAATCGTTCTGCATCGACGGTAAGTAAGGATTCACTTCCCTGCCTTCGCATTTGTTCTTTCTATCGATAATTGGCACGAATACGTGATATTCGATGTTTCCAAGCGTCCTGCATCGACGGAAGGTAAGGATTCACTTCCCAGCCATAGCAATCTTTCTTTCTATCACTAAATGGCACGAATACGTGATATTCGATGTTTCCAAGCGTCCTGCATAGACGGAATGTAAGGATTCACTTCCCAGCCATCGCAATCGTTCTTTCTATCAATGAATGGCACGAATACGTGATATTCGATGTTTCCAAGCTTCCTGCATCGACGGATGTTAAGGATTCACTTCACTTCCCTGCCTTCGCAATCGTTCTTTCTATCGATAATTGGCACGAATAGACCGTATTCGAAGTTTCCAATCGTTCTGCATCGACGGTAAGTAAGGATTCACTTCCCTGCCTTCGCATTTGTTCTTTCTATCGATAATTGGCACGAATACGTGATATTCGATGTTTCCAAGCGTCCTGCATCGACGGAAGGTAAGGATTCACTTCCCAGCCATAGCAATCTTTCTTTCTATCACTAAATGGCACGAATACGTGATATTCGATGTTTCCAAGCGTCCTGCATAGACGGAATGTAAGGATTCACTTCCCAGCCATCGCAATCGTTCTTTCTATCAATGAATGGCACGAATACGTGATATTCGATGTTTCCAAGCTTCCTGCATCGACGGATGTTAAGGATTCACTTCACTTCCCTGCCTTCGCAATCGTTCTTTCTATCGATAATTGGCACGAATAGACCGTATTCGAAGTTTCCAATCGTTCTGCATCGACGGTAAGTAAGGATTCACTTCCCTGCCTTCGCATTTGTTCTTTCTATCGATAATTGGCACGAATACGTGATATTCGATGTTTCCAAGTGTCCTGCATCGACGGAAGGTAAGGATTCACTTTCCTGCCATCATAATCGTTCTTTCTATCAATGAATGGCACGAATACGTGATATTCGATGTTTCCAAGCGTCCTGCATCGACGGTAGGAAAGGATACACTTCCCAGCCATCGCAATCGTTCTTTCTATCAATGAATGGCACGAATACGTGATATTCGATGTTTCCAAGCGTCCTGCATCGGCGGTAGGGAAGGATACACTTCCGAGCCCTCACAATCGATCTTTCTATCGATAATTGGCACGAATACGTGATATTCGATGTTTCCAAGCGTCCTGCATCGACGGAAGGTAAGGATTCACTTCACTTCCCTGCCTTCGCAATCGTTCTTTCTATCAATAATTGGCACGAATACATGATATTCGATGTTTCCAAGCTTCCTGCATCGACGGATGTTAAGGATTCACTTCACTTCCCTGCCTTCGCAATCGTTCTTTCTATCGATAATTGGCACGAATAGACCGTATTCGAAGTTTCCAATCGTTCTGCATCGACGGTAAGTAAGGATTCACTTCCCTGCCTTCGCATTTGTTCTTTCTATCGATAATTGGCACGAATACGTGATATTCGATGTTTCCAAGTGTCCTGCATCGACGGAAGGTAAGGATTCACTTTCCTGCCATCATAATCGTTCTTTCTATCAATGAATGGCACGAATACGTGATATTCGATGTTTCCAAGCGTCCTGCATCGACGGTAGGAAAGGATACACTTCCCAGCCATCGCAATCGTTCTTTCTATCAATGAATGGCACGAATACGTGATATTCGATGTTTCCAAGCGTCCTGCATCGGCGGTAGGGAAGGATACACTTCCGAGCCCTCACAATCGATCTTTCTATCGATAATTGGCACGAATACGTGATATTCGATGTTTCCAAGCGTCCTGCATCGACGGAAGGTAAGGATTCACTTCACTTCCCTGCCTTCGCAATCGTTCTTTCTATCAATAATTGGCACGAATACATGATATTCGATGTTTCCAAGCGTCCTGCATCGACGGCAGGTAAGGATTCACTTGCCAGCCATAGCAATCGTTCTTTCTATAACTAAATGGCACGAATACGTGATATTCGATGTTTCCAAGCGTCCTGCATAGACGGAATGTAAGGATTTACTTCCCAGCCATCGCAATCGTTCTTTCTATCAATGAATGGCACGAATACGTGATATTCGATGTTTCCAAGCGTCCTGCATCGACGGAAGTTAAGGATTCACTTCCCTGCCATCATAATCGTTCTTTCTATCGATAATTGGCACGAATACATGATATTCGATGTTTCCAAGCGTCCTGCATCGGCGGAAGGTAAGGATTCACTTCCCTGCCTTCGCAATCGTTCTTTCTATCAATAATTGGCACGAATACATGATATTCGATGTTTCCAAGCGCCCTACATCGACGGCTGGTAAGGATTCACTTGCCAGCCATAGCAATCGTTCTTTCTATCACTAAATGGCACGAATACGTGATATTCGATGTTTCCAAGCGTCCTGCATCGACGGAAGTTAAGGATTCACTTCCCTGCCATCATAATCGTTCTTTCTATCGATAATTGGCACGAATACGTGATATTCGATGTTTCCAAGCGTCCTGCATCGACGGAAGGTAAGGATTCACTTCACTTCCCCGCCTTCGCATTTGTTCTTTCTATCGATAATTGGCACGAATACGTGATATTCGATGTTTCCAAGCGTCCTGCATCGACGGAAGGTAAGGATTCACTTCCCAGCCATAGCAATCTTTCTTTCTATCACTAAATGGCACGAATACGTGATATTCGATGTTTCCAAGCGTCCTGCATAGACGGAATGTAAGGATTCACTTCCCAGCCCTCACAATCGATCTTACTATCGATAATTGGCACGAATACGTGATATTCGATGTTTCCAAGCGTCCTGCATCGACGGAAGGTAAGGATTCACTTCACTTCCCCGCCTTCGCAATCGTTCTTTCTATCGATAATTGGCACGAATACGTGATATTCGATGTTTCCAAGCGTCATGCATCGACGGAAGGTAAGGATTCACTTCACTTCCCTGCCTTCGCAATCGTTCTTTCTATCAATAATTGGCACGAATACATGATATTCGATGTTTCCAAGCGTCCTGCATCGACGGAAGTTAAGGATTCACTTCCCTGCCATCATAATCGTTCTTTCTATCAATGAATGGCACGAATACGTGATATTCGATGTTTCCAAGCGTCCTGCATCGACGGAAGTTAAGGATTCACTTCCCTGCCATCATAATCGTTCCTTCTATCGATAATTGGCACGAATACATGATATTCGATGTTTCCAAGCGCCCTGCATCGACGGCTGGTAAGGATTCACTTGCCAGCCATAGCAATCGTTCTTTCTATCACTAAATGGCACGAATACGTGATATTCGATGTTTCCAAGCGTCCTGCATCGACGGTAGGGAAGGATACACTTCCGAGCCCTCACAATCGATCTTACTATCGATAATTGGCACGAATACGTGATATTCGATGTTTCCAAGCGTCCTGCATCGACGGAAGGTAAGGATTCACTTCACTTCCCCGCCTTCGCAATCGTTCTTTCTATCAATAATTGGCACGAATACATAATATTCGATGTTTCCAAGCGTCCTGCATCGACGGAAGTTAAGGATTCACTTCCCTGCCATCATAATCGTTCTTTCTATCGATAATTGGCACGAATACATGATATTCGATGTTTCCAAGCGTCCTGCATCGGCGGAAGGTAAGGATTCACTTCCCTGCCTTCGCAATCGTTCTTTCTATCAATAATTGGCACGAATACATGATATTCGATGTTTCCAAGCGCCCTGCATCGACGGCTGGTAAGGATTCACTTGCCAGCCATAGCAATCGTTCTTTCTATCACTAAATGGCACGAATACGTGATATTCGATGTTTCCAAGCGTCCTGCATCGACGGTAGGGAAGGATACACTTCCGAGCCCTCACAATCGATCTTACTATCGATAATTGGCACGAATACGTGATATTCGATGTTTCCAAGCGTCCTGCATCGACGGAAGGTAAGGATTCACTTCACTTCCCCGCCTTCGCAATCGTTCTTTCTATCAATAATTGGCACGAATACATAATATTCGATGTTTCCAAGCGTCCTGCATCGACGGAAGGTAAGGATTCACTTCACTTCCCTGCCTTCGCAATCGTTCTTTCTATCGATAATTGGCACGAATAGACCGTATTCGAAGTTTCCAATCGTTCTGCATCGACGGTAAGTAAGGATTCACTTCCCTGCCTTCGCATTTGTTCTTTCTATCGATAATTGGCACGAATACGTGATATTCGATGTTTCCAAGCGTCCTGCATCGACGGAAGGTAAGGATTCACTTCCCAGCCATAGCAATCTTTCTTTCTATCACTAAATGGCACGAATACGTGATATTCGATGTTTCCAAGCGTCCTGCATAGACGGAATGTAAGGATTCACTTCCCAGCCATCGCAATCGTTCTTTCTATCGATAATTGGCACGAATAGATCGTATTCGAAGTTTCCAATCGTTCTGCATCGACGGTAAGTAAGGATTCTCTTCCCTGCGTTCGCAATTGTTCTTTCTGTCGATAATTGGCACGAATAAGCGATATTCGATGTTTCCAAGCGCCCTGCATAGACGGAATGTAAGGAGTCACTTCCCTGCCTTCGCAATCGTTCTTTCTATCGATAATGGGCACGAATAGACCGTATTCGAAGTTTCCAATCGTTCTGCATCGACGGTAAGTAAGGATTCACTTCCCTGCCTTCGCATTTGTTCTTTCTATCGATAATTGGCACGAATACGTGATATTCGATGTTTCCAAGTGTCCTGCATCGACGGAAGGTAAGGATTCACTTTCCTGCCATCATAATCGTTCTTTCTATCAATGAATGGCACGAATACGTGATATTCGATGTTTCCAAGCGTCCTGCATCGACGGTAGGAAAGGATACACTTCCCAGCCATCGCAATCGTTCTTTCTATCAATGAATGGCACGAATACGTGATATTCGATGTTTCCAAGCGTCCTGCATCGACGGTAGGGAAGGATACACTTCCGAGCCCTCACAATCGATCTTTCTATCGATAATTGGCACGAATACGTGATATTCGATGTTTCCAAGCGTCATGCATCGACGGAAGGTAAGGATTCACTTCACTTCCCTGCCTTCGCAATCGTTCTTTCTATCAATAATTGGCACGAATACATGATATTCGATGTTTCCAAGCGTCCTGCATCGACGGAAGTTAAGGATTCACTTCCCTGCCATCATAATCGTTCTTTCTATCAATGAATGGCACGAATACGTGATATTCGATGTTTCCAAGCGTCCTGCATCGACGGAAGTTAAGGATTCACTTCCCTGCCATCATAATCGTTCCTTCTATCGATAATTGGCACGAATACATGATATTCGATGTTTCCAAGCGCCCTGCATCGACGGCTGGTAAGGATTCACTTGCCAGCCATAGCAATCGTTCTTTCTATCACTAAATGGCACGAATACGTGATATTCGATGTTTCCAAGCGTCCTGCATCGACGGTAGGGAAGGATACACTTCCGAGCCCTCACAATCGATCTTACTATCGATAATTGGCACGAATACGTGATATTCGATGTTTCCAAGCGTCCTGCATCGACGGAAGGTAAGGATTCACTTCACTTCCCCGCCTTCGCAATCGTTCTTTCTATCAATAATTGGCACGAATACATAATATTCGATGTTTCCAAGCGTCCTGCATCGACGGAAGTTAAGGATTCACTTCCCTGCCATCATAATCGTTCTTTCTATCGATAATTGGCACGAATACATGATATTCGATGTTTCCAAGCGTCCTGCATCGGCGGAAGGTAAGGATTCACTTCCCTGCCTTCGCAATCGTTCTTTCTATCAATAATTGGCACGAATACATGATATTCGATGTTTCCAAGCGCCCTGCATCGACGGCTGGTAAGGATTCACTTGCCAGCCATCGCAATCGTTCTTTCTATCGCTAATTGGCACGAATACGTGATATTCGATGTTTCCAAGCGTCCTGCATCGACGGTAGGGAAGGATACACTTCCGAGCCCTCACAATCGATCTTACTATCGATAATTGGCACGAATACGTGATATTCGATGTTTCCAAGCGTCCTGCATCGACGGAAGGTAAGGATTCACTTCACTTCCCCGCCTTCGCAATCGTTCTTTCTATCAATAATTGGCACGAATACATAATATTCGATGTTTCCAAGCGTCCTGCATCGACGGAAGGTAAGGATTCACTTCACTTCCCTGCCTTCGCAATCGTTCTTTCTATCGATAATTGGCACGAATAGACCGTATTCGAAGTTTCCAATCGTTCTGCATCGACGGTAAGTAAGGATTCACTTCCCTGCCTTCGCATTTGTTCTTTCTATCGATAATTGGCACGAATACGTGATATTCGATGTTTCCAAGCGTCCTGCATCGACGGAAGGTAAGGATTCACTTCCCAGCCATAGCAATCTTTCTTTCTATCACTAAATGGCACGAATACGTGATATTCGATGTTTCCAAGCGTCCTGCATAGACGGAATGTAAGGATTCACTTCCCAGCCATCGCAATCGTTCTTTCTATCGATAATTGGCACGAATAGATCGTATTCGAAGTTTCCAATCGTTCTGCATCGACGGTAAGTAAGGATTCTCTTCCCTGCGTTCGCAATTGTTCTTTCTGTCGATAATTGGCACGAATAAGCGATATTCGATGTTTCCAAGCGCCCTGCATAGACGGAATGTAAGGAGTCACTTCCCTGCCTTCGCAATCGTTCTTTCTATCGATAATGGGCACGAATAGACCGTATTCGAAGTTTCCAATCGTTCTGCATCGACGGTAAGTAAGGATTCACTTCCCTGCCTTCGCATTTGTTCTTTCTATCGATAATTGGCACGAATACGTGATATTCGATGTTTCCAAGTGTCCTGCATCGACGGAAGGTAAGGATTCACTTTCCTGCCATCATAATCGTTCTTTCTATCAATGAATGGCACGAATACGTGATATTCGATGTTTCCAAGCGTCCTGCATCGACGGTAGGAAAGGATACACTTCCCAGCCATCGCAATCGTTCTTTCTATCAATGAATGGCACGAATACGTGATATTCGATGTTTCCAAGCGTCCTGCATCGACGGTAGGGAAGGATACACTTCCGAGCCCTCACAATCGATCTTTCTATCGATAATTGGCACGAATACGTGATATTCGATGTTTCCAAGCGTCATGCATCGACGGAAGGTAAGGATTCACTTCACTTCCCTGCCTTCGCAATCGTTCTTTCTATCAATAATTGGCACGAATACATGATATTCGATGTTTCCAAGCGTCCGGCATCGACGGAAGTTAAGGATTCACTTCCCTGCCATCATAATCGTTCTTTCTATCAATGAATGGCACGAATACGTGATATTCGATGTTTCCAAGCGTCCTGCATCGACGGAAGTTAAGGATTCACTTCCCTGCCATCATAATCGTTCCTTCTATCGATAATTGGCACGAATACATGATATTCGATGTTTCCAAGCGCCCTGCATCGACGGCTGGTAAGGATTCACTTGCCAGCCATAGCAATCGTTCTTTCTATCACTAAATGGCACGAATACGTGATATTCGATGTTTCCAAGCGTCCTGCATCGACGGTAGGGAAGGATACACTTCCGAGCCCTCACAATCGATCTTACTATCGATAATTGGCACGAATACGTGATATTCGATGTTTCCAAGCGTCCTGCATCGACGGAAGGTAAGGATTCACTTCACTTCCCCGCCTTCGCAATCGTTCTTTCTATCAATAATTGGCACGAATACATAATATTCGATGTTTCCAAGCGTCCTGCATCGACGGAAGTTAAGGATTCACTTCCCTGCCATCATAATCGTTCTTTCTATCGATAATTGGCACGAATACATGATATTCGATGTTTCCAAGCGTCCTGCATCGGCGGAAGGTAAGGATTCACTTCCCTGCCTTCGCAATCGTTCTTTCTATCAATAATTGGCACGAATACATGATATTCGATGTTTCCAAGCGCCCTGCATCGACGGCTGGTAAGGATTCACTTGCCAGCCATAGCAATCGTTCTTTCTATCACTAAATGGCACGAATACGTGATATTCGATGTTTCCAAGCGTCCTGCATCGACGGTAGGGAAGGATACACTTCCGAGCCCTCACAATCGATCTTACTATCGATAATTGGCACGAATACGTGATATTCGATGTTTCCAAGCGTCCTGCATCGACGGAAGGTAAGGATTCACTTCACTTCCCCGCCTTCGCAATCGTTCTTTCTATCAATAATTGGCACGAATACATAATATTCGATGTTTCCAAGCGTCCTGCATCGACGGAAGGTAAGGATTCACTTCACTTCCCTGCCTTCGCAATCGTTCTTTCTATCGATAATTGGCACGAATAGACCGTATTCGAAGTTTCCAATCGTTCTGCATCGACGGTAAGTAAGGATTCACTTCCCTGCCTTCGCATTTGTTCTTTCTATCGATAATTGGCACGAATACGTGATATTCGATGTTTCCAAGCGTCCTGCATCGACGGAAGGTAAGGATTCACTTCCCAGCCATAGCAATCTTTCTTTCTATCACTAAATGGCACGAATACGTGATATTCGATGTTTCCAAGCGTCCTGCATAGACGGAATGTAAGGATTCACTTCCCAGCCATCGCAATCGTTCTTTCTATCGATAATTGGCACGAATAGATCGTATTCGAAGTTTCCAATCGTTCTGCATCGACGGTAAGTAAGGATTCTCTTCCCTGCGTTCGCAATTGTTCTTTCTGTCGATAATTGGCACGAATAAGCGATATTCGATGTTTCCAAGCGCCCTGCATAGACGGAATGTAAGGAGTCACTTCCCTGCCTTCGCAATCGTTCTTTCTATCGATAATGGGCACGAATAGACCGTATTCGAAGTTTCCAATCGTTCTGCATCGACGGTAAGTAAGGATTCACTTCCCTGCCTTCGCATTTGTTCTTTCTATCGATAATTGGCACGAATACGTGATATTCGATGTTTCCAAGTGTCCTGCATCGACGGAAGGTAAGGATTCACTTTCCTGCCATCATAATCGTTCTTTCTATCAATGAATGGCACGAATACGTGATATTCGATGTTTCCAAGCGTCCTGCATCGACGGTAGGAAAGGATACACTTCCCAGCCATCGCAATCGTTCTTTCTATCAATGAATGGCACGAATACGTGATATTCGATGTTTCCAAGCGTCCTGCATCGACGGTAGGGAAGGATACACTTCCGAGCCCTCACAATCGATCTTTCTATCGATAATTGGCACGAATACGTGATATTCGATGTTTCCAAGCGTCCTGCATTGACGGAAGGTAAGGATTCACTTCACTTCCCTGCCTTCGCAATCGTTCTTTCTATCAATAATTGGCACGAATACATGATATTCGATATTTCCAAGCGTCCTGCATCGACGGCAGGTAAGGATTCACTTGCCAGCCATAGCAATCGTTCTTTCTATCACTAAATGGCACGAATACGTGATATTCGATGTTTCCAAGCGTCCTGCATAGACGGAATGTAAGGATTCACTTCCCAGCCATCGCAATCGTTCTTTCTATCAATGAATGGCACGAATACGTGATATTCGATGTTTCCAAGCGTCCTGCATCGACGGAAGTTAAGGATTCACTTCCCTGCCATCATAATCGTTCTTTCTATCGATAATTGGCACGAATACATGATATTCGATGTTTCCAAGCGTCCTGCATCGGCGGAAGGTAAGGATTCACTTCCCTGCCTTCGCAATCGTTCTTTCTATCAATAATTGGCACGAATACATGATATTCGATGTTTCTAAGCGTCCTGCATCGACGGCAGGTAAGGATTCACTTGCCAGCCATAGCAATCGTTCTTTCTATCACTAAATGGCACGAATACGTGATATTCGATGTTTCCAAGCGTCCTGCATCGACGGTAGGGAAGGATACACTTCCGAGCCCTCACAATCGATCTTTCTATCGATAATTGGCACGAATACGTGATATTCGATGTTTCCAAGCGTCCTGCATCGACGGAAGGTAAGGATTCACTTCACTTCCCCGCCTTCGCAATCGTTCTTTCTATCAATAATTGGCACGAATACATAATATTCGATGTTTCCAAGCGTCCTGCATCGACGGAAGGTAAGGATTCACTTCACTTCCCTGCCTTCGCAATCGTTCTTTCTATCGATAATTGGCACGAATAGACCGTATTCGAAGTTTCCAATCGTTCTGCATCGACGGTAAGTAAGGATTCACTTCCCTGCCTTCGCATTTGTTCTTTCTATCGATAATTGGCACGAATACGTGATATTCGATGTTTCCAAGCGTCCTGCATCGACGGAAGGTAAGGATTCACTTCCCAGCCATAGCAATCTTTCTTTCTATCACTAAATGGCACGAATACGTGATATTCGATGTTCCCAAGCGTCCTGCATCGACGGAAGGTAAGGATTCACTTCCCTGCCATCATAATCGTTCTTTCTATCGATAATTGGCACGAATAGACCGTATTCGAAGTTTCCAATCGTTCTGCATCGACGGTAAGTAAGGATTCACTTCCCTGCCTTCGCATTTGTTCTTTCTATCGATAATTGGCACGAATACGTGATATTCGATGTTTCCAAGCGTCCTGCATCGACGGAAGGTAAGGATTCACTTCCCTGCCATCATAATCGTTATTTCTATCGATAATTGGCACGAATACGTGATATTCGATGTTTCCAAGCGTCCTGCATCGACGGAAGGTAAGGATTCACTTCACTTCCCTTCCTTCGCAATCGTTCTTTCTATCAATAATTGGCACGAATACATGATATTCGATGTTTCCAAGCGTCCTGCATCGGCGGAAGGTAAGGATTCACTTCCCAGCCATCGCAATCTTTCTTTCTATCACTAAATGGCACGAATACGTGATATTCGATGTTTCCAAGTGTCCTGCATCGACGGAAGGTAAGGATTCACTTGCCAGCCATAGCAATCGTTCTTTCTATCACTAAATGGCACGAATACGTGATATTCGATGTTTCCAAGCGTCCTGCATAGACGGAATGTAAGGATTCACTTCCCTGCCATCATAATCGTTATTTCTATCGATAATTGGCACGAATACGTGATATTCGATGTTTCCAAGCGTCCTGCATCGACGGAAGGTAAGGATTCACTTCACTTCCCTGCCTTCGCAATCGTTCTTTCTATCAATAATTGGCACGAATACATGATATTCGATGTTTCCAAGCGTCCTGCATCGGCGGAAGGTAAGGATTCACTTCCCAGCCATCGCAATCTTTCTTCCTATCACTAAATGGCACGAATACGTGATATTCGATGTTTCCAAGCGTCCTGCATCGACGGAAGGTAAGGATTCACTTCCCTGCCATCATAATCGTTATTTCTATCGATAATTGGCACGAATACGTGATATTCGATGTTTCCAAGCGTCCTGCATCGACGGAAGGTAAGGATTCACTTCACTTCCCTGCCTTCGCAATCGTTCTTTCTATCAATAATTGGCACGAATACATGATATTCGATGTTTCCAAGCGTCCTGCATCGGCGGAAGGTAAGGATTCACTTCCCAGCCATCGCAATCTTTCTTTCTATCACTAAATGGCACGAATACGTGATATTCGATGTTTCCAAGTGTCCTGCATCGACGGAAGGTAAGGATTCACTTGCCAGCCATAGCAATCGTTCTTTCTATCACTAAATGGCACGAATACGTGATATTCGATGTTTCCAAGCGTCCTGCATAGACGGAATGTAAGGATTCACTTCCCTGCCATCATAATCGTTATTTCTATCGATAATTGGCACGAATACGTGATATTCGATGTTTCCAAGCGTCCTGCATCGACGGAAGGTAAGGATTCACTTCACTTCCCTGCCTTCGCAATCGTTCTTTCTATCAATAATTGGCACGAATACATGATATTCGATGTTTCCAAGCGTCCTGCATCGGCGGAAGGTAAGGATTCACTTCCCAGCCATCGCAATCTTTCTTCCTATCACTAAATGGCACGAATACGTGATATTCGATGTTTCCAAGCGTCCTGCATCGACGGAAGGTAAGGATTCACTTCCCTGCCATCATAATCGTTATTTCTATCGATAATTGGCACGAATACGTGATATTCGATGTTTCCAAGCGTCCTGCATCGACGGAAGGTAAGGATTCACTTCACTTCCCTGCCTTCGCAATCGTTCTTTCTATCAATAATTGGCACGAATACATGATATTCGATGTTTCCAAGCGTCCTGCATCGGCGGAAGGTAAGGATTCACTTCCCAGCCATCGCAATCTTTCTTTCTATCACTAAATGGCACGAATACGTGATATTCGATGTTTCCAAGTGTCCTGCATCGACGGAAGGTAAGGATTCACTTGCCAGCCATAGCAATCGTTCTTTCTATCACTAAATGGCACGAATACGTGATATTCGATGTTTCCAAGCGTCCTGCATAGACGGAATGTAAGGATTCACTTCCCAGCCATCGCAATCGTTCTTTCTATCAATGAATGGCACGAATACGTGATATTCGATGTTTCCAAGCGTCCTGCATCGGCGGAAGGTAAGGATTCACTTCCCAGCCATCGCAATCTTTCTTTCTATCACTAAATGGCACGAATACGTGATATTCGATGTTTCCAAGCGTCCTGCATCGGCGGAAGGTAAGGATTCACTTCCCAGCCATCGCAATCTTTCTTTTTATCACTAAATGGCACGAATACGTGATATTCGATGTTTCCAAGTGTCCTGCATCGACGGAAGGTAAGGATTCACTTCCCTGTCTTCGCAATCGTTCTTTCTATCAATAATTGGCACGAATACATGATATTCGATGTTTCCAAGCGTCCTGCATCGACGGGAGGTAAGGATTCACTTCCCAGCCATCGCAATCGTTCATTCTATCAATGAATGGCACGAATACGTGATATTCGATGTTTCCAAGCGTCCTGCATCGGCGGAAGGTAAGGATTCACTTCACTTCCCTGCCTTCGCAATCGTTCTTTCCATCAATAATTGGCACGAATACATGATATTCGATGTTTCCAAGCGTCCTGCATCGGCGGAAGGTAAGGATTCACTTCCCAGCCATCGCAATCTTTCTTTCTATCACTAAATGGCACGAATACGTGATATTCGATGTTTCCAAGCGTCCTGCATCGACGGAAGGTAAGGATTCACTTCCCTGCCATCATAATCGTTCTTTCTATCGATAATTGGCACGAATAGACCGTATTCGAAGTTTCCAATCGTTCTGCATCGACGGTAAGTAAGGATTCACTTCCCTGCCTTCGCATTTGTTCTTTCTATCGATAATTGGCACGAATACGTGATATTCGATGTTTCCAAGCGTCCTGCATCGACGGAAGGTAAGGATTCACTTCCCAGCCATAGCAATCTTTCTTTCTATCACTAAATGGCACGAATACGTGATATTCGATGTTTCCAAGCGTCCTGCATAGACGGAATGTAAGGATTCACTTTCCAGCCATCGCAATCGTTCTTTCTATCAATGAATGGCACGAATACGTGATATTCGATGTTTCCAAGCGTCCTGCATCGACGGAAGTTAAGGATTCACTTCACTTCCCTGCCTTCGCAATCGTTCTTTCTATCGATAATTGGCACGAATAGACCGTATTCGAAGTTTCCAAGCGTCCTGCATCGACGGAAGGTAAGGATTCACTTCCCTGCCATCATAATCGTTATTTCTATCGATAATTGGCACGAATACGTGATATTCGATGTTTCCAAGCGTCCTGCATCGACGGAAGGTAAGGATTCACTTCACTTCCCTGCCTTCGCAATCGTTCTTTCCATCAATAATTGGCACGAATACATGATATTCGATGTTTCCAAGCGTCCTGCATCGGCGGAAGGTAAGGATTCACTTCCCAGCCATCGCAATCTTTCTTTCTATCACTAAATGGCACGAATACGTGATATTCGATGTTTCCAAGCGTCCTGCATCGACGGAAGGTAAGGATTCACTTCCCTGCCATCATAATCGTTCTTTCTATCACTAAATGGCACGAATACGTGATATTCGATGTTTCCAAGTGTCCTGCATAGACGGAATGTAAGGATTCACTTCCCAGCCATCGCAATCGTTCTTTCTATCAATGAATGGCACGAATACGTGAAAATTCGATGTTTCCAAGCGTCCTGCATCGACGGAAGGTAAGGATTCACTTCCCTGCCATCATAATCGTTATTTCTATCGATAATTGGCACGAATACGTGATATTCGATGTTTCCAAGCGTCCTGCATCGACGGAAGGTAAGGATTCACTTCACTTCCCTGCCTTCGCAATCGTTCTTTCTATCAATAATTGGCACGAATACATGATATTCGATGTTTCCAAGCGTCCTGCATCGGCGGAAGGTAAGGATTCACTTCCCAGCCATCGCAATCTTTCTTTCTATCACTAAATGGCACGAATACGTGATATTCGATGTTTCCAAGTGTCCTGCATCGACGGAAGGTAAGGATTCACTTGCCAGCCATAGCAATCGTTCTTTCTATCACTAAATGGCACGAATACGTGATATTCGATGTTTCCAAGCGTCCTGCATAGACGGAATGTAAGGATTCACTTCCCAGCCATCGCAATCGTTCTTTCTATCAATGAATGGCACGAATACGTGATATTCGATGTTTCCAAGCGTCCTGCATCGGCGGAAGGTAAGGATTCACTTCCCAGCCATCGCAATCTTTCTTTCTATCACTAAATGGCACGAATACGTGATATTCGATGTTTCCAAGCGTCCTGCATCGACGGAAGGTAAGGATTCACTTCCCTGCCATCATAATCGTTATTTCTATCGATAATTGGCACGAATACGTGATATTCGATGTTTCCAAGCGTCCTGCATCGACGGAAGGTAAGGATTCACTTCACTTCCCTGCCTTCGCAATCGTTCTTTCTATCAATAATTGGCACGAATACATGATATTCGATGTTTCCAAGCGTCCTGCATCGGCGGAAGGTAAGGATTCACTTCCCAGCCATCGCAATCTTTCTTTCTATCACTACATGGCACGAATACGTGATATTCGATGTTTCCAAGTGTCCTGCATCGACGGAAGGTAAGGATTCACTTGCCAGCCATAGCAATCGTTCTTTCTATCACTAAATGGCACGAATACGTGATATTCGATGTTTCCAAGCGTCCTGCATAGACGGAATGTAAGGATTCACTTCCCAGCCATCGCAATCGTTCTTTCTATCAATGAATGGCACGAATACGTGATATTCGATGTTTCCAAGCGTCCTGCATCGGCGGAAGGTAAGGATTCACTTCCCAGCCATCGCAATCTTTCTTTCTATCACTAAATGGCACGAATACGTGATATTCGATGTTTCCAAGTGTCCTGCATCGACGGAAGGTAAGGATTCACTTGCCAGCCATAGCAATCGTTCTTTCTATCACTAAATGGCACGAATACGTGATATTCGATGTTTCCAAGTGTCCTGCATCGACGGAAGGTAAGGATTCACTTGCCAGCCATCGCAATCGTTCTTTCTATCAATGAATGGCACGAATACGTGATATTCGATGTTTCCAAGCGTCCTGCATCGGCGGAAGGTAAGGATTCACTTCCCAGCCATCGCAATCTTTCTTTCTATCGATAATTGGCACGAATACGTGATATTAGATGTTTCCAAGCGTCGTGCATTGACGGAAGGTAAGGATTCACTTCCCTGCCATCATAATCGTTATTTCTATCGATAATTGGCACGAATACGTGATATTCGATGTTTCCAAGCGTCCTGCATCGACGGAAGGTAAGGATTCACTTCACTTCCCTGCCTTCGCAATCGTTCTTTCTATCAATAATTGGCACGAATACATGATATTCGATGTTTCCAAGCGTCCTGCATCGGCGGAAGGTAAGGATTCACTTCCCAGCCATCGCAATCTTTCTTTCTATCACTAAATGGCACGAATACGTGATATTCGATGTTTCCAAGTGTCCTGCATCGACGGAAGGTAAGGATTCACTTGCCAGCCATAGCAATCGTTCTTTCTATCACTAAATGGCACGAATACGTGATATTCGATGTTTCCAAGCGTCCTGCATAGACGGAATGTAAGGATTCACTTCCCAGCCATCGCAATCGTTCTTTCTATCAATGAATGGCACGAATACGTGATATTCGATGTTTCCAAGCGTCCTGCATCGGCGGAAGGTAAGGATTCACTTCCCAGCCATCGCAATCTTTCTTTCTATCACTAAATGGCACGAATACGTGATATTCGATGTTTCCAAGCGTCCTGCATCGACGGAAGGTAAGGATTCACTTCCCTGCCATCATAATCGTTATTTCTATCGATAATTGGCACGAATACGTGATATTCGATGTTTCCAAGCGTCCTGCATCGACGGAAGGTAAGGATTCACTTCACTTCCCTGCCTTCGCAATCGTTCTTTCTATCAATAATTGGCACGAATACATGATATTCGATGTTTCCAAGCGTCCTGCATCGGCGGAAGGTAAGGATTCACTTCCCAGCCATCGCAATCTTTCTTTCTATCACTAAATGGCACGAATACGTGATATTCGATGTTTCCAAGTGTCCTGCATCGACGGAAGGTAAGGATTCACTTGCCAGCCATAGCAATCGTTCTTTCTATCACTAAATGGCACGAATACGTGATATTCGATGTTTCCAAGCGTCCTGCATAGACGGAATGTAAGGATTCACTTCCCAGCCATCGCAATCGTTCTTTCTATCAATGAATGGCACGAATACGTGATATTCGATGTTTCCAAGCGTCCTGCATCGGCGGAAGGTAAGGATTCACTTCCCAGCCATCGCAATCTTTCTTTCTATCACTAAATGGCACGAATACGTGATATTCGATGTTTCCAAGTGTCCTGCATCGACGGAAGGTAAGGATTCACTTGCCAGCCATCGCAATCGTTCTTTCTATCAATGAATGGCACGAATACGTGATATTCGATGTTTCCAAGCGTCCTGCATCGGCGGAAGGTAAGGATTCACTTCCCAGCCATCGCAATCTTTCTTTCTATCGATAATTGGCACGAATACGTGATATTAGATGTTTCCAAGCGTCGTGCATTGACGGAAGGTAAGGATTCACTTCCCTGCCATCATAATCGTTCTTTCTATCGATAATTGGCACGAATACGTGATATTCGATGTTTCCAAGCGTCCTGCATCGACGGAAGGTGAGGATTCACTTCACTTCCCTGCCTTCGCAATCGTTCTTTCTATCGATAATTGGCACGAATAGATCGTATTCGAAGTTTCCAATCGTTCTGCATCGACGGTAAGTAAGGATTCACTTCCCTGCCTTCGCAATCGTTCTTTCTATCGATTATTGGCACGAATACGTGATATTCGATGTTTCCAAGTGTCCTGCATCGACGGAAGGTAAGGATTCACTTCCCTGCCTTCGCAATAGATCTTTCTATCAATAATTGGCACGAATACATGATATTCGATGTTTCCAAGCGTCCTGCATCGACGGAAGGTAAGGATTCACTTCCCAGCCATCGCAATCGTTCTTTCAATCGATAATGCCTCGTCCTTCCCCATTTAGAATTCGCATCATGCATCTGGTCCCCGCATTATAGTAAATACAAGAAACAAATAGAATCAGTGCAGCATAAAATGCTTAGGCATACAGCCTACAAACTTGGCCAACCAATGGCCATCACCGACCACGACTACTCGAACATCATGAGTACTATGAACCTATCCTCCTTAGAAAGTAGGCGAATCGCACATGACCTTGTGTATTTCTACAAGATACTCCATGGGCACATATATTGTCCTCAGATCCTAGAGAGGATTAACCTACATGTACCGAATAGATTACACAGGCACCCCTCTACGTTTACGTTCGCACCTCAATCTTATAACTCCAGGTTCAGCCACACCGACGTCATTACCAGACTTTCGAAGCTTGCAAACAAATTCTCCCACAAAATAAACTTCTTCGAAGGCTCCCTACCCCTGTTCAAATCACAGGTAAGGGGGGCTCTTCGCGGCCACTTAGACCAAGCATCGCTAAGCATAGATTAAGCATTAGATTAAGCATTAGATTAGATTAGATTAAACATAGACCAAGCATTAGATTAAGCACTAGAACGACTTTTGCTACCAGTGTAACCCTATATCCAGCGATATTTAAACTGTAGTTAAACTACCTTGTTAAACGTTGTTGTACCCTGCGACATTTAAAAGATTTGTACAATTACTTGTAATTGTAATTGTAAAAACCCGCGACAGTTTACCTATGTACATTTACAAAAAGGGCATTAGCCCGTTTAATAATAATAATAATAATAATTGGCACGAATACGTGATATTCGATGTTTCCAAGCGTCCTGCATCGACGGAAGGTAAGGATTCACTTCACTTCCCTGCCTTCGCAATCGTTCTTCCCATCGATAATTGGCACGAATAGATCGTATTCGAAGTTTCCAATCGTTCTGCATCGACGGTAAGTAAGGATTCACTTCACTTCCCTGCCTTCGCAATCGTTCTTCCCATCGATAATTGGCACGAATAGATCGTATTCGAAGTTTCCAATCGTTCTGCATCGACGGTAAGTAAGGATTCACTTCCCTGCCTTCGCAATTGTTCTTTCTATCAATAATTGGCACGAATACATGATATTCGATGTTTCCAAGCGTCCTGCATCGGCGGAAGGTAAGGATTCACTTCCCAGCCATCGCAATCTTTCTTTCTATCACTAAATGGCACGAATACGTGATATTCGATGTTTCCAAGCGTCCTGCATCGACGGAAGGTAAGGATTCACTTCCCTGCCTTCGCAATAGTTCTTTCTATCAATAATTGGCACGAATACATGATATTCGATGTTTCCAAGCGTCCTGCATCGACGGAAGGTAAGGATTCACTTCACTTCCCTGCCTTCGCAATCGTTCTTCCCATCTATAATTGGCACGAATAGATCGTATTCGAAGTTTCCAATCGTTCTGCATCGACGGTAAGTAAGGATTTACTTTCCTGCCTTCGCAATTGTTCTTTCTATCGATAATTGGCACGAGTAAGCGATATTCGATGTTTCCAAGCGCCCTGCATAGACGGAATGTAAGGATTCACTTCCCTGCCTTCGCAATCGTTCTTTCTATCGATAATTGGCACGAATACGTGATATTCGATGTTTCCAAGCATCCTGCATCGACGGAAGGTAAGGATTCACTTCACTTCCCTGCCTTCGCAATCGTTCTTTCTATCAATAATTGGCACGAATACATGATATTCGATGTTTCCAAGCGTCCTGCATCGGCGGAAGGTAAGGATTCACTTCCCAGCCATCGCAATCTTTCTTTCTATCACTAAATGGCACGAATACGTGATATTCGATGTTTCCAAGCGTCCTGAATCGATGGAAGGTAAGGATTCACTTCCCAGCCATCGCAATCGTTCTTGAACTTGTTGAAACTGGGAAGGTCTTTCTATCGATAATTGGCACGATTACGTAATATTCGATGTTTCCAAGCATCCTGCATCGACGAAAGGTATGGATTAGCTTCCCTGCCTTCGCAATCGTTCTTTCTATCTATAATTGGCTCGAATACATGATATTCGATGTTTCCAAGCGTCCTGCATCGACGGAAGGTAAGGATTCACTTCCCAGCCATCGCAATCGTTCTTGAACTGGTTGGAACTGGGAAGGTCTTTCTATCAATAAATGGCACGAATACGTGATATTCGATGTTTCCAAGCATCCTGCATCGACGGAAGGTAAGGATTCGCTTCCCTGCCTTCGCAATCGTTCTTTCTATCTATAATTGGCTCGAATACATGATATTCGATGTTTCCAAGCGTCCTGCATCGACGGAAGGTAAGGATTCACTTCCCAGCCATCGCAATCGTTCTTGAACTGGTTGGAACTGGGAAGGTCTTTCTATCGATAATTGGCACGAATACGTGATATTCGATGTTTCCAAGCATCCTGCATCGACGAAAGGTAAGCATTCGCTTCCCTGCCTTCGCAATCGTTCTTTCTATCTATAATTGGCTCGAATACATGATATTCGATGTTTCCAAGCGTCCTGCATCGACGGAAGGTAAGGATTCACTTCCCAGCCATCGCAATCGTTCTTTCTATCAATAAATGCCACGAATACGTGATATTCGATGTTTCCAAGCGCCCTGCATAGAAGGAAGGTAAGGATTCACTTCCCTGCCTTCGCAATCGTTCTTGAACTGGTTGGAACTGGGAAGGTCTTTCTATCTATAATTGGCTCGAATACATGATATTCGATGTTTCCAAGCGTCCTGCATAGACGGAATGTAAGGATTCACTTCCCAGCCATCGCAACGTTCTTTCTATCAATAAATGGCACGAATACGTGATATTCGATGTTTCCAAGCATCCTGCATCGCCGGAAGGTAAGGATTCGCTTCCCTGCCTTAGCAATCGTTCTTTCTATCTATAATTGGCTCGAATACATGATATTCGATGTTTCCAAGCGTCCTGCATCGACGGAAGGTAAGGATTCACTTCCCAGCCATCGCAATCGTTCTTGAACTTGTTGGAACTGGGAAGGTCTTTCTATCGATAATTGGCACGATTACGTAATATTCGATGTTTCCAAGCATCCTGCATCGACGAAAGGTATGGATTAGCTTCCCTGCCTTCGCAATCGTTCTTTCTATCTATAATTGGCTCGAATACATGATATTCGATGTTTCCAAGCGTCCTGCATCGACGGAAGGTAAGGATTCACTTCCCAGCCATCGCAATCGTTCTTGAACTGGTTGGAACTGGGAAGGTCTTTCTATCTATAATTGGCTCGAATACATGATATTCGATGTTTCCAAGCGTCCTGCATAGACGGAATGTAAGGATTCACTTCCCAGCCATCGCAATCGTTCTTGAACTGGTTGGAACTCGGAAGGTCTTTCTATCTATAATTGGCTCGAATACATGATATTCGATGTTTCCAAGCGTCCTGCATAGACGGAATGTAAGGATTCACTTCCCAGCCATCGCAACGTTCTTTCTATCAATAAATGGCACGAATACGTGATATTCGATGTTTCCAAGCATCCTGCATCGACGGAAGGTAAGGATTCGCTTCCCTGCCTTCGCAATCGTTCTTTCTATCTATAATTGGCTCGAATACATGATATTCGATGTTTCCAAGCGTCCTGAATCGATGGAAGGTAAGGATTCACTTCCCAGCCATCGCAATCGTTCTTGAACTGGTTGGAACTGGGAAGGTCTTTCTATCGATAATTGGCACGATTACGTAATATTCGATGTTTCCAAGCATCCTGCATCGACGAAAGGTATGGATTCGCTTCCCTGCCTTCGCAATCGTTCTTTCTATCTATAATTGGCTCGAATACATGATATTCGATGTTTCCAAGCGTCCTGCATCGACGGAAGGTAAGGATTCACTTCCCAGCCATCGCAATCGTTCTTGAACTGGTTGGAACTGGGAAGGTCTTTCTATCTATAATTGGCTCGAATACGTGATATTCGATGTTTCCAAGCATCCTGCATCGACGAAAGGTAAGCATTCGCTTCCCTGCCTTCGCAATCGTTCTTTCTATCTATAATTGGCTCGAATACATGATATTCGATGTTTCCAAGCGTCCTGCATCGACGGAAGGTAAGGATTCACTTCCCAGCCATCGCAATCGTTCTTTCTATCAATAAATGCCACGAATACGTGATATTCGATGTTTCCAAGCGCCCTGCATAGAAGGAAGGTAAGGATTCACTTCCCAGCCATCGCAATCGTTCTTGAACTTGTTGGAACTGGGAAGGTCTTTCTATCGATAATTGGCACGATTACGTAATATTCGATGTTTCCAAGCATCCTGCATCGACGAAAGGTATGGATTAGCTTCCCTGCCTTCGCAATCGTTCTTTCTATCTATAATTGGCTCGAATACATGATATTCGATGTTTCCAAGCGTCCTGCATCGACGGAAGGTAAGGATTCACTTCCCAGCCATCGCAATCGTTCTTGAACTGGTTGGAACTGGGAAGGTCTTTCTATCTATAATTGGCTCGAATACATGATATTCGATGTTTCCAAGCGTCCTGCATAGACGGAATGTAAGGATTCACTTCCCAGCCATCGCAACGTTCTTTCTATCAATAAATGGCACGAATACGTGATATTCGATGTTTCCAAGCATCCTGCATCGACGGAAGGTAAGGATTCGCTTCCCTGCCATCGCAACGTTCTTTCTATCAATAAATGGCACGAATACGTGATATTCGATGTTTCCAAGCATCCTGCATCGACGGAAGGTAAGGATTCGCTTCCCTGCCTTCGCAATCGTTCTTTCTATCTATAATTGGCTCGAATACATGATATTCGATGTTTCCAAGCGTCCTGCATCGACGGAAGGTAAGGATACACTTCCCAGCCATCGCAATCGTTCTTGAACTGGTTGGAACTGGGAAGGTCTTTCTATCAATAAATGGCACGAATACGTGATATTCGATGTTTCCAAGCATCCTGCATCGACGGAAGGTAAGGATTCGCTTCCCTGCCTTCGCAATCGTTCTTTCTATCTATAATTGGCTCGAATACATGATATTCGATGTTTCCAAGCGTCCTGCATCGACGGAAGGTAAGGATTCACTTCCCAGCCATCGCAATCGTTCTTGAACTGGTTGGAACTGGGAAGGTCTTTCTATCTATAATTGGCTCGAATACATGATATTCGATGTTTCCAAGCGTCCTGCATAGACGGAATGTAAGGATTCACTTCCCAGCCATCGCAACGTTCTTTCTATCAATAAATGGCACGAATACGTGATATTCGATGTTTCCAAGCATCCTGCATCGACGGAAGGTAAGGATTCGCTTCCCTGCCTTCGCAATCGTTCTTTCTATCTATAATTGGCTCGAATACATGATATTCGATGTTTCCAAGCGTCCTGAATCGATGGAAGGTAAGGATTCACTTCCCAGCCATCGCAATCGTTCTTGAACTGGTTGGAACTGGGAAGGTCTTTCTATCGATAATTGGCACGATTACGTAATATTCGAAGTTTCCAAGCATCCTGCATCGACGAAAGGTATGGATTCGCTTCCCTGCCTTCGCAATCGTTCTTTCTATCTATAATTGGCACGAATACATGATATTCGATGTTTCCAAGCGTCCTGCATCGGCGGAAGGTAAGGATTCACTTCCCAGCCATCGCAATCGTTCTTGAACTGGTTGGAACTGGGAAGGTCTTTCTATCTATAATTGGCTCGAATACATGATATTCGATGTTTCCAAGCGTCCTGCATAGACGGAATGTAAGGATTCACTTCCCAGCCATCGCAACGTTCTTTCTATCAATAAATGGCACGAATACGTGATATTCGATGTTTCCAAGCATCCTGCATCGACGGAAGGTAAGGATTCGCTTCCCTGCCTTCGCAATCGTTCTTTCTATCTATAATTGGCTCGAATACATGATATTCGATGTTTCCAAGCGTCCTGCATCGACGGAAGGTAAGGATTCACTTCCCAGCCATCGCAATCGTTCTTGAACTGGTTGGAACTGGGAAGGTCTTTCTATCGATAATTGGCACGAATACGTGATATTCGATGTTTCCAAGCATCCTGCATCGACGAAAGGTATGGATTCGCTTCCCTGCCTTCGCAATCGTTCTTTCTATCTATAATTGGCTCGAATACATGATATTCGATGTTTCCAAGCGTCCTGCATCGACGGAATGTAAGGATTCACTTCCCAGCCATCGCAATCGTTCTTGAACTGGTTGGAACTGGGAAGGTCTTTCTATCTATAATTGGCTCGAATACATGATATTCGATGTTTCCAAGCGTCCTGCATAGACGGAATGTAAGGATTCACTTCCCAGCCATCGCAACGTTCTTTCTATCAATAAATGGCACGAATACGTGATATTCGATGTTTCCAAGCATCCTGCATCGACGGAAGGTAAGTACCCTGCCTTCGCAATCGTTCTTTCTATCTATAATTGGCTCGAATACATGATATTCGATGTTTCCAAGCGTCCTGCATCGACGGAAGGTAAGGATTCACTTCCCAGCCATCGCAATCGTTCTTGAACTGGTTGGAACTGGGAAGGTCTTTCTATCTATAATTGGCTCGAATACATGATATTCGATGTTTCCAAGCGTCCTGCATAGACGGAATGTAAGGATTCACTTCCCAGCCATCGCAACGTTCTTTCTATCAATAAATGGCACGAATACGTGATATTCGATGTTTCCAAGCATCCTGCATCGACGGAAGGTAAGGATTCGCTTCCCTGCCTTCGCAATCGTTCTTTCTATCTATAATTGGCTCGAATACATGATATTCGATGTTTCCAAGCGTCCTGCATCGACGGAAGGTAAGGATTCACTTCCCAGCCATCGCAATCGTTCTTGAACTGGTTGGAACTGGGAAGGTCTTTCTATCGATAATTGGCACGAATACGTGATATTCGATGTTTCCAAGCATCCTGCATCGACGAAAGGTAAGCATTCGCTTCCCTGCCTTCGCAATCGTTCTTTCTATCTATAATTGGCTCGAATACATGATATTCGATGTTTCCAAGCGTCCTGCATCGACGGAAGGTAAGGATTCACTTCCCAGCCATCGCAATCGTTCTTTCTATCAATAAATGCCACGAATACGTGATATTCGATGTTTCCAAGCGCCCTGCATAGAAGGAAGGTAAGGATTCACTTCCCTGCCTTCGCAATCGTTCTTGAACTGGTTGGAACTGGGAAGGTCTTTCTATCTATAATTGGCTCGAATACATGATATTCGATGTTTCCAAGCGTCCTGCATAGACGGAATGTAAGGATTCACTTCCCAGCCATCGCAATCGTTCTTTCGATCACTAAATGGCACATAACGTGATTTTCGATGTTTCCAAGTGTCCTGCATCGACGGAATGTAAGAATGCACTTCCCAGCCATCGCAATCATTCTTTCTATCGATAAATGGCACGAATACGTGATATTCCATGTTTCCAAGCGTCCTGCATCGACGGAAGGTAAGGATTCGCTTCCTTGCCTTCGCAATCGTCCTTTCTATCAAAATTGGCTCGAATGCTTGATATTCGATGTTTCCAAGCGTCCTGCATCGACGGAAGGTAAGGTTTCACTTCCCAGCCATCGCAATCATTCTTTCTATCGATAAATGGCACGAATACGTAATATTCCATGTTTCCAAGCGTCCTGCATCGACGGAAGGTAAGGATTCGCTTCCTTGCCTTCGCAATCGTCCTTTCTATCAAAATTGGCTCGAATGCATGATATTCGATGTTTCCAAGCGTCCTGCATCGACGGAAGGTAAGGATTCACTTCCCAGCCATCGCAATCGTTCTTTCTATCAATAAATGCCACGAATACGTGATATTCGAAGTTTCCAAGCGCCCTGCATAGAAGGAAGGTAAGGATTCACTTCCCTGCCTTCGCAATCGTTCTTTCTATCGATAATTGGCACGAATACATGATATTCGATGTTTCCAACCTTTCTGCATCGACGGAAGGTAAGGATACACTTGCCAGCCATAGCAATCGTTCTTTCTATCAATAAATGGCACGAATACGTGATATTCGATGTTTCCAACCTTTCTGCATCGACGGAATGTAAGGATTCACTTTCCTGCCTTCGCAATCGTTCTTTCTAACTATAATTTGCACGAATACATGATATTCGATGTTTCCAAACGTCCTGCTTAGCCGGAATGTAAGGATGCACTTCCCAGCCATCGCAATCGTTTTTTCTATCACTAAATGGCACGGATACGTGGTATTCGATGTTTCCATGCATCCTGCATCGACGGAAGGTAAGGATTCACTTCCTTGCCTTCGCAATCGTTCTTTCTATGAATAATTGGCACGAATACATGATATTCGATGTTGCCAAGCGTCCTGCATAGACGGAATGTAAGGATTCACTTCCCAGCCATCGCAATCGTTTTTTCTATCACTAAATGGCACATAACGTGATTTTCGATGTTTCCAAGTGTCCTGCATCGACGGAAGGTAAGGATTCACTTCCCTGCCTTCGCAATCGTTCTTTCTATCGATAATTGGCACGAATACATGATATTCGATGTTTCCAACCTTTCTGCATCGACGGAATTTAAGGATTCACTTCCCAGCCATCGCAATCGTTCTTTCCATCAATAAATGGCACGAATACGTGATATTCGATGTTTCCAAGCATCCTGCATCGACGGAAGGTAAGGATTCACTTCCCAGCCATCGCAATCGTTTTTTCTATCACTAAATGGCACATAACGTGATTTTCGATGTTTCCAAGTGTCCTGCATCGACGGAAGGTAAGGATTCACTTCCTTGCCTTCGCAATCGTTCTTTCTATGAATAATTGGCACGAATACATGATATGCGATGTTTCCAAGCGTCCTGCATCGACGGAAGGTAAGGATTCACTTCGCAGCCATCGCAATCGTTCTTTCCATCAATAAATGGGACGCATACGTGACATTCGATGTTTCCAAGCGTCCTGCATAGACGGAATGTAAGGATTCACTTTCCTGCCTTCGCAATCGTTCTTTCTATCTATAATTTGCACGAATACATGATATTCGATGTTTCCAAACGTCCTGCTTAGCCGGAATGTAAGGATTCACTTCCCAGCCATCGCAATCGTTCTTTCTATCGATAATTGGCACGAATACATGATATTCGATGTTTCCAACCTTTCTGCATCGACGGAATTTAAGGATTCACTTCCCAGCCATCGCAATCGTTCTTTCCATCAATAAATGGCACGAATACGTGATATTCGATGTTTCCAAGCATCCTGCATCGACGGAAGGTAAGGATTCACTTCCATGCCTTCGCAATCGTTCTTTCTATCGATAATTGGCACGAATACATGATATTCGATGTTTCCAACCTTTCTGCATCGACGGAATTTAAGGATTCACTTCCCAGCCATCGCAATCGTTCTTTCCATCAATAAATGGGACGCATACGTGATATTCGATGTTTCCAAGCATCCTGCATCGACGGAATGTAAGGATTCACTTTCCTGCCTTCGCAATCGTTCTTTCTATCTATAATTTGCACGAATACATGATATTCGATGTTTCCAAACGTCCTGCTTAGCCGGAATGTAAGGATTCACTTCCCAGCCATCGCAATCGTTTTTTCTATCACTAAATGGCACGGATACGTGGTATTCGATGTTTCCATGCATCCTGCATCGACGGAAGGTAAGGATTCACTTCCATGCCTTCGCAATCGTTCTTTCTATCGATAATTGGCACGAATACATGATATTCGATGTTTCCAACCTTTCTGCATCGACGGAATTTAAGGATTCACTTCCCAGCCATCGCAATCGTTTTTTCTATCACTAAATGGCACGGATACGTGGTATTCGAAGTTTCCAAGCGCCCTGCATAGAAGGAAGGTAAGGATTCACTTCCCAGCCATCGCAACGTTCTTTCTATCAATAAATGGCACGAATACGTGATATTCGATGTTTCCAAGCATCCTGCATCGACGGAAGGTAAGGATTCGCTTCCCTGCCTTCGCAATCGTTCTTTCTATCTATAATTGGCTCGAATACATGATATTCGATGTTTCCAAGCGTCCTGAATCGATGGAAGGTAAGGATTCACTTCCCAGCCATCGCAATCGTTCTTGAACTGGTTGGAACTGGGAAGGTCTTTCTATCGATAATTGGCACGATTACGTAATATTCGATGTTTCCAAGCATCCTGCATCGACGAAAGGTATGGATTCGCTTCCCTGCCTTCGCAATCGTTCTTTCTATCTATAATTGGCTCGAATACATGATATTCGATGTTTCCAAGCGTCCTGCATCGACGGAAGGTAAGGATTCACTTCCCAGCCATCGCAATCGTTCTTGAACTGGTTGGAACTGGGAAGGTCTTTCTATCTATAATTGGCTCGAATACGTGATATTCGATGTTTCCAAGCATCCTGCATCGACGAAAGGTAAGCATTCGCTTCCCTGCCTTCGCAATCGTTCTTTCTATCTATAATTGGCTCGAATACATGATATTCGATGTTTCCAAGCGTCCTGCATCGACGGAAGGTAAGGATTCACTTCCCAGCCATCGCAATCGTTCTTTCTATCAATAAATGCCACGAATACGTGATATTCGATGTTTCCAAGCGCCCTGCATAGAAGGAAGGTAAGGATTCACTTCCCAGCCATCGCAATCGTTCTTGAACTTGTTGGAACTGGGAAGGTCTTTCTATCGATAATTGGCACGATTACGTAATATTCGATGTTTCCAAGCATCCTGCATCGACGAAAGGTATGGATTAGCTTCCCTGCCTTCGCAATCGTTCTTTCTATCTATAATTGGCTCGAATACATGATATTCGATGTTTCCAAGCGTCCTGCATCGACGGAAGGTAAGGATTCACTTCCCAGCCATCGCAATCGTTCTTGAACTGGTTGGAACTGGGAAGGTCTTTCTATCTATAATTGGCTCGAATACATGATATTCGATGTTTCCAAGCGTCCTGCATAGACGGAATGTAAGGATTCACTTCCCAGCCATCGCAACGTTCTTTCTATCAATAAATGGCACGAATACGTGATATTCGATGTTTCCAAGCATCCTGCATCGACGGAAGGTAAGGATTCGCTTCCCTGCCATCGCAACGTTCTTTCTATCAATAAATGGCACGAATACGTGATATTCGATGTTTCCAAGCATCCTGCATCGACGGAAGGTAAGGATTCGCTTCCCTGCCTTCGCAATCGTTCTTTCTATCTATAATTGGCTCGAATACATGATATTCGATGTTTCCAAGCGTCCTGCATCGACGGAAGGTAAGGATACACTTCCCAGCCATCGCAATCGTTCTTGAACTGGTTGGAACTGGGAAGGTCTTTCTATCAATAAATGGCACGAATACGTGATATTCGATGTTTCCAAGCATCCTGCATCGACGGAAGGTAAGGATTCGCTTCCCTGCCTTCGCAATCGTTCTTTCTATCTATAATTGGCTCGAATACATGATATTCGATGTTTCCAAGCGTCCTGCATCGACGGAAGGTAAGGATACACTTCCCAGCCATCGCAATCGTTCTTGAACTGGTTGGAACTGGGAAGGTCTTTCTATCTATAATTGGCTCGAATACATGATATTCGATGTTTCCAAGCGTCCTGCATAGACGGAATGTAAGGATTCACTTCCCAGCCATCGCAACGTTCTTTCTATCAATAAATGGCACGAATACGTGATATTCGATGTTTCCAAGCATCCTGCATCGACGGAAGGTAAGGATTCGCTTCCCTGCCTTCGCAATCGTTCTTTCTATCTATAATTGGCTCGAATACATGATATTCGATGTTTCCAAGCGTCCTGAATCGATGGAAGGTAAGGATTCACTTCCCAGCCATCGCAATCGTTCTTGAACTGGTTGGAACTGGGAAGGTCTTTCTATCGATAATTGGCACGATTACGTAATATTCGAAGTTTCCAAGCATCCTGCATCGACGAAAGGTATGGATTCGCTTCCCTGCCTTCGCAATCGTTCTTTCTATCTATAATTGGCTCGAATACATGATATTCGATGTTTCCAAGCGTCCTGCATCGACGGAAGGTAAGGATTCACTTCCCAGCCATCGCAATCGTTCTTGAACTGGTTGGAACTGGGAAGGTCTTTCTATCTATAATTGGCTCGAATACATGATATTCGATGTTTCCAAGCGTCCTGCATAGACGGAATGTAAGGATTCACTTCCCAGCCATCGCAACGTTCTTTCTATCAATAAATGGCACGAATACGTGATATTCGATGTTTCCAAGCATCCTGCATCGACGGAAGGTAAGGATTCGCTTCCCTGCCTTCGCAATCGTTCTTTCTATCTATAATTGGCTCGAATACATGATATTCGATGTTTCCAAGCGTCCTGCATCGACGGAAGGTAAGGATTCACTTCCCAGCCATCGCAATCGTTCTTGAACTGGTTGGAACTGGGAAGGTCTTTCTATCGATAATTGGCACGAATACGTGATATTCGATGTTTCCAAGCATCCTGCATCGACGAAAGGTATGGATTCGCTTCCCTGCCTTCGCAATCGTTCTTTCTATCTATAATTGGCTCGAATACATGATATTCGATGTTTCCAAGCGTCCTGCATCGACGGAAGGTAAGGATTCACTTCCCAGCCATCGCAATCGTTCTTGAACTGGTTGGAACTGGGAAGGTCTTTCTATCTATAATTGGCTCGAATACATGATATTCGATGTTTCCAAGCGTCCTGCATAGACGGAATGTAAGGATTCACTTCCCAGCCATCGCAACGTTCTTTCTATCAATAAATGGCACGAATACGTGATATTCGATGTTTCCAAGCATCCTGCATCGACGGAAGGTAAGTACCCTGCCTTCGCAATCGTTCTTTCTATCTATAATTGGCTCGAATACATGATATTCGATGTTTCCAAGCGTCCTGCATCGACGGAAGGTAAGGATTCACTTCCCAGCCATCGCAATCGTTCTTGAACTGGTTGGAACTGGGAAGGTCTTTCTATCTATAATTGGCTCGAATACATGATATTCGATGTTTCCAAGCGTCCTGCATAGACGGAATGTAAGGATTCACTTCCCAGCCATCGCAACGTTCTTTCTATCAATAAATGGCACGAATACGTGATATTCGATGTTTCCAAGCATCCTGCATCGACGGAAGGTAAGGATTCGCTTCCCTGCCTTCGCAATCGTTCTTTCTATCTATAATTGGCTCGAATACATGATATTCGATGTTTCCAAGCGTCCTGCATCGACGGAAGGTAAGGATTCACTTCCCAGCCATCGCAATCGTTCTTGAACTGGTTGGAACTGGGAAGGTCTTTCTATCTATAATTGGCTCGAATACGTGATATTCGATGTTTCCAAGCATCCTGCATCGACGAAAGGTAAGCATTCGCTTCCCTGCCTTCGCAATCGTTCTTTCTATCTATAATTGGCTCGAATACATGATATTCGATGTTTCCAAGCGTCCTGCATCGACGGAAGGTAAGGATTCACTTCCCAGCCATCGCAATCGTTCTTTCTATCAATAAATGCCACGAATACGTGATATTCGATGTTTCCAAGCGCCCTGCATAGAAGGAAGGTAAGGATTCACTTCCCAGCCATCGCAATCGTTCTTGAACTTGTTGGAACTGGGAAGGTCTTTCTATCGATAATTGGCACGATTACGTAATATTCGATGTTTCCAAGCATCCTGCATCGACGAAAGGTATGGATTAGCTTCCCTGCCTTCGCAATCGTTCTTTCTATCTATAATTGGCTCGAATACATGATATTCGATGTTTCCAAGCGTCCTGCATCGACGGAAGGTAAGGATTCACTTCCCAGCCATCGCAATCGTTCTTGAACTGGTTGGAACTGGGAAGGTCTTTCTATCTATAATTGGCTCGAATACATGATATTCGATGTTTCCAAGCGTCCTGCATAGACGGAATGTAAGGATTCACTTCCCAGCCATCGCAACGTTCTTTCTATCAATAAATGGCACGAATACGTGATATTCGATGTTTCCAAGCATCCTGCATCGACGGAAGGTAAGGATTCGCTTCCCTGCCATCGCAACGTTCTTTCTATCAATAAATGGCACGAATACGTGATATTCGATGTTTCCAAGCATCCTGCATCGACGGAAGGTAAGGATTCGCTTCCCTGCCTTCGCAATCGTTCTTTCTATCTATAATTGGCTCGAATACATGATATTCGATGTTTCCAAGCGTCCTGCATCGACGGAAGGTAAGGATACACTTCCCAGCCATCGCAATCGTTCTTGAACTGGTTGGAACTGGGAAGGTCTTTCTATCAATAAATGGCACGAATACGTGATATTCGATGTTTCCAAGCATCCTGCATCGACGGAAGGTAAGGATTCGCTTCCCTGCCTTCGCAATCGTTCTTTCTATCTATAATTGGCTCGAATACATGATATTCGATGTTTCCAAGCGTCCTGCATCGACGGAAGGTAAGGATTCACTTCCCAGCCATCGCAATCGTTCTTGAACTGGTTGGAACTGGGAAGGTCTTTCTATCTATAATTGGCTCGAATACATGATATTCGATGTTTCCAAGCGTCCTGCATAGACGGAATGTAAGGATTCACTTCCCAGCCATCGCAACGTTCTTTCTATCAATAAATGGCACGAATACGTGATATTCGATGTTTCCAAGCATCCTGCATCGACGGAAGGTAAGGATTCGCTTCCCTGCCTTCGCAATCGTTCTTTCTATCTATAATTGGCTCGAATACATGATATTCGATGTTTCCAAGCGTCCTGAATCGATGGAAGGTAAGGATTCACTTCCCAGCCATCGCAATCGTTCTTGAACTGGTTGGAACTGGGAAGGTCTTTCTATCGATAATTGGCACGATTACGTAATATTCGAAGTTTCCAAGCATCCTGCATCGACGAAAGGTATGGATTCGCTTCCCTGCCTTCGCAATCGTTCTTTCTATCTATAATTGGCTCGAATACATGATATTCGATGTTTCCAAGCGTCCTGCATCGACGGAAGGTAAGGATTCACTTCCCAGCCATCGCAATCGTTCTTGAACTGGTTGGAACTGGGAAGGTCTTTCTATCTATAATTGGCTCGAATACATGATATTCGATGTTTCCAAGCGTCCTGCATAGACGGAATGTAAGGATTCACTTCCCAGCCATCGCAACGTTCTTTCTATCAATAAATGGCACGAATACGTGATATTCGATGTTTCCAAGCATCCTGCATCGACGGAAGGTAAGGATTCGCTTCCCTGCCTTCGCAATCGTTCTTTCTATCTATAATTGGCTCGAATACATGATATTCGATGTTTCCAAGCGTCCTGCATCGACGGAAGGTAAGGATTCACTTCCCAGCCATCGCAATCGTTCTTGAACTGGTTGGAACTGGGAAGGTCTTTCTATCGATAATTGGCACGAATACGTGATATTCGATGTTTCCAAGCATCCTGCATCGACGGAAGGTATGGATTCGCTTCCCTGCCTTCGCAATCGTTCTTTCTATCTATAATTGGCTCGAATACATGATATTCGATGTTTCCAAGCGTCCTGCATCGACGGAAGGTAAGGATTCACTTCCCAGCCATCGCAATCGTTCTTGAACTGGTTGGAACTGGGAAGGTCTTTCTATCTATAATTGGCTCGAATACATGATATTCGATGTTTCCAAGCGTCCTGCATAGACGGAATGTAAGGATTCACTTCCCAGCCATCGCAACGTTCTTTCTATCAATAAATGGCACGAATACGTGATATTCGATGTTTCCAAGCATCCTGCATCGACGGAAGGTAAGTACCCTGCCTTCGCAATCGTTCTTTCTATCTATAATTGGCTCGAATACATGATATTCGATGTTTCCAAGCGTCCTGCATCGACGGAAGGTAAGGATTCACTTCCCAGCCATCGCAATCGTTCTTGAACTGGTTGGAACTGGGAAGGTCTTTCTATCTATAATTGGCTCGAATACATGATATTCGATGTTTCCAAGCGTCCTGCATAGACGGAATGTAAGGATTCACTTCCCAGCCATCGCAACGTTCTTTCTATCAATAAATGGCACGAATACGTGATATTCGATGTTTCCAAGCATCCTGCATCGACGGAAGGTAAGGATTCGCTTCCCTGCCTTCGCAATCGTTCTTTCTATCTATAATTGGCTCGAATACATGATATTCGATGTTTCCAAGCGTCCTGCATCGACGGAAGGTAAGGATTCACTTCCCAGCCATCGCAATCGTTCTTGAACTGGTTGGAACTGGGAAGGTCTTTCTATCGATAATTGGCACGAATACGTGATATTCGATGTTTCCAAGCATCCTGCATCGACGAAAGGTAAGCATTCGCTTCCCTGCCTTCGCAATCGTTCTTTCTATCTATAATTGGCTCGAATACATGATATTCGATGTTTCCAAGCGTCCTGCATCGACGGAAGGTAAGGATTCACTTCCCAGCCATCGCAATCGTTCTTTCTATCAATAAATGCCACGAATACGTGATATTCGATGTTTCCAAGCGCCCTGCATAGAAGGAAGGTAAGGATTCACTTCCCTGCCTTCGCAATCGTTCTTGAACTGGTTGGAACTGGGAAGGTCTTTCTATCTATAATTGGCTCGAATACATGATATTCGATGTTTCCAAGCGTCCTGCATAGACGGAATGTAAGGATTCACTTCCCAGCCATCGCAATCGTTCTTTCGATCACTAAATGGCACATAACGTGATTTTCGATGTTTCCAAGTGTCCTGCATCGACGGAATGTAAGAATGCACTTCCCAGCCATCGCAATCATTCTTTCTATCGATAAATGGCACGAATACGTGATATTCCATGTTTCCAAGCGTCCTGCATCGACGGAAGGTAAGGATTCGCTTCCTTGCCTTCGCAATCGTCCTTTCTATCAAAATTGGCTCGAATGCTTGATATTCGATGTTTCCAAGCGTCCTGCATCGACGGAAGGTAAGGTTTCACTTCCCAGCCATCGCAATCATTCTTTCTATCGATAAATGGCACGAATACGTAATATTCCATGTTTCCAAGCGTCCTGCATCGACGGAAGGTAAGGATTCGCTTCCTTGCCTTCGCAATCGTCCTTTCTATCAAAATTGGCTCGAATGCATGATATTCGATGTTTCCAAGCGTCCTGCATCGACGGAAGGTAAGGATTCACTTCCCAGCCATCGCAATCGTTCTTTCTATCAATAAATGCCACGAATACGTGATATTCGAAGTTTCCAAGCGCCCTGCATAGAAGGAAGGTAAGGATTCACTTCCCTGCCTTCGCAATCGTTCTTTCTATCGATAATTGGCACGAATACATGATATTCGATGTTTCCAACCTTTCTGCATCGACGGAAGGTAAGGATACACTTGCCAGCCATAGCAATCGTTCTTTCTATCAATAAATGGCACGAATACGTGATATTCGATGTTTCCAACCTTTCTGCATCGACGGAATGTAAGGATTCACTTTCCTGCCTTCGCAATCGTTCTTTCTAACTATAATTTGCACGAATACATGATATTCGATGTTTCCAAACGTCCTGCTTAGCCGGAATGTAAGGATGCACTTCCCAGCCATCGCAATCGTTTTTTCTATCAATAAATGGCACGGATACGTGGTATTCGATGTTTCCATGCATCCTGCATCGACGGAAGGTAAGGATTCACTTCCTTGCCTTCGCAATCGTTCTTTCTATGAATAATTGGCACGAATACATGATATTCGATGTTGCCAAGCGTCCTGCATAGACGGAATGTAAGGATTCACTTCCCAGCCATCGCAATCGTTTTTTCTATCACTAAATGGCACATAACGTGATTTTCGATGTTTCCAAGTGTCCTGCATCGACGGAAGGTAAGGATTCACTTCCCTGCCTTCGCAATCGTTCTTTCTATCGATAATTGGCACGAATACATGATATTCGATGTTTCCAACCTTTCTGCATCGACGGAATTTAAGGATTCACTTCCCAGCCATCGCAATCGTTCTTTCCATCAATAAATGGCACGAATACGTGATATTCGATGTTTCCAAGCATCCTGCATCGACGGAAGGTAAGGATTCACTTCCCAGCCATCGCAATCGTTTTTTCTATCACTAAATGGCACATAACGTGATTTTCGATGTTTCCAAGTGTCCTGCATCGACGGAAGGTAAGGATTCACTTCCTTGCCTTCGCAATCGTTCTTTCTATGAATAATTGGCACGAATACATGATATGCGATGTTTCCAAGCGTCCTGCATCGACGGAAGGTAAGGATTCACTTCGCAGCCATCGCAATCGTTCTTTCCATCAATAAATGGGACGCATACGTGACATTCGATGTTTCCAAGCGTCCTGCATAGACGGAATGTAAGGATTCACTTTCCTGCCTTCGCAATCGTTCTTTCTATCTATAATTTGCACGAATACATGATATTCGATGTTTCCAAACGTCCTGCTTAGCCGGAATGTAAGGATTCACTTCCCAGCCATCGCAATCGTTCTTTCTATCGATAATTGGCACGAATACATGATATTCGATGTTTCCAACCTTTCTGCATCGACGGAATTTAAGGATTCACTTCCCAGCCATCGCAATCGTTCTTTCCATCAATAAATGGCACGAATACGTGATATTCGATGTTTCCAAGCATCCTGCATCGACGGAAGGTAAGGATTCACTTCCATGCCTTCGCAATCGTTCTTTCTATCGATAATTGGCACGAATACATGATATTCGATGTTTCCAACCTTTCTGCATCGACGGAATTTAAGGATTCACTTCCCAGCCATCGCAATCGTTCTTTCCATCAATAAATGGGACGCATACGTGATATTCGATGTTTCCAAGCATCCTGCATCGACGGAATGTAAGGATTCACTTTCCTGCCTTCGCAATCGTTCTTTCTATCTATAATTTGCACGAATACATGATATTCGATGTTTCCAAACGTCCTGCTTAGCCGGAATGTAAGGATTCACTTCCCAGCCATCGCAATCGTTTTTTCTATCACTAAATGGCACGGATACGTGGTATTCGATGTTTCCATGCATCCTGCATCGACGGAAGGTAAGGATTCACTTCCATGCCTTCGCAATCGTTCTTTCTATCGATAATTGGCACGAATACATGATATTCGATGTTTCCAACCTTTCTGCATCGACGGAATTTAAGGATTCACTTCCCAGCCATCGCAATCGTTTTTTCTATCACTAAATGGCACGGATACGTGGTATTCGAAGTTTCCAAGCGCCCTGCATAGAAGGAAGGTAAGGATTCACTTCCCTGCCTTCGCAATCGTTCTTTCTATCGATAATTGGCACGAATACATGATATTCGATGTTTCCAACCTTTCTGCATCGACGGAAGGTAAGGATACACTTGCCAGCCATAGCAATCGTTCTTTCTATCAATAAATGGCACGAATACGTGATATTCGATGTTTCCAACCTTTCTGCATCGACGGAAGGTAAGGATACACTTGCCAGCCATAGCAATCGTTCTTTCTATCAATAAATGGCACGAATACGTGATATTCGATGTTTCCAACCTTTCTGCATCGACGGAATGTAAGGATTCACTTTCCTGCCTTCGCAATCGTTCTTTCTATCGATAATTGGCACGAATACATGATATTCGATGTTTCCAACCTTTCTGCATCGACGGAATTTAAGGATTCACTTCCCAGCCATCGCAATCGTTCTTTCTATCAATAAATGCCACGAATACGTGATATTCGAAGTTTCCAAGCGCCCTGCATAGAAGGAAGGTAAGGATTCACTTCCCTGCCTTCGCAATCGTTCTTTCTATCGATAATTGGCACGAATACATGATATTCGATGTTTCCAACCTTTCTGCATCGACGGAAGGTAAGGATACACTTGCCAGCCATAGCAATCGTTCTTTCTATCAATAAATGGCACGAATACGTGATATTCGATGTTTCCAACCTTTCTGCATCGACGGAATGTAAGGATTCACTTTCCTGCCTTCGCAATCGTTCTTTCTAACTATAATTTGCACGAATACATGATATTCGATGTTTCCAAACGTCCTGCTTAGCCGGAATGTAAGGATGCACTTCCCAGCCATCGCAATCGTTTTTTCTATCACTAAATGGCACGGATACGTGGTATTCGATGTTTCCATGCATCCTGCATCGACGGAAGGTAAGGATTCACTTCCTTGCCTTCGCAATCGTTCTTTCTATGAATAATTGGCACGAATACATGATATGCGATGTTTCCAAGCGTCCTGCATCGACGGAAGGTAAGGATTCACTTCGCAGCCATCGCAATCGTTCTTTCCATCAATAAATGGGACGCATACGTGATATTCGATGTTTCCAAGCGTCCTGCATAGACGGAATGTAAGGATTCACTTCCCAGCCATCGCAATCGTTTTTTCTATCACTAAATGGCACATAACGTGATTTTCGATGTTTCCAAGTGTCCTGCATCGACGGAAGGTAAGGATTCACTTCCCTGCCTTCGCAATCGTTCTTTCTATCGATAATTGGCACGAATACATGATATTCGATGTTTCCAACCTTTCTGCATCGACGGAATTTAAGGATTCACTTCCCAGCCATCGCAATCGTTCTTTCCATCAATAAATGGCACGAATACGTGATATTCGATGTTTCCAAGCATCCTGCATCGACGGAAGGTAAGGATTCACTTCCATGCCTTCGCAATCGTTCTTTCTATCGATAATTGGCACGAATACATGATATTCGATGTTTCCAACCTTTCTGCATCGACGGAATTTAAGGATTCACTTCCCAGCCATCGCAATCGTTCTTTCCATCAATAAATGGGACGCATACGTGATATTCGATGTTTCCAAGCATCCTGCATCGACGGAAGGTAAGGATTCACTTCCTTGCCTTCGCAATCGTTCTTTCTATGAATAATTGGCACGAATACATGATATGCGATGTTTCCAAGCGTCCTGCATCGACGGAAGGTAAGGATTCACTTCGCAGCCATCGCAATCGTTCTTTCCATCAATAAATGGGACGCATACGTGACATTCGATGTTTCCAAGCGTCCTGCATAGACGGAATGTAAGGATTCACTTCCCAGCCATCGCAATCGTTTTTTCTATCACTAAATGGCACATAACGTGATTTTCGATGTTTCCAAGTGTCCTGCATCGACGGAATGTAAGGATTCACTTTCCTGCCTTCGCAATCGTTCTTTCTATCTATAATTTGCACGAATACATGATATTCGATGTTTCCAAACGTCCTGCTTAGCCGGAATGTAAGGATTCACTTCCCAGCCATCGCAATCGTTCTTTCTATCGATAATTGGCACGAATACATGATATTCGATGTTTCCAACCTTTCTGCATCGACGGAATTTAAGGATTCACTTCCCAGCCATCGCAATCGTTCTTTCCATCAATAAATGGCACGAATACGTGATATTCGATGTTTCCAAGCATCCTGCATCGACGGAAGGTAAGGATTCGCTTCCCTGCCTTCGCAATCGTTCTTTCTATCTATAATTGGCTCGAATACATGATATTCGATGTTTCCAAGCGTCCTGCATCGACGGAAGGTAAGGATTCACTTCCCAGCCATCGCAATCGTTCTTGAACTGGTTGGAACTGGGAAGGTCTTTCTATCTATAATTGGCTCGAATACATGATATTCGATGTTTCCAAGCGTCCTGCATAGACGGAATGTAAGGATTCACTTCCCAGCCATCGCAACGTTCTTTCTATCAATAAATGGCACGAATACGTGATATTCGATGTTTCCAAGCATCCTGCATCGACGGAAGGTAAGGATTCGCTTCCCTGCCTTCGCAATCGTTCTTTCTATCTATAATTGGCTCGAATACATGATATTCGATGTTTCCAAGCGTCCTGCATCGACGGAAGGTAAGGATTCACTTCCCAGCCATCGCAATCGTTCTTGAACTGGTTGGAACTGGGAAGGTCTTTCTATCGATAATTGGCACGAATACGTGATATTCGATGTTTCCAAGCATCCTGCATCGACGAAAGGTAAGCATTCGCTTCCCTGCCTTCGCAATCGTTCTTTCTATCTATAATTGGCTCGAATACATGATATTCGATGTTTCCAAGCGTCCTGCATCGACGGAAGGTAAGGATTCACTTCCCAGCCATCGCAATCGTTCTTTCTATCAATAAATGCCACGAATACGTGATATTCGATGTTTCCAAGCGCCCTGCATAGAAGGAAGGTAAGGATTCACTTCCCTGCCTTCGCAATCGTTCTTGAACTGGTTGGAACTGGGAAGGTCTTTCTATCTATAATTGGCTCGAATACATGATATTCGATGTTTCCAAGCGTCCTGCATAGACGGAATGTAAGGATTCACTTCCCAGCCATCGCAACGTTCTTTCTATCAATAAATGGCACGAATACGTGATATTCGATGTTTCCAAGCATCCTGCATCGCCGGAAGGTAAGGATTCGCTTCCCTGCCTTAGCAATCGTTCTTTCTATCTATAATTGGCTCGAATACATGATATTCGATGTTTCCAAGCGTCCTGCATCGACGGAAGGTAAGGATTCACTTCCCAGCCATCGCAATCGTTCTTGAACTTGTTGGAACTGGGAAGGTCTTTCTATCGATAATTGGCACGATTACGTAATATTCGATGTTTCCAAGCATCCTGCATCGACGAAAGGTATGGATTAGCTTCCCTGCCTTCGCAATCGTTCTTTCTATCTATAATTGGCTCGAATACATGATATTCGATGTTTCCAAGCGTCCTGCATCGACGGAAGGTAAGGATTCACTTCCCAGCCATCGCAATCGTTCTTGAACTGGTTGGAACTGGGAAGGTCTTTCTATCTATAATTGGCTCGAATACATGATATTCGATGTTTCCAAGCGTCCTGCATAGACGGAATGTAAGGATTCACTTCCCAGCCATCGCAATCGTTCTTGAACTGGTTGGAACTCGGAAGGTCTTTCTATCTATAATTGGCTCGAATACATGATATTCGATGTTTCCAAGCGTCCTGCATAGACGGAATGTAAGGATTCACTTCCCAGCCATCGCAACGTTCTTTCTATCAATAAATGGCACGAATACGTGATATTCGATGTTTCCAAGCATCCTGCATCGACGGAAGGTAAGGATTCGCTTCCCTGCCTTCGCAATCGTTCTTTCTATCTATAATTGGCTCGAATACATGATATTCGATGTTTCCAAGCGTCCTGAATCGATGGAAGGTAAGGATTCACTTCCCAGCCATCGCAATCGTTCTTGAACTGGTTGGAACTGGGAAGGTCTTTCTATCGATAATTGGCACGATTACGTAATATTCGATGTTTCCAAGCATCCTGCATCGACGAAAGGTATGGATTCGCTTCCCTGCCTTCGCAATCGTTCTTTCTATCTATAATTGGCTCGAATACATGATATTCGATGTTTCCAAGCGTCCTGCATCGACGGAAGGTAAGGATTCACTTCCCAGCCATCGCAATCGTTCTTGAACTGGTTGGAACTGGGAAGGTCTTTCTATCTATAATTGGCTCGAATACGTGATATTCGATGTTTCCAAGCATCCTGCATCGACGAAAGGTAAGCATTCGCTTCCCTGCCTTCGCAATCGTTCTTTCTATCTATAATTGGCTCGAATACATGATATTCGATGTTTCCAAGCGTCCTGCATCGACGGAAGGTAAGGATTCACTTCCCAGCCATCGCAATCGTTCTTTCTATCAATAAATGCCACGAATACGTGATATTCGATGTTTCCAAGCGCCCTGCATAGAAGGAAGGTAAGGATTCACTTCCCAGCCATCGCAATCGTTCTTGAACTTGTTGGAACTGGGAAGGTCTTTCTATCGATAATTGGCACGATTACGTAATATTCGATGTTTCCAAGCATCCTGCATCGACGAAAGGTATGGATTAGCTTCCCTGCCTTCGCAATCGTTCTTTCTATCTATAATTGGCTCGAATACATGATATTCGATGTTTCCAAGCGTCCTGCATCGACGGAAGGTAAGGATTCACTTCCCAGCCATCGCAATCGTTCTTGAACTGGTTGGAACTGGGAAGGTCTTTCTATCTATAATTGGCTCGAATACATGATATTCGATGTTTCCAAGCGTCCTGCATAGACGGAATGTAAGGATTCACTTCCCAGCCATCGCAACGTTCTTTCTATCAATAAATGGCACGAATACGTGATATTCGATGTTTCCAAGCATCCTGCATCGACGGAAGGTAAGGATTCGCTTCCCTGCCATCGCAACGTTCTTTCTATCAATAAATGGCACGAATACGTGATATTCGATGTTTCCAAGCATCCTGCATCGACGGAAGGTAAGGATTCGCTTCCCTGCCTTCGCAATCGTTCTTTCTATCTATAATTGGCTCGAATACATGATATTCGATGTTTCCAAGCGTCCTGCATCGACGGAAGGTAAGGATACACTTCCCAGCCATCGCAATCGTTCTTGAACTGGTTGGAACTGGGAAGGTCTTTCTATCAATAAATGGCACGAATACGTGATATTCGATGTTTCCAAGCATCCTGCATCGACGGAAGGTAAGGATTCGCTTCCCTGCCTTCGCAATCGTTCTTTCTATCTATAATTGGCTCGAATACATGATATTCGATGTTTCCAAGCGTCCTGCATCGACGGAAGGTAAGGATTCACTTCCCAGCCATCGCAATCGTTCTTGAACTGGTTGGAACTGGGAAGGTCTTTCTATCTATAATTGGCTCGAATACATGATATTCGATGTTTCCAAGCGTCCTGCATAGACGGAATGTAAGGATTCACTTCCCAGCCATCGCAACGTTCTTTCTATCAATAAATGGCACGAATACGTGATATTCGATGTTTCCAAGCATCCTGCATCGACGGAAGGTAAGGATTCGCTTCCCTGCCTTCGCAATCGTTCTTTCTATCTATAATTGGCTCGAATACATGATATTCGATGTTTCCAAGCGTCCTGAATCGATGGAAGGTAAGGATTCACTTCCCAGCCATCGCAATCGTTCTTGAACTGGTTGGAACTGGGAAGGTCTTTCTATCGATAATTGGCACGATTACGTAATATTCGAAGTTTCCAAGCATCCTGCATCGACGAAAGGTATGGATTCGCTTCCCTGCCTTCGCAATCGTTCTTTCTATCTATAATTGGCTCGAATACATGATATTCGATGTTTCCAAGCGTCCTGCATCGACGGAAGGTAAGGATTCACTTCCCAGCCATCGCAATCGTTCTTGAACTGGTTGGAACTGGGAAGGTCTTTCTATCTATAATTGGCTCGAATACATGATATTCGATGTTTCCAAGCGTCCTGCATAGACGGAATGTAAGGATTCACTTCCCAGCCATCGCAACGTTCTTTCTATCAATAAATGGCACGAATACGTGATATTCGATGTTTCCAAGCATCCTGCATCGACGGAAGGTAAGGATTCGCTTCCCTGCCTTCGCAATCGTTCTTTCTATCTATAATTGGCTCGAATACATGATATTCGATGTTTCCAAGCGTCCTGCATCGACGGAAGGTAAGGATTCACTTCCCAGCCATCGCAATCGTTCTTGAACTGGTTGGAACTGGGAAGGTGTTTCTATCGATAATTGGCTCGAATACGTGATATTCGATGTTTCCAAGCATCCTGCATCGACGAAAGGTATGGATTCGCTTCCCTGCCTTCGCAATCGTTCTTTCTATCTATAATTGGCTCGAATACATGATATTCGATGTTTCCAAGCGTCCTGCATCGACGGAAGGTAAGGATTCACTTCCCAGCCATCGCAATCGTTCTTGAACTGGTTGGAACTGGGAAGGTCTTTCTATCTATAATTGGCTCGAATACATGATATTCGATGTTTCCAAGCGTCCTGCATCGACGGAAGGTAAGGATTCACTTCCCAGCCATCGCAACGTTCTTTCTATCAATAAATGGCACGAATACGTGATATTCGATGTTTCCAAGCATCCTGCATCGACGGAAGGTAAGTACCCTGCCTTCGCAATCGTTCTTTCTATCTATAATTGGCTCGAATACATGATATTCGATGTTTCCAAGCGTCCTGCATCGACGGAAGGTAAGGATTCACTTCCCAGCCATCGCAATCGTTCTTGAACTGGTTGGAACTGGGAAGGTCTTTCTATCTATAATTGGCTCGAATACATGATATTCGATGTTTCCAAGCGTCCTGCATAGACGGAATGTAAGGATTCACTTCCCAGCCATCGCAACGTTCTTTCTATCAATAAATGGCACGAATACGTGATATTCGATGTTTCCAAGCATCCTGCATCGACGGAAGGTAAGGATTCGCTTCCCTGCCTTCGCAATCGTTCTTTCTATCTATAATTGGCTCGAATACATGATATTCGATGTTTCCAAGCGTCCTGCATCGACGGAAGGTAAGGATTCACTTCCCAGCCATCGCAATCGTTCTTGAACTGGTTGGAACTGGGAAGGTCTTTCTATCGATAATTGGCACGAATACGTGATATTCGATGTTTCCAAGCATCCTGCATCGACGAAAGGTAAGCATTCGCTTCCCTGCCTTCGCAATCGTTCTTTCTATCTATAATTGGCTCGAATACATGATATTCGATGTTTCCAAGCGTCCTGCATCGACGGAAGGTAAGGATTCACTTCCATGCCTTCGCAATCGTTCTTTCTATCGATAATTGGCACGAATACATGATATTCGATGTTTCCAACCTTTCTGCATCGACGGAATTTAAGGATTCACTTCCCAGCCATCGCAATCGTTCTTGAACTGGTTGGAACTGGGAAGGTCTTTCTATCTATAATTGGCTCGAATACATGATATTCGATGTTTCCAAGCGTCCTGCATAGACGGAATGTAAGGATTCACTTCCCAGCCATCGCAATCGTTCTTTCGATCACTAAATGGCACATAACGTGATTTTCGATGTTTCCAAGTGTCCTGCATCGACGGAATGTAAGAATGCACTTCCCAGCCATCGCAATCATTCTTTCTATCGATAAATGGCACGAATACGTGATATTCCATGTTTCCAAGCGTCCTGCATCGACGGAAGGTAAGGATTCGCTTCCTTGCCTTCGCAATCGTCCTTTCTATCAAAATTGGCTCGAATGCTTGATATTCGATGTTTCCAAGCGTCCTGCATCGACGGAAGGTAAGGATTCACTTCCCAGCCATCGCAATCATTCTTTCTATCGATAAATGGCACGAATACGTAATATTCCATGTTTCCAAGCGTCCTGCATCGACGGAAGGTAAGGATTCGCTTCCTTGCCTTCGCAATCGTCCTTTCTATCAAAATTGGCTCGAATGCATGATATTCGATGTTTCCAAGCGTCCTGCATCGACGGAAGGTAAGGATTCACTTCCCAGCCATCGCAATCGTTCTTTCTATCAATAAATGCCACGAATACGTGATATTCGAAGTTTCCAAGCGCCCTGCATAGAAGGAAGGTAAGGATTCACTTCCCTGCCTTCGCAATCGTTCTTTCTATCGATAATTGGCACGAATACATGATATTCGATGTTTCCAACCTTTCTGCATCGACGGAAGGTAAGGATACACTTGCCAGCCATAGCAATCGTTCTTTCTATCAATAAATGGCACGAATACGTGATATTCGATGTTTCCAACCTTTCTGCATCGACGGAATGTAAGGATTCACTTTCCTGCCTTCGCAATCGTTCTTTCTAACTATAATTTGCACGAATACATGATATTCGATGTTTCCAAACGTCCTGCTTAGCCGGAATGTAAGGATGCACTTCCCAGCCATCGCAATCGTTTTTTCTATCACTAAATGGCACGGATACGTGGTATTCGATGTTTCCATGCATCCTGCATCGACGGAAGGTAAGGATTCACTTCCTTGCCTTCGCAATCGTTCTTTCTATGAATAATTGGCACGAATACATGATATTCGATGTTGCCAAGCGTCCTGCATAGACGGAATGTAAGGATTCACTTCCCAGCCATCGCAATCGTTTTTTCTATCACTAAATGGCACATAACGTGATTTTCGATGTTTCCAAGTGTCCTGCATCGACGGAAGGTAAGGATTCACTTCCCTGCCTTCGCAATCGTTCTTTCTATCGATAATTGGCACGAATACATGATATTCGATGTTTCCAACCTTTCTGCATCGACGGAATTTAAGGATTCACTTCCCAGCCATCGCAATCGTTCTTTCCATCAATAAATGGCACGAATACGTGATATTCGATGTTTCCAAGCATCCTGCATCGACGGAAGGTAAGGATTCACTTCCCAGCCATCGCAATCGTTTTTTCTATCACTAAATGGCACATAACGTGATTTTCGATGTTTCCAAGTGTCCTGCATCGACGGAAGGTAAGGATTCACTTCCTTGCCTTCGCAATCGTTCTTTCTATGAATAATTGGCACGAATACATGATATGCGATGTTTCCAAGCGTCCTGCATCGACGGAAGGTAAGGATTCACTTCCCAGCCATCGCAATCGTTCTTTCCATCAATAAATGGGACGCATACGTGACATTCGATGTTTCCAAGCGTCCTGCATAGACGGAATGTAAGGATTCACTTTCCTGCCTTCGCAATCGTTCTTTCTATCTATAATTTGCACGAATACATGATATTCGATGTTTCCAAACGTCCTGCTTAGCCGGAATGTAAGGATTCACTTCCCAGCCATCGCAATCGTTCTTTCTATCGATAATTGGCACGAATACATGATATTCGATGTTTCCAACCTTTCTGCATCGACGGAATTTAAGGATTCACTTCCCAGCCATCGCAATCGTTCTTTCCATCAATAAATGGCACGAATACGTGATATTCGATGTTTCCAAGCATCCTGCATCGACGGAAGGTAAGGATTCACTTCCATGCCTTCGCAATCGTTCTTTCTATCGATAATTGGCACGAATACATGATATTCGATGTTTCCAACCTTTCTGCATCGACGGAATTTAAGGATTCACTTCCCAGCCATCGCAATCGTTCTTTCCATCAATAAATGGGACGCATACGTGATATTCGATGTTTCCAAGCATCCTGCATCGACGGAATGTAAGGATTCACTTTCCTGCCTTCGCAATCGTTCTTTCTATCTATAATTTGCACGAATACATGATATTCGATGTTTCCAAACGTCCTGCTTAGCCGGAATGTAAGGATTCACTTCCCAGCCATCGCAATCGTTTTTTCTATCACTAAATGGCACGGATACGTGGTATTCGATGTTTCCATGCATCCTGCATCGACGGAAGGTAAGGATTCACTTCCATGCCTTCGCAATCGTTCTTTCTATCGATAATTGGCACGAATACATGATATTCGATGTTTCCAACCTTTCTGCATCGACGGAATTTAAGGATTCACTTCCCAGCCATCGCAATCGTTTTTTCTATCACTAAATGGCACGGATACGTGGTATTCGAAGTTTCCAAGCGCCCTGCATAGAAGGAAGGTAAGGATTCACTTCCCTGCCTTCGCAATCGTTCTTTCTATCGATAATTGGCACGAATACATGATATTCGATGTTTCCAACCTTTCTGCATCGACGGAAGGTAAGGATACACTTGCCAGCCATAGCAATCGTTCTTTCTATCAATAAATGGCACGAATACGTGATATTCGATGTTTCCAACCTTTCTGCATCGACGGAAGGTAAGGATACACTTGCCAGCCATAGCAATCGTTCTTTCTATCAATAAATGGCACGAATACGTGATATTCGATGTTTCCAACCTTTCTGCATCGACGGAATGTAAGGATTCACTTTCCTGCCTTCGCAATCGTTCTTTCTATCGATAATTGGCACGAATACATGATATTCGATGTTTCCAACCTTTCTGCATCGACGGAATTTAAGGATTCACTTCCCAGCCATCGCAATCGTTCTTTCTATCAATAAATGCCACGAATACGTGATATTCGAAGTTTCCAAGCGCCCTGCATAGAAGGAAGGTAAGGATTCACTTCCCTGCCTTCGCAATCGTTCTTTCTATCGATAATTGGCACGAATACATGATATTCGATGTTTCCAACCTTTCTGCATCGACGGAAGGTAAGGATACACTTGCCAGCCATAGCAATCGTTCTTTCTATCAATAAATGGCACGAATACGTGATATTCGATGTTTCCAACCTTTCTGCATCGACGGAATGTAAGGATTCACTTTCCTGCCTTCGCAATCGTTCTTTCTAACTATAATTTGCACGAATACATGATATTCGATGTTTCCAAACGTCCTGCTTAGCCGGAATGTAAGGATGCACTTCCCAGCCATCGCAATCGTTTTTTCTATCACTAAATGGCACGGATACGTGGTATTCGATGTTTCCATGCATCCTGCATCGACGGAAGGTAAGGATTCACTTCCTTGCCTTCGCAATCGTTCTTTCTATGAATAATTGGCACGAATACATGATATGCGATGTTTCCAAGCGTCCTGCATCGACGGAAGGTAAGGATTCACTTCGCAGCCATCGCAATCGTTCTTTCCATCAATAAATGGGACGCATACGTGATATTCGATGTTTCCAAGCGTCCTGCATAGACGGAATGTAAGGATTCACTTCCCAGCCATCGCAATCGTTTTTTCTATCACTAAATGGCACATAACGTGATTTTCGATGTTTCCAAGTGTCCTGCATCGACGGAAGGTAAGGATTCACTTCCCTGCCTTCGCAATCGTTCTTTCTATCGATAATTGGCACGAATACATGATATTCGATGTTTCCAACCTTTCTGCATCGACGGAATTTAAGGATTCACTTCCCAGCCATCGCAATCGTTCTTTCCATCAATAAATGGCACGAATACGTGATATTCGATGTTTCCAAGCATCCTGCATCGACGGAAGGTAAGGATTCACTTCCATGCCTTCGCAATCGTTCTTTCTATCGATAATTGGCACGAATACATGATATTCGATGTTTCCAACCTTTCTGCATCGACGGAATTTAAGGATTCACTTCCCAGCCATCGCAATCGTTCTTTCCATCAATAAATGGCACGCATACGTGATATTCGATGTTTCCAAGCATCCTGCATCGACGGAAGGTAAGGATTCACTTCCTTGCCTTCGCAATCGTTCTTTCTATGAATAATTGGCACGAATACATGATATGCGATGTTTCCAAGCGTCCTGCATCGACGGAAGGTAAGGATTCACTTCGCAGCCATCGCAATCGTTCTTTCCATCAATAAATGGGACGCATACGTGACATTCGATGTTTCCAAGCGTCCTGCATAGACGGAATGTAAGGATTCACTTCCCAGCCATCGCAATCGTTTTTTCTATCACTAAATGGCACATAACGTGATTTTCGATGTTTCCAAGTGTCCTGCATCGACGGAATGTAAGGATTCACTTTCCTGCCTTCGCAATCGTTCTTTCTATCTATAATTTGCACGAATACATGATATTCGATGTTTCCAAACGTCCTGCTTAGCCGGAATGTAAGGATTCACTTCCCAGCCATCGCAATCGTTCTTTCTATCGATAATTGGCACGAATACATGATATTCGATGTTTCCAACCTTTCTGCATCGACGGAATTTAAGGATTCACTTCCCAGCCATCGCAATCGTTCTTTCCATCAATAAATGGCACGAATACGTGATATTCGATGTTTCCAAGCATCCTGCATCGACGGAAGGTAAGGATTCGCTTCCCTGCCTTCGCAATCGTTCTTTCTATCTATAATTGGCTCGAATACATGATATTCGATGTTTCCAAGCGTCCTGCATCGACGGAAGGTAAGGATTCACTTCCCAGCCATCGCAATCGTTCTTGAACTGGTTGGAACTGGGAAGGTCTTTCTATCTATAATTGGCTCGAATACATGATATTCGATGTTTCCAAGCGTCCTGCATAGACGGAATGTAAGGATTCACTTCCCAGCCATCGCAACGTTCTTTCTATCAATAAATGGCACGAATACGTGATATTCGATGTTTCCAAGCATCCTGCATCGACGGAAGGTAAGGATTCGCTTCCCTGCCTTCGCAATCGTTCTTTCTATCTATAATTGGCTCGAATACATGATATTCGATGTTTCCAAGCGTCCTGAATCGATGGAAGGTAAGGATTCACTTCCCAGCCATCGCAATCGTTCTTGAACTGGTTGGAACTGGGAAGGTCTTTCTATCGATAATTGGCACGATTACGTAATATTCGAAGTTTCCAAGCATCCTGCATCGACGAAAGGTATGGATTCGCTTCCCTGCCTTCGCAAACGTTCTTTCTATCTATAATTGGCTCGAATACATGATATTCGATGTTTCCAAGCGTCCTGCATCGACGGAAGGTAAGGATTCACTTCCCAGCCATCGCAATCGTTCTTGAACTGGTTGGAACTGGGAAGGTCTTTCTATCTATAATTGGCTCGAATACATGATATTCAATGTTTCCAAGCGTCCTGCATAGACGGAATGTAAGGATTCACTTCCCAGCCATCGCAACGTTCTTTCTATCAATAAATGGCACGAATACGTGATATTCGATGTTTCCAAGCATCCTGCATCGACGGAAGGTAAGGATTCGCTTCCCTGCCTTCGCAATCGTTCTTTCTATCTATAATTGGCTCGAATACATGATATTCGATGTTTCCAAGCGTCCTGCATCGACGGAAGGTAAGGATTCACTTCCCAGCCATCGCAATCGTTCTTGAACTGGTTGGAACTGGGAAGGTCTTTCTATCGATAATTGGCACGAATACGTGATATTCGATGTTTCCAAGCATCCTGCATCGACGAAAGGTATGGATTCGCTTCCCTGCCTTCGCAATCGTTCTTTCTATCTATAATTGGCTCGAATACATGATATTCGATGTTTCCAAGCGTCCTGCATCGACGGAAGGTAAGGATTCACTTCCCAGCCATCGCAATCGTTCTTGAACTGGTTGGAACTGGGAAGGTCTTTCTATCTATAATTGGCTCGAATACATGATATTCGATGTTTCCAAGCGTCCTGCATAGACGGAATGTAAGGATTCACTTCCCAGCCATCGCAACGTTCTTTCTATCAATAAATGGCACGAATACGTGATATTCGATGTTTCCAAGCATCCTGCATCGACGGAAGGTAAGGATTCGCTTCCCTGCCTTCGCAATCGTTCTTTCTATCTATAATTGGCTCGAATACATGATATTCGATGTTTCCAAGCGTCCTGCATCGACGGAAGGTAAGGATTCACTTCCCAGCCATCGCAATCGTTCTTGAACTGGTTGGAACTGGGAAGGTCTTTCTATCGATAATTGGCACGAATACGTGATATTCGATGTTTCCAAGCATCCTGCATCGACGAAAGGTAAGCATTCGCTTCCCTGCCTTCGCAATCGTTCTTTCTATCTATAATTGGCTCGAATACATGATATTCGATGTTTCCAAGCGTCCTGCATCGACGGAAGGTAAGGATTCACTTCCCAGCCATCGCAATCGTTCTTTCTATCAATAAATGCCACGAATACGTGATATTCGATGTTTCCAAGCGCCCTGCATAGAAGGAAGGTAAGGATTCACTTCCCTGCCTTCGCAATCGTTCTTGAACTGGTTGGAACTGGGAAGGTCTTTCTATCTATAATTGGCTCGAATACATGATATTCGATGTTTCCAAGCGTCCTGCATAGACGGAATGTAAGGATTCACTTCCCAGCCATCGCAATCGTTCTTTCGATCACTAAATGGCACATAACGTAATTTTCGATGTTTCCAAGTGTCCTGCATCGACGGAATGTAAGAATGCACTTCCCAGCCATCGCAATCATTCTTTCTATCGATAAATGGCACGAATACGTGATATTCCATGTTTCCAAGCGTCCTGCATCGACGGAAGGTAAGGATTCGCTTCCTTGCCTTCGCAATCGTCCTTTCTATCAAAATTGGCTCGAATGCTTGATATTCGATGTTTCCAAGCGTCCTGCATCGACGGAAGGTAAGGATTCACTTCCCAGCCATCGCAATCATTCTTTCTATCGATAAATGGCACGAATACGTAATATTCCATGTTTCCAAGCGTCCTGCATCGACGGAAGGTAAGGATTCGCTTCCTTGCCTTCGCAATCGTCCTTTCTATCAAAATTGGCTCGAATGCATGATATTCGATGTTTCCAATCGTCCTGCATCGACGGAAGGTAAGGATTCACTTCCCAGCCATCGCAATCGTTCTTTCTATCAATAAATGCCACGAATACGTGATATTCGAAGTTTCCAAGCGCCCTGCATAGAAGGAAGGTAAGGATTCACTTCCCTGCCTTCGCAATCGTTCTTTCTATCGATAATTGGCACGAATACATGATATTCGATGTTTCCAACCTTTCTGCATCGACGGAAGGTAAGGATACACTTGCCAGCCATAGCAATCGTTCTTTCTATCAATAAATGGCACGAATACGTGATATTCGATGTTTCCAACCTTTCTGCATCGACGGAATGTAAGGATTCACTTTCCTGCCTTCGCAATCGTTCTTTCTAACTATAATTTGCACGAATACATGATATTCGATGTTTCCAAACGTCCTGCTTAGCCGGAATGTAAGGATGCACTTCCCAGCCATCGCAATCGTTTTTTCTATCACTAAATGGCACGGATACGTGGTATTCGATGTTTCCATGCATCCTGCATCGACGGAAGGTAAGGATTCACTTCCTTGCCTTCGCAATCGTTCTTTCTATGAATAATTGGCACGAATACATGATATGCGATGTTTCCAAGCGTCCTGCATCGACGGAAGGTAAGGATTCACTTCGCAGCCATCGCAATCGTTCTTTCCATCAATAAATGGGACGCATACGTGATATTCGATGTTTCCAAGCGTCCTGCATAGACGGAATGTAAGGATTCACTTCCCAGCCATCGCAATCGTTTTTTCTATCACTAAATGGCACATAACGTGATTTTCGATGTTTCCAAGTGTCCTGCATCGACGGAAGGTAAGGATTCACTTCCCTGCCTTCGCAATCGTTCTTTCTATCGATAATTGGCACGAATACATGATATTCGATGTTTCCAACCTTTCTGCATCGACGGAATTTAAGGATTCACTTCCCAGCCATCGCAATCGTTCTTTCCATCAATAAATGGCACGAATACGTGATATTCGATGTTTCCAAGCATCCTGCATCGACGGAAGGTAAGGATTCACTTCCATGCCTTCGCAATCGTTCTTTCTATCGATAATTGGCACGAATACATGATATTCGATGTTTCCAACCTTTCTGCATCGACGGAATTTAAGGATTCACTTCCCAGCCATCGCAATCGTTCTTTCCATCAATAAATGGGACGCATACGTGATATTCGATGTTTCCAAGCATCCTGCATCGACGGAAGGTAAGGATTCACTTCCTTGCCTTCGCAATCGTTCTTTCTATGAATAATTGGCACGAATACATGATATGCGATGTTTCCAAGCGTCCTGCATCGACGGAAGGTAAGGATTCACTTCGCAGCCATCGCAATCGTTCTTTCCATCAATAAATGGGACGCATACGTGACATTCGATGTTTCCAAGCGTCCTGCATAGACGGAATGTAAGGATTCACTTCCCAGCCATCGCAATCGTTTTTTCTATCACTAAATGGCACATAACGTGATTTTCGATGTTTCCAAGTGTCCTGCATCGACGGAATGTAAGGATTCACTTTCCTGCCTTCGCAATCGTTCTTTCTATCTATAATTTGCACGAATACATGATATTCGATGTTTCCAAACGTCCTGCTTAGCCGGAATGTAAGGATTCACTTCCCAGCCATCGCAATCGTTTTTTCTATCACTAAATGGCACGGATACGTGGTATTCGATGTTTCCATGCATACTGCATCGACGGAAGGTAAGGATTCACTTCCCTGCCTTCGCAATCGTTCTTTCTATCAATAATTGGCACGAATACATGATATGCGATGTTTCCAAGCGTCCTGCATCGACGGAAGGTAAGGATTCACTTCGCAGCCATCGCAATCGTTCTTTCCATCAATAAATGGGACGCATACGTGATATTCGATGTTTCCAAGCGTCCTGCATAGACGGAATGTAAGGATTCACTTCCCAGCCATCGCAATCGTTCTTTCGATCACTAAATGGCACATAACGTGATTTTCGATGTTTCCAAGTGTCCTGCATCGACGGAATGTAAGGATCCACTTCCCAGTCATCGCAATCATTCTTTCTATCGATAAATGGCACGAATACGTGATATTCCATGTTTCCAAGCGTCCTGCATCGACGGAAGGTAAGGATTCGCTTCCTTGCCTTCGCCATCGTCCTTTCTATCAAAATTGGCTCGAATACATGATATTCGATGTTTCCAAGCGTCCTGCATCGACGGAAGGTAAGGATTCACTTCCCAGCCATCGCAATCGTTCTTTCAATCAATAAATGCCACGAATACGTGATATTCGATGTTTCCAAGCGCCCTGCATAGAAGGAAGGTAAGGATTCACTTCCCTGCCTTCGCAATCATTCTTTCCATCATTAATTGGCACGAATACATGATATTCGATGTTTCCAAACGTTCTGCATCGACGGAAGGTAAGGATTCACTTCCCAGCCATCGCAATCGTTCTTGAACTGCTTTGAACTGGGAAGGTCTTTCTATCGATAATTGGCACGAATACGTGATATTCGATGTTTCCAAGCATCCTGCATCAAAGGAAGGTAAGGATTCACTTCCCTGCCTTCGCAATCGTTCTTTCTATCATTAATTGGCACGAATACATGATATTCGATGTTTCCAAGCGTCCTGCATCGACGGAAGGTAAGGATTCACTTACCAGCCATCGCAACGTTCTTTCTATCAATAAATGGCACGAATACGTGATATTCGATGTTTCCAAGCGTCCTGCATAGACGGAAGGTAAGGATTCGCTTCCTTGCCTTCGCAATCGTCCTTTCTATCAAAATTGGCTCGAATGCATGATATTCGATGTTTCAAAGCGTCCTGCATCGACGGAAGGTAAGGATTCACTTCCCAGCCATCGCAATCGTTCTTTCTATCAATAAATGCCACGAATACGTGATATTCGATGTTTCCAAGCGCCCTGCATAGAAGGAAGGTAAGGATTCACTACCCTGCCTTCGCAATCGTTCTTTCCATCATTAATTGGCACGAATATATGATATTCGATGTTTCCAAACGTTCTGCATCGACGGAAGGAAAGGATTCACTTCCCAGCCATCGCAATCGTTCTTGAACTGGTTTGAACTGGGAAGGTCTTTCTATCGATAATTGGCACGAATACGTGATATTCGATGTTTCCAAGCATCCTGCATCAACGGAAGGTAAGGATTCACTTCCCTGCCTTCGCAATCGTTCTTTCTATCATTCATTGGCACGAATACATGATATTCGATGTTTCCAAGCGTCCTGCATCGACGGAAGGTAAGGATTCACTTCCCAGCCATCGCAATCATTCTTTCTATCGATAATTGGCACGAATACATGATATTCGATGTTTCCAACCTTTCTGCATTGACGTTAGGTAAGGATTCACATCCCTGCATTCGCAATCGTTCTTTCTATCATTAATTGGCACGAATACATGATATTCGATGTTTCAAAGCATCCTGCATCGACGGAAGGTAAGGATTCGCTTCCTTGCCTTCGCAATCGTCCTTTCTATCAAAATTGGCTCGAATACATGATATTCGATGTTTCCAAGCGTCCTGCATCGACGAAACGTAAGGATTCACTTCCCAGCCATCGCAACGTTCTTTCTATCAATAAATGGCACGAATACGTGATATTCGATGTTTCCAAGCATCCTGCATCGACGGAAGGTAAGGATTCGCTTCCCTGCCTTCGCAATCGTTCTTTCTATCTATAATTGGCTCGAATACATGATATTCGATGTTTCCAAGCATCCTGCATCGACGAAAGGTAAGCATTCGCTTCCCTGCCTTCGCAATCGTTCTTTCTATCTATAATTGGCTCGAATACATGATATTCGATGTTTCCAAGCGTCCTGCATCGACGGAAGGTAAGGATTCACTTCCCAGCCATCGCAATCGTTCTTTCTATCAATAAATGCCACGAATACGTGATATTCGATGTTTCCAAGCGCCCTGCATAGAAGGAAGGTAAGGATTCACTTCCCTGCCTTCGCAATCGTTCTTGAACTGGTTGGAACTGGGAAGGTCTTTCTATCGATAATTGGCACGAATACGTGATATTCGATGTTTCCAAGCATCCTGCATCAACGGAAGGTAAGGATTCACTTCCCTGCCTTCGCAATCGTTCTTTCTATCATTCATTGGCACGAATACATGATATTCGATGTTTCCAAGCGTCCTGCATCGACGGAAGGTAAGGATTCACTTCCCAGCCATCGCAATCATTCTTTCTATCGATAATTGGCACGAATACATGATATTCGATGTTTCCAACCTTTCTGCATTGACGTTAGGTAAGGATTCACATCCCTGCATTCGCAATCGTTCTTTCTATCATTAATTGGCACGAATACATGATATTCGATGTTTCAAAGCATCCTGCATCGACGGAAGGTAAGGATTCGCTTCCTTGCCTTCGCAATCGTCCTTTCTATCAAAATTGGCTCGAATACATGATATTCGATGTTTCCAAGCGTCCTGCATCGACGAAACGTAAGGATTCACTTCCCAGCCATCGCAACGTTCTTTCTATCAATAAATGGCACGAATACGTGATATTCGATGTTTCCAAGCATCCTGCATCGACGGAAGGTAAGGATTCGCTTCCCTGCCTTCGCAATCGTTCTTTCTATCTATAATTGGCTCGAATACATGATATTCGATGTTTCCAAGCATCCTGCATCGACGAAAGGTAAGCATTCGCTTCCCTGCCTTCGCAATCGTTCTTTCTATCTATAATTGGCTCGAATACATGATATTCGATGTTTCCAAGCGTCCTGCATCGACGGAAGGTAAGGATTCACTTCCCAGCCATCGCAATCGTTCTTTCTATCAATAAATGCCACGAATACGTGATATTCGATGTTTCCAAGCGCCCTGCATAGAAGGAAGGTAAGGATTCACTTCCCTGCCTTCGCAATCGTTCTTGAACTGGTTGGAACTGGGAAGGTCTTTCTATCTATAATTGGCTCGAATACATGATATTCGATGTTTCCAAGCGTCCTGCATCGACGGAATGTAAGGATTCACTTCCCAGCCATCGCAATCGTTCTTTCGATCACTAAATGGCACATAACGTGATTTTCGATGTTTCCAAGTGTCCTGCATCGACGGAATGTAAGGATTCACTTCCCAGCCATCGCAATCATTCTTTCTATCGATAAATGGCACGAATACGTGATATTCCATGTTTCCAAGCGTCCTGCATCGACGGAAGGTAAGGATTCGCTTCCTTGCCTTCGCAATCGTCCTTTCTATCAAAATTGGCTCGAATGCATGATATTCGATGTTTCCAAGCGTCCTGCATCGACGGAAGGTAAGGATTCACTTCCCAGCCATCGCAATCATTCTTTCTATCGATAAATGGCACGAATACGTAATATTCCATGTTTCCAAGCGTCCTGCATCGACGGAAGGTAAGGATTCGCTTCCTTGCCTTCGCAATCGTCCTTTCTATCAAAATTGGCTCGAATGCATGATATTCGATGTTTCCAAGCGTCCTGCATCGACGGAAGGTAAGGATTCACTTCCCAGCCATCGCAATCGTTCTTTCTATCAATAAATGCCAGGAATACGTGATATTCGAAGTTTCCAAGCGCCCTGCATAGAAGGAAGGTAAGGATTCACTTCCCTGCCTTCGCAATCGTTCTTTCTATCGAAAATTGGCACGAATACATGATATTCGATGTTTCCAACCTTTCTGCATCGACGGAAGGTAAGGATTCACTTGCCAGCCATAGCAATCGTTCTTTCTATCAATAAATGGCACGAATACGTGATATTCGATGTTTCCAACCTTTCTGCATCGACGGAATGTAAGGATTCACTTCCCAGTCATCGCAATCATTCTTTCTATCGATAAATGGCACGAATACGTGATATTCCATGTTTCCAAGCGTCCTGCATCGACGGAAGGTAAGGATTCGCTTCCTTGCCTTCGCCATCGTCCTTTCTATCAAAATTGGCTCGAATACATGATATTCGATGTTTCCAAGCGTCCTGCATCGACGGAAGGTAAGGATTCACTTCCCAGCCATCGCAATCGTTCTTTCAATCAATAAATGCCACGAATACGTGATATTCGATGTTTCCAAGCGCCCTGCATAGAAGGAAGGTAAGGATTCACTTCCCTGCCTTCGCAATCATTCTTTCCATCATTAATTGGCACGAATACATGATATTCGATGTTTCCAAACGTTCTGCATCGACGGAAGGTAAGGATTCACTTCCCAGCCATCGCAATCGTTCTTGAACTGCTTTGAACTGGGAAGGTCTTTCTATCGATAATTGGCACGAATACGTGATATTCGATGTTTCCAAGCATCCTGCATCAAAGGAAGGTAAGGATTCACTTCCCTGCCTTCGCAATCGTTCTTTCTATCATTAATTGGCACGAATACATGATATTCGATGTTTCCAAGCGTCCTGCATCGACGGAAGGTAAGGATTCACTTACCAGCCATCGCAACGTTCTTTCTATCAATAAATGGCACGAATACGTGATATTCGATGTTTCCAAGCGCCCTGCATAGACGGAAGGTAAGGATTCGCTTCCTTGCCTTCGCAATCGTCCTTTCTATCAAAATTGGCTCGAATGCATGATATTCGATGTTTCCAAGCGTCCTGCATCGACGGAAGGTAAGGATTCACTTCCCAGCCATCGCAATCGTTCTTTCTATCAATAAATGCCACGAATACGTGATATTCGATGTTTCCAAGCGCCCTGCATAGAAGGAAGGTAAGGATTCACTACCCTGCCTTCGCAATCGTTCTTTCCATCATTAATTGGCACGAATATATGATATTCGATGTTTCCAAACGTTCTGCATCGACGGAAGGAAAGGATTCACTTCCCAGCCATCGCAATCGTTCTTGAACTGGTTTGAACTGGGAAGGTCTTTCTATCGATAATTGGCACGAATACGTGATATTCGATGTTTCCAAGCATCCTGCATCAACGGAAGGTAAGGATTCACTTCCCTGCCTTCGCAATCGTTCTTTCTATCATTCATTGGCACGAATACATGATATTCGATGTTTCCAAGCGTCCTGCATCGACGGAAGGTAAGGATTCACTTCCCAGCCATCGCAATCATTCTTTCTATCGATAATTGGCACGAATACATGATATTCGATGTTTCCAACCTTTCTGCATTGACGTTAGGTAAGGATTCACATCCCTGCATTCGCAATCGTTCTTTCTATCATTAATTGGCACGAATACATGATATTCGATGTTTCAAAGCATCCTGCATCGACGGAAGGTAAGGATTCGCTTCCTTGCCTTCGCAATCGTCCTTTCTATCAAAATTGGCTCGAATACATGATATTCGATGTTTCCAAGCGTCCTGCATAGACGGAAGGTAAGGATTCGCTTCCTTGCCTTCGCAATCGTCCTTTCTATCAAAATTGGCTCGAATGCATGATATTCGATGTTTCAAAGCGTCCTGCATCGACGGAAGGTAAGGATTCACTTCCCAGCCATCGCAATCGTTCTTTCTATCAATAAATGCCACGAATACGTGATATTCGATGTTTCCAAGCGCCCTGCATAGAAGGAAGGTAAGGATTCACTACCCTGCCTTCGCAATCGTTCTTTCCATCATTAATTGGCACGAATATATGATATTCGATGTTTCCAAACGTTCTGCATCGACGGAAGGAAAGGATTCACTTCCCAGCCATCGCAATCGTTCTTGAACTGGTTTGAACTGGGAAGGTCTTTCTATCGATAATTGGCACGAATACGTGATATTCGATGTTTCCAAGCATCCTGCATCAACGGAAGGTAAGGATTCACTTCCCTGCCTTCGCAATCGTTCTTTCTATCATTCATTGGCACGAATACATGATATTCGATGTTTCCAAGCGTCCTGCATCGACGGAAGGTAAGGATTCACTTCCCAGCCATCGCAATCATTCTTTCTATCGATAATTGGCACGAATACATGATATTCGATGTTTCCAACCTTTCTGCATTGACGTTAGGTAAGGATTCACATCCCTGCATTCGCAATCGTTCTTTCTATCATTAATTGGCACGAATACATGATATTCGATGTTTCAAAGCATCCTGCATCGACGGAAGGTAAGGATTCGCTTCCTTGCCTTCGCAATCGTCCTTTCTATCAAAATTGGCTCGAATACATGATATTCGATGTTTCCAAGCGTCCTGCATCGACGAAAGGTAAGGATTCACTTCCCAGCCATCGCAACGTTCTTTCTATCAATAAATGGCACGAATACGTGATATTCGATGTTTCCAAGCATCCTGCATCGACGGAAGGTAAGGATTCGCTTCCCTGCCTTCGCAATCGTTCTTTCTATCTATAATTGGCTCGAATACATGATATTCGATGTTTCCAAGCATCCTGCATCGACGAAAGGTAAGCATTCGCTTCCCTGCCTTCGCAATCGTTCTTTCTATCTATAATTGGCTCGAATACATGATATTCGATGTTTCCAAGCGTCCTGCATCGACGGAAGGTAAGGATTCACTTCCCAGCCATCGCAATCGTTCTTTCTATCAATAAATGCCACGAATACGTGATATTCGATGTTTCCAAGCGCCCTGCATAGAAGGAAGGTAAGGATTCACTTCCCTGCCTTCGCAATCGTTCTTGAACTGGTTGGAACTGGGAAGGTCTTTCTATCGATAATTGGCACGAATACGTGATATTCGATGTTTCCAAGCATCCTGCATCAACGGAAGGTAAGGATTCACTTCCCTGCCTTCGCAATCGTTCTTTCTATCATTCATTGGCACGAATACATGATATTCGATGTTTCCAAGCGTCCTGCATCGACGGAAGGTAAGGATTCACTTCCCAGCCATCGCAATCATTCTTTCTATCGATAATTGGCACGAATACATGATATTCGATGTTTCCAACCTTTCTGCATTGACGTTAGGTAAGGATTCACATCCCTGCATTCGCAATCGTTCTTTCTATCATTAATTGGCACGAATACATGATATTCGATGTTTCAAAGCATCCTGCATCGACGGAAGGTAAGGATTCGCTTCCTTGCCTTCGCAATCGTCCTTTCTATCAAAATTGGCTCGAATACATGATATTCGATGTTTCCAAGCGTCCTGCATCGACGAAACGTAAGGATTCACTTCCCAGCCATCGCAACGTTCTTTCTATCAATAAATGGCACGAATACGTGATATTCGATGTTTCCAAGCATCCTGCATCGACGGAAGGTAAGGATTCGCTTCCCTGCCTTCGCAATCGTTCTTTCTATCTATAATTGGCTCGAATACATGATATTCGATGTTTCCAAGCATCCTGCATCGACGAAAGGTAAGCATTCGCTTCCCTGCCTTCGCAATCGTTCTTTCTATCTATAATTGGCTCGAATACATGATATTCGATGTTTCCAAGCGTCCTGCATCGACGGAAGGTAAGGATTCACTTCCCAGCCATCGCAATCGTTCTTTCTATCAATAAATGCCACGAATACGTGATATTCGATGTTTCCAAGCGCCCTGCATAGAAGGAAGGTAAGGATTCACTTCCCTGCCTTCGCAATCGTTCTTGAACTGGTTGGAACTGGGAAGGTCTTTCTATCTATAATTGGCTCGAATACATGATATTCGATGTTTCCAAGCGTCCTGCATAGACGGAATGTAAGGATTCACTTCCCAGCCATCGCAATCGTTCTTTCGATCACTAAATGGCACATAACGTGATTTTCGATGTTTCCAAGTGTCCTGCATCGACGGAATGTAAGGATTCACTTCCCAGCCATCGCAATCATTCTTTCTATCGATAAATGGCACGAATACGTGATATTCCATGTTTCCAAGCGTCCTGCATCGACGGAAGGTAAGGATTCGCTTCCTTGCCTTCGCAATCGTCCTTTCTATCAAAATTGGCTCGAATGCATGATATTCGATGTTTCCAAGCGTCCTGCATCGACGGAAGGTAAGGATTCACTTCCCAGCCATCGCAATCATTCTTTCTATCGATAAATGGCACGAATACGTAATATTCCATGTTTCCAAGCGTCCTGCATCGACGGAAGGTAAGGATTCGCTTCCTTGCCTTCGCAATCGTCCTTTCTATCAAAATTGGCTCGAATGCATGATATTCGATGTTTCCAAGCGTCCTGCATCGACGGAAGGTAAGGATTCACTTCCCAGCCATCGCAATCGTTCTTTCTATCAATAAATGCCAGGAATACGTGATATTCGAAGTTTCCAAGCGCCCTGCATAGAAGGAAGGTAAGGATTCACTTCCCTGCCTTCGCAATCGTTCTTTCTATCGAAAATTGGCACGAATACATGATATTCGATGTTTCCAACCTTTCTGCATCGACGGAAGGTAAGGATTCACTTGCCAGCCATAGCAATCGTTCTTTCTATCAATAAATGGCACGAATACGTGATATTCGATGTTTCCAACCTTTCTGCATCGACGGAATGTAAGGATTCACTTCCCAGTCATCGCAATCATTCTTTCTATCGATAAATGGCACGAATACGTGATATTCCATGTTTCCAAGCGTCCTGCATCGACGGAAGGTAAGGATTCGCTTCCTTGCCTTCGCCATCGTCCTTTCTATCAAAATTGGCTCGAATACATGATATTCGATGTTTCCAAGCGTCCTGCATCGACGGAAGGTAAGGATTCACTTCCCAGCCATCGCAATCGTTCTTTCAATCAATAAATGCCACGAATACGTGATATTCGATGTTTCCAAGCGCCCTGCATAGAAGGAAGGTAAGGATTCACTTCCCTGCCTTCGCAATCATTCTTTCCATCATTAATTGGCACGAATACATGATATTCGATGTTTCCAAACGTTCTGCATCGACGGAAGGTAAGGATTCACTTCCCAGCCATCGCAATCGTTCTTGAACTGCTTTGAACTGGGAAGGTCTTTCTATCGATAATTGGCACGAATACGTGATATTCGATGTTTCCAAGCATCCTGCATCAAAGGAAGGTAAGGATTCACTTCCCTGCCTTCGCAATCGTTCTTTCTATCATTAATTGGCACGAATACATGATATTCGATGTTTCCAAGCGTCCTGCATCGACGGAAGGTAAGGATTCACTTACCAGCCATCGCAACGTTCTTTCTATCAATAAATGGCACGAATACGTGATATTCGATGTTTCCAAGCGCCCTGCATAGACGGAAGGTAAGGATTCGCTTCCTTGCCTTCGCAATCGTCCTTTCTATCAAAATTGGCTCGAATGCATGATATTCGATGTTTCCAAGCGTCCTGCATCGACGGAAGGTAAGGATTCACTTCCCAGCCATCGCAATCGTTCTTTCTATCAATAAATGCCACGAATACGTGATATTCGATGTTTCCAAGCGCCCTGCATAGAAGGAAGGTAAGGATTCACTACCCTGCCTTCGCAATCGTTCTTTCCATCATTAATTGGCACGAATATATGATATTCGATGTTTCCAAACGTTCTGCATCGACGGAAGGAAAGGATTCACTTCCCAGCCATCGCAATCGTTCTTGAACTGGTTTGAACTGGGAAGGTCTTTCTATCGATAATTGGCACGAATACGTGATATTCGATGTTTCCAAGCATCCTGCATCAACGGAAGGTAAGGATTCACTTCCCTGCCTTCGCAATCGTTCTTTCTATCATTCATTGGCACGAATACATGATATTCGATGTTTCCAAGCGTCCTGCATCGACGGAAGGTAAGGATTCACTTCCCAGCCATCGCAATCATTCTTTCTATCGATAATTGGCACGAATACATGATATTCGATGTTTCCAACCTTTCTGCATTGACGTTAGGTAAGGATTCACATCCCTGCATTCGCAATCGTTCTTTCTATCATTAATTGGCACGAATACATGATATTCGATGTTTCAAAGCATCCTGCATCGACGGAAGGTAAGGATTCGCTTCCTTGCCTTCGCAATCGTCCTTTCTATCAAAATTGGCTCGAATACATGATATTCGATGTTTCCAAGCGTCCTGCATCGACGAAACGTAAGGATTCACTTCCCAGCCATCGCAACGTTCTTTCTATCAATAAATGGCACGAATACGTGATATTCGATGTTTCCAAGCATCCTGCATCGACGGAAGGTAAGGATTCGCTTCCCTGCCTTCGCAATCGTTCTTTCTATCTATAATTGGCTCGAATACATGATATTCGATGTTTCCAAGCATCCTGCATCGACGAAAGGTAAGCATTCGCTTCCCTGCCTTCGCAATCGTTCTTTCTATCTATAATTGGCTCGAATACATGATATTCGATGTTTCCAAGCGTCCTGCATCGACGGAAGGTAAGGATTCACTTCCCAGCCATCGCAATCGTTCTTTCTATCAATAAATGCCACGAATACGTGATATTCGATGTTTCCAAGCGCCCTGCATAGAAGGAAGGTAAGGATTCACTTCCCTGCCTTCGCAATCGTTCTTGAACTGGTTGGAACTGGGAAGGTCTTTCTATCTATAATTGGCTCGAATACATGATATTCGATGTTTCCAAGCGTCCTGCATAGACGGAATGTAAGGATTCACTTCCCAGCCATCGCAATCGTTCTTTCGATCAATAAATGGCACATAACGTGATTTTCGATGTTTCCAAGTGTCCTGCATCGACGGAATGTAAGGATTCACTTCCCAGCCATCGCAATCATTCTTTCTATCGATAAATGGCACGAATACGTGATATTCCATGTTTCCAAGCGTCCTGCATCGACGGAAGGTAAGGATTCGCTTCCTTGCCTTCGCAATCGTCCTTTCTATCAAAATTGGCTCGAATGCATGATATTCGATGTTTCCAAGCGTCCTGCATCGACGGAAGGTAAGGATTCACTTCCCAGCCATCGCAATCATTCTTTCTATCGATAAATGGCACGAATACGTAATATTCCATGTTTCCAAGCGTCCTGCATCGACGGAAGGTAAGGATTCGCTTCCTTGCCTTCGCAATCGTCCTTTCTATCAAAATTGGCTCGAATGCATGATATTCGATGTTTCCAAGCGTCCTGCATCGACGGAAGGTAAGGATTCACTTCCCAGCCATCGCAATCGTTCTTTCTATCAGTAAATGCCACGAATACGTGATATTCGAAGTTTCCAAGCGCCCTGCATAGAAGGAAGGTAAGGATTCACTTCCCTGCCTTCGCAATCGTTCTTTCTATCGAAAATTGGCACGAATACATGATATTCGATGTTTCCAACCTTTCTGCATCGACGGAAGGTAAGGATTCACTTGCCAGCCATAGCAATCGTTCTTTCTATCAATAAATGGCACGAATACGTGATATTCGATGTTTCCAACCTTTCTGCATCGACGGAATGTAAGGATTCACTTCCCAGTCATCGCAATCATTCTTTCTATCGATAAATGGCACGAATACGTGATATTCCATGTTTCCAAGCGTCCTGCATCGACGGAAGGTAAGGATTCGCTTCCTTGCCTTCGCCATCGTCCTTTCTATCAAAATTGGCTCGAATACATGATATTCGATGTTTCCAAGCGTCCTGCATCGACGGAAGGTAAGGATTCACTTCCCAGCCATCGCAATCGTTCTTTCAATCAATAAATGCCACGAATACGTGATATTCGATGTTTCCAAGCGCCCTGCATAGAAGGAAGGTAAGGATTCACTTCCCTGCCTTCGCAATCGTTCTTTCCATCATTAATTGGCACCGATATATGATATTCGATGTTTCCAAACGTTCTGCATCGACGGAAGGAAAGGATTCACTTCCCAGCCATCGCAATCGTTCTTGAACTGGTTTGAACTGGGAAGGTCTTTCTATCGATAATTGGCACGAATACGTGATATTCGATGTTTCCAAGCATCCTGCATCAACGGAAGGTAAGGATTCACTTCCCTGCCTTCGCAATCGTTCTTTCTATCATTCATTGGCACGAATACATGATATTCGATGTTTCCAAGCGTCCTGCATCGACGGAAGGTAAGGATTCACTTCCCAGCCATCGCAATCATTCTTTCTATCGATAATTGGCACGAATACATGATATTCGATGTTTCCAACCTTTCTGCATTGACGTTAGGTAAGGATTCACATCCCTGCATTCGCAATCGTTCTTTCTATCATTAATTGGCACGAATACATGATATTCGATGTTTCAAAGCATCCTGCATCGACGGAAGGTAAGGATTCGCTTCCTTGCCTTCGCAATCGTCCTTTCTATCAAAATTGGCTCGAATACATGATATTCGATGTTTCCAAGCGTCCTGCATCGACGAAACGTAAGGATTCACTTCCCAGCCATCGCAACGTTCTTTCTATCAATAAATGGCACGAATACGTGATATTCGATGTTTCCAAGCATCCTGCATCGACGGAAGGTAAGGATTCGCTTCCCTGCCTTCGCAATCGTTCTTTCTATCTATAATTGGCTCGAATACATGATATTCGATGTTTCCAAGCATCCTGCATCGACGAAAGGTAAGCATTCGCTTCCCTGCCTTCGCAATCGTTCTTTCTATCTATAATTGGCTCGAATACATGATATTCGATGTTTCCAAGCGTCCTGCATCGACGGAAGGTAAGGATTCACTTCCCAGCCATCGCAATCGTTCTTTCTATCAATAAATGCCACGAATACGTGATATTCGATGTTTCCAAGCGCCCTGCATAGAAGGAAGGTAAGGATTCACTTCCCTGCCTTCGCAATCGTTCTTGAACTGGTTGGAACTGGGAAGGTCTTTCTATCTATAATTGGCTCGAATACATGATATTCGATGTTTCCAAGCGTCCTGCATAGACGGAATGTAAGGATTCACTTCCCAGCCATCGCAATCGTTCTTTCGATCACTAAATGGCACATAACGTGATTTTCGATGTTTCCAAGTGTCCTGCATCGACGGAAGGTAAGGATTCACTTCCCAGCCATCGCAATCATTCTTTCTATCGATAAATGGCACGAATACGTGATATTCCATGTTTCCAAGCGTCCTGCATCGACGGAAGGTAAGGATTCGCTTCCTTGCCTTCGCAATCGTCCTTTCTATCAAAATTGGCTCGAATGCATGATATTCGATGTTTCCAAGCGTCCTGCATCGACGGAAGGTAAGGATTCACTTCCCAGCCATCGCAATCATTCTTTCTATCGATAAATGGCACGAATACGTAATATTCCATGTTTCCAAGCGTCCTGCATCGACGGAAGGTAAGGATTCGCTTCCTTGCCTTCGCAATCGTCCTTTCTATCAAAATTGGCTCGAATGCATGATATTCGATGTTTCCAAGCGTCCTGCATCGACGGAAGGTAAGGATTCACTTCCCAGCCATCGCAATCGTTCTTTCTATCAATAAATGCCACGAATACGTGATATTCGAAGTTTCCAAGCGCCCTGCATAGAAGGAAGGTAAGGATTCACTTCCCTGCCTTCGCAATCGTTCTTTCCATCATTAATTGGCACGAATACATGATATTCGATGTTTCCAAACGTCCTGCATCGACGGAAGGTAAGGATTCACTTCCCAGCCATCGCAATCATTCTTTCTATCGATAAATGGCACGAATACGTAATATTCCATGTTTCCAAGCGTCCTGCATCGACGGAAGGTAAGGATTCGCTTCCTTGCCTTCGCAATCGTCCTTTCTATCAAAATTGGCTCGAATGCATGATATTCGATGTTTCCAAGCGTCCTGCATCGACGGAAGGTAAGGATTCACTTCCCAGCCATCGCAATCGTTCTTTCTATCAATAAATGCCACGAATACGTGATATTCGAAGTTTCCAAGCGCCCTGCATAGAAGGAAGGTAAGGATTCACTTCCCTGCCTTCGCAATCGTTCTTTCTATCGAAAATTGGCACGAATACATGATATTCGATGTTTCCAACCTTTCTGCATCGACGGAAGGTAAGGATTCACTTGCCAGCCATAGCAATCGTTCTTTCTATCAATAAATGGCACGAATACGTGATATTCGATGTTTCCAACCTTTCTGCATCGACGGAATGTAAGGATTCACTTTCCTGCCTTCGCAATCGTTCTTTCTAACTATAATTTGCACGAATACATGATATTCGATGTTTCCAACCTTTCTGCATCGACGGAATTTAAGGATGCACTTCCCAGCCATCGCAATCGTTTTTTCTATCACTAAATGGCACGGATACGTGGTATTCGATGTTTCCAAGCATCCTGCATCGACGGAAGGTAAGGATTCACTTCCTTGCCTTCGCAATCGTTCTTTCTATGAATAATTGGCACGAATACATGATATGCGATGTTTCCAAGCGTCCTGCATCGACGGAAGGTAAGGATTCACTTCGCAGCCATCGCAATCGTTCTTTCCATCAATAAATGGGACGCATACGTGATATTCGATGTTTCCAAGCGTCCTGCATAGACGGAATGTAAGGATTCACTTCCCAGCCATCGCAATCGTTTTTTCTATCACTAAATGGCACATAACGTGATTTTCGATGTTTCCAAGTGTCCTGCATCGACGGAATGTAAGGATTCACTTTCCTGCCTTCGCAATCGTTCTTTCTATCTATAATTTGCACGAATACATGATATTCGATGGTTCCAAACGTCCTGCTTAGCCGGAATGTAAGGATTCACTTCCCAGCCATCGCAATCGTTTTTTCTATCACTAAATGGCACGGATACGTGGTATTCGATGTTTCCATGCATACTGCATCGACGGAAGGTAAGGATTCACTTCCCTGCCTTCGCAATCGTTCTTTCTATCAATAATTGGCACGAATACATGATATGCGATGTTTCCAAGCGTCCTGCATCGACGGAAGGTAAGGATTCACTTCGCAGCCATCGCAATCGTTCTTTCCATCAATAAATGGGACGCATACGAGATATTCGATGTTTCCAAGCGTCCTGCATAGACGGAATGTAAGGATTCACTTCCCAGCAATCGCAATCGTTCTTTCGATCACTAAATGGCACATAACGTGATTTTCGATGTTTCCAAGTGTCCTGCATCGACGGAATGTAAGGATTCACTTCCCAGTCGTCGCAATCATTCTTTCTATCGATAAATGGCACGAATACGTGATATTCCATGTTTCCAAGCGTCCTGCATCGACGGAAGGTAAGGATTCGCTTCCTTGCCTTCGCCATCGTCCTTTCTATCAAAATTGGCTCGAATACATGATATTCGATGTTTCCAAGCGTCCTGCATCGACGGAAGGTAAGGATTCACTTCCCAGCCATCGCAATCGTTCTTTCAATCAATAAATGCCACGAATACGTGATATTCGATGTTTCCAAGCGCCCTGCATAGAAGGAAGGTAATGATTCACTTCCCTGCCTTCGCAATCATTCTTTCCATCATTAATTGGCACGAATACATGATATTCGATGTTTCCAAACGTTCTGCATCGACGGAAGGTAAGGATTCACTTCCCAGCCATCGCAATCGTTCTTGAACTGCTTTGAACTGGGAAGGTCTTTCTATCGATAATTGGCACGAATACGTGATATTCGATGTTTCCAAGCATCCTGCATCAAAGGAAGGTAAGGATTCACTTCCCTGCCTTCGCAATCGTTCTTTCTATCATTAATTGGCACGAATACATGATATTCGATGTTTCCAAGCGTCCTGCATCGACGGAAGGTAAGGATTCACTTACCAGCCATCGCAACGTTCTTTCTATCAATAAATGGCACGAATACGTGATATTCGATGTTTCCAAGCGCCCTGCATAGACGGAAGGTAAGGATTCGCTTCCTTGCCTTCGCAATCGTCCTTTCTATCAAAATTGGCTCGAATGCATGATATTCGATGTTTCCAAGCGTCCTGCATCGACGGAAGGTAAGGATTCACTTCCCAGCCATCGCAATCGTTCTTTCTATCAATAAATGCCACGAATACGTGATATTCGATGTTTCCAAGAGCCCTGCATAGAAGGAAGGTAAGGATTCACTACCCTGCCTTCGCAATCGTTCTTTCCATCATTAATTGGCACGAATATATGATATTCGATGTTTCCAAACGTTCTGCATCGACGGAAGGAAAGGATTCACTTCCCAGTCATCGCAATCATTCTTGAACTGGTTTGAACTGGGAAGGTCTTTCTATCGATAATTGGCACGAATACGTGATATTCGATGTTTCCAAGCATCCTGCATCAACGGAAGGTAAGGATTCACTTCCCTGCCTTCGCAATCGTTCTTTCTATCATTAATTGGCACGAATACATGATATTCGATGTTTCCAAGCGTCCTGCATCGACGGAAGGTAAGGATTCACTTCCCAGCCATCGCAATCATTCTTTCTATCGATAATTGGCACGAATACATGATATTCGATGTTTCCAACCTTTCTGCATTGACGTTAGGTAAGGATTCACATCCCTGCATTCGCAATCGTTCTTTCTATCATTAATTGGCACGAATACATGATATTCGATGTTTCAAAGCATCCTGCATCGACGGAAGGTAAGGATTCGCTTCCTTGCCTTCGCAATCGTCCTTTCTATCAAAATTGGCTCGAATACATGATATTCGATGTTTCCAAGCGTCCTGCATCGACGAAACGTAAGGATTCACATCCCAGCCATCGCAATCGTTCTCTCTATCAATAAATGCCACGAATACGTGATAGTCGATGTTTCCAAGCGCCCTGCATAGAAGGAAGGTAAGGATTCACTTCCCTGCCTTCGCAATCGTTCTTTCCATCATTAATTGGCACGAATATATGATATTCGATGTTTCCAAACGTTCTGCATCGACGGAAGGAAAGGATTCACTTCCCAGCCATCGCAATCGTTCTTGAACTGGTTTGAACTGGGAAGGTCTTTCTATCGATAATTGGCACGAATACGTGATATTCGATGTTTCCAAGCATCCTGCATCAACGGAAGGTAAGGATTCACTTCCCTGCCTTCGCAATCGTTCTTTCTATCATTAATTGGCACGAATACATGATATTCGATGTTTCCAAGCGTCCTGCATCGACGGAAGGTTAAGGATTCACTTCCCAGCCATCGCAATCATTCTTTCTATCGATAATTGGCACGAATACATGATATTCGATGTTTCCAACCTTTCTGCATTGACGTTAGGTAAGGATTCACATCCCTGCATTCGCAATCGTTCTTTCTATCATTAATTGGCACGAATACATGATATTCGATGTTTCAAAGCATCCTGCATCAACGGAAGGTAAGGATTCGCTTCCCTGCCTTCGCAGTCGTCCTTTCTATCTATAATTGGCTCGAATACATGATATTCGATGTTTCGAACCTTTCTGCATCGACGGAATTTAAGCATTCACTTCCCAGCCATCGCAATCGTTCTTTCCATCAATAAATGGGACGCATACGTGATATTCGATGTTTCCAAGCATCCTGCATCGACGGAAGGTAAGGATTCGCTTCCTTGCCTTCGCAATCGTCCTTTCTATCAAAATTGGCTCGAATACATGATATTCGATGTTTCCAAGCGTCCTGCATCGACGAAACGTAAGGATTCACATCCCAGCCATCGCAATCGTTCTCTCTATCAATAAATGCCACGAATACGTGATAGTCGATGTTTCCAAGCGCCCTGCATAGAAGGAAGGTAAGGATTCACTTCCCTGCCTTCGCAATCGTTCTTTCCATCATTAATTGGCACGAATATATGATATTCGATGTTTCCAAACGTTCTGCATCGACGGAAGGAAAGGATTCACTTCCCAGCCATCGCAATCGTTCTTGAACTGGTTTGAACTGGGAAGGTCTTTCTATCGATAATTGGCACGAATACGTGATATTCGATGTTTCCAAGCATCCTGCATCAACGGAAGGTAAGGATTCACTTCCCTGCCTTCGCAATCGTTCTTTCTATCATTAATTGGCACGAATACATGATATTCGATGTTTCCAAGCGTCCTGCATCGACGGAAGGTTAAGGATTCACTTCCCAGCCATCGCAATCATTCTTTCTATCGATAATTGGCACGAATACATGATATTCGATGTTTCCAACCTTTCTGCATTGACGTTAGGTAAGGATTCACATCCCTGCATTCGCAATCGTTCTTTCTATCATTAATTGGCACGAATACATGATATTCGATGTTTCAAAGCATCCTGCATCAACGGAAGGTAAGGATTCGCTTCCCTGCCTTCGCAGTCGTCCTTTCTATCTATAATTGGCTCGAATACATGATATTCGATGTTTCGAACCTTTCTGCATCGACGGAATTTAAGCATTCACTTCCCAGCCATCGCAATCGTTCTTTCCATCAATAAATGGGACGCATACGTGATATTCGATGTTTCCAAGCATCCTGCATCGACGGAAGGTAAGGATTCACTTCCTTGCCTTCGCAATCGTTCTTTCTATGAATAATTGGCACGAATACATGATATGCGATGTTTCCAAGCGTCCTGCATCGACGGAAGGTAAGGATTCACTTCGCAGCCATCGCAATCGTTCTTTCCATCAATAAATGGGACGCATACGTGATATTCGATGTTTCCAAGCGTCCTGCATAGACGGAATGTAAGGATTCACTTCCCAGCCATCGCAATCGTTTTTTCTATCACTAAATGGCACATAACGTGATTTTCGATGTTTCCAAGTGTCCTGCATCGACGGAATGTAAGGATTCACTTTCCTGCCTTCGCAATCGTTCTTTCTATCTATAATTTGCACGAATACATGATATTCGATGTTTCCAAACGTCCTGCTTAGCCGGAATGTAAGGATTCACTTCCCAGCCATCGCAATCGTTTTTTCTATCACTAAATGGCACGGATACGTGGTATTCGATGTTTCCATGCATACTGCATCGATGGAAGGTAAGGATTCACTTCCCTGCCTTCGCAATCGTTCTTTCTATCAATAATTGGCACGAATACATGATTTGCGATGTTTCCAAGCGTCCTGCATCGACGGAAGGTAAGGATTCACTTCGCAGCCATCGCAATCGTTCTTTCCATCAATAAATGGGACGCATACGTGATATTCGATGTTTCCAAGCGTCCTGCATAGACGGAATGTAAGGATTCACTTCCCAGCCATCGCAATCGTTCTTTCGATCACTAAATGGCACATAACGTGATTTTCGATGTTTCCAAGTGTCCTGCATCGACGGAATGTAAGGATTCACTTCCCAGTCATCGCAATCATTCTTTCTATCGATAAATGGCACGAATACGTGATATTCCATGTTTCCAAGCGTCCTGCATCGACGGAAGGTAAGGATTCGCTTCCTTGCCTTCGCAATCGTCCTTTCTATCAAAATTGGCTCGAATACATGATATTCGATGTTTCCAAGCGTCCTGCATCGACGGAAGGTAAGGATTCACTTCCCAGCCATCGCAATCGTTCTTTCAATCAATAAATGCCACGAATACGTGATATTCGATGTTTCCAAGCGCCCTGCATAGAAGGAAGGTAAGGATTCACTTCCCTGCCTTCGCAATCGTTCTTTCCATCATTAATTGGCACGAATACATGATATTCGATGTTTCCAAACGTTCTACATCGACGGAAGGTAAGGATTCACTTCCCAGCCATCGCAATCGTTCTTGAACTGGTTTGAACTGGGAAGGTCTTTCTATCGATAATTGGCACGAATACGTGATATTCGATGTTTCCAAGCATCCTGCATCAACGGAAGGTAAGGATTCACTTCCCTGCCTTCGCAATCGTTCTTTCTATCATTAATTGGCACGAATACATGATATTCGATGTTTCCAAGCGTCCTGCATCGACGGAAGGTAAGGATTCACTTCCCAGCCATCGCAACGTTCTTTCTATCAATAAATGGCACGAATACGTGATATTCGATGTTTCCAAGCGCCCTGCATAGACGGAAGGTAAGGATTCGCTTCCTTGCCTTCGCAATCGTCCTTTCTATCGATAATTGGCACGAATTCATGATATTCGATGTTTCCAACCTTTCTGCATTGACGTTAGGTAAGGATTCACATCCCTGCATTCGCAATCGTTCTTTCTATCATTAATTGGCACGAATACATGATATTCGATGTTTCCAGGCGTCCTGCATCGACGGAAGGTAAGGATTCACTTCCCAGCCATCGCAATCATTCTTTCTATCGATAATTGGCACGAATTTATGATATTCGATGTTTCCAACCTTTCTGCATTGACGTTAGGTAAGGATTCACATCCCTGCATTCGCAATCGTTCTTTCTATCATTAATTGGCACGAATACATGATATTCGATGTTTCAAAGCATCCTGCATCGACGGAAGGTAAGGATTCTCTTCCCTGCCTTCGCAATCGTCCTTTCTATCTATAATTGGCTAGAATACATGATATTCGATGTTTCCAAGCGTCCTGCATCGACGGAAGGTAAGGATTCACTTCCCAGCCATCGCAACGTTCTTTCTATCAATAAATGGCACGCATACGTGATATTCGATGTTTCCAAGCGTCCTGCATAGACGGAATGTAAGGATTCACTTCCCAGCCATCGCAATCGTTCTTTCGATCACTAAATGGCACATAACGTGATTTTCGATGTTTCCAAGTGTCCTGCATCGACGGAATGTAAGGATTCACTTCCCAGTCATCGCAATCATTCTTTCTATCGATAAATGGCACGAATACGTGATATTCCATGTTTCCAAGCGTCCTGCATCGACGGAAGGTAAGGATTCGCTTCCTTGCCTTCGCAATCGTCCTTTCTATCAAAATTGGCTCGAATGCATGATATTCGATGTTTCCAAGCGTCCTGCATCGACGGAAGGTAAGGATTCACTTCCCAGCCATCGCAATCGTTCTTTCTATCAATAAATGCCACGAATACGTGATATTCGATGTTTCCAAGCGCCCTGCATAGAAGGAAGGTAAGGATTCACTACCCTGCCTTCGCAATCGTTCTTTCCATCATTAATTGGCACGAATATATGATATTCGATGTTTCCAAACGTTCTGCATCGACGGAAGGAAAGGATTCACTTCCCAGCCATCGCAATCATTCTTGAACTGGTTTGAACTGGGAAGGTCTTTCTATCGATAATTGGCACGAATACGTGATATTCGATGTTTCCAAGCATCCTGCATCAACGGAAGGTAAGGATTCACTTCCCTGCCTTCGCAATCGTTCTTTCTATCATTAATTGGCACGAATACATGATATTCGATGTTTCCAAGCGTCCTGCATCGACGGAAGGTAAGGATTCACTTCCCAGCCATCGCAATCATTCTTTCTATCGATAATTGGCACGAATACATGATATTCGATGTTTCCAACCTTTCTGCATTGACGTTAGGTAAGGATTCACATCCCTGCATTCGCAATCGTTCTTTCTATCATTAATTGGCACGAATACATGATATTCGATGTTTCAAAGCATCCTGCATCGACGGAAGGTAAGGATTCGCTTCCTTGCCTTCGCAATCGTCCTTTCTATCAAAATTGGCTCGAATACATGATATTCGATGTTTCCAAGCGTCCTGCATCGACGAAACGTAAGGATTCACTTCCCAGCCATCGCAATCGTTCTTTCTATCAATAAATGCCACGAATACGTGATAGTCGATGTTTCCAAGCGCCCTGCATAGAAGGAAGGTAAGGATTCACTTCCCTGCCTTCGCAATCGTTCTTTCCATCATTAATTGGCACGAATATATGATATTCGATGTTTCCAAACGTTCTGCATCGACGGAAGGAAAGGATTCACTTCCCAGCCATCGCAATCGTTCTTGAACTGGTTTGAACTGGGAAGGTCTTTCTATCGATAATTGGCACGAATACGTGATATTCGATGTTTCCAAGCATCCTGCATCAACGGAAGGTAAGGATTCACTTCCCTGCCTTCGCGATCGTTCTTTCTATCATTAATTGGCACGAATACATGATATTCGATGTTTCCAAGCGTCCTGCATCGACGGAAGGTAAGGATTCACTTCCCAGCCATCGCAATCATTCTTTCTATCGATAATTGGCACGAATACATGATATTCGATGTTTCCAACCTTTCTGCATTGACGTTAGGTAAGGATTCACATCCCTGCATTCGCAATCGTTCTTTCTATCATTAATTGGCACGAATACATGATATTCGATGTTTCAAAGCATCCTGCATCGACGGAAGGTAAGGATTCGCTTCCTTGCCTTCGCAATCGTCCTTTCTATCAAAATTGGCTCGAATACATGATATTCGATGTTTCCAAGCGTCCTGCATCGACGAAAGGTAAGGATTCACTTCCCAGCCATCGCAATCGTTCTTTCTATCAATAAATGCCACGAATACGTGATAGTCGATGTTTCCATGCATCCTGCATCGACGGAAGGTAAGGATTCACTTCCTTGCCTTCGCAATCGTTCTTTCCATCATTAATTGGCACGAATATATGATATTCGATGTTTCCAAACGTTCTGCATCGACGGAAGGAAAGGATTCACTTCCCAGCCATCGCAATCGTTCTTGAACTGGTTTGAACTGGGAAGGTCTTTCTATCGATAATTGGCACGAATACGTGATATTCGATGTTTCCAAGCATCCTGCATCAACGGAAGGTAAGGATTCACTTCCCTGCCTTCGCAATCGTTCTTTCTATCATTAATTGGCACGAATACATGATATTCGATGTTTCCAAGCGTCCTGCATCGACGGAAGGTTAAGGATTCACTTCCCAGCCATCGCAATCATTCTTTCTATCGATAATTGGCACGAATACATGATATTCGATGTTTCCAACCTTTCTGCATTGACGTTAGGTAAGGATTCACATCCCTGCATTCGCAATCGTTCTTTCTATCATTAATTGGCACGAATACATGATATTCGATGTTTCAAAGCATCCTGCATCGACGGAAGGTAAGGATTCGCTTCCCTGCCTTCGCAGTCGTCCTTTCTATCTATAATTGGCTCGAATACATGATATTCGATGTTTCCAAGCGTCCTGCATCGACGGAAGGTAAGGATTCACTTCCCAGCCATCGCAATCGTTCTTGAACTGCTTTGAACTGGGAAGGTCTTTCTATCGATAATTGGCACGAATACGTGATATTCGATGTTTCCAAGCATCCTGCATCAAAGGAAGGTAAGGATTCACTTCCCTGCCTTCGCAATCGTTCTTTCTATCATTAATTGGCACGAATACATGATATTCGATGTTTCCAAGCGTCCTGCATCGACGGAAGGTAAGGATTCACTTCCCAGCCATCGCAATCATTCTTTCTATCGATAATTGGCACGAATACATGATATTCGATGTTTCCAACCTTTCTGCATTGACGTTAGGTAAGGATTCACATCCCTGCATTCGCAATCGTTCTTTCTATCATTAATTGGCACGAATACGTGATATTCGATGTTTCCAAGCGCCCTGCATAGACGGAAGGTAAGGATTCGCTTCCTTGCCTTCGCAATCGTCCTTTCTATCAAAATTGGCTCGAATGCATGATATTCGATGTTTCCAAGCGTCCTGCATCGACGGAAGGTAAGGATTCACTTCCCAGCCATCGCAATCGTTCTTTCTATCAATAAATGCCACGAATACGTGATATTCGATGTTTCCAAGCGCCCTGCATAGAAGGAAGGTAAGGATTCACTACCCTGCCTTCGCAATCGTTCTTTCCATCATTAATTGGCACGAATATATGATATTCGATGTTTCCAAACGTTCTGCATCGACGGAAGGAAAGGATTCACTTCCCAGCCATCGCAATCATTCTTGAACTGGTTTGAACTGGGAAGGTCTTTCTATCGATAATTGGCACGAATACGTGATATTCGATGTTTCCAAGCATCCTGCATCAACGGAAGGTAAGGATTCACTTCCCTGCCTTCGCAATCGTTCTTTCTATCATTAATTGGCACGAATACATGATATTCGATGTTTCCAAGCGTCCTGAATCGACGGAAGGTAAGGATTCACTTCCCAGCCATCGCAATCATTCTTTCTATCGATAATTGGCACGAATACATGATATTCGATGTTTCCAACCTTTCTGCATTGACGTTAGGTAAGGATTCACATCCCTGCATTCGCAATCGTTCTTTCTATCATTAATTGGCACGAATACATGATATTCGATGTTTCAAAGCATCCTGCATCGACGGAAGGTAAGGATTCGCTTCCTTGCCTTCGCAATCGTCCTTTCTATCAAAATTGGCTCGAATACATGATATTCGATGTTTCCAAGCGTCCTGCATCGACGAAACGTAAGGATTCACTTCCCAGCCATCGCAATCGTTCTTTCTATCAATAAATGCCACGAATACGTGATAGTCGATGTTTCCAAGCGCCCTGCATAGAAGGAAGGTAAGGATTCACTTCCCTGCCTTCGCAATCGTTCTTTCCATCATTAATTGGCACGAATATATGATATTCGATGTTTCCAAACGTTCTGCATCGACGGAAGGAAAGGATTCACTTCCCAGCCATCGCAATCGTTCTTGAACTGGTTTGAACTGGGAAGGTCTTTCTATCGATAATTGGCACGAATACGTGATATTCGATGTTTCCAAGCATCCTGCATCAACGGAAGGTAAGGATTCACTTCCCTGCCTTCGCGATCGTTCTTTCTATCATTAATTGGCACGAATACATGATATTCGATGTTTCCAAGCGTCCTGCATCGACGGAAGGTAAGGATTCACTTCCCAGCCATCGCAATCATTCTTTCTATCGATAATTGGCACGAATACATGATATTCGATGTTTCCAACCTTTCTGCATTGACGTTAGGTAAGGATTCACATCCCTGCATTCGCAATCGTTCTTTCTATCATTAATTGGCACGAATACATGATATTCGATGTTTCAAAGCATCCTGCATCGACGGAAGGTAAGGATTCGCTTCCTTGCCTTCGCAATCGTCCTTTCTATCAAAATTGGCTCGAATACATGATATTCGATGTTTCCAAGCGTCCTGCATCGACGAAAGGTAAGGATTCACTTCCCAGCCATCGCAATCGTTCTTTCTATCAATAAATGCCACGAATACGTGATAGTCGATGTTTCCAAGCGCCCTGCATAGAAGGAAGGTAAGGATTCACTTCCCTGCCTTCGCAATCGTTCTTTCCATCATTAATTGGCACGAATATATGATATTCGATGTTTCCAAACGTTCTGCATCGACGGAAGGAAAGGATTCACTTCCCAGCCATCGCAATCGTTCTTGAACTGGTTTGAACTGGGAAGGTCTTTCTATCGATAATTGGCACGAATACGTGATATTCGATGTTTCCAAGCATCCTGCATCAACGGAAGGTAAGGATTCACTTCCCTGCCTTCGCAATCGTTCTTTCTATCATTAATTGGCACGAATACATGATATTCGGTGTTTCCAAGCGTCCTGCATCGACGGAAGGTTAAGGATTCACTTCCCAGCCATCGCAATCATTCTTTCTATCGATAATTGGCACGAATACATGATATTCGATGTTTCCAACCTTTCTGCATTGACGTTAGGTAAGGATTCACATCCCTGCATTCGCAATCGTTCTTTCTATCATTAATTGGCACGAATACATGATATTCGATGTTTCAAAGCATCCTGCATCGACGGAAGGTAAGGATTCGCTTCCCTGCCTTCGCAGTCGTCCTTTCTATCTATAATTGGCTCGAATACATGATATTCGATGTTTCCAACCTTTCTGCATCGACGGAATTTAAGGATTCACTTCCCAGCCATCGCAATCGTTCTTTCCGTCAATAAATGGGACGCATACGTGATATTCGATGTTTCCAAGCATCCTGCATCGACGGAAGGTAAGGATTCACTTCCTTGCCTTCGCAATCGTTCTTTCTATGAATAATTGGCACGAATACATGATATGCGATGTTTCCAAGCGTCCTGCATCGACGGAAGGTAAGGATTCACTTCGCAGCCATCGCAATCGTTCTTTCCATCAATAAATGGGACGCATACGTGATATTCGATGTTTCCAAGCGTCCTGCATAGACGGAATGTAAGGATTCACTTCCCAGCCATCGCAATCGTTTTTTCTATCACTAAATGGCACATAACGTGATTTTCGATGTTTCCAAGTGTCCTGCATCGACGGAATGTAAGGATTCACTTTCCTGCCTTCGCAATCGTTCTTTCTATCTATAATTTGCACGAATACATGATATTCGATGTTTCCAAACGTCCTGCTTAGCCGGAATGTAAGGATTCACTTCCCAGCCATCGCAATCGTTTTTTCTATCACTAAATGGGACGGATACGTGGTATTCGATGTTTCCATGCATACTGCATCGATGGAAGGTAAGGATTCACTTCCCTGCCTTCGCAATCGTTCTTTCTATCAATAATTGGCACGAATACATGATATGCGATGTTTCCAAGCGTCCTGCATCGACGGAAGGTAAGGATTCACTTCGCAGCCATCGCAATCGTTCTTTCCATCAATAAATGGGACGCATACGTGATATTCGATGTTTCCAAGCGTCCTGCATAGACGGAATGTAAGGATTCACTTCCCAGCCATCGCAATCGTTCTTTCGATCACTAAATGGCACATAACGTGATTTTCGATGTTTCCAAGTGTCCTGCATCGACGGAATGTATGGATTCACTTCCCAGTCATCGCAATCATTCTTTCTATCGATAAATGGCACGAATACGTGATATTCCATGTTTCCAAGCGTCCTGCATCGACGGAAGGTAAGGATTCGCTTCCTTGCTTTCGCAATCGTCCTTTCTATCAAAATTGGCTCGAATACATGATATTCGATGTTTCCATCCTTTCTGCATTGACGTTAGGTAAGGATTCACATCCCTGCATTCGCAATCGTTCTTTCTATCATTAATTGGCACGAATACATGATATTCGATGTTTCAAAGCATCCTGCATCAACGGAAGGTAAGGATTCGTTTCCCTGCCTTCGCAGTCGTCCTTTCTATCTATAATTGGCTCGAATACATGATATTCGATGTTTCGAACCTTTCTGCATCGACGGAATTTAAGGATTCACTTCCCAGCCATCGCAATCGTTCTTTCCATCAATAAATGGGACGCATACGTGATATTCGATGTTTCCAAGCATCCTGCATCGACGGAAGGTAAGGATTCACTTCCTTGCCTTCGCAATCGTTCTTTCTATGAATAATTGGCACGAATACATGATATGCGATGTTTCCAAGCGTCCTGCATCGACGGAAGGTAAGGATTCACTTCGCAGCCATCGCAATCGTTCTTTCCATCAATAAATGGGACGCATACGTGATATTCGATGTTTCCAAGCGTCCTGCATAGACGGAATGTAAGGATTCACTTCCCAGCCATCGCAATCGTTTTTTCTATCACTAAATGGCACATAACGTGATTTTCGATGTTTCCAAGTGTCCTGCATCGACGGAATGTAAGGATTCACTTTCCTGCCTTCGCAATCGTTCTTTCTATCTATAATTTGCACGAATACATGATATTCGATGTTTCCAAACGTCCTGCTTAGCCGGAATGTAAGGATTCACTTCCCAGCCATCGCAATCGTTTTTTCTATCACTAAATGGCACGGATACGTGGTATTCGATGTTTCCATGCATACTGCATCGATGGAAGGTAAGGATTCACTTCCCTGCCTTCGCAATCGTTCTTTCTATCAATAATTGGCACGAATACATGATTTGCGATGTTTCCAAGCGTCCTGCATCGACGGAAGGTAAGGATTCACTTCGCAGCCATCGCAATCGTTCTTTCCATCAATAAATGGGACGCATACGTGATATTCGATGTTTCCAAGCGTCCTGCATAGACGGAATGTAAGGATTCACTTCCCAGCCATCGCAATCGTTCTTTCGATCACTAAATGGCACATAACGTGATTTTCGATGTTTCCAAGTGTCCTGCATCGACGGAATGTAAGGATTCACTTCCCAGTCATCGCAATCATTCTTTCTATCGATAAATGGCACGAATACGTGATATTCCATGTTTCCAAGCGTCCTGCATCGACGGAAGGTAAGGATTCGCTTCCTTGCCTTCGCAATCGTCCTTTCTATCAAAATTGGCTCGAATACATGATATTCGATGTTTCCAAGCGTCCTGCATCGACGGAAGGTAAGGATTCACTTCCCAGCCATCGCAATCGTTCTTTCAATCAATAAATGCCACGAATACGTGATATTCGATGTTTCCAAGCGCCCTGCATAGAAGGAAGGTAAGGATTCACTTCCCTGCCTTCGCAATCGTTCTTTCTATCATTAATTGGCACGAATACATGATATTCGATGTTTCCAAGCGTCCTGCATCGACGGAAGGTTAAGGATTCACTTCCCAGCCATCGCAATCATTCTTTCTATCGATAATTGGCACGAATACATGATATTCGATGTTTCCAACCTTTCTGCATTGACGTTAGGTAAGGATTCACATCCCTGCATTCGCAATCGTTCTTTCTATCATTAATTGGCACGAATACATGATATTCGATGTTTCAAAGCATCCTGCATCGACGGAAGGTAAGGATTCGCTTCCCTGCCTTCGCAGTCGTCCTTTCTATCTATAATTGGCTCGAATACATGATATTCGATGTTTCCAACCTTTCTGCATCGACGGAATTTAAGGATTCACTTCCCAGCCATCGCAATCGTTCTTTCCGTCAATAAATGGGACGCATACGTGATATTCGATGTTTCCAAGCATCCTGCATCGACGGAAGGTAAGGATTCACTTCCTTGCCTTCGCAATCGTTCTTTCTATGAATAATTGGCACGAATACATGATATGCGATGTTTCCAAGCGTCCTGCATCGACGGAAGGTAAGGATTCACTTCGCAGCCATCGCAATCGTTCTTTCCATCAATAAATGGGACGCATACGTGATATTCGATGTTTCCAAGCGTCCTGCATAGACGGAATGTAAGGATTCACTTCCCAGCCATCGCAATCGTTTTTTCTATCACTAAATGGCACATAACGTGATTTTCGATGTTTCCAAGTGTCCTGCATCGACGGAATGTAAGGATTCACTTTCCTGCCTTCGCAATCGTTCTTTCTATCTATAATTTGCACGAATACATGATATTCGATGTTTCCAAACGTCCTGCTTAGCCGGAATGTAAGGATTCACTTCCCAGCCATCGCAATCGTTTTTTCTATCACTAAATGGGACGGATACGTGGTATTCGATGTTTCCATGCATACTGCATCGATGGAAGGTAAGGATTCACTTCCCTGCCTTCGCAATCGTTCTTTCTATCAATAATTGGCACGAATACATGATATGCGATGTTTCCAAGCGTCCTGCATCGACGGAAGGTAAGGATTCACTTCGCAGCCATCGCAATCGTTCTTTCCATCAATAAATGGGACGCATACGTGATATTCGATGTTTCCAAGCGTCCTGCATAGACGGAATGTAAGGATTCACTTCCCAGCCATCGCAATCGTTCTTTCGATCACTAAATGGCACATAACGTGATTTTCGATGTTTCCAAGTGTCCTGCATCGACGGAATGTATGGATTCACTTCCCAGTCATCGCAATCATTCTTTCTATCGATAAATGGCACGAATACGTGATATTCCATGTTTCCAAGCGTCCTGCATCGACGGAAGGTAAGGATTCGCTTCCTTGCCTTCGCAATCGTCCTTTCTATCAAAATTGGCTCGAATACATGATATTCGATGTTTCCAACCTTTCTGCATTGACGTTAGGTAAGGATTCACATCCCTGCATTCGCAATCGTTCTTTCTATCATTAATTGGCACGAATACATGATATTCGATGTTTCAAAGCATCCTGCATCAACGGAAGGTAAGGATTCGCTTCCCTGCCTTCGCAGTCGTCCTTTCTATCTATAATTGGCTCGAATACATGATATTCGATGTTTCGAACCTTTCTGCATCGACGGAATTTAAGGATTCACTTCCCAGCCATCGCAATCGTTCTTTCCATCAATAAATGGGACGCATACGTGATATTCGATGTTTCCAAGCATCCTGCATCGACGGAAGGTAAGGATTCACTTCCTTGCCTTCGCAATCGTTCTTTCTATGAATAATTGGCACGAATACATGATATGCGATGTTTCCAAGCATCCTGCATCGACGGAAGGTAAGGATTCACTTCCCAGCCATCGCAATCGTTTTTTCTATCACTAAATGGCACGGATACGTGGTATTCGATGTTTCCATGCATACTGCATCGATGGAAGGTAAGGATTCACTTCCCTGCCTTCGCAATCGTTCTTTCTATCAATAATTGGCACGAATACATGATTTGCGATGTTTCCAAGCGTCCTGCATCAACGGAAGGTAAGGATTCACTTCGCAGCCATCGCAATCGTTCTTTCCATCAATAAATGGGACGCATACGTGATATTCGATGTTTCCAAGCGTCCTGCATAGACGGAATGTAAGGATTCACTTCCCAGCCATCGCAATCGTTCTTTCGATCACTAAATGGCACATAACGTGATTTTCGATGTTTCCAAGTGTCCTGCATCGACGGAATGTAAGGATTCACTTCCCAGTCATCGCAATCATTCTTTCTATCGATAAATGGCACGAATACGTGATATTCCATGTTTCCAAGCGTCCTGCATCGACGGAAGGTAAGGATTCGCTTCCTTGCCTTCGCAATCGTCCTTTCTATCAAAATTGGCTCGAATACATGATATTCGATGTTTCCAAGCGTCCTGCATCGACGGAAGGTAAGGATTCACTTCCCAGCCATCGCAAACGTTCTTTCAATCAATAAATGCCACGAATACGTGATATTCGATGTTTCCAAGCGCCCTGCATAGAAGGAAGGTAAGGATTCACTTCCCTGCCTTCGCAATCGTTCTTTCCATCATTAATTGGCACGAATACATGATATTCGATGTTTCCAAACGTTCTGCATCGACGGAAGGTAAGGATTCACTTCCCAGCCATCGCAATCGTTCTTGAACTGGTTTGAACTGGGAAGGTCTTTCTATCGATAATTGGCACGAATACGTGATATTCGACGTTTCCAAGCATCCTGCATCAACGGAAGGTAAGGATTCACTTCCCTGCCTTCGCAATCGTTCTTTCTATCATTAATTGGCACGAATACATGATATTCGATGTTTCCAAGCGTCCTGCATCGACGGAAGGTAAGGATTCACTTCCCAGCCATCGCAACGTTCTTTCTATCAATAAATGGCACGAATACGTGATATTCGATGTTTCCAAGCGCCCTGCATAGACGGAAGGTAAGGATTCGCTTCCTTGCCTTCGCAATCGTCCTTTCTATCAAAATTGGCTCGAATACATGATATTCGATGTTTCCAAGCGTCCTGCATCGACGGAAGGTAAGGATTCACTTCCCAGCCATCGCAACGTTCTTTCTATCAATAAATGGCACGAATACGTGATATTCGATGTTTCCAAGCGCCCTGCATAGAAGGAAGGTAAGGATTCACTTCCCTGCCTTCGCAATCGTTCTTTCCATCATTAATTGGCACGAATATATGATATTCGATGTTTCCAAACGTTCTGCATCGACGGAAGGTAAGGATTCACTTCCCAGCCATCGCAATCGTTCTTGAACTGGTTTGAACTGGGAAGGTCTTTCTATCGATAATTGGCACGAATACGTGATATTCGATGTTTCCAAGCATCCTGCATCAACGGAAGGTAAGGATTCACTTCCCAGCCATCGCAATCATTCTTTCTATCGATAATTGGCACGAATACATGATATTCGATGTTTCCAGGCGTCCTGCATCGACGGAAGGTAAGGATTCACTTCCCAGCCATCGCAATCATTCTTTCTATCGATAATTGGCACGAATACATGATATTCGATGTTTCCAACCTTTCTGCATTGACGTTAGGTAAGGATTCACATCCCTGCATTCGCAATCGTTCTTTCTATCATTAATTGGCACGAATACATGATATTCGATGTTTCAAAGCATCCTGCATCGACGGAAGGTAAGGATTCTCTTCCCTGCCTTCGCAATCGTCCTTTCTATCTATAATTGGCTAGAATACATGATATTCGATGTTTCCAAGCGTCCTGCATCGACGGAAAGTAAGGATTCACTTCCCAGCCATCGCAACGTTCTTTCTATCAATAAATGGCACGCATACGTGATATTCGATGTTTCCAAGCGTCCTGCATAGACGGAATGTAAGGATTCACTTCCCAGCCAACGCAATCGTTCTTTCGATCACTAAATGGCACATAACGTGATTTTCGATGTTTCCAAGTGTCCTGCATCGACGGAATGTAAGGATTCACTTCCCAGTCATCGCAATCATTCTTTCTATCGATAAATGGCACGAATACGTGATATTCCATGTTTCCAAGCGTCCTGCATCGACGGAAGGTAAGGATTCGCTTCCTTGCCTTCGCAATCGTCCTTTCTATCAAAATTGGCTCGAATACATGATATTCGATGTTTCCAAGCGTCCTGCATCGACGGAAGGTAAGGATTCACTTCCCAGCCATCGCAATCGTTCTTTCTATCAATAAATGCCACGAATACGTGATATTCGATGTTTCCAAGCGCCCTGCATAGAAGGAAGGTAAGGATTCACTTCCCTGCCTTCGCAATCGTTCTTTCCATCATTAATTGGCACGAATACATGATATTCGATGTTTCCAAACGTTCTGCATCGACGGAAGGTAAGGATTCACTTCCCAGCCATCGCAATCGTTCTTGAACTGGTTTGAACTGGGAAGGTCTTTCTATCGATAATTGGCACGAATACGTGATATTCGATGTTTCCAAGCATCCTGCATCAACGGAAGGTAAGGATTCACTTCCCTGCCTTCGCAATCGTTCTTTCTATCATTACTTGGCACGAATACATGATATTCGATGTTTCCAAGCGTCCTGCATCGACGGAAGGTAAGGATTCACTTCCCAGCCATCGCAACGTTCTTTCTATCAATAAATGGCACGAATACGTGATATTCGATGTTTCCAAGCGCCCTGCATAGACGGAAGGTAAGGATTCGCTTCCTTGCCTTCGCAATCGTCCTTTCTATCAAAATTGGCTCGAATACATGATATTCGATGTTTCCAAGCGTCCTGCATCGACGGAAGGTAAGGATTCACTTCCCAGCCATCGCAATCGTTCTTTCTATCAATAAATGCCACGAATACGTGATATTCGATGTTTCCAAGCGCCCTGCATAGAAGGAAGGTAAGGATTCACTTCCCTGCCTTCGCAATCGTTCTTTCCATCATTAATTGGCACGAATATATGATATTCGATGTTTCCAAACGTTCTGCATCGACGGAAGGTAAGGATTCACTTCCCAGCCATCGCAATCGTTCTTGAACTGGTTTGAACTGGGAAGGTCTTTCTATCGATAATTGGCACGAATACGTGATATTCGATGTTTCCAAGCATCCTGCATCAACGGAAGGTAAGGATTCACTTCCCAGCCATCGCAATCATTCTTTCTATCGATAATTGGCACGAATACATGATATTCGATGTTTCCAACCTTTCTGCATTGACGTTAGGTAAGGATTCACATCCCTGCATTCGCAATCGTTCTTTCTATCATTAATTGGCACGAATACATGATATTCGATGTTTCCAGGCGTCCTGCATCGACGGAAGGTAAGGATTCACTTCCCAGCCATCGCAATCATTCTTTCTATCGATAATTGGCTAGAATACATGATATTCGATGTTTCCAAGCGTCCTGCATCGACGGAAAGTAAGGATTCACTTCCCAGCCATCGCAACGTTCTTTCTATCAATAAATGGCACGCATACGTGATATTCGATGTTTCGAAGCGTCCTGCATAGACGGAATGTAAGGATTCACTTCCCAGCCATCGCAATCGTTCTTTCGATCACTAAATGGCACATAACGTGATTTTCGATGTTTCCAAGTGTCCTGCATCGACGGAATGTAAGGATTCACTTCCCAGTCATCGCAATCATTCTTTCTATCGATAAATGGCACGAATACGTGATATTCCATGTTTCCAAGCGTCCTGCATCGACGGAAGGTAAGGATTCGCTTCCTTGCCTTCGCAATCGTCCTTTCTATCAAAATTGGCTCGAATACATGATATTCGATGTTTCCAAGCGTCCTGCATCGACGGAAGGTAAGGATTCACTTCCCAGCCATCGCAATCGTTCTTTCTATCAATAAATGCCACGAATACGTGATATTCGATGTTTCCAAGCGCCCTGCATAGAAGGAAGGTAAGGATTAACTTCCCTGCCTTCGCAATCGTTCTTTCCATCATTAATTGGCACGAATACATGATATTCGATGTTTCCAAACGTTCTGCATCGACGGAAGGTAAGGATTCACTTCCCAGCCATCGCAATCGTTCTTGAACTGGTTTGAACTGGGAAGGTCTTTCTATCGATAATTGGCACGAATACGTGATATTCGATGTTTCCAAGCATCCTGCATCAACGGAAGGTAAGGATTCACTTCCCTGCCTTCGCAATCGTTCTTTCTATCATTACTTGGCACGAATACATGATATTCGATGTTTCCAAGCGTCCTGCATCGACGGAAGGTAAGGATTCACTTCCCAGCCATCGCAACGTTCTTTCTATCAATAAATGGCACGAATACGTGATATTCGATGTTTCCAAGCGCCCTGCATAGACGGAAGGTAAGGATTCGCTTCCTTGCCTTCGCAATCGTCCTTTCTATCAAAATTGGCTCGAATACATGATATTCGATGTTTCCAAGCGTCCTGCATCGACGGAAGGTAAGGATTCACTTCCCAGCCATCGCAATCGTTCTTTCTATCAATAAATGCCACGAATACGTGATATTCGATGTTTCCAAGCGCCCTGCATAGAAGGAAGGTAAGGATTCACTTCCCTGCCTTCGCAATCGTTCTTTCCATCATTAATTGGCACGAATATATGATATTCGATGTTTCCAAACGTTCTGCATCGACGGAAGGTAAGGATTCACTTCCCAGCCATCGCAATCGTTCTTGAACTGGTTTGAACTGGGAAGGTCTTTCTATCGATAATTGGCACGAATACGTGATATTCGATGTTTCCAAGCATCCTGCATCAACGGAAGGTAAGGATTCACTTCCCAGCCATCGCAATCATTCTTTCTATCGATAATTGGCACGAATACATGATATTCGATGTTTCCAACCTTTCTGCATTGACGTTAGGTAAGGATTCACATCCCTGCATTCGCAATCGTTCTTTCTATCATTAATTGGCACGAATACATGATATTCGATGTTTCCAGGCGTCCTGCATCGACGGAAGGTAAGGATTCACTTCCCAGCCATCGCAATCATTCTTTCTATCGATAATTGGCACGAATACATGATATTCGATGTTTCCAACCTTTCTGCATTGACGTTAGGTAAGGATTCACATCCCTGCATTCGCAATCGTTCTTTCTATCATTAATTGGCACGAATACATGATATTCGATGTTTCAAAGCATCCTGCATCGACGGAAGGTAAGGATTCTCTTCCCTGCCTTCGCAATCGTCCTTTCTATCTATAATTGGCTAGAATACATGATATTCGATGTTTCCAAGCGTCCTGCATCGACGGAAGGTAAGGATTCACTTCCCAGCCATCGCAACGTTCTTTCTATCAATAAATGGCACGAATACGTGATATTCGATGTTTCCAAGCGTCCTGCATAGACGGAAGGTAAGGATTCACTTCCCAGCCATCGCAATCGTTCTTTCTATCAATAAATGCCACGAATACGTGATATTCGATGTTTCCAAGCGCCCTGCATAGAAGGAAGGTAAGGATTCACTTCCCTGCCTTCGCAATCGTTCTTTCCATCATTAATTGGCACGAATACATGATATTCGATGTTTCCAAACGTTCTGCATCGACGGAAGGTAAGGATTCACTTCCCAGCCATCGCAATCGTTCTTGAACTGGTTTGAACTGGGAAGGTCTTTCTATCGATAATTGGCACGAATACGTGATATTCGATGTTTCCAAGCATCCTGCATCAACGGAAGGTAAGGATTCACTTCCCTGCCTTCGCAATCGTTCTTTCTATCATTAATTGGCACGAATACATGATATTCGATGTTTCCAAGCGTCCTGCATCGACGGAAGGTAAGGATTCACTTCCCTGCCTTCGCAATCGTTCTTTCTATCGATAATTGGCACGAATACATGATATTCGATGTTTCCAAGCGTCCTGCATCGACGGAAGGTAAGGATTCACTTCCCGGCCATCACAATCGTTCTTGAACTGGTTGGAACTGGGAAGGTCTTTCTATCGATAATTGGCACGAATACGTGATATTCGATGTTTCCAAGCATGCTGTATCAACGCAAGGGAAGGATTCACTTCCCAGTCATCGCAATCGTTCTTTCTATCACTAAATGGCACGAATACATGATATTCGATGTTTCCAAGCGTCCTGCATCGACGGAAGGTAAGGATTCACTTCCCAGCCATCGCAATCATTCTTTCTATCGATAATTGGCACGAATACATGATATTCGATGTTTCCAACCTTTCTGCATTGACGTTAGGTAAGGATTCACATCCCTGCACTCGCAATCGTTCTTTCTATCATTAATTGGCACGAATACATGATATTCGATGTTTCAAAGCATCCTGCATCGACGGAAGGTAAGGATTCGCTTCCCTGCCTTCGCAATCGTCCTTTCTATCTATAATTGGCTCGAATACATGATATTCGATGTTTCCAAGCGTCCTGCATCGACGGAAGGTAAGGATTCACTTCCCAGCCTTCGCAATCGTCCTTTCTATCTATAATTGGCTCGAATACATGATATTCGATGTTTCCAAGCGTCCTGCCTCGACGGAAGGTAAGGATTCACTTCCCAGCCATCGCAACGTTCTTTCTATCAATAAATGGCACGAATACGTGATATTCGATGTTTCCAAGCGTCCTGCATAGACGGAAGGTAAGGATTCACTTCCCTGCCTTCGCAATCGTCCTTTCTATCTATAATTGGCTCGAATACATGATATTCGATGTTTCCAAGCGTCCTGCATCGACGGAAGGTAAGGATTCACTTCCCTGCCTTCGCAATCGTTCTTTCTATCGATAATTGGCACGAATACATGATATTCGATGTTTCCAAGCGTCCTGCATCGACGGAAGGTAAGGATTCACTTCCCGGCCATCACAATCGTTCTTGAACTGGTTGGAACTGGGAAGGTCTTTCTATCGATAATTGGCACGAATACGTGATATTCGATGTTTCCAAGCATGCTGTATCAACGCAAGGGAAGGATTCACTTCCCAGTCATCGCAATCGTTCTTTCTATCACTAAATGGCACGAATACATGATATTCGATGTTTCCAAGCGTCCTGCATCGACGGAAGGTAAGGATTCACATCCCTGCACTCGCAATCGTTCTTTCTATCATTAATTGGCACGAATACATGATATTCGATGTTTCAAAGCATCCTGCATCGACGGAAGGTAAGGATTCGCTTCCCTGCCTTCGCAATCGTCCTTTCTATCTATAATTGGCTCGAATACATGATATTCGATGTTTCCAAGCGTCCTGCATCGACGGAAGGTAAGGATTCACTTCCCAGCCTTCGCAATCGTCCTTTCTATCTATAATTGGCTCGAATACATGATATTCGATGTTTCCAAGCGTCCTGCCTCGACGGAAGGTAAGGATTCACTTCCCAGCCATCGCAACGTTCTTTCTATCAATAAATGGCACGAATACGTGATATTCGATGTTTCCAAGCGTCCTGCATAGACGGAAGGTAAGGATTCACTTCCCTGCCTTCGCAATCGTCCTTTCTATCTATAATTGGCTCGAATACATGATATTCGATGTTTCCAAGCGTCCTGCATCGACGGAAGGTAAGGATTCACTTCCCAGCCATCGCAACGTTCTTTCTATCATTAATTGGCACGAATACATGATATTCGATGTTTCCAAGCGTCCTTTTTTTTTTTTTTTTTTTTTTTTTTTAGGGGGGGGAAATGCATTACGCATCCTCACAGATTTGCCTGAGGGGTATGTGGGGCTCACCAAGATCTTGGGTGGCATACCCACTAAAAACCCCTCCTCATTACTCACATCCCTTCCGTTGTAGTAACCCAACTGTCCAGTCTTTCGACATTTCAACGCTGGGTTTACAATACGCCTGCTGGATACCTTACAATATATTGCCGCTCTACATGCTACCTTCTGTACTCAAACGCTAATTTTCCTCTCTGTCTCTTCCTTAACCGCCATAATATTATTTACAAACGCAAGTATGGCTTCCCTCTTCTTAAAATGCTTTAAATTCTTAATGAATGTGTCAACTGTAAAATTCTCAACAACCGCTTCCAGTGTTTGTCTTTCCATAGTAAAAAACTGGCAATAGAACAATGTGTGCTCCGCGTCGTCTTTCTCACTATTGCATAACCAGCATGCCGCAGAATTTGCCTTCCCAATCTTCATCTTAAAGGCTGCAAAGCTGCCATGTCCCGTCATTATCTGCGTTAATCGAAAATTTAAAACTTGCGGTCCCCATGGTAACCAATCAGAAATCTTGTTGACAAGCCTGAATGTCCATCTTCCCGCCGCGGCCGTCTCCCATACTTGTTGCCAATAGTCCATTGTTTTGAGCCGTGCCTCGTTGCACACGCTCCTCTTAACCTTCAGCATTTCTTCTGGGGCCACCCCTTTAGGAATCTTCATGTATATCCTTTTTCTTTCTTCTATCAGCAGATTCCAAGGGATGCAGCCCGACAGTACAGTAAGTGCGTCCATGGAAACTGTTCTACACGCCCTGACAACCCGGCACAGCACCGCTCTCTGTGCTGCACGTATGTTACGAACATTTATGTTAAACTGACAGGCAGACACCCATACAGGTGCACCATACAGTACAATGGCCTCGACAGTTTTATACAACAGAATTCTGCTGTAGTACCCACTTCCATACTGATTTGGCATGATCCTTGCCAGTGCCCCAGTAAGTCTCAATGCTTTCTCAGTGATTCTTCTGACATGCGCCCTAAACGTCTGTTTCCCTTCAAACAGAACCCCTAGGTATCTCAGTGGACCCCGAGCCATAATAGACTGGTTTCCTATTGGCAACGAGAGACGTCCTTTCACCTTTCTTCCAGTAAGAAGTACCGCCTCCGTCTTATCGTACGCTAGGGTGAGGTGTTCCTTTTGGTACCATTCCGTCACCTTCCTCATAACCTTTTGTAGATCATCCAGCATCCATTCTAGATGTCTATTCACCAATACTAAAGCTACGTCATCCGCATATCCCACCAACTGTACGCCGGGGGGCAATTTCTCACGAAGCAGTCCATCATACACCATGTTCCACAAAAGGGGGCCCAGGACGGAGCCTTGTGGTACCCCTCCATAGATAGGTATCGAAACATCCAGCCCATCAACTCGGTATGAGATTGATCTATCCCTCAAGTAATCAAATAGGATGTTTCTTAATGCGTCTGGTATATTGCAGTTTGTCAGCTCCCGTCTAATACTGCTCCATCTGAGGGAGTTAAACGCGTTCTTAACGTCCAGGGTGACAACGAGACAGAGCTTCTTGCCAGCTCTGGCCCTCTCCCAGCTTTGCATGACGCTCATCATGGCGTCCACCGTGCTACGCTTTTTCCGGAAACCATACTGATTTTCCGCGTGATCGACCTTCGTGACCAATTTGCACTTTAGTATATATTCCAACAGTTTCGCCCAATTGGAAAGAATGCAGATGGGTCTCCACCCCTGTTTGCCCTCGCCCTTAGGAATCAGGACCAATCTTCCCGCCTTCCATGCCTTTGGGAAGACCCCCTTCTTGAGACAAATATTCAGGAATTTGCAGACGTGTTGTATCGCATGCTGACACAGCCACTTTAGTCCCTCAACTGTAATTCCATCTTTCCCTACCGATCTCTTCTTCAGTCGATTTACAGCCGAGAGAATCTCCGCCTCAGTAATCCTCTCTTGGGAAGGCCGGAAACCCTTCCATGGATTTCTATGCGTAACCTGCTTAACTGGTTTGGTGATGAATAGGTTATCCACAAACTTGGACATCTCGTCAGCTGCTAACACCTCTGGAGGGGTTTTTGGCTTCAGTGAATTTGTCACGATCTTGTATGGTCTACCCCACAGATCCTCATCCATGCGTTCGAGCATCCTATTCCAGCCTGACTTTTTTGCTTCCCTTATAGCTTTCTTCACCGACAGCTTGGCGACTCTGTACACTTCGTGACACCTCTCAACCTCATTGGCATCTCCACAGCGGTGGGAACGCTGGAACCGTCTCCTGGAACGCATAGCCGTCTTGCGTAGCTCCTTGATCTCGTTTGTCCACCACCATTTTTCAGTTTTTTCCGGCCCTTTCTTCCTCGATAACCAGCTACATGCCTCAAACAGATCGCCCACTCCCTTACAGTACCTCTCTTCAGGTGGGAGGTCACCGCCTTCCTCCAGAGGTGTAGACTCCTTCATCCAGGTTTCGTATTCTTTTTTAAACAGTTTCATATCTATCCGCCTCGGGGAACTCCTATCCTGCTTCTTTCTCATACCTGCCGAAGCCTTAACCTTACCAAAACTATGGAATATATATCTGTGATCGGATGCCGTGTAATCCTCCAGAATTCTTGAGGAACACAGCAAACCAATCATCTTCGGACTGCACATCATAATATCGATCACCGACGTTATGCCATTACTTTCAAATGTGCATTTACCTTCACTCTTTAGCGGAGTCAGTCCGATTCTACCGCAGAGATCCAGAACCAGGTTACCTCTTCGATCACACCTATTGGAACCCCATACCGGGGATTTAGCATTTAAGTCCCCTGCCACGATAATATCCCCTGCCATCGCAGGGGTTAACAGCGATGCAAGCTCGTCCAACAGTCCCTCGAAAACCGACACAATCGCGTTTGGCGAAAAGTAGCAGCTCACAACTGCAAGCTCCTTAATTTTGATTGCTACATAACCCTCCCCCCTTCTCATCACCTTGGTTCGGTAGTTCTTCTCCTGGAGCCTGGGGGTCACCCATATAGCAGTAGCATTTAGAACATCTCTAAACCAAAACTCCCTGCAGCGGTATGGTTCACTTATCAGGACTAAGTCCGCCCCCAGTGCCAGGGCGGACTGCTCCATGAGATCCTGAGCCGCGCTGCACCTATTTAAATTAATCTGCAAGACTTTGAGTTCCGTGGTACGTCGTTGGCTCTCGACTGTATCCCGCCTTGACAATAGCCTCTCGGTACACTGGGCATATCACCGAGCCAGGTACGTGCGCGGACAAATCTCCGGTTTTTCCCTGCTTGCAGCACAACGAGCATCTAGGCTCCGCCCTACACTCATTAATCTTATGCCCTTCCAATCCGCATTTTCTACAGGTCTGCAATGCCTCCGGGCCGCTAGGGCAGCGTTTTGCGACGTGCCCGAATCCATGACAAGCGAAGCAACGTGTTATTTTCGGAAGAGCTCGCACTCTGGTAACGGTCCATCCGACCTTAATCCGCGGAATCGATTTGAACTTGCCTGCTAATGTTTCCGCCATTTCAACGATCGCCAATTTCGTACCGTACCGGGACGTCCTAAAAACTTTTACTGTTAACTCATCGCTTTCCACTCCCAACTGTGTGGCTAACGCCGTTACCAGTTCATCTCTCTCCGCTGAAGGGTCAATATCCCTAATCTCAATATCGACCTTCGGTTGTAGCCTTCGCGTACCAATATTCTCCCCCATGTTGCCTTTAAGCCTATTGTAGAAGCGTGAGGCGTCCGCACCAGGGTCAAATTCCAGTAGGAGATCCCCATTCAGGGCTCTTCTAATCTTTTTAACTCCTAGCGGCGCTTCGCCGACATTAGCCTTCATGCGTTTAACTGCATCCGCAAATGAGACCCCAGGACCCAGCGCGAGGGCAACCGCCTCCCCACGCACTCTCCTGTCTCTCTTAACTCTTCTATAGGTTTGTGGCGGATCCTCCTGCTGGCGACCCGCAATGGGTCTATTCCCCCTCACCCGTCTCCTTTTGTATTCGGCCGTTTCCCATTCCTGGGGTCTGCCTTCATCCGCAAGTTGCTGTACGGAGTCTTTACACCTATTTGTAAGATCCTCCATCCCCGCTTCTCCCGCCCCTATCATTTCTTCCATGACCTCTCTCCTGCTTTGGACCTTATCCTTCATATGCTCGGTGGGAGAGATTTCTTTCCTCTTTCCACTCCTTTTATTCCCTTCTGAATCTCCGATGTCATGTATCGGGTTGCTTCCAGCCGTATTTCCAATCGGGGCAAGGCGACGATCCTCTCTCGTTCCGTATATCATCGTCTGGGTTCCCATATCCATCCCTTTACTTCTATCACTCACGATCCATTTATGCGCATCTTTTGGTGCAGCGACCCCCTCTGTCTGCGAGTAGACATTCGCGAAATGTTTTTTAGCGCCCTTGTCCGGATTTTCTGCACTAGCCGTACCCGGCTTGATAGTGCCCGCCTCTTTCCCTCTCCCAGCCCGTGCCAAGTCCTCGCTGAGCGTCCGTAGGTGCTTAAGTGCAGCTCCACTCTTCTCCTTTAGCTGGCGATTCACATTTTTTGTCGTTGAGGAGTATTCGTAGATCGCGGTTATTTCTGCAGTCGCGTCGTTGACCATCTTGGCCATCGAGACCAGGATCTCTCTCGGCACGACCACGTTGTCTCCCAGCTCAAATGTGAACCATTCACTCTTGTTCGCGTCGCCTCCTCCTCTCTGTTGTTGTTGCGTGTGGGCCTCAAACACCGCGTCTTCAATCGGAGGGTAACAAACATCCCAACTTGGTGCCTGTTTGGGAGGGCTCCTACACAGACTAGCTCTGGGCTTAAAAGGATCACCCCTTTCAGCTGATGTGCTCGCCTGCATACTAGTGGCTCTGTTCATCCGGCTTGCGTCCTCCCTGCCTATATGTATCTCCATATTCGAGTCCCTACCCATTACCACATACACATCGTCAACATTTTTTTGGTCGCTAGAAATTCTTTCATTGTCGTTTGTTTGCATTATCAATTTCATATTCGGCCCCCTTCAGCCGAAGCCTCCGGCGGCCACCGATTTAAGTTGGAGGAAAATGGACCGCCTGCGCCTCCTCCTTACACAGGCGGGGGGTCTAATATACTGTGGGGTGGCCCCAGGTGCCCCACAGGGACCGTTTGAGACCGTACTGTTTTAACGTCATTACGGCCATGCAGCTCTTGGCACGATGCCTCACACCTTAGCTTACGACGTTTGACCACTCACTCTTTCGTATTCTGTTTCAGTTAGCCAAAGCCAACCGTCACAGAACACCAGGGAGCCCCACGAGGAGGTGAGGTGAGTGGGTCATTTGACTGAGGTTGGCCCACCGACTTCCCCGAAGTTTCACCGCTGAACCAGGTAAGTACCCAGGATCCTAAGGTAAGTACCATAGCTCTTAAGTAGAACATCAGGTCCATCGTGGTTGTTGACCCGGCTCCGGCCTCATCATTGTCCAGAAAACCAAGCTCAGTCTCAGCTCCCCGTTTCCAAGCGTCCTGCATCGACGGAAGGTAAGGATTCACTTCCCTGCCTTCGCGATCGTTTTTTCCATCGATAATTGGCACGTATACATGATATTCGATGTTTCCAAGCGTCCTGCATCGACGGAAGGTAAGGATTCAATTCCCAGCCATCGCAATCGTTCTTTCTATCAATACATGCCACGAATACGTGATATTCCATGTTTCCAAGGGTCCTGCATCGACGGAAGGTAAGGATTCACTTCCCTGCCTTTGCAATCGTTCTTTCCATCATTAATTGGCCCGAATACATGATATTCGATGTTTCCAAACGTCCTGCATCGACGGAAGGTAAGGATTCACTTCCCAGCCATCGCAATCGTTCTTGAACTGGTTGGAACTGGGAAGGTCTTTCTATCGATAATTGGCACGAATACGTGATATTCGATGTTTCCAAGCATCCTGCATCGACGGAAGGTAAGGATTCACTTCCCAGCCTTCGCAATCGTTCTTTCTATCTATAAATGGCACGAATACGTGATATTCCATGTTTCCAAGCGTCCTGCATCGACGGAAGGTAAGGATTCACTTCCCTGCCTTCGCAATCGTTCTTGAACTGGTTGGAACTGGGAAGGTCTTTCTATCGATAATTGGCACGAATACGTGATATTCGATGTTTCCAAGCATCCTGCATCAACGGAAGGTACGGATTCACTTCCCAGCCATCGCAATCGTTCTTGCACTGGTTGGAACTGGGAAGGTCTTTCTATCGATAAATGGCACGAATACGTGATATTCCATGTTTCCAAGCGTCCTGCATCGACGGAAGGTAAGGATTCACTTCCCTGCCTTCGCAATCGTTCTTTCCATCATTAATTGGCCCGAATACATGATATTCGATGTTTCCAAACGTCCTGCATCGACGGAAGGTAAGGATTCACTTCCCAGCCATCGCAATCGTTCTTGAACTGGTTGGAACTGGGAAGGTCTTTCTATCGATAATTGGCACGAATACGTGATATTCGATGTTTCCAAGCATCCTGCATCAACGGAAGGTACGGATTCACTTCCCTGCCTTCGCAATCGTTCTTTCTATCATTAATTGGCACGAATACATGATATTCGATGTTTCCAAGCGTCTTGCATAGACGGAAGGTAAGGATTCACTTCCCTGCCTTCGCAATCGTTCTTTCCATCATTAATTGGCACGAATACATGATATTCGATGTTTCCAAGCGTCCTGCATCGACGGAAGGTAAGGATTCACTTCCCAGCCATCGCAATCGTTCTTGAACTGGTTGGAACTTTGAAGGTCTTTCTATCGATAATTGGCACGAATACGTGATATTCGATGTTTCCAAGCATCCTGCATCGACGGAAGGTAAGGATTCACTTCCCAGCCTTCGCAATCGTTCTTTCTATCTATAAATGGCACGAATACGTGATATTCCATGTTTCCAAGCGTCCTGCATCGACGGAAGGTAAGGATTCACTTCCCTGCCTTCGCAATCGTTCTTTCCATCATTAATTGGCACGAATACATGATATTCGATGTTTCCAAGCGTCCTGCATCGACGGAAGGTAAGGATTCACTTCCCAGCCATCGCAATCGTTCTTGAACTGGTTGGAACTGGGAAGGTCTTTCTATCGATAATTGGCACGAATACGTGATATTCGATGTTTCCAAGCATCCTGCATCAACGGAAGGTACGGATTCACTTCCCTGCCTTCGCAATCGTTCTTTCTATCATTAATTGACACGAATACATGATATTCGATGTTTCCAAGCGTCTTGCATAGACGGAAGGTAAGGATTCACTTCCCTGCCTTCGCAATCGTTCTTTCCATCATTAATTGGCACGAATACATGATATTCGATGTTTCCAAGCGTCCTGCATCGACGGAAGGTAAGGATTCGCTTCCTTGCCTTCGCAATCGTCCTTTCTATCTATAATTGGCTCGAATACATGATATTCGATGTTTCGAAGCGTCCTGCATCGACGGAAGGTAAGGATTCACTTCCCAGCCATCGCAATCGTTCTTTCTATCAATAAATGCCACGAATACGTGATATTCGATGTTTCCAAACGTCCTGCATCGACGGAAGGTAAGGATTCACTTCCCAGCCATCGCAATCGTTCTTGCACTGGTTGGAACTGGGAAGGTCTTTCTATCGATAATTGGCACGTATACATGATATTCGATGTTTCCAAGCGTCCTGCATCGACGGAAGGTAAGGATTCACTTCCCAGCCATCGCAATCGTTCTTGAACTGGTTGGAACTTTGAAGGTCTTTCTATCGATAATTGGCACGAATACGTGATATTCGATGTTTCCAAGCATCCTGCATCGACGGAAGGTAAGGATTCACTTCCCAGCCTTCGCAATCGTTCTTTCTATCTATAAATGGCACGAATACGTGATATTCCATGTTTCCAAGCGTCCTGCATCGACGGAAGGTAAGGATTCACTTCCCAGCCATCGCAATCGTTCTTTCTATCAATAAATGCCACGAATACGTGATATTCGATGTTTCCAAACGTCCTGCATCGACGGAAGGTAAGGATTCACTTCCCAGCCATCGCAATCGTTCTTGCACTGGCTGGAACTGGGAAGGTCTTTCTATCGATAATTGGCACGTATACATGATATTCGATGTTTCCAAGCGTCCTGCATCGACGGAAGGTAAGGATTCACTTCCCAGCCATCGCAATCGTTCTTGAACTGGTTGGAACTGGGAAGGTCTTTCTATCGATAATTGGCACGAATACGTGATATTCGATGTTTCCAAGCATCCTGCATCAACGGAAGGTACGGATTCACTTCCCTGCCTTCGCAATCGTTCTTTCTATCATTAATTGGCACGAATACATGATATTCGATGTTTCCAAGCGTCTTGCATAGACGGAAGGTAAGGATTCACTTCCCTGCCTTCGCAATCGTTCTTTCCATCATTAATTGGCACGAATACATGATATTCGATGTTTCCAAGCGTCCTGCATCGACGGAAGGTAAGGATTCGCTTCCTTGCCTTCGCAATCGTCCTTTCTATCTATAATTGGCTCGAATACATGATATTCGATGTTTCGAAGCGTCCTGCATCGACGGAAGGTAAGGATTCACTTCCCAGCCATCGCAATCGTTGTTTCTATCAATAAATTCCACGAATACGTGATATTCGATGTTTCCAAACGTCCTGCATCGACGGAAGGTAAGGATTCACTTCCCAGCCATCGCAATCGTTCTTGCACTGGTTGGAACTGGGAAGGTCTTTCTATCGATAATTGGCACGTATACATGATATTCGATGTTTCCAAGCGTCCTGCATCGACGGAAGGTAAGGATTCACTTCCCAGCCATCGCAATCGTTCTTGAACTGGTTGGAACTTTGAAGGTCTTTCTATCGATAATTGGCACGAATACGTGATATTCGATGTTTCCAAGCATCCTGCATCGACGGAAGGTAAGGGTTCACTTCCCAGCCTTCGCAATCGTTCTTTCTATCTATAAATGGCACGAATACGTGATATTCCATGTTTCCAAGCGTCCTGCATCGACGGAAGGTAAGGATTCACTTCCCAGCCATCGCAATCGTTCTTGAACTGGTTGGAACTGGGAAGGTCTTTCTATCGATAATTGGCACGAATACGTGATATTCGATGTTTCCAAGCGTCCTGCATCAACGGAATGTAAGGATTCACTTCCCAGCCATCGCAATCGTTCTTTCTATCAATACATGCCACGAATACGTGATATTCGATGTTTCCAAGCATCCTGCATCGACGGAAGGTAAGGATTCACTTCCCAGCCTTCGCAATCGTTCTTTCTATCTATAAATGGCACGAATACGTGATATTTCATGTTTCCAAGCGTCCTGCATCGACGGTAGGTAAGGATTCACTTCCCTGCCTTCGCAATCGTTCTTTCCATCATTAATTGGCCCGAATACATGCTATTCGATGTTTCCAAACGTCCTGCATCGACGGAAGGTAAGGATTCACTTCCCAGCCATCGTAATCGTTCTTGAACTGGTTGGAACTGGGAAGGTCTTTCTATCGATAATTGGCACGTATACATGATATTCGATGTTTCCAAGCGTCCTGCATCGACGGAAGGTAAGGATTCACTTCCCAGCCATCGCAATCGTTCTTGAACTGGTTGGAACTTTGAAGGTCTTTCTATCGATAATTGGCACGAATACGTGATATTCGATGTTTCCAAGCATCCTGCATCGACGGAAGGTAAGGATTCACTTCCCAGCCTTCGCAATCGTTCTTTCTATCTATAAATGGCACGAATACGTGATATTCCATGTTTCCAAGCGTCCTGCATCGACGGAAGGTAAGGATTCACTTCCCTGCCTTCGCAATCGTTCTTTCCAACATTAATTGGCCCGAATACATGATATTCGATGTTTCCAAACGTCCTGCATAGACGGAAGGTAAGGATTCACTTCCCAGCCATCGCAATCGTTCTTGAACTGGTTGGAACTGGGAAGGTCTTTCTATCGATAATTGGCACGAATACGTGATATTCGATGTTTCCAAGCGTCCTGCATCAACGGAAGGTAAGGATTCACTTCCCAGCCATCGCAATCGTTCTTTCTATCAATACATGCCACGAATACGTGATATTCGATGTTTCCAAGCATCCTGCATCGACGGAAGGTAAGGATTCACTTCCCAGCCTTCGCAATCGTTCTTTCTATCTATAAATGGCACGAATACGTGATATTCAATGTTTCCAAGCGTCCTGCATCGACGGTAGGTAAGGATTCACTTCCCTGCCTTCGCAATCGTTCTTTCCATCATTAATTGGCCCGAATACATGATATTCGATGTTTCCAAACGTCCTGCATCGACGGAAGGTAAGGATTCACTTCCCAGCCATCGCAATCGTTCTTGAACTGGTTGGAACTTTGAAGGTCTTTCTATCGATAATTGGCACGAATACGTGATATTCGATGTTTCCAAGCGTCCTGCATCGACGGAAGGTAAGGATTCACTTCCCAGCCTTCGCAATCGTTCTTTCTATCTATAAATGGCACGAATACGTGATATTCCATGTTTCCAAGCGTCCTGCATCGACGGAAGGTAAGGATTCACTTCCCTGCCTTCGCAATCGTTCTTGAACTGGTTGGAACTGGGAAGGTCTTTCTATCGATAATTGGCACGAATACGTGATATTCGATGTTTCCAAGCGTCCTGCATCGACGGAAGGTAAGGATTCACTTCCCAGCCATCGCAATCGTTCTTGCACTGGTTGGAACTGGGAAGGTCTTTCTATCGATAAATGGCACGAATACGTGATATTCCATGTTTCCAAGCGTCCTGCATCGACGGAAGGTAAGGATTCACTTCCCAGCCTTCGCAATCGTTCTTTCTATCTATAAATGGCACGAATACGTGATATTCCATGTTTCCAAGCGTCCTGCATCGACGGTAGGTAAGGATTCACTTCCCAGCCATCGCAATCGTTCTTTCTATCAATACATGCCACGAATACGTGATATTCGATGTTTCCAAGCATCCTGCATCGACGGAAGGTAAGGATTCACTTCCCAGCCTTCGCAATCGTTCTTTCTATCTATAAATGGCACGAATACGTGATATTCCATGTTTCCAAGCGTCCTGCATCGACGGTAGGTAAGGATTCACTTCCCTGCCTTCGCAATCGTTCTTTCCATCATTAATTGGCCCGAATACATGATATTCGATGTTTCCAAACGTCCTGCATCGACGGAAGGTAAGGATTCACTTCCCAGCCATCGCAATCGTTCTTGAACTGGTTGGAACTGGGAAGGTCTTTCTATCGATAATTGGCACGTATACATGATATTCGATGTTTCCAAGCGTCCTGCATCGACGGAAGGTAAGGATTCACTTCCCAGCCATCGCAATCGTTCTTGAACTGGTTGGAACTTTGAAGGTCTTTCTATCGATAATTGGCACGAATACGTGATATTCGATGTTTCCAAGCATCCTGCATCGACGGAAGGTAAGGATTCACTTCCCAGCCTTCGCAATCGTTCTTTCTATCTATAAATGGCACGAATACGTGATATTCCATGTTTCCAAGCGTCCTGCATCGACGGAAGGTAAGGATTCACTTCCCTGCCTTCGCAATCGTTCTTTCCAACATTAATTGGCCCGAATACATGATATTCGATGTTTCCAAACGTCCTGCATCGACGGAAGGTAAGGATTCACTTCCCAGCCATCGCAATCGTTCTTGAACTGGTTGGAACTGGGAAGGTCTTTCTATCGATAATTGGCACGAATACGTGATATTCCATGTTTCCAAGCGTCCTGCATCAATGGAAGGTAAGGATTCACTTCCCAGCCTTTGCAATCGTTCTTTCTATCAATAAATGCCACGAATACGTGATATTCCATGATTCCAAGGGTCCTGCATCGACGGAATGTAAGGATTCACATCCCTGCCTTCGCAATCGTTCTTTCCATCATTAATTGGCCCGAATACATGATATTCGATGTTTCCAAACGTCCTGCATCGACGGAAGGTAAGGATTCACTTCCCAGCCATCGCAATCGTTCTTGCACTGGTTGGAACTGGGAAGGTCTTTCTATCGATAATTGGCACGAATACGTGATATTCGATGTTTCCAAGCATCCTGCATCGACGGAAGGTAAGGATTCACTTCCCAGCCTTCGCAATCGTTCTTTCTATCTATAAATGGCACGAATACGTGATATTCCATGTTTCCAAGCGTCCTGCATCGACGGAAGGTAAGGATTCACTTCCCTGCCTTCGCAATCGTTCTTTGCAACATTAATTGGCCCGAATACATGATATTCGATGTTTCCAAACGTCCTGCATAGGCGGAAGGTAAGGATTCACTTCCCAGCCATCGCAATCGTTCTTGAACTGGTTGGAACTGGGAAGGTCTTTCTATCGATAATTGGCACGAATACGTGATATTCGATGTTTCCAAGCGTCCTGCATCAACGGAAGGTAAGGATTCACTTCCCAGCCATCGCAATCGTTCTTTCTATCAATACATGCCACGAATACGTGATATTCCATGTTTCCAAGGGTCCTGCATCGACGGAAGGTAAGGATTCACTTCCCTGCCTTTGCAATCGTTCTTTCCATCATTAATTGGCCCGAATACATGATATTCGATGTTTCCAAACGTCCTGCATCGACGGAAGGTAAGGATTCACTTCCCAGCCATCGCAATCGTTCTTGAACTGGTTGGAACTTTGAAGGTCTTTCTATCGATAATTGGCACGAATACGTGATATTCGATGTTTCCAAGCATCCTGCATCGACGGAAGGTAAGGATTCACTTCCCAGCCTTCGCAATCGTTCTTTCTATCTATAAATGGCACGAATACGTGATATTCCATGTTTCCAAGCGTCCTGCATCGACGGAAGGTAAGGATTCACTTCCCTGCCTTCGCAATCGTTCTTTCCAACATTAATTGGCCCGAATACATGATATTCGATGTTTCCAAACGTCCTACATAGACGGAAGGTAAGGATTCACTTCCCAGCCATCGCAATCGTTCTTGAACTGGTTGGAACTGGGAAGGTCTTTCTATCGATAATTGGCACGAATACGTGATATTCGATGTTTCCAAGCGTCCTGCATCAACGGAAGGTAAGGATTCACTTCCCAGCCATCGCAATCGTTCTTTCTATCAATACATGCCACGAATACGTGATATTCGATGTTTCCAAGCATCCTGCATCGACGGAAGGTAAGGATTCACTTCCCAGCCTTCGCAATCGTTCTTTCTATCTATAAATGGCACGAATACGTGATATTCCATGTTTCCAAGCGTCCTGCATCGACGGTAGGTAAGGATTCACTTCCCTGCCTTCGCAATCGTTCTTTCCATCATTAATTGGCCCGAATACATGATATTCGATGTTTCCAAACGTCCTCCATCGACGGAAGGTAAGAATTCACTTCCCAGCCATCGCAATCGTTCTTGAACTGGTTGGAACTTTGAAGGTCTTTCTATCGATAATTGGCACGAATACGTGATATTCGATGTTTCCAAGCATCCTGCATCGACGGAAGGTAAGGATTCACTTCCCATCCTTCGCAATCGTTCTTTCTATCTATAAATGGCACGAATACGTGATATTCCATGTTTCCAAGCGTCCTGCATCGACGGAAGGTAAGGATTCACTTCCCTGCCTTCGCAATCGTTCTTGAACTGGTTGGAACTGGGAAGGTCTTTCTATCGATAATTGGCACGAATACGTGATATTCGATGTTTCCAAGCATCCTGCATCAACGGAAGGTACGGATTCACTTCCCAGCCATCGCAATCGTTCTTGCACTGGTTGGAACTGGGAAGGTCTTTCTATCGATAATTGGCACGAATACGTGATATTCGATGTTTCCAAGCGTCCTGCATCAACGGTAGGTAAGGATTCACTTCCCAGCCATCGCAATCGTTCTTTCTATCAATACATGCCACGAATACGTGATATTCGATGTTTCCAAGCATCCTGCATCGACGGAAGGTAAGGATTCACTTCCCAGCCTTCGCAATCGTTCTTTCTATCTATAAATGGCACGAATACGTGATATTCCATGTTTCCAAGCGTCCTGCATCGACGGTAGGTAAGGATTCACTTCCCTGCCTTCGCAATCGTTCTTTCCATCATTAATTGGCCCGAATACATGCTATTCGATGTTTCCAAACGTCCTCCATCGACGGAAGGTAAGAATTCACTTCCCAGCCATCGCAATCGTTCTTGAACTGGTTGGAACTTTGAAGGTCTTTCTATCGATAATTGGCACGAATACGTGATATTCGATGTTTCCAAGCATCCTGCATCGACGGAAGGTAAGGATTCACTTCCCAGCCTTCGCAATCGTTCTTTCTATCTATAAATGGCACGAATACGTGATATTCCATGTTTCCAAGCGTCCTGCATCGACGGAAGGTAAGGATTCACTTCCCTGCCTTCGCAATCGTTCTTGAACTGGTTGGAACTGGGAAGGTCTTTCTATCGATAATTGGCACGAATACGTGATATTCGATGTTTCCAAGCATCCTGCATCAACGGAAGGTACGGATTCACTTCCCAGCCATCGCAATCGTTCTTGCACTGGTTGGAACTGGGAAGGTCTTTCTATCGATAATTGGCACGAATACGTGATATTCGATGTTTCCAAGCGTCCTGCATCGACGGTAGGTAAGGATTCACTTCCCAGCCATCGCAATCGTTCTTTCTATCAATACATGCCACGAATACGTGATATTCGATGTTTCCAAGCATCCTGCATCGACGGAAGGTAAGGATTCACTTCCCAGCCTTCGCAATCGTTCTTTCTATCTATAAATGGCACGAATACGTGATATTCCATGTTTCCAAGCGTCCTGCATCGACGGAAGGTAAGGATTCACTTCCCTGCCTTCGCAATCGTTCTTGAACTGGTTGGAACTGGGAAGGTCTTTCTATCGATAATTGGCACGAATACGTGATATTCGATGTTTCCAAGCGTCCTGCATCGACGGTAGGTAAGGATTCACTTCCCAGCCATCGCAATCGTTCTTTCTATCAATACATGCCACGAATACGTGATATTCGATGTTTCCAAGCATCCTGCATCGACGGAAGGTAAGGATTCACTTCCCAGCCATCGCAATCGTTCTTTCTATCAATAAATGCCACGAATACGTGATATTCCATGTTTCCAAGCGCCCTGCATCGACGGTAGGTAAGGATTCACTTCCCTGCCTTCGCAATCGTTCTTTCCATCATTAATTGGCCCGAATACATGCTATTCGATGTTTCCAAACGTCCTGCATCGACGGAAGGTAAGGATTCACTTCCCAGCCATCGCAATCGTTCTTGAACTGGTTGGAACTGGGAAGGTCTTTCTATCGATAATTGGCACGTATACATGATATTCGATGTTTCCAAGCGTCCTGCATCGACGGAAGGTAAGGATTCACTTCCCAGCCATCGCAATCGTTCTTGAACTGGTTGGAACTTTGAAGGTCTTTCTATCGATAATTGGCACGAATACGTGATATTCGATGTTTCCAAGCATCCTGCATCGACGGAAGGTAAGGATTCACTTCCCAGCCTTCGCAATCGTTCTTTCTATCTATAAATGGCACGAATACGTGATGTTCCATGTTTCCAAGCGTCCTGCATCGACGGAAGGTAAGGATTCACTTCCCTGCCTTCGCAATCGTTCTTTCCAACATTAATTGGCCCGAATACATGATATTCGATGTTTCCAAACGTCCTGCATCGACGGAAGGTAAGGATTCACTTCCCAGCCATCGCAATCGTTCTTGAACTGGTTGGAACTGGGAAGGTCTTTCTATCGATAATTGGCACGAATACGTGATATTCCATGTTTCCAAGCGTCCTGCATCAATGGAAGGTAAGGATTCACTTCCCAGCCTTTGCAATCGTTCTTTCTATCAATAAATGCCACGAATACGTGATATTCCATGATTCCAAGGGTCCTGCATCGACGGAATGTAAGGATTCACTTCCCTGCCTTCGCAATCGTTCTTTCCATCATTAATTGGCCCGAATACATGATATTCGATGTTTCCAAACGTCCTGCATCGACGGAAGGTAAGGATTCACTTCCCAGCCATCGCAATCGTTCTTGCACTGGTTGGAACTGGGAAGGTCTTTCTATCGATAATTGGCACGAATACGTGATATTCGATGTTTCCAAGCGTCCTGCATCGACGGAAGGTAAGGATTCACTTCCCAGCCTTCGCAATCGTTCTTTCTATCTATAAATGGCACGAATACGTGATATTCCATGTTTCCAAGCGTCCTGCATCGACGGAAGGTAAGGATTCACTTCCCTGCCTTCGCAATCGTTCTTTGCAACATTAATTGGCCCGAATACATGATATTCGATGTTTCCAAACGTCCTGCATAGGCGGAAGGTAAGGATTCACTTCCCAGCCATCGCAATCGTTCTTGAACTGGTTGGAACTGGGAAGGTCTTTCTATCGATAATTGGCACGAATACGTGATATTCGATGTTTCCAAGCGTCCTGCATCAACGGAAGGTAAGGATTCACTTCCCAGCCATCGCAATCGTTCTTTCTATCAATACATGCCACGAATACGTGATATTCCATGTTTCCAAGGGTCCTGCATCGACGGAAGGTAAGGATTCACTTCCCTGCCTTTGCAATCGTTCTTTCCATCATTAATTGGCCCGAATACATGATATTCGATGTTTCCAAACGTCCTGCATCGACGGAAGGTAAGGATTCACTTCCCAGCCATCGCAATCGTTCTTGAACTGGTTGGAACTTTGAAGGTCTTTCTATCGATAATTGGCACGAATACGTGATATTCGATGTTTCCAAGCATCCTGCATCGACGGAAGGTAAGGATTCACTTCCCAGCCTTCGCAATCGTTCTTTCTATCTATAAATGGCACGAATACGTGATATTCCATGTTTCCAAGCGTCCTGCATCGACGGAAGGTAGGGATTCACTTCCCTGCCTTCGCAATCGTTCTTTCCAACATTAATTGGCCCGAATACATGATATTCGATGTTTCCAAACGTCCTACATAGACGGAAGGTAAGGATTCACTTCCCAGCCATCGCAATCGTTCTTGAACTGGTTGGAACTGGGAAGGTCTTTCTATCGATAATTGGCACGAATACGTGATATTCGATGTTTCCAAGCGTCCTGCATCAACGGAAGGTAAGGATTCACTTCCCAGCCATCGCAATCGTTCTTTCTATCAATACATGCCACGAATACGTGATATTCGATGTTTCCAAGCATCCTGCATCGACGGAAGGTAAGGATTCACTTCCCAGCCTTCGCAATCGTTCTTTCTATCTATAAATGGCACGAATACGTGATATTCCATGTTTCCAAGCGTCCTGCATCGACGGTAGGTAAGGATTCACTTCCCTGCCTTCGCAATCGTTCTTTCCATCATTAATTGGCCCGAATACATGATATTCGATGTTTCCAAACGTCCTCCATCGACGGAAGGTAAGAATTCACTTCCCAGCCATCGCAATCGTTCTTGAACTGGTTGGAACTTTGAAGGTCTTTCTATCGATAATTGGCACGAATACGTGATATTCGATGTTTCCAAGCATCCTGCATCGACGGAAGGTAAGGATTCACTTCCCAGCCTTCGCAATCGTTCTTTCTATCTATAAATGGCACGAATACGTGATATTCCATGTTTCCAAGCGTCCTGCATCGACGGAAGGTAAGGATTCACTTCCCTGCCTTCGCAATCGTTCTTGAACTGGTTGGAACTGGGAAGGTCTTTCTATCGATAATTGGCACGAATACGTGATATTCGATGTTTCCAAGCATCCTGCATCAACGGAAGGTACGGATTCACTTCCCAGCCATCGCAATCGTTCTTGCACTGGTTGGAACTGGGAAGGTCTTTCTATCGATAATTGGCACGAATACGTGATATTCGATGTTTCCAAGCGTCCTGCATCGACGGTAGGTAAGGATTCACTTCCCAGCCATCGCAATCGTTCTTTCTATCAATACATGCCACGAATACGTGATATTCGATGTTTCCAAGCATCCTGCATCGACGGAAGGTAAGGATTCACTTCCCAGCCTTCGCAATCGTTCTTTCTATCTATAAATGGCACGAATACGTGATATTCCATGTTTCCAAGCGTCCTGCATCGACGGAAGGTAAGGATTCACTTCCCTGCCTTCGCAATCGTTCTTGAACTGGTTGGAACTGGGAAGGTCTTTCTATCGATAATTGGCACGAATACGTGATATTCGATGTTTCCAAGCGTCCTGCATCGACGGAAGGTAAGGATTCACTTCCCAGCCATCGCAATCGTTCTTTCTATCAATACATGCCACGAATACGTGATATTCGATGTTTCCAAGCATCCTGCATCGACGGAAGGTAAGGATTCACTTCCCAGCCTTCGCAATCGTTCTTTCTATCTATAAATGGCACGAATACGTGATATTCCATGTTTCCAAGCGTCCTGCATCGACGGTAGGTAAGGATTCACTTCCCTGCCTTCGCAATCGTTCTTTCCATCATTAATTGGCCCGAATACATGCTATTCGATGTTTCCAAACGTCCTGCATCGACGGAAGGTAAGGATTCACTTCCCAGCCATCGCAATCGTTCTTGAACTGGTTGGAACTGGGAAGGTCTTTCTATCGATAATTGGCACGTATACATGATATTCGATGTTTCCAAGCGTCCTGCATCGACGGAAGGTAAGGATTCACTTCCCAGCCATCGCAATCGTTCTTGAACTGGTTGGAACTTTGAAGGTCTTTCTATCGATAATTGGCACGAATACGTGATATTCGATGTTTCCAAGCATCCTGCATCGACGGAAGGTAAGGATTCACTTCCCAGCCTTCGCAATCGTTCTTTCTATCTATAAATGGCACGAATACGTGATGTTCCATGTTTCCAAGCGTCCTGCATCGACGGAAGGTAAGGATTCACTTCCCTGCCTTCGCAATCGTTCTTTCCAACATTAATTGGCCCGAATACATGATATTCGATGTTTCCAAACGTCCTGCATCGACGGAAGGTAAGGATTCACTTCCCAGCCATCGCAATCGTTCTTGAACTGGTTGGAACTGGGAAGGTCTTTCTATCGATAATTGGCACGAATACGTGATATTCCATGTTTCCAAGCGTCCTGCATCAATGGAAGGTAAGGATTCACTTCCCAGCCTTTGCAATCGTTCTTTCTATCAATAAATGCCACGAATACGTGATATTCCATGATTCCAAGGGTCCTGCATCGACGGAATGTAAGGATTCACTTCCCTGCCTTCGCAATCGTTCTTTCCATCATTAATTGGCCCGAATACATGATATTCGATGTTTCCAAACGTCCTGCATCGACGGAAGGTAAGGATTCACTTCCCAGCCATCGCAATCGTTCTTGCACTGGTTGGAACTGGGAAGGTCTTTCTATCGATAATTGGCACGAATACGTGATATTCGATGTTTCCAAGCATCCTGCATCGACGGAAGGTAAGGATTCACTTCCCAGCCTTCGCAATCGTTCTTTCTATCTATAAATGGCACGAATACGTGATATTCCATGTTTCCAAGCGTCCTGCATCGACGGAAGGTAAGGATTCACTTCCCTGCCTTCGCAATCGTTCTTTGCATCATTAATTGGCCCGAATACATGATATTCGATGTTTCCAAACGTCCTGCATAGGCGGAAGGTAAGGATTCACTTCCCAGCCATCGCAATCGTTCTTGAACTGGTTGGAACTGGGAAGGTCTTTCTATCGATAATTGGCACGAATACGTGATATTCGATGTTTCCAAGCGTCCTGCATCAACGGAAGGTAAGGATTCACTTCCCAGCCATCGCAATCGTTCTTTCTATCAATACATGCCACGAATACGTGATATTCCATGTTTCCAAGGGTCCTGCATCGACGGAAGGTAAGGATTCACTTCCCTGCCTTTGCAATCGTTCTTTCCATCATTAATTGGCCCGAATACATGATATTCGATGTTTCCAAACGTCCTGCATCGACGGAAGGTAAGGATTCACTTCCCAGCCATCGCAATCGTTCTTGAACTGGTTGGAACTTTGAAGGTCTTTCTATCGATAATTGGCACGAATACGTGATATTCGATGTTTCCAAGCATCCTGCATCGACGGAAGGTAAGGATTCACTTCCCAGCCTTCGCAATCGTTCTTTCTATCTATAAATGGCACGAATACGTGATATTCCATGTTTCCAAGCGTCCTGCATCGACGGAAGGTAAGGATTCACTTCCCTGCCTTCGCAATCGTTCTTTCCAACATTAATTGGCCCGAATACATGATATTCGATGTTTCCAAACGTCCTACATAGACGGAAGGTAAGGATTCACTTCCCAGCCATCGCAATCGTTCTTGAACTGGTTGGAACTGGGAAGGTCTTTCTATCGATAATTGGCACGAATACGTGATATTCGATGTTTCCAAGCGTCCTGCATCAACGGAAGGTAAGGATTCACTTCCCAGCCATCGCAATCGTTCTTTCTATCAATACATGCCACGAATACGTGATATTCGATGTTTCCAAGCATCCTGCATCGACGGAAGGTAAGGATTCACTTCCCAGCCTTCGCAATCGTTCTTTCTATCTATAAATGGCACGAATACGTGATATTCCATGTTTCCAAGCGTCCTGCATCGACGGTAGGTAAGGATTCACTTCCCTGCCTTCGCAATCGTTCTTTCCATCATTAATTGGCCCGAATACATGATATTCGATGTTTCCAAACGTCCTCCATCGACGGAAGGTAAGAATTCACTTCCCAGCCATCGCAATCGTTCTTGAACTGGTTGGAACTTTGAAGGTCTTTCTATCGATAATTGGCACGAATACGTGATATTCGATGTTTCCAAGCGTCCTGCATCGACGGAAGGTAAGGATTCACTTCCCAGCCTTCGCAATCGTTCTTTCTATCTATAAATGGCACGAATACGTGATATTCCATGTTTCCAAGCGTCCTGCATCGACGGAAGGTAAGGATTCACTTCCCTGCCTTCGCAATCGTTCTTGAACTGGTTGGAACTGGGAAGGTCTTTCTATCGATAATTGGCACGAATACGTGATATTCGATGTTTCCAAGCATCCTGCATCAACGGAAGGTACGGATTCACTTCCCAGCCATCGCAATCGTTCTTGCACTGGTTGGAACTGGGAAGGTCTTTCTATCGATAAATGGCACGAATACGTGATATTCCATGTTTCCAAGCGTCCTGCATCGACGGAAGGTAAGGATTCACTTCCCAGCCTTCGCAATCGTTCTTTCTATCTATAAATGGCACGAATACGTGATATTCCATGTTTCCAAGCGTCCTGCATCGACGGTAGGTAAGGATTCACTTCCCAGCCATCGCAATCGTTCTTTCTATCAATACATGCCACGAATACGTGATATTCGATGTTTCCAAGCATCCTGCATCGACGGAAGGTAAGGATTCACTTCCCAGCCTTCGCAATCGTTCTTTCTATCTATAAATGGCACGAATACGTGATATTCCATGTTTCCAAGCGTCCTGCATCGACGGTAGGTAAGGATTCACTTCCCTGCCTTCGCAATCGTTCTTTCCATCATTAATTGGCCCGAATACATGCTATTCGATGTTTCCAAACGTCCTGCATCGACGGAAGGTAAGGATTCACTTCCCAGCCATCGCAATCGTTCTTGAACTGGTTGGAACTGGGAAGGTCTTTCTATCGATAATTGGCACGTATACATGATATTCGATGTTTCCAAGCGTCCTGCATCGACGGAAGGTAAGGATTCACTTCCCAGCCATCGCAATCGTTCTTGAACTGGTTGGAACTTTGAAGGTCTTTCTATCGATAATTGGCACGAATACGTGATATTCGATGTTTCCAAGCATCCTGCATCGACGGAAGGTAAGGATTCACTTCCCAGCCTTCGCAATCGTTCTTTCTATCTATAAATGGCACGAATACGTGATGTTCCATGTTTCCAAGCGTCCTGCATCGACGGAAGGTAAGGATTCACTTCCCTGCCTTCGCAATCGTTCTTTCCAACATTAATTGGCCCGAATACATGATATTCGATGTTTCCAAACGTCCTGCATCGACGGAAGGTAAGGATTCACTTCCCAGCCATCGCAATCGTTCTTGAACTGGTTGGAACTGGGAAGGTCTTTCTATCGATAATTGGCACGAATACGTGATATTCCATGTTTCCAAGCGTCCTGCATCAATGGAAGGTAAGGATTCACTTCCCAGCCTTTGCAATCGTTCTTTCTATCAATAAATGCCACGAATACGTGATATTCCATGATTCCAAGGGTCCTGCATCGACGGAATGTAAGGATTCACTTCCCTGCCTTCGCAATCGTTCTTTCCATCATTAATTGGCCCGAATACATGATATTCGATGTTTCCAAACGTCCTGCATCGACGGAAGGTAAGGATTCACTTCCCAGCCATCGCAATCGTTCTTGCACTGGTTGGAACTGGGAAGGTCTTTCTATCGATAATTGGCACGAATACGTGATATTCGATGTTTCCAAGCATCCTGCATCGACGGAAGGTAAGGATTCACTTCCCAGCCTTCGCAATCGTTCTTTCTATCTATAAATGGCACGAATACGTGATATTCCATGTTTCCAAGCGTCCTGCATCGACGGAAGGTAAGGATTCACTTCCCTGCCTTCGCAATCGTTCTTTGCAACATTAATTGGCCCGAATACATGATATTCGATGTTTCCAAACGTCCTGCATAGGCGGAAGGTAAGGATTCACTTCCCAGCCATCGCAATCGTTCTTGAACTGGTTGGAACTGGGAAGGTCTTTCTATCGATAATTGGCACGAATACGTGATATTCGATGTTTCCAAGCGTCCTGCATCAACGGAAGGTAAGGATTCACTTCCCAGCCATCGCAATCGTTCTTTCTATCAATACATGCCACGAATACGTGATATTCCATGTTTCCAAGGGTCCTGCATCGACGGAAGGTAAGGATTCACTTCCCTGCCTTTGCAATCGTTCTTTCCATCATTAATTGGCCCGAATACATGATATTCGATGTTTCCAAACGTCCTGCATCGACGGAAGGTAAGGATTCACTTCCCAGCCATCGCAATCGTTCTTGAACTGGTTGGAACTGGGAAGGTCTTTCTATCGATAATTGGCACGAATACGTGATATTCGATGTTTCCAAGCATCCTGCATCGACGGAAGGTAAGGATTCACTTCCCAGCCTTCGCAATCGTTCTTTCTATCTATAAATGGCACGAATACGTGATATTCCATGTTTCCAAGCGTCCTGCATCGACGGAAGGTAAGGATTCACTTCCCTGCCTTCGCAATCGTTCTTGAACTGGTTGGAACTGGGAAGGTCTTTCTATCGATAATTGGCACGAATACGTGATATTCGATGTTTCCAAGCATCCTGCATCAACGGAAGGTACGGATTCACTTCCCAGCCATCGCAATCGTTCTTGCACTGGTTGGAACTGGGAAGGTCTTTCTATCGATAATTGGCACGAATACGTGATATTCGATGTTTCCAAGCGTCCTGCATCGACGGTAGGTAAGGATTCACTTCACAGCCATCGCAATCGTTCTTTCTATCAATACATGCCACGAATACGTGATATTCGATGTTTCCAAGCATCCTGCATCGACGGAAGGTAAGGATTCACTTCCCAGCCTTCGCAATCGTTCTTTCTATCTATAAATGGCACGAATACGTGATATTCCATGTTTCCAAGCGTCCTGCATCGACGGAAGGTAAGGATTCACTTCCCTGCCTTCGCAATCGTTCTTGAACTGGTTGGAACTGGGAAGGTCTTTCTATCGATAATTGGCACGAATACGTGATATTCGATGTTTCCAAGCGTCCTGCATCGACGGTAGGTAAGGATTCACTTCCCAGCCATCGCAATCGTTCTTTCTATCAATACATGCCACGAATACGTGATATTCGATGTTTCCAAGCATCCTGCATCGACGGAAGGTAAGGATTCACTTCCCAGCCTTCGCAATCGTTCTTTCTATCTATAAATGGCACGAATACGTGATATTCCATGTTTCCAAGCGTCCTGCATCGACGGTAGGTAAGGATTCACTTCCCTGCCTTCGCAATCGTTCTTTCCATCATTAATTGGCCCGAATACATGCTATTCGATGTTTCCAAACGTCCTGCATCGACGGAAGGTAAGGATTCACTTCCCAGCCATCGCAATCGTTCTTGAACTGGTTGGAACTGGGAAGGTCTTTCTATCGATAATTGGCACGTATACATGATATTCGATGTTTCCAAGCGTCCTGCATCGACGGAAGGTAAGGATTCACTTCCCAGCCATCGCAATCGTTCTTGAACTGGTTGGAACTTTGAAGGTCTTTCTATCGATAATTGGCACGAATACGTGATATTCGATGTTTCCAAGCATCCTGCATCGACGGAAGGTAAGGATTCACTTCCCAGCCTTCGCAATCGTTCTTTCTATCTATAAATGGCACGAATACGTGATGTTCCATGTTTCCAAGCGTCCTGCATCGACGGAAGGTAAGGATTCACTTCCCTGCCTTCGCAATCGTTCTTTCCAACATTAATTGGCCCGAATACATGATATTCGATGTTTCCAAACGTCCTGCATCGACGGAAGGTAAGGATTCACTTCCCAGCCATCGCAATCGTTCTTGAACTGGTTGGAACTGGGAAGGTCTTTCTATCGATAATTGGCACGAATACGTGATATTCCATGTTTCCAAGCGTCCTGCATCAATGGAAGGTAAGGATTCACTTCCCAGCCTTTGCAATCGTTCTTTCTATCAATAAATGCCACGAATACGTGATATTCCATGATTCCAAGGGTCCTGCATCGACGGAATGTAAGGATTCACTTCCCTGCCTTCGCAATCGTTCTTTCCATCATTAATTGGCCCGAATACATGATATTCGATGTTTCCAAACGTCCTGCATCGACGGAAGGTAAGGATTCACTTCCCAGCCATCGCAATCGTTCTTGCACTGGTTGGAACTGGGAAGGTCTTTCTATCGATAATTGGCACGAATACGTGATATTCGATGTTTCCAAGCATCCTGCATCGACGGAAGGTAAGGATTCACTTCCCAGCCTTCGCAATCGTTCTTTCTATCTATAAATGGCACGAATACGTGATATTCCATGTTTCCAAGCGTCCTGCATCGACGGAAGGTAAGGATTCACTTCCCTGCCTTCGCAATCGTTCTTTGCAACATTAATTGGCCCGAATACATGATATTCGATGTTTCCAAACGTCCTGCATAGGCGGAAGGTAAGGATTCACTTCCCAGCCATCGCAATCGTTCTTGAACTGGTTGGAACTGGGAAGGTCTTTCTATCGATAATTGGCACGAATACGTGATATTCGATGTTTCCAAGCGTCCTGCATCAACGGAAGGTAAGGATTCACTTCCCAGCCATCGCAATCGTTCTTTCTATCAATACATGCCACGAATACGTGATATTCCATGTTTCCAAGGGTCCTGCATCGACGGAAGGTAAGGATTCACTTCCCTGCCTTTGCAATCGTTCTTTCCATCATTAATTGGCCCGAATACATGATATTCGATGTTTCCAAACGTCCTGCATCGACGGAAGGTAAGGATTCACTTCCCAGCCATCGCAATCGTTCTTGAACTGGTTGGAACTTTGAAGGTCTTTCTATCGATAATTGGCACGAATACGTGATATTCGATGTTTCCAAGCATCCTGCATCCACGGAAGGTAAGGATTCACTTCCCAGCCTTCGCAATCGTTCTTTCTATCTATAAATGGCACGAATACGTGATATTCCATGTTTCCAAGCGTCCTGCATCGACGGAAGGTAAGGATTCACTTCCCTGCCTTCGCAATCGTTCTTTCCAACATTAATTGGCCCGAATACATGATATTCGATGTTTCCAAACGTCCTACATAGACGGAAGGTAAGGATTCACTTCCCAGCCATCGCAATCGTTCTTGAACTGGTTGGAACTGGGAAGGTCTTTCTATCGATAATTGGCACGAATACGTGATATTCGATGTTTCCAAGCGTCCTGCATCAACGGAAGGTAAGGATTCACTTCCCAGCCATCGCAATCGTTCTTTCTATCAATACATGCCACGAATACGTGATATTCGATGTTTCCAAGCATCCTGCATCGACGGAAGGTAAGGATTCACTTCCCAGCCTTCGCAATCGTTCTTTCTATCTATAAATGGCACGAATACGTGATATTCCATGTTTCCAAGCGTCCTGCATCGACGGTAGGTAAGGATTCACTTCCCTGCCTTCGCAATCGTTCTTTCCATCATTAATTGGCCCGAATACATGATATTCGATGTTTCCAAACGTCCTCCATCGACGGAAGGTAAGAATTCACTTCCCAGCCATCGCAATCGTTCTTGAACTGGTTGGAACTTTGAAGGTCTTTCTATCGATAATTGGCACGAATACGTGATATTCGATGTTTCCAAGCATCCTGCATCGACGGAAGGTAAGGATTCACTTCCCAGCCTTCGCAATCGTTCTTTCTATCTATAAATGGCACGAATACGTGATATTCCATGTTTCCAAGCGTCCTGCATCGACGGAAGGTAAGGATTCACTTCCCTGCCTTCGCAATCGTTCTTGAACTGGTTGGAACTGGGAAGGTCTTTCTATCGATAATTGGCACGAATACGTGATATTCGATGTTTCCAAGCATCCTGCATCAACGGAAGGTACGGATTCACTTCCCAGCCATCGCAATCGTTCTTTCTATCAATACATGCCACGAATACGTGATATTCGATGTTTCCAAGCATCCTGCATCGACGGAAGGTAAGGATTCACTTCCCAGCCTTCGCAATCGTTCTTTCTATCTATAAATGGCACGAATACGTGATATTCCATGTTTCCAAGCGTCCTGCATCGACGGTAGGTAAGGATTCACTTCCCTGCCTTCGCAATCGTTCTTTCCATCATTAATTGGCCCGAATACATGCTATTCGATGTTTCCAAACGTCCTGCATCGACGGAAGGTAAGGATTCACTTCCCAGCCATCGCAATCGTTCTTGAACTGGTTGGAACTGGGAAGGTCTTTCTATCGATAATTGGCACGTATACATGATATTCGATGTTTCCAAGCGTCCTGCATCGACGGAAGGTAAGGATTCACTTCCCAGCCATCGCAATCGTTCTTGAACTGGTTGGAACTTTGAAGGTCTTTCTATCGATAATTGGCACGAATACGTGATATTCGATGTTTCCAAGCATCCTGCATCGACGGAAGGTAAGGATTCACTTCCCAGCCTTCGCAATCGTTCTTTCTATCTATAAATGGCACGAATACGTGATGTTCCATGTTTCCAAGCGTCCTGCATCGACGGAAGGTAAGGATTCACTTCCCTGCCTTCGCAATCGTTCTTTCCAACATTAATTGGCCCGAATACATGATATTCGATGTTTCCAAACGTCCTGCATCGACGGAAGGTAAGGATTCACTTCCCAGCCATCGCAATCGTTCTTGAACTGGTTGGAACTGGGAAGGTCTTTCTATCGATAATTGGCACGAATACGTGATATTCCATGTTTCCAAGCGTCCTGCATCAATGGAAGGTAAGGATTCACTTCCCAGCCTTTGCAATCGTTCTTTCTATCAATAAATGCCACGAATACGTGATATTCCATGATTCCAAGGGTCCTGCATCGACGGAATGTAAGGATTCACTTCCCTGCCTTCGCAATCGTTCTTTCCATCATTAATTGGCCCGAATACATGATATTCGATGTTTCCAAACGTCCTGCATCGACGGAAGGTAAGGATTCACTTCCCAGCCATCGCAATCGTTCTTGCACTGGTTGGAACTGGGAAGGTCTTTCTATCGATAATTGGCACGAATACGTGATATTCGATGTTTCCAAGCATCCTGCATCGACGGAAGGTAAGGATTCACTTCCCAGCCTTCGCAATCGTTCTTTCTATCTATAAATGGCACGAATACGTGATATTCCATGTTTCCAAGCGTCCTGCATCGACGGAAGGTAAGGATTCACTTCCCTGCCTTCGCAATCGTTCTTTGCAACATTAATTGGCCCGAATACATGATATTCGATGTTTCCAAACGTCCTGCATAGGCGGAAGGTAAGGATTCACTTCCCAGCCATCGCAATCGTTCTTGAACTGGTTGGAACTGGGAAGGTCTTTCTATCGATAATTGGCACGAATACGTGATATTCGATGTTTCCAAGCGTCCTGCATCAACGGAAGGTAAGGATTGACTTCCCAGCCATCGCAATCGTTCTTTCTATCAATACATGCCACGAATACGTGATATTCCATGTTTCCAAGGGTCCTGCATCGACGGAAGGTAAGGATTCACTTCCCTGCCTTTGCAATCGTTCTTTCCATCATTAATTGGCCCGAATACATGATATTCGATGTTTCCAAACGTCCTGCATCGACGGAAGGTAAGGATTCACTTCCCAGCCATCGCAATCGTTCTTGAACTGGTTGGAACTGGGAAGGTCTTTCTATCGATAATTGGCACGAATACGTGATATTCGATGTTTCCAAGCATCCTGCATCGACGGAAGGTAAGGATTCACTTCCCAGCCTTCGCAATCGTTCTTTCTATCTATAAATGGCACGAATACGTGATATTCCATGTTTCCAAGCGTCCTGCATCGACGGAAGGTAAGGATTCACTTCCCTGCCTTCGCAATCGTTCTTGAACTGGTTGGAACTGGGAAGGTCTTTCTATCGATAATTGGCACGAATACGTGATATTCGATGTTTCCAAGCATCCTGCATCAACGGAAGGTACGGATTCACTTCCCAGCCATCGCAATCGTTCTTGCACTGGTTGGAACTGGGAAGGTCTTTCTATCGATAAATGGCACGAATACGTGATATTCCATGTTTCCAAGCGTCCTGCATCGACGGAAGGTAAGGATTCACCTCCCAGCCTTCGCAATCGTTCTTTCTATCTATAAATGGCACGAATACGTGATATTCCATGTTTCCAAGCGTCCTGCATCGACGGTAGGTAAGGATTCACTTCCCAGCCATCGCAATCGTTCTTTCTATCAATACATGCCACGAATACGTGATATTCGATGTTTCCAAGCATCCTGCATCGACGGAAGGTAAGGATTCACTTCCCAGCCTTCGCAATCGTTCTTTCTATCTATAAATGGCACGAATACGTGATATTCCATGTTTCCAAGCGTCCTGCATCGACGGTAGGTAAGGATTCACTTCCCTGCCTTCGCAATCGTTCTTTCCATCATTAATTGGCCCGAATACATGCTATTCGATGTTTCCAAACGTCCTCCATCGACGGAAGGTAAGAATTCACTTCCCAGCCATCGCAATCGTTCTTGAACTGGTTGGAACTTTGAAGGTCTTTCTATCGATAATTGGCACGAATACGTGATATTCGATGTTTCCAAGCATCCTGCATCGACGGAAGGTAAGGATTCACTTCCCAGCCTTCGCAATCGTTCTTTCTATCTATAAATGGCACGAATACGTGATATTCCATGTTTCCAAGCGTCCTGCATCGACGGAAGGTAAGGATTCACTTCCCTGCCTTCGCAATCGTTCTTGAACTGGTTGGAACTGGGAAGGTCTTTCTATCGATAATTGGCACGAATACGTGATATTCGATGTTTCCAAGCATCCTGCATCAACGGAAGGTACGGATTCACTTCCCAGCCATCGCAATCGTTCTTGCACTGGTTGGAACTGGGAAGGTCTTTCTATCGATAATTGGCACGAATACGTGATATTCGATGTTTCCAAGCGTCCTGCATCGACGGTAGGTAAGGATTCACTTCCCAGCCATCGCAATCGTTCTTTCTATCAATACATGCCACGAATACGTGATATTCGATGTTTCCAAGCATCCTGCATCGACGGAAGGTAAGGATTCACTTCCCAGCCTTCGCAATCGTTCTTTCTATCTATAAATGGCACGAATACGTGATATTCCATGTTTCCAAGCGTCCTGCATCGACGGTAGGTAAGGATTCACTTCCCAGCCATCGCAATCGTTCTTTCTATCAATACATGCCACGAATACGTGATATTCGATGTTTCCAAGCATCCTGCATCGACGGAAGGTAAGGATTCACTTCCCAGCCTTCGCAATCGTTCTTTCTATCTATAAATGGCACGAATACGTGATATTCCATGTTTCCAAGCGTCCTGCATCGACGGTAGGTAAGGATTCACTTCCCTGCCTTCGCAATCGTTCTTTCCATCATTAATTGGCCCGAATACATGCTATTCGATGTTTCCAAACGTCCTCCATCGACGGAAGGTAAGAATTCACTTCCCAGCCATCGCAATCGTTCTTGAACTGGTTGGAACTTTGAAGGTCTTTCTATCGATAATTGGCACGAATACGTGATATTCGATGTTTCCAAGCATCCTGCATCGACGGAAGGTAAGGATTCACTTCCCAGCCTTCGCAATCGTTCTTTCTATCTATAAATGGCACGAATACGTGATATTCCATGTTTCCAAGCGTCCTGCATCGACGGAAGGTAAGGATTCACTTCCCTGCCTTCGCAATCGTTCTTGAACTGGTTGGAACTGGGAAGGTCTTTCTATCGATAATTGGCACGAATACGTGATATTCGATGTTTCCAAGCATCCTGCATCAACGGAAGGTACGGATTCACTTCCCAGCCATCGCAATCGTTCTTGCACTGGTTGGAACTGGGAAGGTCTTTCTATCGATAATTGGCACGAATACGTGATATTCGATGTTTCCAAGCGTCCTGCATCGACGGAAGGTAAGGATTCACTTCCCAGCCATCGCAATCGTTCTTTCTATCAATACATGCCACGAATACGTGATATTCGATGTTTCCAAGCATCCTGCATCGACGGAAGGTAAGGATTCACTTCCCAGCCTTCGCAATCGTTCTTTCTATCTATAAATGGCACGAATACGTGATATTCCATGTTTCCAAGCGTCCTGCATCGACGGTAGGTAAGGATTCACTTCCCTGCCTTCGCAATCGTTCTTTCCATCATTAATTGGCCCGAATACATGCTATTCGATGTTTCCAAACGTCCTCCATCGACGGAAGGTAAGAATTCACTTCCCAGCCATCGCAATCGTTCTTGAACTGGTTGGAACTTTGAAGGTCTTTCTATCGATAATTGGCACGAATACGTGATATTCGATGTTTCCAAGCGTCCTGCATCGACGGAAGGTAAGGATTCACTTCCCAGCCTTCGCAATCGTTCTTTCTATCTATAAATGGCACGAATACGTGATATTCCATGTTTCCAAGCGTCCTGCATCGACGGAAGGTAAGGATTCACTTCCCTGCCTTCGCAATCGTTCTTGAACTGGTTGGAACTGGGAAGGTCTTTCTATCGATAATTGGCACGAATACGTGATATTCGATGTTTCCAAGCATCCTGCATCAACGGAAGGTACGGATTCACTTCCCAGCCATCGCAATCGTTCTTGCACTGGTTGGAACTGGGAAGGTCTTTCTATCGATAATTGGCACGAATACGTGATATTCGATGTTTCCAAGCGTCCTGCATCGACGGTAGGTAAGGATTCACTTCCCAGCCATCGCAATCGTTCTTTCTATCAATACATGCCACGAATACGTGATATTCGATGTTTCCAAGCATCCTGCATCGACGGAAGGTAAGGATTCACTTCCCAGCCTTCGCAATCGTTCTTTCTATCTATAAATGGCACGAATACGTGATATTCCATGTTTCCAAGCGTCCTGCATCGACGGAAGGTAAGGATTCACTTCCCTGCCTTCGCAATCGTTCTTGAACTGGTTGGAACTGGGAAGGTCTTTCTATCGATAATTGGCACGAATACGTGATATTCGATGTTTCCAAGCGTCCTGCATCGACGGAAGGTAAGGATTCACTTCCCAGCCATCGCAATCGTTCTTTCTATCAATACATGCCACGAATACGTGATATTCGATGTTTCCAAGCATCCTGCATCGACGGAAGGTAAGGATTCACTTCCCAGCCTTCGCAATCGTTCTTTCTATCTATAAATGGCACGAATACGTGATATTCCATGTTTCCAAGCGTCCTGCATCGACGGTAGGTAAGGATTCACTTCCCTGCCTTCGCAATCGTTCTTTCCATCATTAATTGGCCCGAATACATGCTATTCGATGTTTCCAAACGTCCTGCATCGACGGAAGGTAAGGATTCACTTCCCAGCCATCGCAATCGTTCTTGAACTGGTTGGAACTGGGAAGGTCTTTCTATCGATAATTGGCACGTATACATGATATTCGATGTTTCCAAGCGTCCTGCATCGACGGAAGGTAAGGATTCACTTCCCAGCCATCGCAATCGTTCTTGAACTGGTTGGAACTTTGAAGGTCTTTCTATCGATAATTGGCACGAATACGTGATATTCGATGTTTCCAAGCATCCTGCATCGACGGAAGGTAAGGATTCACTTCCCAGCCTTCGCAATCGTTCTTTCTATCTATAAATGGCACGAATACGTGATGTTCCATGTTTCCAAGCGTCCTGCATCGACGGAAGGTAAGGATTCACTTCCCTGCCTTCGCAATCGTTCTTTCCAACATTAATTGGCCCGAATACATGATATTCGATGTTTCCAAACGTCCTGCATCGACGGAAGGTAAGGATTCACTTCCCAGCCATCGCAATCGTTCTTGAACTGGTTGGAACTGGGAAGGTCTTTCTATCGATAATTGGCACGAATACGTGATATTCCATGTTTCCAAGCGTCCTGCATCAATGGAAGGTAAGGATTCACTTCCCAGCCTTTGCAATCGTTCTTTCTATCAATAAATGCCACGAATACGTGATATTCCATGATTCCAAGGGTCCTGCATCGACGGAATGTAAGGATTCACTTCCCTGCCTTCGCAATCGTTCTTTCCATCATTAATTGGCCCGAATACATGATATTCGATGTTTCCAAACGTCCTGCATCGACGGAAGGTAAGGATTCACTTCCCAGCCATCGCAATCGTTCTTGCACTGGTTGGAACTGGGAAGGTCTTTCTATCGATAATTGGCACGAATACGTGATATTCGATGTTTCCAAGCATCCTGCATCGACGGAAGGTAAGGATTCACTTCCCAGCCTTCGCAATCGTTCTTTCTATCTATAAATGGCACGAATACGTGATATTCCATGTTTCCAAGCGTCCTGCATCGACGGAAGGTAAGGATTCACTTCCCTGCCTTCGCAATCGTTCTTTGCAACATTAATTGGCCCGAATACATGATATTCGATGTTTCCAAACGTCCTGCATAGGCGGAAGGTAAGGATTCACTTCCCAGCCATCGCAATCGTTCTTGAACTGGTTGGAACTGGGAAGGTCTTTCTATCGATAATTGGCACGAATACGTGATATTCGATGTTTCCAAGCGTCCTGCATCAACGGAAGGTAAGGATTCACTTCCCAGCCATCGCAATCGTTCTTTCTATCAATACATGCCACGAATACGTGATATTCCATGTTTCCAAGGGTCCTGCATCGACGGAAGGTAAGGATTCACTTCCCTGCCTTTGCAATCGTTCTTTCCATCATTAATTGGCCCGAATACATGATATTCGATGTTTCCAAACGTCCTGCATCGACGGAAGGTAAGGATTCACTTCCCAGCCATCGCAATCGTTCTTGAACTGGTTGGAACTTTGAAGGTCTTTCTATCGATAATTGGCACGAATACGTGATATTCGATGTTTCCAAGCGTCCTGCATCGACGGAAGGTAAGGATTCACTTCCCAGCCTTCGCAATCGTTCTTTCTATCTATAAATGGCACGAATACGTGATATTCCATGTTTCCAAGCGTCCTGCATCGACGGAAGGTAAGGATTCACTTCCCTGCCTTCGCAATCGTTCTTTCCAACATTAATTGGCCCGAATACATGATATTCGATGTTTCCAAACGTCCTACATAGACGGAAGGTAAGGATTCACTTCCCAGCCATCGCAATCGTTCTTGAACTGGTTGGAACTGGGAAGGTCTTTCTATCGATAATTGGCACGAATACGTGATATTCGATGTTTCCAAGCGTCCTGCATCAACGGAAGGTAAGGATTCACTTCCCAGCCATCGCAATCGTTCTTTCTATCAATACATGCCACGAATACGTGATATTCGATGTTTCCAAGCATCCTGCATCGACGGAAGGTAAGGATTCACTTCCCAGCCTTCGCAATCGTTCTTTCTATCTATAAATGGCACGAATACGTGATATTCCATGTTTCCAAGCGTCCTGCATCGACGGTAGGTAAGGATTCACTTCCCTGCCTTCGCAATCGTTCTTTCCATCATTAATTGGCCCGAATACATGATATTCGATGTTTCCAAACGTCCTCCATCGACGGAAGGTAAGAATTCACTTCCCAGCCATCGCAATCGTTCTTGAACTGGTTGGAACTTTGAAGGTCTTTCTATCGATAATTGGCACGAATACGTGATATTCGATGTTTCCAAGCATCCTGCATCGACGGAAGGTAAGGATTCACTTCCCAGCCTTCGCAATCGTTCTTTCTATCTATAAATGGCACGAATACGTGATATTCCATGTTTCCAAGCGTCCTGCATCGACGGAAGGTAAGGATTCACTTCCCTGCCTTCGCAATCGTTCTTGAACTGGTTGGAACTGGGAAGGTCTTTCTATCGATAATTGGCACGAATACGTGATATTCGATGTTTCCAAGCATCCTGCATCAACGGAAGGTACGGATTCACTTCCCAGCCATCGCAATCGTTCTTGCACTGGTTGGAACTGGGAAGGTCTTTCTATCGATAAATGGCACGAATACGTGATATTCCATGTTTCCAAGCGTCCTGCATCGACGGAAGGTAAGGATTCACTTCCCAGCCTTCGCAATCGTTCTTTCTATCTATAAATGGCACGAATACGTGATATTCCATGTTTCCAAGCGTCCTGCATCGACGGAAGGTAAGGATTCACTTCCCAGCCATCGCAATCGTTCTTTCTATCAATACATGCCACGAATACGTGATATTCGATGTTTCCAAGCATCCTGCATCGACGGAAGGTAAGGATTCACTTCCCAGCCTTCGCAATCGTTCTTTCTATCTATAAATGGCACGAATACGTGATATTCCATGTTTCCAAGCGTCCTGCATCGACGGTAGGTAAGGATTCACTTCCCTGCCTTCGCAATCGTTCTTTCCATCATTAATTGGCCCGAATACATGCTATTCGATGTTTCCAAACGTCCTGCATCGACGGAAGGTAAGGATTCACTTCCCAGCCATCGCAATCGTTCTTGAACTGGTTGGAACTGGGAAGGTCTTTCTATCGATAATTGGCACGTATACATGATATTCGATGTTTCCAAGCGTCCTGCATCGACGGAAGGTAAGGATTCACTTCCCAGCCATCGCAATCGTTCTTGAACTGGTTGGAACTTTGAAGGTCTTTCTATCGATAATTGGCACGAATACGTGATATTCGATGTTTCCAAGCATCCTGCATCGACGGAAGGTAAGGATTCACTTCCCAGCCTTCGCAATCGTTCTTTCTATCTATAAATGGCACGAATACGTGATGTTCCATGTTTCCAAGCGTCCTGCATCGACGGAAGGTAAGGATTCACTTCCCTGCCTTCGCAATCGTTCTTTCCAACATTAATTGGCCCGAATACATGATATTCGATGTTTCCAAACGTCCTGCATCGACGGAAGGTAAGGATTCACTTCCCAGCCATCGCAATCGTTCTTGAACTGGTTGGAACTGGGAAGGTCTTTCTATCGATAATTGGCACGAATACGTGATATTCCATGTTTCCAAGCGTCCTGCATCAATGGAAGGTAAGGATTCACTTCCCAGCCTTTGCAATCGTTCTTTCTATCAATAAATGCCACGAATACGTGATATTCCATGATTCCAAGGGTCCTGCATCGACGGAATGTAAGGATTCACTTCCCTGCCTTCGCAATCGTTCTTTCCATCATTAATTGGCCCGAATACATGATATTCGATGTTTCCAAACGTCCTGCATCGACGGAAGGTAAGGATTCACTTCCCAGCCATCGCAATCGTTCTTGCACTGGTTGGAACTGGGAAGGTCTTTCTATCGATAATTGGCACGAATACGTGATATTCGATGTTTCCAAGCATCCTGCATCGACGGAAGGTAAGGATTCACTTCCCAGCCTTCGCAATCGTTCTTTCTATCTATAAATGGCACGAATACGTGATATTCCATGTTTCCAAGCGTCCTGCATCGACGGAAGGTAAGGATTCACTTCCCTGCCTTCGCAATCGTTCTTTGCAACATTAATTGGCCCGAATACATGATATTCGATGTTTCCAAACGTCCTGCATAGGCGGAAGGTAAGGATTCACTTCCCAGCCATCGCAATCGTTCTTGAACTGGTTGGAACTGGGAAGGTCTTTCTATCGATAATTGGCACGAATACGTGATATTCGATGTTTCCAAGCGTCCTGCATCAACGGAAGGTAAGGATTCACTTCCCAGCCATCGCAATCGTTCTTTCTATCAATACATGCCACGAATACGTGATATTCCATGTTTCCAAAGGTCCTGCATCGACGGAAGGTAAGGATTCACTTCCCTGCCTTTGCAATCGTTCTTTCCATCATTAATTGGCCCGAATACATGATATTCGATGTTTCCAAACGTCCTGCATCGACGGAAGGTAAGGATTCACTTCCCAGCCATCGCAATCGTTCTTGAACTGGTTGGAACTGGGAAGGTCTTTCTATCGATAATTGGCACGAATACGTGATATTCGATGTTTCCAAGCATCCTGCATCGACGGAAGGTAAGGATTCACTTCCCAGCCTTCGCAATCGTTCTTTCTATCTATAAATGGCACGAATACGTGATATTCCATGTTTCCAAGCGTCCTGCATCGACGGAAGGTAAGGATTCACTTCCCTGCCTTCGCAATCGTTCTTGAACTGGTTGGAACTGGGAAGGTCTTTCTATCGATAATTGGCACGAATACGTGATATTCGATGTTTCCAAGCATCCTGCATCAACGGAAGGTACGGATTCACTTCCCAGCCATCGCAATCGTTCTTGCACTGGTTGGAACTGGGAAGGTCTTTCTATCGATAAATGGCACGAATACGTGATATTCCATGTTTCCAAGCGTCCTGCATCGACGGAAGGTAAGGATTCACCTCCCAGCCTTCGCAATCGTTCTTTCTATCTATAAATGGCACGAATACGTGATATTCCATGTTTCCAAGCGTCCTGCATCGACGGTAGGTAAGGATTCACTTCCCAGCCATCGCAATCGTTCTTTCTATCAATACATGCCACGAATACGTGATATTCGATGTTTCCAAGCATCCTGCATCGACGGAAGGTAAGGATTCACTTCCCAGCCTTCGCAATCGTTCTTTCTATCTATAAATGGCACGAATACGTGATATTCCATGTTTCCAAGCGTCCTGCATCGACGGTAGGTAAGGATTCACTTCCCTGCCTTCGCAATCGTTCTTTCCATCATTAATTGGCCCGAATACATGCTATTCGATGTTTCCAAACGTCCTGCATCGACGGAAGGTAAGGATTCACTTCCCAGCCATCGCAATCGTTCTTGAACTGGTTGGAACTGGGAAGGTCTTTCTATCGATAATTGGCACGTATACATGATATTCGATGTTTCCAAGCGTCCTGCATCGACGGAAGGTAAGGATTCACTTCCCAGCCATCGCAATCGTTCTTGAACTGGTTGGAACTTTGAAGGTCTTTCTATCGATAATTGGCACGAATACGTGATATTCGATGTTTCCAAGCATCCTGCATCGACGGAAGGTAAGGATTCACTTCCCAGCCTTCGCAATCGTTCTTTCTATCTATAAATGGCACGAATACGTGATATTCCATGTTTCCAAGCGTCCTGCATCGACGGAAGGTAAGGATTCACTTCCCTGCCTTCGCAATCGTTCTTTCCAACATTAATTGGCCCGAATACATGATATTCGATGTTTCCAAACGTCCTGCATCGACGGAAGGTAAGGATTCACTTCCCAGCCATCGCAATCGTTCTTGAACTGGTTGGAACTGGGAAGGTCTTTCTATCGATAATTGGCACGAATACGTGATATTCCATGTTTCCAAGCGTCCTGCATCAACGGAAGGTAAGGATTCACTTCCCAGCCTTTGCAATCGTTCTTTCTATCAATAAATGCCACGAATACGTGATATTCCATGATTCCAAGGGTCCTGCATCGACGGAATGTAAGGATTCACTTCCCTGCCTTCGCAATCGTTCTTTCCATCATTAATTGGCCCGAATACATGATATTCGATGTTTCCAAACGTCCTGCATCGACGGAAGGTAAGGATTCACTTCCCAGCCATCGCAATCGTTCTTGCACTGGTTGGAACTGGGAAGGTCTTTCTATCGATAATTGGCACGAATACGTGATATTCGATGTTTCCAAGCATCCTGCATCGACGGAAGGTAAGGATTCACTTCCCAGCCTTCGCAATCGTTCTTTCTATCTATAAATGGCACGAATACGTGATATTCCATGTTTCCAAGCGTCCTGCATCGACGGAAGGTAAGGATTCACTTCCCTGCCTTCGCAATCGTTCTTTGCAACATTAATTGGCCCGAATACATGATATTCGATGTTTCCAAACGTCCTGCATAGGCGGAAGGTAAGGATTCACTTCCCAGCCATCGCAATCGTTCTTGAACTGGTTGGAACTGGGAAGGTCTTTCTATCGATAATTGGCACGAATACGTGATATTCGATGTTTCCAAGCGTCCTGCATCAACGGAAGGTAAGGATTCACTTCCCAGCCATCGCAATCGTTCTTTCTATCAATACATGCCACGAATACGTGATATTCCATGTTTCCAAGGGTCCTGCATCGACGGAAGGTAAGGATTCACTTCCCTGCCTTTGCAATCGTTCTTTCCATCATTAATTGGCCCGAATACATGATATTCGATGTTTCCAAACGTCCTGCATCGACGGAAGGTAAGGATTCACTTCCCAGCCATCGCAATCGTTCTTGAACTGGTTGGAACTGGGAAGGTCTTTCTATCGATAATTGGCACGAATACGTGATATTCGATGTTTCCAAGCATCCTGCATCGACGGAAGGTAAGGATTCACTTCCCAGCCTTCGCAATCGTTCTTTCTATCTATAAATGGCACGAATACGTGATATTCCATGTTTCCAAGCGTCCTGCATCGACGGAAGGTAAGGATTCACTTCCCTGCCTTCGCAATCGTTCTTGAACTGGTTGGAACTGGGAAGGTCTTTCTATCGATAATTGGCACGAATACGTGATATTCGATGTTTCCAAGCATCCTGCATCAACGGAAGGTACGGATTCACTTCCCAGCCATCGCAATCGTTCTTGCACTGGTTGGAACTGGGAAGGTCTTTCTATCGATAAATGGCACGAATACGTGATATTCCATGTTTCCAAGCGTCCTGCATCGACGGAAGGTAAGGATTCACTTCCCTGCCTTCGCAATCGTTCTTTCCATCATTAATTGGCCCGAATACATGATATTCGATGTTTCCAAACGTCCTGCATCGACGGAAGGTAAGGATTCACTTCCCAGCCATCGCAATCGTTCTTGAACTGGTTGGAACTGGGAAGGTCTTTCTATCGATAATTGGCACGAATACGTGATATTCGATGTTTCCAAGCATCCTGCATCAACGGAAGGTACGGATTCACTTCCCTGCCTTCGCAATCGTTCTTTCTATCATTAATTGGCACGAATACATGATATTCGATGTTTCCAAGCGTCTTGCATAGACGGAAGGTAAGGATTCACTTCCCTGCCTTCGCAATCGTTCTTTCCATCATTAATTGGCACGAATACATGATATTCGATGTTTCCAAGCGTCCTGCATCGACGGAAGGTAAGGATTCACTTCCCAGCCATCGCAATCGTTCTTGAACTGGTTGGAACTTTGAAGGTCTTTCTATCGATAATTGGCACGAATACGTGATATTCGATGTTTCCAAGCATCCTGCATCGACGGAAGGTAAGGATTCACTTCCCAGCCTTCGCAATCGTTCTTTCTATCTATAAATGGCACGAATACGTGATATTCCATGTTTCCAAGCGTCCTGCATCGACGGAAGGTAAGGATTCACTTCCCTGCCTTCGCAATCGTTCTTTCCATCATTAATTGGCACGAATACATGATATTCGATGTTTCCAAGCGTCCTGCATCGACGGAAGGTACGGATTCACTTCCCTGCCTTCGCAATCGTTCTTTCTATCATTAATTGGCACGAATACATGATATTCGATGTTTCCAAGCGTCTTGCATAGACGGAAGGTAAGGATTCACTTCCCTGCCTTCGCAATCGTTCTTTCCATCATTAATTGGCACGAATACATGATATTCGATGTTTCCAAACGTCCTGCATCGACGGAAGGTAAGGATTCACTTCCCAGCCATCGCAATCGTTCTTGAACTGGTTGGAACTGGGAAGGTCTTTCTATCGATAATTGGCACGAATACGTGATATTCGATGTTTCCAAGCATCCTGCATCAACGGAAGGTACGGATTCACTTCCCTGCCTTCGCAATCGTTCTTTCTATCATTAATTGGCACGAATACATGATATTCGATGTTTCCAAGCGTCTTGCATAGACGGAAGGTAAGGATTCACTTCCCTGCCTTCGCAATCGTTCTTTCCATCATTAATTGGCACGAATACATGATATTCGATGTTTCCAAGCGTCCTGCATCGACGGAAGGTAAGGATTCACTTCCCAGCCATCGCAATCGTTCTTTCTATCAATAAATGCCACGAATACGTGATATTCGATGTTTCCAAACGTCCTGCATCGACGGAAGGTAAGGATTCACTTCCCAGCCATCGCAATCGTTCTTGCACTGGTTGGAACTGGGAAGGTCTTTCTATCGATAATTGGCACGTATACATGATATTCGATGTTTCCAAGCGTCCTGCATCGACGGAAGGTAAGGATTCACTTCCCAGCCATCGCAATCGTTCTTGAACTGGTTGGAACTTTGAAGGTCTTTCTATCGATAATTGGCACGAATACGTGATATTCGATGTTTCCAAGCATCCTGCATCGACGGAAGGTAAGGATTCACTTCCCAGCCTTCGCAATCGTTCTTTCTATCTATAAATGGCACGAATACGTGATATTCCATGTTTCCAAGCGTCCTGCATCGACGGAAGGTAAGGATTCACTTCCCTGCCTTCGCAATCGTTCTTTCCAACATTTATTGGCCCGAATACATGATATTCGATGTTTCCAAACGTCCTGCATAGACGGAAGGTAAGGATTCACTTCCCAGCCATCGCAATCGTTCTTGAACTGGTTGGAACTGGGAAGGTCTTTCTATCGATAATTGGCACGAATACGTGATATTCGATGTTTCCAAGCGTCCTGCATCAACGGAAGGTAAGGATTCACTTCCCAGCCATCGCAATCGTTCTTTCTATCAATACATGCCACGAATACGTGATATTCGATGTTTCCAAGCATCCTGCATCGACGGAAGGTAAGGATTCACTTCCCAGCCTTCGCAATCGTTCTTTCTATCTATAAATGGCACGAATACGTGATATTCCATGTTTCCAAGCGTCCTGCATCGACGGTAGGTAAGGATTCACTTCCCTGCCTTCGCAATCGTTCTTTCCATCATTAATTGGCCCGAATACATGCTATTCGATGTTTCCAAACGTCCTGCATCGACGGAAGGTAAGGATTCACTTCCCAGCCATCGCAATCGTTCTTGAACTGGTTGGAACTGGGAAGGTCTTTCTATCGATAATTGGCACGTATACATGATATTCGATGTTTCCAAGCGTCCTGCATCGACGGAAGGTAAGGATTCACTTCCCAGCCATCGCAATCGTTCTTGAACTGGTTGGAACTTTGAAGGTCTTTCTATCGATAATTGGCACGAATACGTGATATTCGATGTTTCCAAGCATCCTGCATCGACGGAAGGTAAGGATTCACTTCCCAGCCTTCGCAATCGTTCTTTCTATCTATAAATGGCACGAATACGTGATATTCCATGTTTCCAAGCGTCCTGCATCGACGGAAGGTAAGGATTCACTTCCCTGCCTTCGCAATCGTTCTTTCCAACATTAATTGGCCCGAATACATGATATTCGATGTTTCCAAACGTCCTACATAGACGGAAGGTAAGGATTCACTTCCCAGCCATCGCAATCGTTCTTGAACTGGTTGGAACTGGGAAGGTCTTTCTATCGATAATTGGCACGAATACGTGATATTCGATGTTTCCAAGCGTCCTGCATCAACGGAAGGTAAGGATTCACTTCCCAGCCATCGCAATCGTTCTTTCTATCAATACATGCCACGAATACGTGATATTCGATGTTTCCAAGCATCCTGCATCGACGGAAGGTAAGGATTCACTTCCCAGCCTTCGCAATCGTTCTTTCTATCTATAAATGGCACGAATACGTGATATTCCATGTTTCCAAGCGTCCTGCATCGACGGTAGGTAAGGATTCACTTCCCTGCCTTCGCAATCGTTCTTTCCATCATTAATTGGCCCGAATACATGATATTCGATGTTTCCAAACGTCCTCCATCGACGGAAGGTAAGGATTCACTTCCCAGCCATCGCAATCGTTCTTGAACTGGTTGGAACTGGGAAGGTCTTTCTATCGATAATTGGCACGAATACGTGATATTCGATGTTTCCAAGCATCCTGCATCGACGGAAGGTACGGATTCACTTCCCTGCCTTCGCAATCGTTCTTTCTATCATTAATTGGCACGAATACATGATATTCGATGTTTCCAAGCGTCCTGCATAGACGGAAGGTAAGGATTCACTTCCCTGCCTTCGCAATCGTTCTTTCCATCATTAATTGGCACGAATACATGATATTCGATGTTTCCAAGCGTCCTGCATCGACGGAAGGTAAGGATTCGCTTCATTGCCTTCGCAATCGTCCTTTCTATCTATAATTGGCTCGAATACATGATATTCGATGTTTCGAAGCGTCCTGCATCGACGGAAGGTAAGGATTCACTTCCCAGCCATCGCAATCGTTCTTTCTATCAATAAATGCCACGAATACGTGATATTCGATGTTTCCAAGCGCCCTGCATAGAAGGAAGGTAAGGATTCACTTCCCTGCCTTCGCAATCGTTCTTTCCATCATTAATTGGCACGAATACATGATATTCGATGTTTCCAAGCGTCCTGCATCGACGGAAGGTAAGGATTCACTTCCCAGCCATCGCAATCGTTCTTTCTATCAATAAATGCCACGAATACGTGATATTCGTTGTTTCCAAGCGCCCTGCATAGAAGGAAGGTAAGGATTCACTTCCCAGCCATCGCAATCGTTCTTGAACTGGTTGGAACTGGGAAGGTCTTTCTATCGATAATTGGCACGAATACGTGATATTCGAAGTTTCCAAGCGTCCTGCATCAACGGAAGGTAAGGATTCACTTCCCAGCCTTCGCAATCGTTCTTTCTATCTATAAATGGCACGAATACGTGATATTCCATGTTTCCAAGGGTCCTGCATCGACGGAAGGTAAGGATTCACTTCCCTGCCTTCGCAATCGTTCTTTCCATCATTAATTGGCACGAATACATGATATTCGATGTTTCCAAACGTCCTGCATCGACGGAAGGTAAGGATTCACTTCCCAGCCATCGCAATCGTTCTTGAACTGGTTGGAACTGGGAAGGTCTTTCTATCGATAATTGGCACGAATACGTGATATTCGATGTTTCCAAGCATCCTGCATCAACGGAAGGTACGGATTCACTTCCCTGCCTTCGCAATCGTTCTTTCTATCATTAATTGGCACGAATACATGATATTCGATGTTTCCAAGCGTCTTGCATAGACGGAAGGTAAGGATTCACTTCCCTGCCTTCGCAATCGTTCTTTCCATCATTAATTGGCACGAATACATGATATTCGATGTTTCCAAGCGTCCTGCATCGACGGAAGGTAAGGATTCACTTCCCAGCCATCGCAATCGTTCTTTCTATCAATAAATGCCACGAATACGTGATATTCGATGTTTCCAAACGTCCTGCATCGACGGAAGGTAAGGATTCACTTCCCAGCCATCGCAATCGTTCTTGAACTGGTTGGAACTGGGAAGGTCTTTCTATCGATAATTGGCACGTATACATGATATTCGATGATTCCAAGCGTCCTGCATCGACGGAAGGTAAGGATTCACTTCCCAGCCATCGCAATCGTTCTTGAACTGGTTGGAACTGGGAAGGTCTTTCTATCGATAATTGGCACGAATACGTGATATTCGATGTTTCCAAGCATCCTGCATCGACGGAAGCTAAGGATTCACTTCCCAGCCTTCGCAATCGTTCTTTCTATCGATAATTGGCACGAATACGTGATATTCGATTTTTCCAAGCGTCCTGCATAGACGGAAGGTAAGGATTCACTTCCCTGCCTTCGCAATCATTCTTTCCATCATTAATTGGCACGAATACATGATATTCGATGTTTCCAAGCGTCCTGCATCGACGGAAGGTAAGGATTCGCTTCCTTGCCTTCGCAATCGTCCTCTCTATCTATAATTGGCTCGAATACATGATATTCGATGTTTCCAAGCGTCCTGCATCGACGGAAGCTAAGGATTCACTTCCCAGCCTTCGCAATCGTTCTTTCTATCGATAATTGGCACGAATACGTGATATTCGATTTTTCCAAGCGTCCTGCATAGACGGAAGGTAAGGATTCACTTCCCTGCCTTCGCAATCGTTCTTTCCATCATTAATTGGCACGAATACATGATATTCGATGTTTCCAAGCGTCGATTTCGTTCAAAATTCGTATTCCGTTTCCGTTCAAAATGGTATTTATGACTGTTTTAGTAAAACGAAGTATGATGTATACTCCAATGATTCCAGCACTTAATGAGCCGAATTTGGTAAATCCAACCCACAGTCTTTGTCCTGCGGATTCAGCGATTTTATTGATGGCCTCTTCGTCGAAAAGGTTCGCCATGTGTAAAGAATCTTGTGCGAATTGCTGTCCTGTTGCTCCTTGAGCGATTGAATTGATGACAGATGCCCTGTCTATTGGAAACATTATGTGGTTTCGCAACTTGGTTAGTTCTTCTGAGGAGTAGATACCTCCATTGGCTAGATTCTGTGGATCGATGTATTTCCATTTAGATTTGGTTATTGACTGGATGGTTTGTGGCGGAATTGTTTCAACTGGATTTGGCATTAATTTGTACCAGGCGCCGTGCAATTTGAATTGCGTTGGAATTACAGCGTTACATTCCCGTCTAGTTCCAACCTTCGTTAGCGTCCTATGCTTTGGTGTTAGAAAATATGAAATATTCTTGTAGGAAACCGGTAACTGTTCAAAACAATTCTCCGTCCTTCGAGTTTGGCAAACTACAGGTACGCATTTTATGATGTGGACCACTTCTCCTGATGCTATGGCCATGTATCCTGATTCCTTTGTAATAGTGAATGCGACCTCCTCTGGTGATATATGTACCAATGCGAGTGCGTTTCTTACTATTTGTTTCTCCAAAGCGCATTTTTGCTCAATGATGTCGCGGTATAAATTGGCGAGTTGATTTTTAATGTGTTTTTCCACATAAACGAATTTTGAATTTACGTATGTAAAAATGTCCAGGTTATTTACCGGAGTTTTGGAAGTTGATTTGAATCTTCCACTGGTCGTGGTCTCTATGATAAAAAGTTTTGGATGTTCCGTTTTTATCAGTGTATAACCACATATTGGTATACGATGCGATTCTGTAAGGGCGAAAGTGGTTTCTTCCGTTGTTACCGTGTAGATTGTTGGGCTGTCATGATTTGTGGTAGAAATTTTTGTTGCTTTGCCTTCGAACAAGACGTCATATCGGTTGAAATTGCAATAATCTGTTGGTAATGGGTCCCAGAAGGTGTATCCGTCTTCGGAATCCAAGCAATTGTTTTGTTGAAGTTGACACCTTTGACCTGACTGGAGTACGATTTCGTTCGCGGCTAGCTTTACAGCTGCTGTATAACTTTTTAGCGATATTGTTACGATGGCTTGCACCACCACATTGGTCCATGAACCGTATGGATCTGCATATGTGGTACCAACACATGATCCTTCTGGTCCCACACTTCCTGCTAGGGTCAGACTGAAATGTGTTGTTGAATTCGGGCGGACTCCGTTTATTGTTGCGGCCTGCGTTATGGAAATTGCTCCCATATTTTGCAAATTCCTGCACGTGTCCGATGCTATAGTCTGGATATACTGCTGTCGTCCATTGTGTACTATCGATATATGAGAATGCATTCCGCAGTAGTACACCGTTCGGTCGATTTCGATTTTGCACTGTATTACCGGCGTTTCTGTGAAATCTCCTAGTTGTAATAATTGTATGTCCTTATTTTCTGTTATAGGCTGGACATCCTCCAATTCGCACTCGAGAGAGTCGACAGTGGAAAACGTTGTCACATTTAGAGTTGGACCGTTGCAATCATACCCAATTAATGCGGATGCGTATCCCACGAGTAAATATAAGGAAAGGCAAGCCTGCGTGTACATGATGTCCTCTTCGTTGGTTGAGTTGGACTGTGCGTCTTGATCTGGATCCGTGCCCTTATATTCCTCTTTCTTTGATAGTGGGGGTTGATGGAGTGTTATTACGTGTACCGACGTCTCTGGTTTCGCATGTTTGAGTTTGTTTACATGTACTATTTTATGCTTATTTTTAATGGCGAGTTTGACGTTGTCGCGTGATAAGACCTCGATTATTTGATATGGACCTACATATTCATCGTCGAATTTTCCTTTACGCGGTTCTTTTAACAAGTATACATTGTCCCCTAATCGGAAATTCGCTGTGTTCGTTTTCCTGTCATAATATTTCTTAGATTTGCTTTCCCTTGTATCAAATTCTCTCTCGCGTCACAAATGGTCGAAGTTATTTTATGTTGCAGGTCTCGAAGATACAAATTATACGACTCGTCTGGAGTCTCGGAGAACGGAGCGTTCGCTGAAGGCATGCGCGCTATTTTGCCAAAAACTAATTCGTGTGGTGTAAAACGTGTTCCCTCATGGACACTTGTATTGTAACTGAACATTGCTAGCCTTAACCAGTCATCCCAGTTATTGTTTGAAATATAATGCTTTAAGTATTCAGTAAGTACGTGGTGCGATCGTTCGATAGAACCGTTACTTTGAGGATGGAAAGCGGTTGCGCGAAATTGTGCGATTTTGAATTTTCTTGCCACAGACTTCATTAAGGAGCTTACGAAATTTGCTCCCTGATCCGTTAATATGGCTTTCGGTGCTCCGAAACTACAAACAAAATTGTTCACGAATGCATCTGCCGTGTCGATTGCAGTGGCATTTTGCAAAGGAATTGCTAGAGAGTATTTTGTTAAAAGGTCTTGAATTGTTAGTATATATTTGTTATCTTTGGGAGTGGTGGGGAGAGGACCGACGATATCTAAGGATATTTTGTCGAAAGCTTGTCCTGGTGTGTCCGTCAATGTCATGGGTTCTCTAGTCTTTACCCGAGTTAGTTTCTTCATCTGGCAGCTAGTGCATGAATTTACTAGATTTCGCACTTCTGTTTTCAAAGTTGGCCAAAAATATCGTTCCCGGATGCGACGGTATGTCTTGGCAATGCCTTTGTGTCCAGCAAAAGCTGATACATGATTCTCTCGTAATATATCTTCGCGTTCGGCCTCAGAAGGAATTCGGACTTCGTGCGAACATGCAAAAATTTGTGTGTTGGTCGTTGAAAATAAATCTAGCAGGATGCGTTGTATAAAAGACCATGATATGTCGTCTAAATAGCCTCGTGATATACTAAATGATGTTAGATTGAGTTCATTGGTGACGTCCAATAATGAACGTAAGCATTCGATTACGTCGGATGGAGCCGTGATATGTGTGCTTAATTCTTTAACCGGTAAAAGGATAAGATTAAAATTGCCTATCGTTGAAACTTTTGCGCGTCCTAAAATTGCGTCTTGAGTTGAAGGAAATTTGTTCTGTAACGCGAGGTCCATGCCTCCCTGATCTAACGGTTGGCCGTCTAGAGATACGAAAATGACCAAGTTGTCTTTTCGCATGGTTAATCTGTCTCGTGTTTGAATCATTGTCCGTCTGTGTTCGTGTGATCGTACCGCAGGGTTATCGAAAATTTCGATTGAGTCATCGGTCTCGTCGTGTTCGTCCGTCGCGGGTGGCGTTCTTTCCATCGTGATCGGAGGAGTTAGATTTACAGACGTGTGGGACGACGTGGAGGGTGATGCGATCATGGATGTCTTATCGGGCTGATAAGAAGAAATGGAAGGAGATATCGGTGGAGTTTGTAATGGTGTCGCATTCGTTGTCGCTGGTGGCGACTGACTTCGTGGATCGAACAGTATATCGTCTGATGAATCTGAGTGGATGGGAAGGACTGGAGCAGGGTTTCGAGACAACGCGTCAGCATTGACGTTCATTTTTCCTGCTTTGTAAACAACCTTATAATCATACTCGGCCAGCTTTAAACGCCAACGGAGCAAACGCGATGTAGGATCTTTGACTGATGTCATCCAAACTAACGGTCGATGGTCCGTGATTAGATCAAATTTCCGACCGTAGACGTAAGGGCGGAAATGATTCGTCGCATATATGATTGCCAAGCACTCTTTCTCGATTGTTGAATAATTTATCTCTGCTCCTTGCAGAAGTCGTGACGTATACGCGATTGGTTTATCTTTGCCAATTTCTCCTTGACTTAAAATTCCTCCGATCGCATAGCCGGATGCGTCGGTTGTGATATGAAACGGTTCTGCGAAGTTCGGATACTGCAATACTGGTTCGGTACACAAAGCATCACGTAACGCATGAAATGCGCGCTCCTGGTCGACACCCCAGACAAATCGTTCGGTCTTTTTTAACAGAATGGTAAGAGGTTTCGAGATCTGAGAGAACTTGTCCACAAAACGTCTATAATAACCGGCGAGACCTAAGAATTCTCGGACATTCTTCACGGTTTTTGGTGTAGGAAAATTCTTGACTGCTGAGATCTTATCTGGACAAGGTTTCACACCTTGATTGCCTATTATATGACCCAAATATGCCACTTCACGGTTTAAGAAGCTACATTTTGCCGGTTCCAATTTTAAGTTTGCTTGCCGCAGACGTTCGGCTAAACGCGTAAATCTTTTATAATGTTCTGGAAGAGATCGCGCGTGACTCACGATATCGTCTATATATGCGAAAACCTCGTTGCCTTGAAGACCCGTCAAGACAGCGTTCATCAGCCGTTGATATGTGGCTGGCGCGTTTTTCAGGCCGAATGGCATGCGAATAAATTCGTAGTGGCCGTAGGGTGTCGAGAAAGCTGTCTTCGGCGCGTCCTCTTCGGTCATTCCTACTTGGTGAAACCCGCTTTTACAATCAAATACGCTAAAATACTTTGCGGATCCTAGTTGGTCCAGAATTTCGACAATGTTAGGAATAGGGAAGGCATCCCCGATTGATTTCTCATTTAAACCGCGGAAATCGATCACGACTCTCCAGCGTTTATTTCCCTGTTGGTCAGGCTTCTTAGGCACGATCCACAAGGGTGCGTTGTAAGGAGATGTAGATGGACGAATTATATCATTTTCAAGCAATTCTTTCATCTGCTTATTTATTTCTTCCTTGTGAATCGGCGGATAACGATATTGCTTAACAAAAACTGGAACTCGGTCTGTTAAAGGAATTTCATGTTGCAAAAGATTCGTCTTTCCCAAGTACTCTCCTTGGAGATGGAAAATATCATGGTTTTCTTCTATTAAATTTCGGACGTGCTCGGACTCTTCGGCGTTCAAGTGGCTCAAATTTATTAGCTCGAAAATTTTCTTGATCCGCTCGGCGGGGAGTCCCGTTGATACTTTATTTATTTGGGCTTCTGTGCCTAGTAATGAAGAGAAAATTCCCGGTGCGCGAGATATTTCCTCGATCTCCTCGATCTCCAAGGTGGGAATGTCAAACGTTACAGCCACGGTTGCCGTATTTATGCAACGAACCACCGTTCTGCCGTTTTTCGCTCGGGCGACGGAGTCCGCAATTAATACTCCAGGTGCTAGTTCCTGTCTTGAAATGAAACCTAGCTCAGCCCCGGTCGTGAGTATTTCGATGCACGTGTTTGTACGAGCTGCGATTGTTATTCTTGTACAGCTTTCGTCTTTAAATTGTGAATTCGCGTCTTTGAGATCCTCGGAATTATTACCGGGCTGAGATTTGGAAAGGTCCTCGATGATTACATCGGGCTGCGAGTTAGGAGTGTCCTCGATGATTACATCGGGCTCTGATTTAATAATGTCCGCGGTATTTATACCGGGCTGAGATAAGGATTTGTCCTCGGTGATAACACCGGGCTGAGATATGAAACTGTTCTCGGTATTTATACCGGGAAAAGATTCGAGATTGTCCTCGGCATTTACACCGGGTAAAGATTTAGAATTGTCCGCGGTTTTTGTACCGGGCTGAGATATGAAACTGTTCTCGGTATTTATACCGGGAAAAGATTCGAGATTGTCCTCGGCATTTACACCGGGTAAAGATTTAGAATTGTCCGCGGTTTTTGTACCGGGCTGAGATATGAAACTGTTCTCGGTATTTATACCGGGAAAAGATTCGAGATTGTCCTCGGCATTTACACCGGGTAAAGATTTCGATTTTCGCGCTTGATGAAAGGGAATCCGAATGTCCTTCCATTCAATGAAATTCTTCTTATAGGATATCACAGTATCCTGTAAGAATGGTGCTCCTAAAATTCCGTGTGTCGCGATCGGAAATGCGTCGGAGACGACATAGAATTTGAACGATGTTCCGAGTAGCATGATCTGGGCGGATCCCAGGGTCGCTACTTTGTCTGTAGATATTCCTGACATCTCCAGGTTGTCGTTAATATTTATTATGGACTTTTCTTTCAAAGCGCTGAGTTTAATTAAGTTGGGCTGAGCTCCTGTGTCCACCATAAGGGTGACACCTTTCATAAGATTTGGCGACTTAATAACAACCTGGGGAATAGGCAACTGCTTTACTCCGACGTGGGAGATGTCACAGTGTGAACCATGTTTGGAGCCTCCCGTCTTTGGTTCTGCGAGGACGGAAGGTTCTGTCCGTTTCCCTGATCCCGTTGCTTGTTATTGTATTCACGTTTTCTGCACTCGTGAATGTCATGTCCGGGAATTTTGCAATAATTACATACGCGTTTACTGCGATCTATTTGTTCATCGCGTCGCGGCTTTTGTTCAGTATTCGAACGTGAATAATAGTTTTGCGGTGCGTAAATATTTGGTGGTGCCGGACGATTGTAATCCTTTTTCGGTGATGTGAATTCGCGTTTCAGCGGTTCTTCGCGCCATGCTCCGCGTTGAGCAGATGGATTATACCGTGGTGAATAGTCGTTCCTATATTCTCGACGTTCGGGATTCCTATCGCGGTTTTCTGCATATGGATTTCGACGCGGTTCGTTTGTCGAACTACCATATCTATTCTTGTCGAGTTCGTATTGTTTGTATAGTGTAATTGCTTCATCGAAGACTTGATGTAGAGGGTGTTCATAGTGACCTCGCAGATCGGATCGGAGTCGCGGAATAAGACCGTTAATGAAACTGCTCACTGTCAATTCGTTTATGTCGGCTATATCCGGTGCCCGTTTGTCACAATCTATTATGGCTTCCCGTAGATCTTTTACACGACTAATGAAATCTAACATATGCTCATGCTGTGCCATGTAAATATTAGACATTTCACCCCGATAATGATCAACCGTTCGGTGAGGACCGAATACGTCTTTCAGTCTGTTGCACAGTTGCGTAACAGAATCTATGTTTTCGTCTTCTACTGCGGTCGCGGCTCGTCCACGGAGACGAGTAATCACTATTTTTACAAACGTTCGTTCCGCGTGGTTCGGTATCAATTCGCGAGCTCTCCTACATGCACGTGTAAAAGTTAATAACGATGCCGCGGTACCGTTAAAATTTGGTATCATATTAACTGCCTCTTTCAGCGTATAATTAAGCGACGTGCTGTGCTCGTTTGGCATGGTTAAAAGTTCCATTTGCGGTTGAGGTTCTGACGTTCTAGATGTTGAAGGTTTCGGTAATCTATCCCTACGTAAAGCTTCTACTTCGGCCAGTAGATCGTCATGTTCGCGACGCTTCTGTTCGATTTTTGCACGTTCATTCTCGATTTGCCGTGCTTCTTCGTGCATACGTTTTTCCTTTTCTTCTAACTGCTTGTTTAATAAAGCTAATTCTACCTCGGATAATGGCGTGTTTGCCGTTGCCTTCGCTGAACGGGTCGACATGATGGATGTTTATAATAATAAAAAAAAAAAATTTCGTACTCACTCTTTATTGGTTGTGTTCATATACGAATTCGCACCACCTGGCTACTTCTAATGGCATCGATTGAGGAAGTTCCTGGTAATGACGCACGAATAAAACTAACACCCGATTTGGAATTTTGTAATGTTTAAAAATTTTGATACAGTTCGCGGTGTCCAATATTTCCAGAACCGGCGGTGGCGCTGGAATTTTCCGTGGCACCTTGTCCTCCTCGTCTGATGAAATTTCGATCACCTCTACACTTCTTACTTTGTTGGCGTTCTGCTGCTCTATTCGTTCGATGGCCCGCCGTTTCTTCTCTCTCGTCTTTAAACCCGCACGACAGCCACGTTTCCGTTTTCGATATCGCTTTGCAGAAAAGCCCAGAGATAATTATTCTGAATATTCATGTAGCAAACTCCCAAGCAAATTAAAAATTTCCGGTAAATACCTGCTTTCCGTATGTCATGCGCTTGCCGCTGCAGCTTACTGCGCTAGCTTCGGCAATTGAAACGAATTCCTCAGCCGGTGATGGCGAGAGAGCACAGGTATTAACCATAATCCCCTGTACGACGCTCTTTGTAATTGAATTCCTCGCTGCCTTGGTGGCGCTTGAATATTCTCTCACTCAGAGGTTACGCGAATATCTCCTGACAGTTTAAGAATAACTTGCTTCTAATTCCCTTTCAACACTCTGGGCAAATCTGCGTCCGCACTCGCTCGCGTTCGACACTCGACTGAATGAAACGAGCTCTCCGCGCGCTCGGGAAGTGAGAGTGGGGATGGCGTTCCGCGTGACGTGCGACACCGTAGCCAATGGGAGTGGCTTATGGTTGGCCAATCAGGTTCGAGCGTTCCCACTATACCGTTATGCTGCGCACGTGGTTGTATCACCGGTGCTGACGAAGCGGCAGTTCTGAATTTTTAAATTCAGGTATCCCACCGCTGCCACCAATTTGTCACGTCCCGGGCGTTGGTAAAGCTAATAAAATTAATTATCACTTACCTTGCTCTGGATGCTATTTTTTTATACCTGCCTTTTGGGTCACGCAGTACGTACGCCTGTCGTATACTCCGGGGCTTCGTCACTCACTTTACCTGAGATACAACTCGTTGCGATAGCTCGTCGAATTCAATGGGGATTAAACGCCAGGGAATAGGGATTGGAGCTGAGAGGAATACTTCTAGTTTAGTATTTTTAATCCTTATGGGTTCGTAAAGGGAACGAAATAACTTTTTATAATGGTACCTTCTCCCTGCTCGGCGAGAGCGACTCATACGACTTTATAATCTCAAACACGTTAATTATTCGCCGTGCAGCGAAGCCTTGCACCTCTGCGAATGATCGTGGAGAATAATTCGTACAAATAGAATCGTTACGCTAATCCGTGCAGCGAAGCCTTGCACCTCTGATTGTTGTATTAGATTCAATTTGTTCGTTAAGAGTTAAACTGAATATGAAGGATTGGTAAAGTAAACGATAAGGTTTAATAATAAAGTATAAATGATTATATTCTGGATTTAGATATTTGATACAGTAAACTTACGTGATAAACTTAGTATAAAGGTTTGGATTTGGTAGGATTTGGATTCAAGTGATAAATGAATTCACTTGGAGATAGAGAACGGATCTCTGATTTGGAAATAGAACTTGAACTTGTACGACTGACCTCCTTGCCAGAAGGAGTCGCGCTGAATGACTAACTATTGACTGTATGAGGGCCTTTTTATATTCACTCTGCGTTTACATTACGTGACGTAGAATTGCAATAAGAAGGCTTATCTTTATGGGAAATATCAATAAGGTTGGTGAGTTGGAGACTTATCTGTATCTTATGTTTTAGAATAGTATGCCGTATCGCTGTGTAAGAAATAAACAAGGTATTGAATGCGGAACTTATTCCACGAAGTGCGATAATTAATGTTATCGCAACGCTTGCATTACGTTAAGATTAGGTACGAGAATATACAACGGATGTTTATAAGATTAAATACGCTAAGTGTTTACATATATTATCGTGACGCTTTCATTACGCTAAGATTAAATACGAGAATAATACAGCGGATGTTTGTAAGATTAGATACGCTTAAGTGTTTATACCTGCAGTGACGTAGGGTCATGCTGGTACTTGGATCCTGGCTTTTGTTACTATCGACGTTTCGACTATGGTTACAGAGTTTTATTACGGTTAGGGTTTTTATGACTATGCTGGCGTATGGTTTGAATGCTATAGACGAACACATCTGTTTCGTCTTTAAAATACGTGCCGGGTTTAAGATGCTTACTTTGCTAGTTTTACAATACGTTATCTTATATACTAACTCCAACGTCACGCATGACGTCACACCTTACCTTCCGTCGATGCAGGACGCTTGGAATCATCGAATATCATGTATTCGTGCAAATTATCGATAGAAAGAACGATTGCGATGGCTGGGAAGTGAATCCTGACCTTCCGTTGATGCAGGACGCTTGGAAACATCGAATATTACGTATTCGTGCCAATTATCGATAGAAATAACGATTGGGAAGACAGGGAGTGAATCCATACCTTCCGTCGACGCAGGACGCTTGGAAACATCGAATATCATGTATTCGTGCCATTCATTGATAGAAAGAACGATTGCGATGGCTGGGAAGTGAATCCTAACCTTCCGTCGATGCAGGACGCTTGGAAACATCGAATATCATGTATTCGTGCCAATTATCGATAGAGAGAACGATTGCGACGACAGGGAAGTGAATCCTTACCTTCCGTCGATGCAGGACGCTTGGAAACATCGAATATCTTGTATTCGTGCAAATTATCGATAGAAAGAACGATTGCGATGGCTGGGAAGTGAATCCTGACCTTCCGGTGATGCAGGACGCTTGGAAACATCGAATATTACGTATTCGTGCCAATTATCGATAGAAATAACGATTGGGAAGACAGGGAAGTGAATCCATACCTTCCGTCGACGCAGGACGCTTGGAAACATCGAATATCATGTATTCGTGCCATTCATTGATAGAAAGAACGATTGCGAAGGCAGGGAAGTGAATCCTTACCTTCCGTCGATGCAGGACGCTTGGAAACATCGAATATCACGTATTCGTGCCAATTATCGATAGAGAGAACGATTGCGACGACAGGGAAGTGAATCCTTACCTTCCGTCGATGCAGGACGCTTGGAAACATCGAATATCACGTATTCGTGCCAATTATCGATAGAGAGAACGATTGCGACGACAGGGAAGTGAATCCTTACCTTCCGTCGATGCAGGACGCTTGGAAACATCGAATATCACGTATTCGTGCCAATTATCGATAGAGAGAACGATTGCGACGACAGGGAAGTGAATCCTTACCTTCCGTCGATGCAGGACGCTTGGAAACATCGAATATCACGTATTCGTGCCAATTATCGATAGAGAGAACGATTGCGACGACAGGGAAGTGAATCCTTACCTTCCGTCGATGCAGGACGCTTGGAAACATCGAATATCATGTATTCGTGCAAATTATCGATAGAAAGAACGATTGCGATGGCTGGGAAGTGAATCCTGACCTTCCGTTGATGCAGGACGCTTGGAAACATCGAATATTACGTATTCGTGCCAATTATCGATAGAAATAACGATTGGGAAGACAGGGAGTGAATCCATACCTTCCGTCGACGCAGGACGCTTGGAAACATCGAATATCATGTATTCGTGCCATTCATTGATAGAAAGAACGATTGCGAGGGCAGGGAAGTGAATCCTTACCTTCCGTCGATGCAGGACGCTTGGAAACATCGAATATCATGTATTCGTGCAAATTATCGATAGAAAGAACGATTGGGAAGACAGGGAAGTGAATCCTTACCTTCCGTCGATGCAGGACGCTTGGAAACATCGAATATCATGTATTCGTGCCAATTATCGATAGAAAGAACGATTGCGAAGGCAGGGAAGTGAATCCTTACCTTCCGTCGATGCAGGACGCTTGGAAACATCGAATATCATGTATGCGTTCCAATTATCGATAGAAAGAACGATTGCGAAGGCAGGGAAATGAATCCTTACCTTCCGTCGATGCAGGACGCTTGGAAACATCGAATATCACGTATTCGTGCCAATTATCGATAGAGAGAACGATTGCGACGACAGGGAAGTGAATCCTTACCTTCCGTCGATGCAGGACGCTTGGAAACATCGAATATCATGTATTCGTGCAAATTATCGATAGAAAGAACGATTGCGATGGCTGGGAAGTGAATCCTGACCTTCCGTTGATGCAGGACGCTTGGAAACATCGAATATTACGTATTCGTGCCAATTATCGATAGAAATAACGATTGGGAAGACAGGGAGTGAATCCATACCTTCCGTCGACGCAGGACGCTTGGAAACATCGAATATCATGTATTCGTGCCATTCATTGATAGAAAGAACGATTGCGAAGGCAGGGAAGTGAATCCTTACCTTCCGTCGATGCAGGACGCTTGGAAACATCGAATATCATGTATTCGTGCCAATTATCGATAGAAAGAACGATTGCGAAGGCAGGGAAGTGAATCCTTACCTTCCGTCGATGCAGGACGCTTGGAAACATCGAATATCATGTATGCGTGCCAATTATCGATAGAAAGAACGATTGCGAAGGCAGGGAAGTGAATCCTTACCTTCCGTCGATGCAGGACGCTTGGAAACATCGAATATCTTGTATTCGTGCAAATTATCGATAGAAAGAACGATTGCGATGGCTGGGAAGTGAATCCTGACCTTCCGTTGATGCAGGACGCTTGGAAACATCGAATATTACGTATTCGAGCCAATTATCGATAGAAATAACGATTGGGAAGACAGGGAAGTGAATCCATACCTTCCGTCGACGCAGGACGCTTGGAAACATCGAATATCATGTATTCGTGCCATTCATTGATGGAAAAAACGATTGCGAAGGCAGGGAAGTGAATCCTTACCTTCCGTCGATGCAGGACGCTTGGAAAAATCGAATATCATGTATTCGTGCCATTCATTGATAGAAAGAACGATTATGATGGCTGGGAAGTGGATCCTTACCTTCCGTCGATGCAGGACGCTTGGAAACATCGAATATCTTGTATTCGTGCAAATTATCGATAGAAAGAACGATTGCGATGGCTGGGAAGTGAATCCTGACCTTCCGGTGATGCAGGACGCTTGGAAACATCGAATATTACGTATTCGTGCCAATTATCGATAGAAATAACGATTGGGAAGACAGGGAAGTGAATCCATACCTTCCGTCGACGCAGGACGCTTGGAAACATCGAATATCATGTATTCGTGCCATTCATTGATAGAAAGAACGATTGCGAAGGCAGGGAAGTGAATCCTTACCTTCCGTCGATGCAGGACGCTTGGAAACATCGAATATCACGTATTCGTGCCAATTATCGATAGAGAGAACGATTGCGACGACAGGGAAGTGAATCCTTACCTTCCGTCGATGCAGGACGCTTGGAAACATCGAATATCACGTATTCGTGCCAATTATCGATAGAGAGAACGATTGCGACGACAGGGAAGTGAATCCTTACCTTCCGTCGATGCAGGACGCTTGGAAACATCGAATATCACGTATTCGTGCCAATTATCGATAGAGAGAACGATTGCGACGACAGGGAAGTGAATCCTTACCTTCCGTCGATGCAGGACGCTTGGAAACATCGAATATCACGTATTCGTGCCAATTATCGATAGAGAGAACGATTGCGACGACAGGGAAGTGAATCCTTACCTTCCGTCGATGCAGGACGCATGGAAACATCGAATATCATGTATTCGTGCAAATTATCGATAGAAAGAACGATTGCGATGGCTGGGAAGTGAATCCTGACCTTCCGTTGATGCAGGACGCTTGGAAACATCGAATATTACGTATTCGTGCCAATTATCGATAGAAATAACGATTGGGAAGACAGGGAGTGAATCCATACCTTCCGTCGACGCAGGACGCTTGGAAACATCGAATATCATGTATTCGTGCGATTCATTGATAGAAAGAACGATTGCGAGGGCAGGGAAGTGAATCCTTACCTTCCGTCGATGCAGGACGCTTGGAAACATCGAATATCATGTATTCGTGCAAATTATCGATAGAAAGAACGATTGGGAAGACAGGGAAGTGAATCCTTACCTTCCGTCGATGCAGGACGCTTGGAAACATCGAATATCATGTATTCGTGCCAATTATCGATAGAAAGAACGATTGCGAAGGCAGGGAAGTGAATCCTTACCTTCCGTCGATGCAGGACGCTTGGAAACATCGAATATCATGTATGCGTTCCAATTATCGATAGAAAGAACGATTGCGAAGGCAGGGAAATGAATCCTTACCTTCCGTCGATGCAGGACGCTTGGAAACATCGAATATCACGTATTCGTGCCAATTATCGATAGAGAGAACGATTGCGACGACAGGGAAGTGAATCCTTACCTTCCGTCGATGCAGGACGCTTGGAAACATCGAATATCATGTATTCGTGCAAATTATCGATAGAAAGAACGATTGCGATGGCTGGGAAGTGAATCCTGACCTTCCGTTGATGCAGGACGCTTGGAAACATCGAATATTACGTATTCGTGCCAATTATCGATAGAAATAACGATTGGGAAGACAGGGAGTGAATCCATACCTTCCGTCGACGCAGGACGCTTGGAAACATCGAATATCATGTATTCGTGCCATTCATTGATAGAAAGAACGATTGCGAAGGCAGGGAAGTGAATCCTTACCTTCCGTCGATGCAGGACGCTTGGAAACATCGAATATCATGTATTCGTGCCAATTATCGATAGAAACAACGATTGCGAAGGCAGGGAAGTGAATCCTTACCTTCCGTCGATGCAGGACGCTTGGAAACATCGAATATCATGTATGCGTGCCAATTATCGATAGAAAGAACGATTGCGAAGGCAGGGAAGTGAATCCTTACCTTCCGTCGATGCAGGACGCTTGGAAACATCGAATATCACGTATTCGTGCCAATTATCGATAGAGAGAACGATTGCGACGACAGGGAAGTGAATCCTTACCTTCCGTCGATGCAGGACGCTTGGAAACATCGAATATCACGTATTCGTGCCAATTATCGATAGAGAGAACGATTGCGACGACAGGGAGTGAATCCATACCTTCCGTCGACGCAGGACGCTTGGAAACATCGAATATCATGTATTCGTGCCATTCATTGATAGAAAGAACGATTGCGAGGGCAGGGAAGTGAATCCTTACCTTCCGTCGATGCAGGACGCTTGGAAACATCGAATATCATGTATTCGTGCAAATTATCGATAGAAAGAACGATTGGGAAGACAGGGAAGTGAATCCTTACCTTCCGTCGATGCAGGACGCTTGGAAACATCGAATATCATGTATTCGTGCCAATTATCGATAGAAAGAACGATTGCGAAGGCAGGGAAGTGAATCCTTACCTTCCGTCGATGCAGGACGCTTGGAAACATCGAATATCATGTATGCGTTCCAATTATCGATAGAAAGAACGATTGCGAAGGCAGGGAAATGAATCCTTACCTTCCGTCGATGCAGGACGCTTGGAAACATCGAATATCACGTATTCGTGCCAATTATCGATAGAGAGAACGATTGCGACGACAGGGAAGTGAATCCTTACCTTCCGTCGATGCAGGACGCTTGGAAACATCGAATATCATGTATTCGTGCAAATTATCGATAGAAAGAACGATTGCGATGGCTGGGAAGTGAATCCTGACCTTCCGTTGATGCAGGACGCTTGGAAACATCGAATATTACGTATTCGTGCCAATTATCGATAGAAATAACGATTGGGAAGACAGGGAGTGAATCCATACCTTCCGTCGACGCAGGACGCTTGGAAACATCGAATATCATGTATTCGTGCCATTCATTGATAGAAAGAACGATTGCGAAGGCAGGGAAGTGAATCCTTACCTTCCGTCGATGCAGGACGCTTGGAAACATCGAATATCATGTATTCGTGCCAATTATCGATAGAAAGAACGATTGCGAAGGCAGGGAAGTGAATCCTTACCTTCCGTCGATGCAGGACGCTTGGAAACATCGAATATCATGTATGCGTGCCAATTATCGATAGAAAGAACGATTGCGAAGGCAGGGAAGTGAATCCTTACCTTCCGTCGATGCAGGACGCTTGGAAACATCGAATATCTTGTATTCGTGCAAATTATCGATAGAAAGAACGATTGCGATGGCTGGGAAGTGAATCCTGACCTTCCGTTGATGCAGGACGCTTGGAAACATCGAATATTACGTATTCGTGCCAATTATCGATAGAAATAACGATTGGGAAGACAGGGAAGTGAATCCATACCTTCCGTCGACGCAGGACGCTTGGAAACATCGAATATCATGTATTCGTGCCATTCATTGATGGAAAAAACGATTGCGAAGGCAGGGAAGTGAATCCTTACCTTCCGTCGATGCAGGACGCTTGGAAAAATCGAATATCATGTATTCGTGCCATTCATTGATAGAAAGAACGATTATGATGGCTGGGAAGTGGATCCTTACCTTCCGTCGATGCAGGACGCTTGGAAACATCGAATATCTTGTATTCGTGCAAATTATCGATAGAAAGAACGATTGCGATGGCTGGGAAGTGAATCCTGACCTTCCGGTGATGCAGGACGCTTGGAAACATCGAATATTACGTATTCGTGCCAATTATCGATAGAAATAACGATTGGGAAGACAGGGAAGTGAATCCATACCTTCCGTCGACGCAGGACGCTTGGAAACATCGAATATCATGTATTCGTGCCATTCATTGATAGAAAGAACGATTGCGAAGGCAGGGAAGTGAATCCTTACCTTCCGTCGATGCAGGACGCTTGGAAACATCGAATATCACGTATTCGTGCCAATTATCGATAGAGAGAACGATTGCGACGACAGGGAAGTGAATCCTTACCTTCCGTCGATGCAGGACGCTTGGAAACATCGAATATCACGTATTCGTGCCAATTATCGATAGAGAGAACGATTGCGACGACAGGGAAGTGAATCCTTACCTTCCGTCGATGCAGGACGCTTGGAAACATCGAATATCACGTATTCGTGCCAATTATCGATAGAGAGAACGATTGCGACGACAGGGAAGTGAATCCTTACCTTCCGTCGATGCAGGACGCTTGGAAACATCGAATATCACGTATTCGTGCCAATTATCGATAGAGAGAACGATTGCGACGACAGGGAAGTGAATCCTTACCTTCCGTCGATGCAGGACGCTTGGAAACATCGAATATCATGTATTCGTGCAAATTATCGATAGAAAGAACGATTGCGATGGCTGGGAAGTGAATCCTGACCTTCCGTTGATGCAGGACGCTTGGAAACATCGAATATTACGTATTCGTGCCAATTATCGATAGAAATAACGATTGGGAAGACAGGGAGTGAATCCATACCTTCCGTCGACGCAGGACGCTTGGAAACATCGAATATCATGTATTCGTGCCATTCATTGATAGAAAGAACGATTGCGAGGGCAGGGAAGTGAATCCTTACCTTCCGTCGATGCAGGACGCTTGGAAACATCGAATATCATGTATTCGTGCAAATTATCGATAGAAAGAACGATTGGGAAGACAGGGAAGTGAATCCTAACCTTCCGTCGATGCAGGACGCTTGGAAACATCGAATATCATGTATTCGTGCCAATTATCGATAGAAAGAACGATTGCGAAGGCAGGGAAGTGAATCCTTACCTTCCGTCGATGCAGGACGCTTGGAAACATCGAATATCATGTATGCGTTCCAATTATCGATAGAAAGAACGATTGCGAAGGCAGGGAAATGAATCCTTACCTTCCGTCGATGCAGGACGCTTGGAAACATCGAATATCACGTATTCGTGCCAATTATCGATAGAAAGAACGATTGCGACGACAGGGAAGTGAATCCTTACCTTCCGTCGATGCAGGACGCTTGGAAACATCGAATATCATGTATTCGTGCAAATTATCGATAGAAAGAACGATTGCGATGGCTGGGAAGTGAATCCTGACCTTCCGTTGATGCAGGACGCTTGGAAACATCGAATATTACGTATTCGTGCCAATTATCGATAGAAATAACGATTGGGAAGACAGGGAGTGAATCCATACCTTCCGTCGACGCAGGACGCTTGGAAACATCGAATATCATGTATTCGTGCCATTCATTGATAGAAAGAACGATTGCGAAGGCAGGGAAGTGAATCCTTACCTTCCGTCGATGCAGGACGCTTGGAAACATCGAATATCATGTATTCGTGCCAATTATCGATAGAAACAACGATTGCGAAGGCAGGGAAGTGAATCCTTACCTTCCGTCGATGCAGGACGCTTGGAAACATCGAATATCATGTATGCGTGCCAATTATCGATAGAAAGAACGATTGCGAAGGCAGGGAAGTGAATCCTTACCTTCCGTCGATGCAGGACGCTTGGAAACATCGAATATCTTGTATTCGTGCAAATTATCGATAGAAAGAACGATTGCGATGGCTGGGAAGTGAATCCTGACCTTCCGTTGATGCAGGACGCTTGGAAACATCGAATATCATGTATGCGTGCCAATTATCGATAGAAAGAACGATTGCGAAGGCAGGGAAGTGAATCCTTACCTTCCGTCGATGCAGGACGCTTGGAAACATCGAATATCTTGTATTCGTGCAAATTATCGATAGAAAGAACGATTGCGATGGCTGGGAAGTGAATCCTAACCTTCCGTCGATGCAGGACGCTTGGAAACATCGAATATCATGTATTCGTGCCATTCATTGATAGAAAGAACGATTATGATGGCTGGGAACTGGATCCTTACCTTCCGTCGATGCAGTGTCACGTCCCGGGCGTTGGTAAAGCTAATAAAATTAATTATCACTTACCTTGCTCTGGATGCTATTTTTTTATACCTGCCTTTTGGGTCACGCAGTACGTACGCCTGTCGTATACTCCGGGGCTTCGTCACTCACTTTACCTGAGATACAACTCGTTGCGATAGCTCGTCGAATTCAATGGGGATTAAACGCCAGGGAATAGGGATTGGAGCTGAGAGGAATACTTCTAGTTTAGTATTTTTAATCCTTATGGGTTCGTAAAGGGAACGAAATAACTTTTTATAATGGTACCTTCTCCCTGCTCGGCGAGAGCGACTCATACGACTTTATAATCTCAAACACGTTAATTATTCGCCGTGCAGCGAAGCCTTGCACCTCTGCGAATGATCGTGGAGAATAATTCGTACAAATGGAATCGTTACGCTAATCCGTGCAGCGAAGCCTTGCACCTCTGATTGTTGTATTAGATTCAATTTGTTCGTTAAGAGTTAAACTGAATATGAAGGATTGGTAAAGTAAACGATAAGGTTTAATAATAAAGTATAAATGATTATATTCTGGATTTAGATATTTGATACAATAAACTTACGTGATAAACTTAGTATAAAGGTTTGGATTTGGTAGGATTTGGATTCAAGTGATAAATGAATTCACTTGGAGATAGAGAACGGATCTCTGATTTGGAAATAGAACTTGAACTTGTACGACTGACCTCCTTGCCAGAAGGAGTCGCGCTGAATGACTGACTATTGACTGTATGAGGGCCTTTTTATATTCACCCTGCGTTTACATTACGTGACGTAGAATTGCAATAAGAAGGCTTATCTTTATGGGAAATATCAATAAGGTTGGTGAGTTGGAGACTTATCTGTATCTTATGTTTTAGAATAATATGCCGTATCGCTGTGTGAGAAATAAACAAGGTATTGAATGCGGAACTTATTCTACGAAGTGCGATAACTAATGTTATCGCAGCGCTTGCATTACGTTAAGATTAAATACGAGAATATACAACGGATGTTTATAAGATTAAATACGCTAAGTGTTTACATATGTTATCGTGACGCTTTCATTACGCTAAGATTAAATACGAGAATAATACAGCGGATGTTTGTAAGATTAGATACGCTTAAGTGTTTATACCTGCAGTGACGTAGGGTCATGCTGGTACTTGGATCCTGGCTTTTGTTACTATCGACGTTTCGACTATGGTTACAGAGTTTTATTACGGTTAGGGTTTTTATGACTATGCTGGCGTATGGTTTGAATGCTATAGACGAACACATCTGTTTCGTCTTTAAAGTACGTGCCGGGTTTAAGATGCTTACTTTGCTAGTTTTACAATACGTTATCTTATATACTAACTCCAACGTCACGCATGACGTCACACCTCCCTTCCCTGGGATAACAAATTTGCACGCAGGAAAATTTGTTCACAAAGAAGAGGTTTCTTATGGTTATTAAACGTTTGAATCGTCCGTTTGACGGATATAGTCTGTTCGCGTTAATACACTTTTTAGTCTGGTTTCGAGGGTTATGTCACTTTTAGTGTCTTTGGGGGGGTGTTGAATTTCTGCTTCGGGTTGGGGTTGGGGAACACATTCTGCACTGTTCACTGAGTCTTCGTTTCTTTGTTTTAGAAAGATGCAGAAATGGGCGAGTGAACTCCAAACGGCGACCATCAGTCGTAGGCTCCATCCATAGGCTGCATGAAGGGCGATTCCGTTCAAAATGGTATTTATGACTGTTTTAGTAAAACGAAGTATGATGTATACTCCAATGATTCCAGCACTTAATGAGCCGAATTTGGTAAATCCAACCCACAGTCTTTGTCCTGCGGATTCAGCGATTTTATTGATGGCCTCTTCGTCGAAAAGGTTCGCCATGTGTAAAGAATCTTGTGCGAATTGCTGTCCTGTTGCTCCTTGAGCGATTGAATTGATGACAGATGCCCTGTCTATTGGAAACATTATGTGGTTTCGCAACTTGGTTAGTTCTTCTGAGGAGTAGATACCTCCATTGGCTAGATTCTGTGGATCGATGTATTTCCATTTAGATTTGGTTATTGACTGGATGGTTTGTGGCGGAATTGTTTCAACTGGAATTGGCATTAATTTGTACCAGGCGCCGTGCAGTTTGAATTGCGTTGGAATTACAGCGTTACATTCCCGTCTAGTTCCAACCTTCGTTAGCGTCCTATGCTTTGGTGTTAGAAAATATGAAATATTCTTGTAGGAAACAGGTAGCTGTTCAAAACAATCCTCCGTCCTTCGAGTTTGGCAAACTACAGGTACGCATTTTATGATGTGGACCACTTCTCCTGATGCTATGGCCATGTATCCTGATTCCTTTGTAATAGTGAATGCGACCTCCTCTGGTGATATATGTACCAATGCGAGTGCGTTTCTTACTATTTGTTTCTCCAAAGCGCATTTTTGCTCAATGATGTCGCGGTATAAATTGGCGAGTTGATTTTTAATGTGTTTTTCCACATAAACGAATTTTGAATTTACGTATGTAAAAATGTCCAGGTTATTTACCGGAGTTTTGGAAGTTGATTTGAATCTTCCACTGGTCGTGGTCTCTATGATAAAAAGTTTTGGATGTTCCGTTTTTATCAGTGTATAACCACATATTGGTATACGATGCGATTCTGTAAGGGCGAAAGTGGTTTCTTCCGTTGTTACCGTGTAGATTGTTGGGCTGTCATGATTTGTGGTAGAAATTTTTGTTGCTTTGCCTTCGAACAAGACGTCATATCGGTTGAAATTGCAATAATCTGTTGGTAATGGGTCCCAGAAGGTGTATCCGTCTTCGGAATCCAAGCAATTGTTTTGTTGAAGTTGACACCTTTGACCTGACTGGAGTACGATTTCGTTCGCGGCTAGCTTTACAGCTGCTGTATAACTTTTTAGCGATATTGTTACGATGGCTTGCACCACCACATTGGTCCATGAACCGTATGGATCTGCATATGTGGTACCAACACATGATCCTTCTGGTCCCACACTTCCTGCTAGGGTCAGACTGAAATGTGTTGTTGAATTCGGGCGGACTCCGTTTATTGTTGCGGCCTGCGTTATGGAAATTGCTCCCATATTTTGCAAATTCCTGCACGTGTCCGATGCTATAGTCTGGATATACTGCTGTCGTCCATTGTGTACTATCGATATATGAGAATGCATTCCGCAGTAGTACACCGTTCGGTCGATTTCGATTTTGCACTGCATTACCGGAGTTTCTGTGAAATCTCCTAGTTGTAATAATTGTATGTCCTTATTTTCTGTTATAGGCTGGACATCCTCCAGTTCGCACTCGAGAGAGTCGACAGTGGAAAACGTTGTCACATTTAGAGTTGGACCGTTGCAATCATACCCAATTAAAGCGGATGCGTATCCCACGAGTAAGGATAAGGAAAGGCAAGCCTGCGTGTACATGATGTCCTCTTCGTTGGTTGAGTTGGACTGTGCGTCTTGATCTGGATCCGTGCCCTTATATTCTTCTTTCTTTGATAGTGGGGGTTGGTGGAGTGTTATTACATGTACCGACGTCTCTGGTTTCGCATGTTTGAGTTTATTTACATGTACTATTTTATGCTTATTTTTAATGGCGAGTTTGACGTTGTCGCGTGATAAGACCTCGATTATTTGATATGGACCTACATATTCATCGTCGAATTTTCCTTTACGCGGTTCTTTTAACAAGTATACATTGTCCCCTAATCGGAAATTCGCTGTGTTCGTTTTCCTGTCATAATATTTCTTAGATTTGCTTTTCGCTTGTATCAAATTCTCTCTCGCGTCACAAATGGTCGAAGTTATTTTATGTTGCAGGTCTCGAAGATACAAATTATACGACTCGTCTGGAGTCTCGGAAAACGGAGCGTTCGCTGAAGGCATGCGCGCTATTTTGCCAAAAACTAATTCGTGTGGTGTAAAACGTGTTCCCTCATGGACACTTGTATTGTAACTGAACATTGCTAGCCTTAACCAGTCATCCCAGTTATTGTTTGAAATATAATGCTTTAAGTATTCAGTAAGTACGTGGTGCGATCGTTCGATAGAACCGTTACTTTGAGGATGGAAAGCGGTTGCGCGAAATTGTGCGATTTTGAATTTTCTTGCCACAGACTTCATTAAGGAGCTTACGAAATTTGCTCCCTGATCCGTTAATATGGCTTTCGGTGCTCCGAAACTACAAACAAAATTGTTCACGAATGCATCTGCCGTGTCGATTGCAGTGGCATTTTGCAAAGGAATTGCTAGAGAGTATTTTGTTAAAAGGTCTTGAATTGTTAGTATATATTTGTTATCTTTGGGAGTGGTGGGGAGAGGACCGACGATATCTAAGGATATTTTGTCGAAAGCTTGTCCTGGTGTGTCCGTCAATGTCATGGGTTGTCTAGTCTTTACCCGAGTTAGTTTCTTCATCTGGCAGCTAGTGCATGAATTTACTAGATTTCGCACTTCTGTTTTCAAAGTTGGCCAAAAATATCGTTCCCGGATGCGACGGTATGTCTTGGCAATGCCTTTGTGTCCAGCAAAAGCTGATACATGATTCTCTCGTAATATATCTTCGCGTTCGGCCTCAGAAGGAATTCGGACTTCGTGCGAACATGCAAAAATTTGTGTGTTGGTCGTTGAAAATATATCTAGCAGGATGCGTTGTATAAAAGACCATGATATGTCGTCTAAATAGCCTCGTGATATACTAAATGATGTTAGATTGAGTTCATTGGTGACGTCCAATAATGAACGTAAGCATTCGATTACGTCGGATGGAGCCGTGATATGTGTGCTTAATTCTTTAACCGGTAAAAGGATAAGATTAAAATTGCCTATCGTTGAAACTTTTGCGCGTCCTAAAATTACGTCTTGAATTGAAGGAAATTTGTTCTGTAACGCGAGGTCCATGCCTCCCTGATCTAACGGTTGGCCGTCTAGAGATACGAAAATGACCAAGTTGTCTTTTCGCATGGTTAATCTGTCTCGTGTTTGAATCATTGTCCGTCTGTGTTCGTGTGATCGTACCGCAGGGTTATCGAAAATTTCGATTGAGTCATCGGTCTCGTCGTGTTCGTCCGTCGCGGGTGGCGTTCTTTCCATCGTGATCGGAGGAGTTAGATTTACAGACGTGTGGGACGACGTGGAGGGTGATGCGATCATGGACGTCTTATCGGGCTGATAAGAAGAAAAGGAAGGAGATATTGGTGGAGTTTGTAATGGTGTCGCATTCGTTGTCGCTGGTGGCGACTGACTTCGTGGATCGAACAGTATATCGTCTGATGAATCTGAGTGGATGGGAAGGACTGGAGCAGGGTTTCGAGACAACGCGTCAGCATTGACGTTCATTTTTCCTGCTTTGTAAACAACTTTATAATCATATTCGGCCAGCTTTAAACGCCAACGGAGCAAACGCGATGTAGGATCTTTGACTGATGTCATCCAAACTAACGGTCGATGGTCCGTGATTAGATCAAATTTCCGACCGTAGACGTAAGGGCGGAAATGATTCGTTGCATATATGATTGCCAAGCACTCTTTCTCGATTGTCGAATAATTTATCTCTGCTCCTTGCAGAAGTCGTGACGTATATGCGATTGGTTTATCTTTGCCAATTTCCCCTTGACTTAAAATTCCTCCGATCGCATAGCCGGATGCGTCGGTTGTGATATGAAACGGTTCTTCGAAGTTCGGATACTGCAATACTGGTTCGGTACACAAAGCATCACGTAAAGCATGAAATGCGCGCTCCTGGTCGACACCCCAGACAAATCGTTCGGTCTTTTTTAACAGAATGGTAAGAGGTTTCGAGATCTGAGAGAACTTATCCACAAAACGTCTATAATAACCGGCGAGACCTAAGAATTCTCGGACATTCTTCACGGTTTTTGGTGTAGGAAAATTCTTGACTGCTGAGATCTTATCTGGACAAGGTTTCACACCTTCATTGCCTATTATATGACCCAAATATGCCACTTCACGGTTTAAGAGGCTACATTTTGCCGGTTCCAATTTTAAGTTTGCTTGCCGCAGACGTTCGGCTAAACGCGTAAATCTTTTATAATGTTCTGGGAGAGACCGTGCATGGCTTACGATATCGTCTATATACGCGAAAACCTCGTTGCCTTGAAGACCCGTCAAGACAGCGTTCATCAGCCGTTGATATGTGGCTGGCGCGTTTTTCAGGCCGAATGGCATGCGAATAAATTCGTAGTGGCCGTAGGGTGTCGAGAAAGCTGTCTTCGGCGCGTCCTCTTCGGTCATTCCTACTTGGTGAAACCCGCTTTTACAATCAAATACGCTAAAATACTTTGCGGATCCTAGTTGGTCCAGAATTTCGACAATGTTAGGAATAGGGAAGGCATCCCCGATTGATTTCTCATTTAAACCGCGGAAATCGATCACGACTCTCCAGCGTTTATTTCCCTGTTGGTCAGGCTTCTTAGGCACGATCCACAAGGGTGCGTTGTAAGGAGATGTAGATGGACGAATTATATCATTTTCAAGCAATTCTTTCATCTGCTTATTTATTTCTTCCTTGTGAATCGGCGGATAACGATATTGCTTAACAAAAACTGGAACTCGGTCTGTTAAAGGAATTTCATGTTGCAAAAGATTCGTCTTTCCCAAGTACTCTCCTTGGAGATGGAAAATATCATGGTTTTCTTCTATTAAATTACGGACGTGCTCGGACTCTTCGGCGTTCAAGTGGCTCAAATTTATTAGCTCGAAAATTTTCTTGATCCGCTCGGCGGGGAGTCCCGTTGATACTTTATTTATTTGGGCTTCTGTGCCTGGTGATGAAGAGAAAATTCCCGGTGCGCGAGATATTTCCTCGATCTCCTCGATCTCCAAGGTGGGAATGTCAAACGTTACAGCCACGGTTGCCGTATTTATGCAACGAACCACGGTTTTGCCGTTTTTCGCTCGGACGACGGAGTCCGCAATTAATACTCCAGGTGCTAGTTCCTGTCTTGAAATGAAACCTAGCTCAGCCCCGGTCGTGAGTATTTCGATGCACGTGTTTGTACGAGCTGCGATTGTTATTCTTGTACAGCTTTCGTCTTTAGATTGTGAATTCGCGTCTTTGAGATCCTCGGAATTATTACCGGGCTGAGATTTGGAAAGGTCCTCGATGATTACATCGGGCTGCGAGTTAGGAGTGTCCTCGATGATTACATCGGGCTCTGATTTAATAATGTCCGCGGTATTTATACCGGGCTGAGATAAGGATTTGTCCTCGGTGATAACACCGGGCTGAGATATGAAACTGTCCTCGGTATTTATACCGGGAAAAGATTCGAGATTGTCCTCGGCATTTACACCGGGTAAAGATTTAGAATTGTCCGCGGTTTTTGTACCGGGCTGAGATATGAAACTGTTCTCGGTATTTATACCGGGAAAAGATTCGAGATTGTCCTCGGCATTTACACCGGGTAAAGATTTAGAATTGTCCGCGGTTTTTGTACCGGGCTGAGATATGAAACTGTTCTCGGTATTTATACCGGGAAAAGATTCGAGATTGTCCTCGGCATTTACACCGGGTAAAGATTTAGAATTGTCCGCGGTTTTTGTACCGGGCTGAGATATGAAACTGTTCTCGGTATTTATACCGGGAAAAGATTCGAGATTGTCCTCGGCGTTTATACCGGGTAAAGATTTCGATTTTCGCGCTTGATGAAAGGGAATCCGAATGTCCTTCCATTCAATGAAATTCTTCTTATAGGATATCACAGTATCCTGTAAGAATGGTGCTCCTAAAATTCCGTGTGTCGCGATCGGAAATGCGTCGGAGACGACATAGAATTTGAACGATGTTCCGAGTAGCATGATCTGGGCGGATCCCAGGGTCGCTACTTTGTCTGTAGATATTCCTGACATCTCCAGGTTGTCGTTAATATTTATTATGGACTTTTCTTTCAAAGCGCTGAGTTTAATTAAGTTGGGCTGAGCTCCTGTGTCCACCATAAGGGTGACACCTTTCATAAGATTTGGCGACTTAATAACAACCTGGGGAATAGGCAACTGCTTTACTCCGACGTGGGAGATGTCACAGTGTGAACCATGTTTGGAGCCTCCCGTCTTTGGTTCTGCGAGGACGGAAGGTTCTGTCCGTTTCCCTGATCCCGTTGCTTGTTATTGTATTCACGTTTTCTGCACTCGTGAATGTCATGTCCGGGAATTTTGCAATAATTACATACGCGTTTACTGCGATCTATTTGTTCATCGCGTCGCGGCTTTTGTTCAGTATTCGAACGTGAATAATAGTTTTGCGGTGCGTAATTATTTGGTGGTGCCGGACGATTGTAATCCTTTTTCGGTGATGTGAATTCGCGTTTCAGCGGTTCTTCGCGCCATGCTCCGCGTTGAGCAGATGGATTATACCGTGGTGAATAGTCGTTCCTATATTCTCGACGTTCGGGATTCCTATCGCGGTTTTCTGCATATGGATTTCGACGCGGTTCGTTTGTCGAACTACCATATCTATTCTTGTCGAGTTCGTATTGTTTGTATAGTGTAATTGCTTCATCGAAGACTTGATGTAGAGGGTGTTCATAGTGACCTCGCAGATCGGATCGGAGTCGCGGAATAAGACCGTTAATGAAACTGCTCACTGTCAATTCGTTTATGTCGGCTATATCCGGTGCCCGTTTGTCACAATCTATTATGGCTTCCCGTAGATCTTTTACACGACTAATGAAATCTAACATATGCTCATGCTGTGCCATGTAAATATTAGACATTTCACCCCGATAATGATCAACCGTTCGGTGAGGACCGAATACGTCTTTCAGTCTGTTGCACAGTTGCGTAACAGAATCTATGTTTTCGTCTTCTACTGCGGTCGCGGCTCGTCCACGGAGACGAGTAATCACTATTTTTACAAACGTTCGTTCCGCGTGGTTCGGTATCAATTCGCGAGCTCTCCTACATGCACGTGTAAAAGTTAATAACGATGCCGCGGTACCGTTAAAATTTGGTATCATATTAACTGCCTCTTTCAGCGTATAATTAAGCGACGTGCTGTGCTCGTTTGGCATGGTTAAAAGTTCCATTTGCGGTTGAGGTTCTGACGTTCTAGATGTTGAAGGTTTCGGTAATCTATCCCTACGTAAAGCTTCTACTTCGGCCAGTAGATCGTCATGTTCGCGACGCTTCTGTTCGATTTTTGCACGTTCATTCTCGATTTGCCGTGCTTCTTCGTGCATACGTTTTTCCTTTTCTTCTAACTGCTTGTTTAATAAAGCTAATTCTACCTCGGATAATGGCGTGTTTGCCGTTGCCTTCGCTGAACGGGTCGACATGATGGATGTTTATAATAATAAAAAAAAAAATTTTCGTACTCACTCTTTATTGGTTGTGTTCATATACGAATTCGCACCACCTGGCTACTTCTAATGGCACCGATTGAGGAAGTTCCTGGTAATGACGCACGAATAAAACTAACACCCGATTTGGAATTTTGTAATGTTTAAAAATTTTGATACAGTTCGCGGTGTCCAATATTTCCAGAACCGGCGGTGGCGCTGGAATTTTCCGTGGCACCTTGTCCTCCTCGTCTGATGAAATTTCGATCACCTCTACACTTCTTACTTTGTTGGCGTTCTGCTGCTCTATTCGTTCGATGGCCCGCCGTTTCTTCTCTCTCGTCTTTAAACCCGCACGACAGCCACGTTTCCGTTTTCGATATCGCTTTGCAGAAAAGCCCAGAGATAATTATTCTGAATATTCATGTAGCAAACTCCCAAGCAAATTAAAAATTTCCGGTAAATACCTGCTTTCCGTATGTCATGCGCTTGCCGCTGCAGCTTACTGCGCTAGCTTCGGCAATTGAAACGAATTCCTCAGCCGGTGATGGCGAGAGAGCACAGGTATTAACCATAATCCCCTGTACGACGCTCTTTGTAATTGAATTCCTCGCTGCCTTGGTGGCGCTTGAATATTCTCTCACTCAGAGGTTACGCGAATATCTCCTGACAGTTTAAGAATAACTTGCTTCTAATTCCCTTTCAACACTCTGGGCAAATCTGCGTCCGCACTCGCTCGCGTGCGACACTCGACTGAATGAAACGAGCTCTCCGCGCGCTCGGGAAGTGAGAGTGGGGATGGCGTTCCGCGTGACGTGCGACACCGTAGCCAATGGGAGTGGCTTATGGTTGGCCAATCAGGTTCGAGCGTTCCCACTATATCGTTATGCTGCGCACGTGGTTGTATCACCGGTGCTGACGAAGCGGCAGTTCTGAATTTTTAAATTCAGGTATCCCACCGCTGCCACCAATTTGTCACGTCCCGGGCGTTGGTAAAGCTAATAAAATTAATTATCACTTACCTTGCTCTGGATGCTATTTTTTTATACCTGCCTTTTGGGTCACGCAGTACGTACGCCTGTCGTATACTCCGGGGCTTCGTCACTCACTTTACCTGAGATACAACTCGTTGCGATAGCTCGTCGAATTCAATGGGGATTAAACGCCAGGGAATAGGGATTGGAGCTGAGAGGAATACTTCTAGTTTAGTATTTTTAATCCTTATGGGTTCGTAAAGGGAACGAAATAACTTTTTATAATGGTACCTTCTCCCTGCTCGGCGAGAGCGACTCATACGACTTTATAATCTCAAACACGTTAATTATTCGCCGTGCAGCGAAGCCTTGCACCTCTGCGAATGATCGTGGAGAATAATTCGTACAAATGGAATCGTTACGCTAATCCGTGCAGCGAAGCCTTGCACCTCTGATTGTTGTATTAGATTCAATTTGTTCGTTAAGAGTTAAACTGAATATGAAGGATTGGTAAAGTAAACGATAAGGTTTAATAATAAAGTATAAATGATTATATTCTGGATTTAGATATTTGATACAATAAACTTACGTGATAAACTTAGTATAAAGGTTTGGATTTGGTAGGATTTGGATTCAAGTGATAAATGAATTCACTTGGAGATAGAGAACGGATCTCTGATTTGGAAATAGAACTTGAACTTGTACGACTGACCTCCTTGCCAGAAGGAGTCGCGCTGAATGACTGACTATTGACAGTATGAGGGCCTTTTTATATTCACCCTGCGTTTACATTACGTGACGTAGAATTGCAATAAGAAGGCTTATCTTTATGGGAAATATTAATAAGGTTGGTGAGTTGGAGACTTATCTGTATCTTATGTTTTAGAATAATATGCCGTATCGCTGTGTGAGAAATAAACAAGGTATTGAATGCGGAACTTATTCTACGAAGTGCGATAACTAATGTTATCGCAGCGCTTGCATTACGTTAAGATTAAATACGAGAATATACAACGGATGTTTATAAGATTAAATACGCTAAGTGTTTACATATGTTATCGTGACGCTTTCATTACGCTAAGATTAAATACGAGAATAATACAGCGGATGTTTGTAAGATTAGATACGCTTAAGTGTTTATACCTGCAGTGACGTAGGGTCATGCTGGTACTTGGATCCTGGCTTTTGTTACTATCGACGTTTCGACTATGGTTACAGAGTTTTATTACGGTTAGGGTTTTTATGACTATGCTGGCGTATGGTTTGAATGCTATAGACGAACACATCTGTTTCGTCTTTAAAGTACGTGCCGGGTTTAAGATGCTTACTTTGCTAGTTTTACAATACGTTATCTTATATACTAACTCCAACGTCACGCATGACGTCACAGCAGGACGCTTGGAATCATCGAATATCATCTATTCGTGCAAATTATCGATAGAAAGAACGATTGCGATGGCTGGGAAGTGAATCCTGACCTTCCGTTGATGCAGGACGCTTGGAAACATCGAATATTACGTATTCGTGCCAATTATCGATAGAAATAACGATTGGGAAGACAGGGAGTGAATCCATACCTTCCGTCGACGCAGGACGCTTGGAAACATCGAATATCATGTATTCGTGCCATACATTGATAGAAAGAACGATTGCGATGGCTGGGAAGTGAATCCTAACCTTCCGTCGATGCAGGACGCTTGGAAACATCGAATATCATGTATTCGTGCCAATTATCGATAGAGAGAACGATTGCGACGACAGGGAAGTGAATCCTTACCTTCCGTCGATGCAGGACGCTTGGAAACATCGAATATCATGTATGCGTGCCAATTATCGATAGAAAGAACGATTGCGAAGGCAGGGAAGTGAATCCTTACCTTCCGTCGATGCAGGACGCTTGGAAACATCGAATATCATGTATTCGTGCCAATTATCGATAGAAAGAACGATTGCGAAGGCAGGGAAGTGAATCCTTACCTTCCGTCGATGCAGGACGCTTGGAAACATCGAATATCATGTATGCGTGCCAATTATCGATAGAAAGAACGATTGCGAAGGCAGGGAAGTGAATCCTAACCTTCCGTCGATGCAGGACGCTTGGAAACATCGAATATCATGTATTCGTGCCAATTATCGATAGAGAGAACGATTGCGACGACAGGGAAGTGAATCCTTACCTTCCGTCGATGCAGGACGCTTGGAAACATCGAATATCATGTATGCGTGCCAATTATCGATAGAAAGAACGATTGCGAAGGCAGGGAAGTGAATCCTTACCTTCCGTCGATGCAGGACGCTTGGAAACATCGAATATCTTGTATTCGTGCAAATTATCGATAGAAAGAACGATTGCGATGGCTGGGAAGTGAATCCTGACCTTCCGTTGATGCAGGACGCTTGGAAACATCGAATATTACGTATTCGTGCCAATTATCGATAGAAATAACGATTGGGAAGACAGGGAAGTGAATCCATACCTTCCGTCGACACAGGACGCTTGGAAACATCGAATATCATGTATTCGTGCCATTCATTGATAGAAAGAACGATTGCGAAGGCAGGGAAGTGAATCCTTACCTTCCGTCGATGCAGGACGCTTGGAAACATCGAATATCACGTATTCGTGCCAATTATCGATAGAGAGAACGATTGCGACGACAGGGAAGTGAATCCTTACCTTCCGTCGATGCAGGACGCTTGGAAACATCGAATATCACGTATTCGTGCCAATTATCGATAGAGAGAACGATTGCGACGACAGGGAAGTGAATCCTTACCTTCCGTCGATGCAGGACGCTTGGAAACATCGAATATCATGTATGCGTTCCAATTATCGATAGAAAGAACGATTGCGAAGGCAGGGAAGTGAATCCTAACCTTCCGTCGATGCAGGACGCTTGGAAACATCGAATATCATGTATTCGTGCCAATTATCGATAGAGAGAACGATTGCGACGACAGGGAAGTGAATCCTTACCTTCCGTCGATGCAGGACGCTTGGAAACATCGAATATCATGTATGCGTGCCAATTATCGATAGAAAGAACGATTGCGAAGGCAGGGAAGTGAATCCTTACCTTCCGTCGATGCAGGACGCTTGGAAACATCGAATATCTTGTATTCGTGCAAATTATCGATAGAAAGAACGATTGCGATGGCTGGGAAGTGAATCCTGACCTTCCGTTGATGCAGGACGCTTGGAAACATCGAATATTACGTATTCGTGCCAATTATCGATAGAAATAACGATTGGGAAGACAGGGAAGTGAATCCATACCTTCCGTCGACACAGGACGCTTGGAAACATCGAATATCATGTATTCGTGCCATTCATTGATAGAAAGAACGATTGCGAAGGCAGGGAAGTGAATCCTTACCTTCCGTCGATGCAGGACGCTTGGAAACATCGAATATCACGTATTCGTGCCAATTATCGATAGAGAGAACGATTGCGACGACAGGGAAGTGAATCCTTACCTTCCGTCGATGCAGGACGCTTGGAAACATCGAATATCACGTATTCGTGCCAATTATCGATAGAGAGAACGATTGCGACGACAGGGAAGTGAATCCTTACCTTCCGTCGATGCAGGACGCTTGGAAACATCGAATATCATGTATGCGTTCCAATTATCGATAGAAAGAACGATTGCGAAGGCAGGGAAATGAATCCTTACCTTCCGTCGATGCAGGACGCTTGGAAACATCGAATATCACGTATTCGTGCCAATTATCGATAGAGAGAACGATTGCGACGACAGGGAAGTGAATCCTTACCTTCCGTCGATGCAGGACGCTTGGAAACATCGAATATCATGTATTCGTGCAAATTATCGATAGAAAGAACGATTGCGATGGCTGGGAAGTGAATCCTGACCTTCCGTTGATGCAGGACGCTTGGAAACATCGAATATTACGTATTCGTGCCAATTATCGATAGAAATAACGATTGGGAAGACAGGGAGTGAATCCATACCTTCCGTCGACGCAGGACGCTTGGAAACATCGAATATCATGTATTCGTGCCATTCATTGATAGAAAGAACGATTGCGAAGGCAGGGAAGTGAATCCTTACCTTCCGTCGATGCAGGACGCTTGGAAACATCGAATATCATGTATTCGTGCCAATTATCGATAGAAAGAACGATTGCGAAGGCAGGGAAGTGAATCCTTACCTTCCGTCGATGCAGGACGCTTGGAAACATCGAATATCATGTATGCGTGCCAATTATCGATAGAAAGAACGATTGCGAAGGCAGGGAAGTGAATCCTTACCTTCCGTCGATGCAGGACGCTTGGAAACATCGAATATCTTGTATTCGTGCAAATTATCGATAGAAAGAACGATTGCGATGGCTGGGAAGTGAATCCTGACCTTCCGTTGATGCAGGACGCTTGGAAACATCGAATATTACGTATTCGTGCCAATTATCGATAGAAATAACGATTGGGAAGACAGGGAAGTGAATCCATACCTTCCGTCGACGCAGGACGCTTGGAAACATCGAATATCATGTATTCGTGCCATTCATTGATAGAAAGAACGATTGCGAAGGCAGGGAAGTGAATCCTTACCTTCCGTCGATGCAGGACGCTTGGAAAAATCGAATATCATGTATTCGTGCCATTCATTGATAGAAAGAACGATTATGATGGCTGGGAAGTGGATCCTTACCTTCCGTCGATGCAGGACGCTTGGAAACATCGAATATCACGTATTCGTGCCATTTATTGATAGAAAGAACGATTGCGATGGCTGGGAAGTGAATCCTAACCTTCCGTCGATGCAGGACGCTTGGAAACATCGAATATCATGTATTCGTGCCATTCATTGATAGAAAGAACGATTATGATGGCTGGGAACTGGATCCTTACCTTCCGTCGATGCAGGACGCTTGGAATCATCGAATATCATGTATTCGTGCAAATTATCGATAGAAAGAACGATTGCGATGGCTGGGAAGTGAATCCTGACCTTCCGTTGATGCAGGACGCTTGGAAACATCGAATATTACGTATTCGTGCCAATTATCGATAGAAATAACGATTGGGAAGACAGGGAGTGAATCCATACCTTCCGTCGACGCAGGACGCTTGGAAACATCGAATATCTTGTATTCGTGCAAATTATCGATAGAAAGAACGATTGCGATGGCTGGGAAGTGAATCCTGACCTTCCGTTGATGCAGGACGCTTGGAAACATCGAATATTACGTATTCGTGCCAATTATCGATAGAAATAACGATTGGGAAGACAGGGAAGTGAATCCATACCTTCCGTCGACGCAGGACGCTTGGAAACATCGAATATCATGTATTCGTGCCATTCATTGATAGAAAGAACGATTGCGAAGGCAGGGAAGTGAATCCTTACCTTCCGTCGATGCAGGACGCTTGGAAACATCGAATATCACGTATTCGTGCCAATTATCGATAGAGAGAACGATTGCGAAGACAGGGAAGTGAATCCTTACCTTCCGTCGATGCAGGACGCTTGGAAACATCGAATATCACGTATTCGTGCCAATTATCGATAGAGAGAACGATTGCGACGACAGGGAAGTGAATCCTTACCTTCCGTCGATGCAGGACGCTTGGAAACATCGAATATCACGTATTCGTGCCAATTATCGATAGAGAGAACGATTGCGACGACAGGGAAGTGAATCCTTACCTTCCGTCGATGCAGGACGCTTGGAAACATCGAATATCACGTATTCGTGCCAATTATCGATAGAGAGAACGATTGCGACGACAGGGAAGTGAATCCTTACCTTCCGTCGATGCAGGACGCTTGGAAACATCGAATATCATGTATTCGTGCAAATTATCGATAGAAAGAACGATTGCGATGGCTGGGAAGTGAATCCTTACCTTCCGTCGATGCAGGACGCTTGGAAACATCGAATATCATGTATTCGTGCAAATTATCGATAGATAGAACGATTGGGAAGACAGGGAAGTGAATCCTTACCTTCCGTCGATGCAGGACGCTTGGAAACATCGAATATCATGTATTCGTGCCAATTATCGATAGAAAGAACGATTGCGAAGGCAGGGAAGTGAATCCTTACCTTCCGTCGATGCAGGACGCTTGGAAACATCGAATATCATGTATTCGTGCCAATTATCGATAGAGAGAACGATTGCGACGACAGGGAAGTGAATCCTTACCTTCCGTCGATGCAGGACGCTTGGAAACATCGAATATCATGTATTCGTGCAAATTATCGATAGAAAGAACGATTGCGATGGCTGGGAAGTGAATCCTTACCTTCCGTCGATGCAGGACGCTTGGAAACATCGAATATCATGTATTCGTGCAAATTATCGATAGAAATAACGATTGGGAAGACAGGGAGTGACTCCATACCTTCCGTCGACGCAGGACGCTTGGAAACATCGAATATCATGTATTCGTGCCATTCATTGATAGAAAGAACGATTGCGAGGGCAGGGAAGTGAATCCTTACCTTCCGTCGATGCAGGACGCTTGGAAACATCGAATATCATGTATTCGTGCAAATTATCGATAGAAAGAACGATTGGGAAGACAGGGAAGTGAATCCTTACCTTCCGTCGATGCAGGACGCTTGGAAACATCTAATATCATGTATTCGTGCCAATTATCGATAGAAAGAACGATTGCGAAGGCAGGGAAGTGAATCCTTACCTTCCGTCGATGCAGGACGCTTGGAAACATCGAATATCATGTATGCGTTCCAATTATCGATAGAAAGAACGATTGCGAAGGCAGGGAAATGAATCCTTACCTTCCGTCGATGCAGGACGCTTGGAAACATCGAATATCACGTATTCGTGCCAATTATGGATAGAGAGAACGATTGCGACGACAGGGAAGTGAATCCTTACCTTCCGTCGATGCAGGACGCTTGGAAACATCGAATATCATGTATTCGTGCAAATTATCGATAGAAAGAACGATTGCGATGGCTGGGAAGTGAATCCTGACCTTCCGTTGATGCAGGACGCTTGGAAACATCGAATATCTTGTATTCGTGCAAATTATCGATAGAAAGAACGATTGCGATGGCTGGGAAGTGAATCCATACCTTCCGTCGACGCAGGACGCTTGGAAACATCGAATATCATGTATTCGTGCCATTCATTGATAGAAAGAACGATTGCGAAGGCAGGGAAGTGAATCCTTACCTTCCGTCGATGCAGGACGCTTGGAAACATCGAATATCACGTATTCGTGCCAATTATCGATAGAGAGAACGATTGCGACGACAGGGAAGTGAATCCTTACCTTCCGTCGATGCAGGACGCTTGGAAACATCGAATATCACGTATTCGTGCCAATTATCGATAGAGAGAACGATTGCGACGACAGGGAAGTGAATCCTTACCTTCCGTCGATGCAGGACGCTTGGAAACATCGAATATCACGTATTCGTGCCAATTATCGATAGAGAGAACGATTGCGACGACAGGGAAGTGAATCCTTACCTTCCGTCGATGCAGGACGCTTGGAAACATCGAATATCACGTATTCGTGCCAATTATCGATAGAGAGAACGATTGCCACGACAAGGAAGTGAATCCTTACCTTCCGTCGATGCAGGACGCTTGGAAACATCGAATATCATGGATTCGTGCAAATTATCGATAGAAAGAACGATTGCGATGGCTGGGAAGTGAATCCTGACCTTCCGTTGATGCAGGACGCTTGGAAACATCGAATATTACGTATTCGTGCCAATTATCGATAGAAATAACGATTGGGAAGACAGGGAGTGAATCCATACCTTCCGTCGACGCAGGACGCTTGGAAACATCGAATATCATGTATTCGTGCCACTCATTGATAGAAAGAACGATTGCGAGGGCAGGGAAGTGAATCCTTACCTTCCGTCGATGCAGGACGCTTGGAAACATCGAATATCATGTATTCGTGCAAATTATCGATAGAAAGAACGATTGCGAAGGCAGGGAAGTGAATCCTTACCTTCCGTCGATGCAGGACGCTTGGAAACATCGAATATCATGTATTCGTGCCAATTATCGATAGAAAGAACGATTGCGAAGGCAGGGAAGTGAATCCTTACCTTCCGTCGATGCAGGACGCTTGGAAACATCGAATATCATGTATGCGTGCCAATTATCGATAGAAAGAACGATTGCGAAGGCAGGGAAGTGAATCCTTACCTTCCGTCGATGCAGGACGCTTGGAAACATCGAATATCTTGTATTCGTGCAAATTATCGATAGAAAGAACGATTGCGATGGCTGGGAAGTGAATCCATACCTTCCGTCGACGCAGGACGCTTGGAAACATCGAATATCATGTATTCGTGCCATTCATTGATAGAAAGAACGATTGCGAAGGCAGGGAAGTGAATCCTTACCTTCCGTCGATGCAGGACGCTTGGAAACATCGAATATCACGTATTCGTGCCAATTATCGATAGAGAGAACGATTGCGACGACAGGGAAGTGAATCCTTACCTTCCGTCGATGCAGGACGCTTGGAAACATCGAATATCACGTATTCGTGCCAATTATCGATAGAGAAAACGATTGCGACGACAGGGAAGTGAATCCTTACCTTCCGTCGATGCAGGACGCTTGGAAACATCGAATATCACGTATTCGTGCCAATTATCGATAGAGAGAACGATTGCGACGACAGGGAAGTGAATCCTTACCTTCCGTCGATGCAGGACGCTTGGAAACATCGAATATCACGTATTCGTGCCAATTATCGATAGAGAGAACGATTGCCACGACAAGGAAGTGAATCCTTACCTTCCGTCGATGCAGGACGCTTGGAAACATCGAATATCATGGATTCGTGCAAATTATCGATAGAAAGAACGATTGCGATGGCTGGGAAGTGAATCCTGACCTTCCGTTGATGCAGGACGCTTGGAAACATCGAATATTACGTATTCGTGCCAATTATCGATAGAAATAACGATTGGGAAGACAGGGAGTGAATCCATACCTTCCGTCGACGCAGGACGCTTGGAAACATCGAATATCATGTATTCGTGCCATTCATTGATAGAAAGAACGATTGCGAGGGCAGGGAAGTGAATCCTTACCTTCCGTCGATGCAGGACGCTTGGAAACATCGAATATCATGTATTCGTGCAAATTATCGATAGAAAGAACGATTGGGAAGACAGGGAAGTGAATCCTTACCTTCCGTCGATGCAGGACGCTTGGAAACATCGAATATCATGTATTCGTGCCAATTATCGATAGAAAGAACGATTGCGAAGGCAGGGAAGTGAATCCTTACCTTCCGTCGATGCAGGACGCTTGGAAACATCGAATATCATGTATGCGTTCCAATTATCGATAGAAAGAACGATTGCGAAGGCAGGGAAATGAATCCTTACCTTCCGTCGATGCAGGACGCTTGGAAACATCGAATATCATGTATTCGTGCAAATTATCGATAGAAAGAACGATTGCGATGGCTGGGAAGTGAATCCTGACCTTCCGTTGATGCAGGACGCTTGGAAACATCGAATATTACGTATTCGTGCCAATTATCGATAGAAATAACGATTGGGAAGACAGGGAGTGAATCCATACCTTCCGTCGACGCAGGACGCTTGGAAACATCGAATATCATGTATTCGTGCCATTCATTGATAGAAAGAACGATTGCGAGGGCAGGGAAGTGAATCCTTACCATCCGTCGATGCAGGACGCTTGGAAACATCGAATATCATGTATTCGTGCAAATTATCGATAGAAAGAACGATTGGGAAGACAGGGAAGTGAATCCTTACCTTCCGTCGATGCAGGACGCTTGGAAACATCGAATATCATGTATTCGTGCCAATTATCGATAGAAATAACGATTGGGAAGACAGGGAGTGAATCCATACCTTCCGTCGACGCAGGACGCTTGGAAACATCGAATATCATGTATTCGTGCCATTCATTGATAGAAAGAACGATTGCGAAGGCAGGGAAGTGAATCCTTACCTTCCGTCGATGCAGGACGCTTGGAAACATCGAATATCATGTATTCGTGCCAATTATCGATAGAAAGAACGATTGCGAAGGCAGGGAAGTGAATCCTTACCTTCCGTCGATGCAGGACGCTTGGAAACATCGAATATCATGTATGCGTGCCAATTATCGATAGAAAGAACGATTGCGAAGGCAGGGAAGTGAATCCTTACCTTCCGTCGATGCAGGACGCTTGGAAACATCGAATATCTTGTATTCGTGCAAATTATCGATAGAAAGAACGATTGCGATGGCTGGGAAGTGAATCCTGACCTTCCGTTGATGCAGGACGCTTGGAAACATCGAATATTACGTATTCGTGCCAATTATCGATAGAAATAACGATTGGGAAGACAGGGAAGTGAATCCATACCTTCCGTCGACGCAGGACGCTTGGAAACATCGAATATCATGTATTCGTGCCATTCATTGATAGAAAGAACGGTTGCGAAGGCAGGGAAGTGAATCCTTACCTTCCGTCGATGCAGGACGCTTGGAAACATCGAATATCACGTATTCGTGCCAATTATCGATAGAGAGAACGATTGCGACGACAGGGAAGTGAATCCTTACCTTCCGTCGATGCAGGACGCTTGGAAACATCGAATATCACGTATTCGTTCCAATTATCGATAGAGAGAACGATTGCGACGACAGGGAAGTGAATCCTTACCTTCCGTCGATGCAGGACGCTTGGAAACATCGAATATCACGTTTTCGTGCCAATTATCGATAGAGAGAACGATTGCGACGACAGGGAAGTGAACCCTTACCTTCCGTCGATGCAGGACGCTTGGAAACATCGAATATCACGTATTCGTGCCAATTATCGATAGAGAGAACGATTGCGACGACAGGGAAGTGAATCCTTACCTTCCGTCGATGCAGGACGCTTGGAAACATCGAATATCATGTATTCGTGCAAATTATCGATAGAAAGAACGATTGCGATGGCTGGGAAGTGAATCCTGACCTTCCGTTGATGCAGGACGCTTGGAAACATCGAATATTACGTATTCGTGCCAATTATCGATAGAAATAACGATTGGGAAGACAGGGAGTGAATCCATACCTTCCGTCGACGCAGGACGCTTGGAAACATCGAATATCATGTATTCGTGCCATTCATTGATAGAAAGAACGATTGCGAGGGCAGGGAAGTGAATCCTTACCTTCCGTCGATGCAGGACGCTTGGAAACATCGAATATCATGTATTCGTGCAAATTATCGATAGAAAGAACGATTGGGAAGACAGGGAAGTGAATCCTTACCTTCCGTCGATGCAGGACGCTTGGAAACATCGAATATCATGTATTCGTGCCAATTATCGATAGAAAGAACGATTGCGAAGGCAGGGAAGTGAATCCTTACCTTCCGTCGATGCAGGACGCTTGGAAACATCGAATATCATGTATTCGTGCAAATTATCGATAGAAAGAACGATTGCGATGGCTGGGAAGTGAATCCTGACCTTCCGTTGATGCAGGACGCTTGGAAACATCGAATATTACGTATTCGTGCCAATTATCGATAGAAATAACGATTGGGAAGACAGGGAGTGAATCCATACCTTCCGTCGACGCAGGACGCTTGGAAACATCGAATATCATGTATTCGTGCCATTCATTGATAGAAAGAACGATTGCGAAGGCAGGGAAGTGAATCCTTACCTTCCGTCGATGCAGGACGCTTGGAAACATCGAATATCATGTATTCGTGCCAATTATCGATAGAAAGAACGATTGCGAAGGCAGGGAAGTGAATCCTTACCTTCCGTCGATGCAGGACGCTTGGAAACATCGAATATCATGTATGCGTGCCAATTATCGATAGAAAGAACGATTGCGAAGGCAGGGAAGTGAATCCTTACCTTCCGTCGATGCAGGACGCTTGGAAACATCGAATATCTTGTATTCGTGCAAATTATCGATAGAAAGAACGATTGCGATGGCTGGGAAGTGAATCCTGACCTTCCGTTGATGCAGGACGCTTGGAAACATCGAATATTACGTATTCGTGCCAATTATCGATAGAAATAACGATTGGGAAGACAGGGAAGTGAATCCATACCTTCCGTCGACGCAGGACGCTTGGAAACATCGAATATCATGTATTCGTGCCATTCATTGATAGAAAGAACGATTGCGAAGGCAGGGAAGTGAATCCTTACCTTCCGTCGATGCAGGACGCTTGGAAAAATCGAATATCATGTATTCGTGCCATTCATTGATAGAAAGAACGATTATGATGGCTGGGAAGTGGATCCTTACCTTCCGTCGATGCAGGACGCTTGGAAACATCGAATATCACGTATTCGTGCCATTTATTGATAGAAAGAACGATTGCGATGGCTGGGAAGTGAATCCTAACCTTCCGTCGATGCAGGACGCTTGGAAACATCGAATATCATGTATTCGTGCCATTCATTGATAGAAAGAACGATTATGATGGCTGGGAACTGGATCCTTACCTTCCGTCGATGCAGGACGCTTGGAATCATCGAATATCATGTATTCGTGCAAATTATCGATAGAAAGAACGATTGCGATGGCTGGGAAGTGAATCCTGACCTTCCGTTGATGCAGGACGCTTGGAAACATCGAATATTACGTATTCGTGCCAATTATCGATAGAAATAACGATTGGGAAGACAGGGAGTGAATCCATACCTTCCGTCGACGCAGGACGCTTGGAAACATCGAATATCACGTATTCGTGCCAATTATCGATAGAGAGAACGATTGCGACGACAGGGAAGTGAATCCTGACCTTCCGTTGATGCAGGACGCTTGGAAACATCGAATATTACGTATTCGTGCCAATTATCGATAGAAATAACGATTGGGAAGACAGGGAAGTGAATCCATACCTTCCGTCGACGCAGGACGCTTGGAAACATCGAATATCATGTATTCGTGCCATTCATTGATAGAAAGAACGATTGCGAAGGCAGGGAAGTGAATCCTTACCTTCCGTCGATGCAGGACGCTTGGAAACATCGAATATCACGTATTCGTGCCAATTATCGATAGAGAGAACGATTGCGACGACAGGGAAGTGAATCCTTACCTTCCGTCGATGCAGGACGCTTGGAAACATCGAATATCACGTATTCGTGCCAATTATCGATAGAGAGAACGATTGCGACGACAGGGAAGTGAATCCTTACCTTCCGTCGATGCAGGACGCTTGGAAACATCGAATATCACGTATTCGTGCCAATTATCGATAGAGAGAACGATTGCGACGACAGGGAAGTGAATCCTTACCTTCCGTTGATGCAGGACGCTTGGAAACATCGAATATTACGTATTCGTGCCAATTATCGATAGAAATAACGATTGGGAAGACAGGGAGTGAATCCATACCTTCCGTCGACGCAGGACGCTTGGAAACATCGAATATCATGTATTCGTGCCATTCATTGATAGAAAGAACGATTGCGAGGGCAGGGAAGTGAATCCTTACCTTCCGTCGATGCAGGACGCTTGGAAACATCGAATATCATGTATTCGTGCAAATTATCGATAGAAAGAACGATTGGGAAGACAGGGAAGTGAATCCTTACCTTCCGTCGATGCAGGACGCTTGGAAACATCGAATATCATGTATTCGTGCCAATTATCGATAGAAAGAACGATTGCGAAGGCAGGGAAGTGAATCCTTACCTTCCGTCGATGCAGGACGCTTGGAAACATCGAATATCATGTATTCGTGCAAATTATCGATAGAAAGAACGATTGCGATGGCTGGGAAGTGAATCCTGACCTTCCGTTGATGCAGGACGCTTGGAAACATCGAATATTACGTATTCGTGCCAATTATCGATAGAAATAACGATTGGGAAGACAGGGAGTGAATCCATACCTTCCGTCGACGCAGGACGCTTGGAAACATCGAATATCATGTATTCGTGCCATTCATTGATAGAAAGAACGATTGCGAAGGCAGGGAAGTGAATCCTTACCTTCCGTCGATGCAGGACGCTTGGAAACATCGAATATCATGTATTCGTGCCAATTATCGATAGAAAGAACGATTGCGAAGGCAGGGAAGTGAATCCTTACCTTCCGTCGATGCAGGACGCTTGGAAACATCGAATATCATGTATGCGTGCCAATTATCGATAGAAAGAACGATTGCGAGGGCAGGGAAGTGAATCCTTACCTTCCGTCGATGCAGGACGCTTGGAAACATCGAATATCTTGTATTCGTGCAAATTATCGATAGAAAGAACGATTGCGATGGCTGGGAAGTGAATCCTGACCTTCCGTTGATGCAGGACGCTTGGAAACATCGAATATCACGTATTCGTGCCAATTATCGATAGAAATAACGATTGGGAAGACAGGGAAGTGAATCCATACCTTCCGTCGACGCAGGACGCTTGGAAACATCGAATATCATGTATTCGTGCCATTCATTGATAGAAAGAACGATTGCGAAGGCAGGGAAGTGAATCCTTACCTTCCGTCGATGCAGGACGCTTGGAAAAATCGAATATCATGTATTCGTGCCATTCATTGATAGAAAGAACGATTATGATGGCTGGGAAGTGGATCCTTACCTTCCGTCGATGCAGGACGCTTGGAAACATCGAATATCACGTATTCGTGCCATTTATTGATAGAAAGAACGATTGCGATGGCTGGGAAGTGAATCCTAACCTTCCGTCGATGCAGGACGCTTGGAAACATCGAATATCATGTATTCGTGCCATTCATTGATAGAAAGAACGATTATGATGGCTGGGAACTGGATCCTTACCTTCCGTCGATGCAGGACGCTTGGAATCATCGAATATCATGTATTCGTGCAAATTATCGATAGAAAGAACGATTGCGATGGCTGGGAAGTGAATCCTGACCTTCCGTTGATGCAGGACGCTTGGAAACATCGAATATTACGTATTCGTGCCAATTATCGATAGAAATAACGATTGGGAAGACAGGGAGTGAATCCATACCTTCCGTCGACGCAGGACGCTTGGAAACATCGAATATCATGTATTCGTGCCATTCATTGATAGAAAGAACGATTGCGATGGCTGGGAAGTGAATCCTAACCTTCCGTCGATGCAGGACGCTTGGAAACATCGAATATCATGTATTCGTGCCAATTATCGATAGAGAGAACGATTGCGACGACAGGGAAGTGAATCCTTACCTTCCGTCGATGCAGGACGCTTGGAAACATCGAATATCATGTATTCGTGCCAATTATCGATAGAAAGAACGATTGCGAAGGCAGGGAAGTGAATCCTTACCTTCCGTCGATGCAGGACGCTTGGAAACATCGAATATCATGTATGCGTGCCAATTATCGATAGAAAGAACGATTGCGAAGGCAGGGAAGTGAATCCTTACCTTCCGTCGATGCAGGACGCTTGGAAACATCGAATATCTTGTATTCGTGCAAATTATCGATAGAAAGAACGATTGCGATGGCTGGGAAGTGAATCCTGACCTTCCGTTGATGCAGGACGCTTGGAAACATCGAATATTACGTATTCGTGCCAATTATCGATAGAAATAACGATTGGGAAGACAGGGAAGTGAATCCATACCTTCCGTCGACGCAGGACGCTTGGAAACATCGAATATCATGTATTCGTGCCATTCATTGATAGAAAGAACGATTGCGAAGGCAGGGAAGTGAATCCTTACCTTCCGTCGATGCAGGACGCTTGGAAACATCGAATATCACGTATTCGTGCCAATTATCGATAGAGAGAACGATTGCGACGACAGGGAAGTGAATCCTTACCTTCCGTCGATGCAGGACGCTTGGAAACATCGAATATCACGTATTCGTGCCAATTATCGATAGAGAGAACGCTTGCGACGACAGGGAAGTGAATCCTTACCTTCCGTCGATGCAGGACGCTTGGAAACATCGAATATCACGTATTCGTGCCAATTATCGATAGAGAGAACGATTGCGACGACAGGGAAGTGAATCCTTACCTTCCGTCGATGCAGGACGCTTGGAAACATCGAATATCATGTATTCGTGCAAATTATCGATAGAAAGAACGATTGCGATGGCTGGGAAGTGAATCCTGACCTTCCGTTGATGCAGGACGCTTGGAAACATCGAATATTACGTATTCGTGCCAATTATCGATAGAAATAACGATTGGGAAGACAGGGAGTGAATCCATACCTTCCGTCGACGCAGGACGCTTGGAAACATCGAATATCATGTATTCGTGCCATTCATTGATAGAAAGAACGATTGCGATGGCTGGGAAGTGAATCCTAACCTTCCGTCGATGCAGGACGCTTGGAAACATCGAATATCATGTATTCGTGCCATTCATTGATAGAAAGAACGATTGCGATGGCTGGGAAGTGAATCCTAACCTTCCGTCGATGCAGGACGCTTGGAAACATCGAATATCATGTATTCGTGCCATTCATTGATAGAAAGAACGATTATGATGGCTGGGAACTGGATCCTTACCTTCCGTCGATGCAGGACGCTTGGAATCATCGAATATCATGTATTCGTGCCAATTATCGATAGAAAGAACGATTGCGAAGGCAGGGAAGTGAATCCTTACCTTCCGTCGATGCAGGACGCTTGGAAACATCGAATATCATGTATGCGTGCCAATTATCGATAGAAAGAACGATTGCGAAGGCAGGGAAGTGAATCCTTACCTTCCGTCGATGCAGGACGCTTGGAAACATCGAATATCTTGTATTCGTGCAAATTATCGATAGAAAGAACGATTGCGATGGCTGGGAAGTGAATCCTGACCTTCCGTTGATGCAGGACGCTTGGAAACATCGAATATTACGTATTCGTGCCAATTATCGATAGAAATAACGATTGGGAAGACAGGGAAGTGAATCCATACCTTCCGTCGACGCAGGACGCTTGGAAACATCGAATATCATGTATTCGTGCCATTCATTGATAGAAAGAACGATTGCGAAGGCAGGGAAGTGAATCCTTACCTTCCGTCGATGCAGGACGCTTGGAAACATCGAATATCACGTATTCGTGCCAATTATCGATAGAGAGAACGATTGCGACGACAGGGAAGTGAATCCTTACCTTCCGTCGATGCAGGACGCTTGGAAACATCGAATATCACGTATTCGTGCCAATTATCGATAGAGAGAACGATTGCGACGACAGGGAAGTGAATCCTTACCTTCCGTCGATGCAGGACGCTTGGAAACATCGAATATCACGTATTCGTGCCAATTATCGATAGAGAGAACGATTGCGACGACAGGGAAGTGAATCCTTACCTTCCGTCGATGCAGGACGCTTGGAAACATCGAATATCATGTATTCGTGCAAATTATCGATAGAAAGAACCATTGCGATGGCTGGGAAGTGAATCCTGACCTTCCGTTGATGCAGGACGCTTGGAAACATCGAATATTACGTATTCGTGCCAATTATCGATAGAAATAACGATTGGGAAGACAGGGAGTGAATCCATACCTTCCGTCGACGCAGGACGCTTGGAAACATCGAATATCATGTATTCGTGCCATTCATTGATAGAAAGAACGATTGCGATGGCTGGGAAGTGAATCCTAACCTTCCGTCGATGCAGGACGCTTGGAAACATCGAATATCATGTATTCGTGCCATTCATTGATAGAAAGAACGATTGCGATGGCTGGGAAGTGAATCCTAACCTTCCGTCGATGCAGGACGCTTGGAAACATCGAATATCATGTATTCGTGCCATTCATTGATAGAAAGAACGATTATGATGGCTGGGAACTGGATCCTTACCTTCCGTCGATGCAGGACGCTTGGAATCATCGAATATCATGTATTCGTGCAAATTATCGATAGAAAGAACGATTGCGATGGCTGGGAAGTGAATCCTGACCTTCCGTTGATGCAGGACGCTTGGAAACATCGAATATTACGTATTCGTGCCAATTATCGATAGAAATAACGATTGGGAAGACAGGGAGTGAATCCATACCTTCCGTCGACGCAGGACGCTTGGAAACATCGAATATCATGTATTCGTGCCATTCATTGATAGAAAGAACGATTGCGATGGCTGGGAAGTGAATCCTAACCTTCCGTCGATGCAGGACGCTTGGAAACATCGAATATCATGTATTCGTGCCAATTATCGATAGAGAGAACGATTGCGACGACAGGGAAGTGAATCCTTACCTTCCGTCGATGCAGGACGCTTGGAAACATCGAATATCATGTATTCGTGCCAATTATCGATAGAAAGAACGATTGCGAAGGCAGGGAAGTGAATCCTTACCTTCCGTCGATGCAGGACGCTTGGAAACATCGAATATCATGTATGCGTGCCAATTATCGATAGAAAGAACGATTGCGAAGGCAGGGAAGTGAATCCTTACCTTCCGTCGATGCAGGACGCTTGGAAACATCGAATATCTTGTATTCGTGCAAATTATCGATAGAAAGAACGATTGCGATGGCTGGGAAGTGAATCCTGACCTTCCGTTGATGCAGGACGCTTGGAAACATCGAATATTACGTATTCGTGCCAATTATCGATAGAAATAACGATTGGGAAGACAGGGAAGTGAATCCATATCTTCCGTCGACGCAGGACGCTTGGAAACATCGAATATCATGTATTCGTGCCATTCATTGATAGAAAGAACGATTGCGAAGGCAGGGAAGTGAATCCTTACCTTCCGTCGATGCAGGACGCTTGGAAACATCGAATATCACGTATTCGTGCCAATTATCGATAGAGAGAACGATTGCGACGACAGGGAAGTGAATCCTTACCTTCCGTCGATGCAGGACGCTTGGAAACATCGAATATCACGTATTCGTGCCAATTATCGATAGAGAGAACGATTGCGACGACAGGGAAGTGAATCCTTACCTTCCGTCGATGCAGGACGCTTGGAAACATCGAATATCACGTATTCGTGCCAATTATCGATAGAGAGAACGATTGCGACGACAGGGAAGTGAATCCTTACCTTCCGTCGATGCAGGACGCTTGGAAACATCGAATATCATGTATTCGTGCAAATTATCGATAGAAAGAACGATTGCGATGGCTGGGAAGTGAATCCTGACCTTCCGTTGATGCAGGACGCTTGGAAACATCGAATATTACGTATTCGTGCCAATTATCGATAGAAATAACGATTGGGAAGACAGGGAGTGAATCCATACCTTCCGTCGACGCAGGACGCTTGGAAACATCGAATATCATGTATTCGTGCCATTCATTGATAGAAAGAACGATTGCGAGGGCAGGGAAGTGAATCCTTACCTTCCGTCGATGCAGGACGCTTGGAAACATCGAATATCATGTATTCGTGCAAATTATCGATAGAAAGAACGATTGGGAAGACAGGGAAGTGAATCCTTACCTTCCGTCGATGCAGGACGCTTGGAAACATCGAATATCATGTATTCGTGCCAATTATCGATAGAAAGAACGATTGCGAAGGCAGGGAAGTGAATCCTTACCTTCCGTCGATGCAGGACGCTTGGAAACATCGAATATCATGTATGCGTTCCAATTATCGATAGAAAGAACGATTGCGAAGGCAGGGAAGTGAATCCTTACCTTCCGTCGATGCAGGACGCTTGGAAACATCGAATATCATGTATGCGTTCCAATTATCGATAGAAAGAACGATTGCGAAGGCAGGGAAATGAATCCTTACCTTCCGTCGATGCAGGACGCTTGGAAACATCGAATATCACGTATTCGTGCCAATTATGGATAGAGAGAACGATTGCGACGACAGGGAAGTGAATCCTTACCTTCCGTCGATGCAGGACGCTTGGAAACATCGAATATCATGTATTCGTGCAAATTATCGATAGAAAGAACGATTGCGATGGCTGGGAAGTGAATCCTGACCTTCCGTTGATGCAGGACGCTTGGAAACATCGAATATCATGTATTCGTGCCAATTATCGATAGAAATAACGATTGGGAAGACAGGGAAGTGAATCCTTACCTTCCGTCGATGCAGGACGCTTGGAAACATCGAATATCATGTATGCGTTCCAATTATCGATAGAAAGAACGATTGCGAAGGCAGGGAAATGAATCCTTACCTTCCGTCGATGCAGGACGCTTGGAAACATCGAATATCACGTATTCGTGCCAATTATGGATAGAGAGAACGATTGCGACGACAGGGAAGTGAATCCTTACCTTCCGTCGATGCAGGACGCTTGGAAACATCGAATATCATGTATTCGTGCAAATTATCGATAGAAAGAACGATTGCGATGGCTGGGAAGTGAATCCTGACCTTCCGTTGATGCAGGACGCTTGGAAACATCGAATATCATGTATTCGTGCCAATTATCGATAGAAATAACGATTGGGAAGACAGGGAGTGAATCCATACCTTCCGTCGACGCAGGACGCTTGGAAACATCGAATATCATGTATTCGTGCCATTCATTGATAGAAAGAACGATTGCGAAGGCAGGGAAGTGAATCCTTACCTTCCGTCGATGCAGGACGCTTGGAAACATCGAATATCTTGTATTCGTGCAAATTATCGATAGAAAGAACGATTGCGATGGCTGGGAAGTGAATCCATACCTTCCGTCGACGCAGGACGCTTGGAAACATCGAATATCATGTATTCGTGCCATTCATTGATAGAAAGAACGATTGCGAAGGCAGGGAAGTGAATCCTTACCTTCCGTCGATGCAGGACGCTTGGAAACATCGAATATCATGTATGCGTTCCAATTATCGATAGAAAGAACGATTGCGAAGGCAGGGAAATGAATCCTTACCTTCCGTCGATGCAGGACGCTTGGAAACATCGAATATCATGTATTCGTGCAAATTATCGATAGAAAGAACGATTGGGAAGACAGGGAAGTGAATCCTTACCTTCCGTCGATGCAGGACGCTTGGAAACATCGAATATCATGTATTCGTGCCAATTATCGATAGAAAGAACGATTGCGAAGGCAGGGAAGTGAATCCTTACCTTCCGTCGATGCAGGACGCTTGGAAACATCGAATATCATGTATTCGTGCAAATTATCGATAGAAAGAACGATTGCGATGGCTGGGAAGTGAATCCTGACCTTCCGTTGATGCAGGACGCTTGGAAACATCGAATATCATGTATTCGTGCCAATTATCGATAGAAATAACGATTGGGAAGACAGGGAAGTGAATCCATACCTTCCGTCGACGCAGGACGCTTGGAAACATCGAATATCATGTATTCGTGCCATTCATTGATAGAAAGAACGATTATGATGGCTGGGAAGTGGATCCTTACCTTCCGTCGATGCAGGACGCTTGGAAACATCGAATATCACGTATTCGTGCCATTTATTGATAGAAAGAACGATTGCGATGGCTGGGAAGTGAATCCTAACCTTCCGTCGATGCAGGACGCTTGGAATCATCGAATATCACGTATTCGTGCCAATTATCGATAGAAAGAACGATTGCGATGGCTGGGAAGTGAATCCTTCCCTTCCGTCGATGCAGGACGCTTGGAAACATCGAATATCACGTATTCGTGCCATTTATTAATAGAAAGAACGATTGCGACGACAGGGAAGTGAATCCTTACCTTCCGTCGATGCAGGACGCTTGGAAACATCGAATATCATGTATTCGTGCCAATTATCGATAGAAAGAACGATTGCGAAGGCAGGGAAGTGAATCCTTACCTTCCGTCGATGCAGGACGCTTGGAAACATCGAATATCACGTATTCGTGCCATTTATTAATAGAAAGAACGATTGCGATGGCTGGGAAGTGAATCCTAACCTTCCGTCGATGCAGGACGCTTGGAAACATCGAATATCACGTATTCGTGCCATTTATTGATAGAAAGAACGATTGCGATGGCTGGGAAGTGAATCCTAACCTTCCGTCGATGCAGGACGCTTGGAATCATCGAATATCACGTATTCGTGCCATTTATTAATAGAAAGAACGATTGCGACGACAGGGAAGTGAATCCTTACCTTCCGTCGATGCAGGACGCTTGGAAACATCGAATATCATGTATGCGTGCCATTCATTGATAGAAAGAACGATTATGATGGCTGGGAAGTGAATCCTTACCTTCCGTCGATGCAGGACGCTTGGAAACATCGAATATCACGTATTCGTGCCATTTATTGATAGAAAGAACGATTGGGATGGCTGGGAAGTGAATCCTAACCTTCCGTCGATGCAGGACGCTTGGAATCATCGAATATCACGTATTCGTGCCAATTATCGATAGAAAGAACGATTGCGATGGCTGGGAAGTGAATCCTTCCCTTCCGTCGATGCAGGACGCTTGGAAACATCGAATATCACGTATTCGTGCCATTTATTAATAGAAAGAACGATTGCGACGACAGGGAAGTGAATCCTTACCTTCCGTCGATGCAGGACGCTTGGAAACATCGAATATCATGTATTCGTGCCAATTATCGATAGAAAGAACGATTGCGAAGGCAGGGAAGTGAATCCTTACCTTCCGTCGATGCAGGACGCTTGGAAACATCGAATATCACGTATTCGTGCCATTTATTAATAGAAAGAACGATTGCGATGGCTGGGAAGTGAATCCTAACCTTCCGTCGATGCAGGACGCTTGGAAACATCGAATATCACGTATTCGTGCCATTTATTGATAGAAAGAACGATTGCGATGGCTGGGAAGTGAATCCTAACCTTCCGTCGATGCAGGACGCTTGGAATCATCGAATATCACGTATTCGTGCCATTTATTAATAGAAAGAACGATTGCGACGACAGGGAAGTGAATCCTTACCTTCCGTCGATGCAGGACGCTTGGAAACATCGAATATCATGTATGCGTGCCAATTATCGATAGAAAGAACGATTGCGAAGGCAGGGAAGTGAATCCTTACCTTCCGTCGATGCGGGACGCTTGGAAACATCGAATATCATGTATTCGTGCAAATTATCGATAGAAAGAACGATTGCGATGGCTGGGAAGTGAATCCTGACCTTCCGTTGATGCAGGACGCTTGGAAACATCGAATATTACGTATTCGTGCCAATTATCGATAGAAATAACGATTGGGAAGACAGGGTAGTGAATCCTTACCTTCCGTCGATGCAGGACGCTTGGAAACATCGAATATCATGTATTCGTGCCAATTATCGAAAGAAAGAACGATTGCGATGGCTGGGAAGTGAATCCTAACCTTCCGTCGATGCAGGACGCTTGGAAACATCGAATATCACGTATTCGTGCCATTTATTGATAGAAAGAACGATTGCGATGGCTGGGAAGTGAATCCTAACCTTCCGTCGATGCAGGACGCTTGGAATCATCGAATATCACGTATTCGTGCCATTTATTAATAGAAAGAACGATTGCGACGACAGGGAAGTGAATCCTTACCTTCCGTCGATGCAGGACGCTTGGAAACATCGAATATCATGTATGCGTGCCAATTATCGATAGAAAGAACGATTGCGAAGGCAGGGAAGTGAATCCTTACCTTCCGTCGATGCGGGACGCTTGGAAACATCGAATATCATGTATTCGTGCAAATTATCGATAGAAAGAACGATTGCGATGGCTGGGAAGTGAATCCTGACCTTCCGTTGATGCAGGACGCTTGGAAACATCGAATATTACGTATTCGTGCCAATTATCGATAGAAATAACGATTGGGAAGACAGGGTAGTGAATCCTTACCTTCCGTCGATGCAGGACGCTTGGAAACATCGAATATCATGTATTCGTGCCAATTATCGAAAGAAAGAACGATTGCGAAGGCAGGGAAGTGAATCCTTACCTTCCGTCGATGCAGGACGCTTGGAATCATCGAATATCACGTATTCGTGCCAATTATCGATAGAAAGAACGATTGCGATGGCTGGGAAGTGAATCCTAACCTTCCGTCGATGCAGGACGCTTGGAAACATCGAATATCATGTATTCGTGCCAATTATCGATAGAAAGAACGATTGCGATGGCTGGGAAGTGAATCCTGACCTTCCGTTGATGCAGGACGCTTGGAAACATCGAATATTACGTATTCGTGCCAATTATCGATAGAAATAACGATTGGGAAGACAGGGAAGTGAATCCTTACCTTCCGTCGACGCAGGACGCTTGGAAACATCGAATATCATGTATTCGTGCCATTCATTGATAGAAAGAACGATTATGATGGCTGGGAATTGGATCCTTACCTTCCGTCGATGCAGGACGCTTGGAAACATCGAATATCACGTATTCGTGCCATTTATTGATAGAAAGAACGATTGCGATGGCTGGGAAGTGAATCCTAACCTTCCGTCGATGCAGGACGCTTGGAAACATCGAATATCAGGAATTCGTGCCAATTATCGATAGAAAGAACGATTGCGATGGCTGGGAAGTGAATCCTAACCTTCCGTCGATGCAGGACGCTTGGAAACATCGAATATCATGTATTCGTGCCAACTATCGATAGAAAGAACGATTGCGAAGGCAGGGAAGCGAATCCTTACCTTCCGTCGATGCAGGACGCTTGGAAAAATCGAGTATCATGTATTCGTGCCATTCATTGATAGAAAGAACGATTATGATGGCTGGGAAGTGGATCCTTACCTTCCGTCGATGCAGGACGCTTGGAAACATCGAATATCATGTATTCGTGCCATTCATTGATAGAAAGAACGATTATGATGGCTGGGAAGTGGATCCTTACCTTCCGTCGATGCAGGACGCTTGGAAACATCGAATATCATGTATTCGTGCCAATTATCGATAGAAAGAACGACTGCGAAGGCAGGGAAGTGAATCCTTACCTTCCGTCGATGCAGGACGCTTGGAAACATCGAATATCACGTATTCGTGCCAATTATCGATAGAAAGAACGATTGCGATGGCTGGGAAGTGAATCCTTCCCTTCCGTCGATGCAGCACGCTTGGAAACATCGAATATCATGTATTCGTGCCAATTATCGATAGAAAGAACGATTGCGAAGGCAGGGAAGTGAATCCTTACCTTCCGTCGATGCAGGACGCTTGGAAACATCGAATATCACGTATTCGTGCCATTTATTAATAGAAAGAACGATTGCGATGGCTGGGAAGTGAATCCTAACCTTCCGTCGATGCAGGACGCTTGGAAACATCGAATATCATGTATTCGTGCCATTCATTGATAGTGTCACGTCCCGGGCGTTGGTAAAGCTAATAAAATTAATTATCACTTACCTTGCTCTGGATGCTATTTTTTTATACCTGCCTTTTGGGTCACGCAGTACGTACGCCTGTCGTATACTCCGGGGCTTCGTCACTCACTTTACCTGAGATACAACTCGTTGCGCTAGCTCGTTGAGTTCAATGGGGATTAAACGCCAGGGAATAGGGATTGGAGCTGAGAGGAATACTTCTAGTTTAGTATTTTTAATCCTTATGGGTTCGTAAAGGGAACGAAATAACTTTTTATAATGGTACCTTCTCCCTGCTCGACGAGAGCGACTCATACGACTTTATAATCTCAAACACGTTAATTATTCGCCGTGCAGCGAAGCCTTGCACCTCTGCGAATGATCGTGGAGAATAATTCGTACAAATAGAATCGTTACGCTAATCCGTGCAGCGAAGCCTTGCACCTCTGATTGTTGTATTAGATTCAATTTGTTCGTTAAGAGTTAAACTGAATATGAAGGATTGGTAAAGTAAACGATAAGGTTTAATAATAAAGTATAAATGATTATATTCTGGATTTAGATATTTGATACAATAAACTTACGTGATAAACTTAGTATAAAGGTTTGGATTTGGTAGGATTTGGATTCAAGTGATAAATGAATTCACTTGGAGATAGAGAACGGATCTCTGATTTGGAAATAGAACTTGAACTTGTACGACTGACCTCCTTGCCAGAAGGAGTCGCGCTGAATGACTAACTATTGACTGTATGAGGGCCTTTTTATATTCACTCTGCGTTTACATTACGTGACGTAGAATTGCAATAAGAAGGCTTATCTTTATGGGAAATATCAATAAGGTTGGTGAGTTGGAGACTTATCTGTATCTTATGTTTTAGAATAGTATGCCGTATCGCTGTGTAAGAAATAAACAAGGTATTGAATGCGGAACTTATTCTACGAAGTGCGATAATTAATGTTATCGCAACGCTTGCATTACGTTAAGATTAGGTACGAGAATATACAACGGATGTTTATAAGATTAAATACGCTAAGTGTTTACATATGTTATCGTGACGCTTTCATTACGCTAAGATTAAATACGAGAATAATACAGCGGATGTTTGTAAGATTAGATACGCTTAAGTGTTTATACCTGCAGTGACGTAGGGTCATGCTGGTACTTGGATCCTGGCTTTTGTTACTATCGACGTTTCGACTATGGTTACAGAGTTTTATTACGGTTAGGGTTTTTATGACTATGCTGGCGTATGGTTTGAATGCTATAGACGAACACATCTGTTTCGTCCTTAAAGTACGTGCCGGGTTTAAGATGCTTACTTTGCTAGTTTTACAATACGTTATCTTATATACTAACTCCAACGTCACGCATGACGTCACAATAGAAAGAACGATTGCGACGACAGGGAAGTGAATCCTTACCTTCCGTCGATGCAGGACGCTTGGAAACATCGAATATCATGTATTCGTGCCAATTATCGATAGAAAGAACGATTGCGAAGGCAGGGAAGTGAATCCTTACCTTCCGTCGATGCAGGACGCTTGGAAACATCGAATATCACGTATTCGTGCCATTTATTAATAGAAAGAACGATTGCGATGGCTGGGAAGTGAATCCTAACCTTCCGTCGATGCAGGACGCTTGGAAACATCGAATATCACGTATTCGTGCCATTTATTGATAGAAAGAACGATTGCGATGGCTGGGAAGTGAATCCTAACCTTCCGTCGATGCAGGACGCTTGGAATCATCGAATATCACGTATTCGTGCCATTTATTAATAGAAAGAACGATTGCGACGACAGGGAAGTGATGTGACGTCATGCGTGACGTTGGAGTTAGTATATAAGATAACGTATTGTAAAACTAGCAAAGTAAGCATCTTAAACCCGGCACGTACTTTAAAGACGAAACAGATGTGTTCGTCTATAGCATTCAAACCATACGCCAGCATAGTCATAAAAACCCTAACCGTAATAAAACTCTGTAACCATAGTCGAAACGTCGATAGTAACAAAAGCCAGGATCCAAGTACCAGCATGACCCTACGTCACTGCAGGTATAAACACTTAAGCGTATCTAATCTTACCAACATCCGCTGTATTATTCTCGTATTTAATCTTAGCGTAATGAAAGCGTCACGATAACATATGTAAACACTTAGCGTATTTAATCTTATAAACATCCGTTGTATATTCTCGTACCTAATCTTAACGTAATGCAAGCGTTGCGATAACATTAATTATCGCACTTCGTAGAATAAGTTCCGCATTCAATACCTTGTTTATTTCTTACACAGCGATACGGCATACTATTCTAAAACATAAGATACAGATAAGTCTCCAACTCACCAACCTTATTGATATTTCCCATAAAGATAAGCCTTCTTATTGCAATTCTACGTCACGTAATGTAAACGCAGAGTGAATATAAAAAGGCCCTCATACAGTCAATAGTTAGTCATTCAGCGCGACTCCTTCTGGCAAGGAGGTCAGTCGTACAAGTTCAAGTTCTATTTCCAAATCAGAGATCCGTTCTCTATCTCCAAGTGAATTCATTTATCACTTGAATCCAAATCCTACCAAATCCAAACCTTTATACTAAGTTTATCACGTAAGTTTATTGTATCAAATATCTAAATCCAGAATATAATCATTTATACTTTATTATTAAACCTTATCGTTTACTTTACCAATCCTTCATATTCAGTTTAACTCTTAACGAACAAATTGAATCTAATACAACAATCAGAGGTGCAAGGCTTCGCTGCACGGATTAGCGTAACGATTCCATTTGTACGAATTATTCTCCACGATCATTCGCAGAGGTGCAAGGCTTCGCTGCACGGCGAATAATTAACGTGTTTGAGATTATAAAGTCGTATGAGTCGCTCTCGCCGAGCAGGGAGAAGGTACCATTATAAAAAGTTATTTCGTTCCCTTTACGAACCCATAAGGATTAAAAATACTAAACTAGAAGTATTCCTCTCAGCTCCAATCCCTATTCCCTGGCGTTTAATCCCCATTGAATTCGACGAGCTATCGCAACGAGTTGTATCTCAGGTAAAGTGAGTGACGAAGCCCCGGAGTATACGACAGGCGTACGTACTGCGTGACCCAAAAGGCAGGTATAAAAAAATAGCATCCAGAGCAAGGTAAGTGATAATTAATTTTATTAGCTTTACCAACGCCCGGGACGTGACAAATTGGTGGCAGCGGTGGGATACCTGAATTTAAAAATTCAGAACTGCCGCTTCGTCAGCACCGGTGATACAACCACGTGCGCAGCATAACGATATAGTGGGAACGCTCGAACCTGATTGGCCAACCATAAGCCACTCCCATTGGCTACGGTGTCGCACGTCACGCGGAACGCCATCCCTACTCTCACTTCCCGAGCGCGCGGAGAGCTCGTTTCATTCAGTCGAGTGTCGAACGCGAGCGAGTGCGGACGCAGATTTGCCCAGAGTGTTGAAAGGGAATTAGAAGCAAGTTATTCTTAAACTGTCAGGAGATATTCGCGTAACCTCTGAGTGAGAGAATATTCAAGCGCCACCAAGGCAGCGAGGAATTCAATTACAAAGAGCGTCGTACAGGGGATTATGGTTAATACCTGTGCTCTCTCGCCATCACCGGCTGAGGAATTCGTTTCAATTGCCGAAGCTAGCGCAGTAAGCTGCAGCGGCAAGCGCATGACATACGGAAAGCAGGTATTTACCGGAAATTTTTAATTTGCTTGGGAGTTTGCTACATGAATATTCAGAATAATTATCTCTGGGCTTTTCTGCAAAGCGATATCGAAAACGGAAACGTGGCTGTCGTGCGGGTTTAAAGACGAGAGAGAAGAAACGGCGGGCCATCGAACGAATAGAGCAGCAGAACGCCAACAAAGTAAGAAGTGTAGAGGTGATCGAAATTTCATCAGACGAGGAGGACAAGGTGCCACGGAAAATTCCAGCGCCACCGCCGGTTCTGGAAATATTGGACACCGCGAACTGTATCAAAATTTTTAAACATTACAAAATTCCAAATCGGGTGTTAGTTTTATTCGTGCGTCATTACCAGGAACTTCCTCAATCGGTGCCATTAGAAGTAGCCAGGTGGTGCGAATTCGTATATGAACACAACCAATAAAGAGTGAGTACGAAAATTTTTTTTTTTATTATTATAAACATCCATCATGTCGACCCGTTCAGCGAAGGCAACGGCAAACACGCCATTATCCGAGGTAGAATTAGCTTTATTAAACAAGCAGTTAGAAGAAAAGGAAAAACGTATGCACGAAGAAGCACGGCAAATCGAGAATGAACGTGCAAAAATCGAACAGAAGCGTCGCGAACATGACGATCTACTGGCCGAAGTAGAAGCTTTACGTAGGGATAGATTACCGAAACCTTCAACATCTAGAACGTCAGAACCTCAACCGCAAATGGAACTTTTAACCATGCCAAACGAGCACAGCACGTCGCTTAATTATACGCTGAAAGAGGCAGTTAATATGATACCAAATTTTAACGGTACCGCGGCATCGTTATTAACTTTTACACGTGCATGTAGGAGAGCTCGCGAATTGATACCGAACCACGCGGAACGAACGTTTGTAAAAATAGTGATTACTCGTCTCCGTGGACGAGCCGCGACCGCAGTAGAAGACGAAAACATAGATTCTGTTACGCAACTGTGCAACAGACTGAAAGACGTATTCGGTCCTCACCGAACGGTTGATCATTATCGGGGTGAAATGTCTAATATTTACATGGCACAGCATGAGCATATGTTAGATTTCATTAGTCGTGTAAAAGATCTACGGGAAGCCATAATAGATTGTGACAAACGGGCACCGGATATAGCCGACATAAACGAATTGACAGTGAGCAGTTTCATTAACGGTCTTATTCCGCGACTCCGATCCGATCTGCGAGGTCACTATGAACACCCTCTACATCAAGTCTTCGATGAAGCAATTACACTATACAAACAATACGAACTCGACAAGAATAGATATGGTAGTTCGACAAACGAACCGCGTCGAAATCCATATGCAGAAAACCGCGATAGGAATCCCGAACGTCGAGAATATAGGAACGACTATTCACCACGCTATAATCCATCTGCTCAACGCGGAGCATGGCGCGAAGAACCGCTGAAACGCGAATTCACATCACCGAAAAAGGATTACAATCGTCCGGCACCACCAAATAATTACGCACCGCAAAACTATTATTCACGTTCGAATACTGAACAAAAGCCGCGACGCGATGAACAAATAGATCGCAGTAAACGCGTATGTAATTATTGCAAAATTCCCGGACATGACATTCACGAGTGCAGAAAACGTGAATACAATAACAAGCAACGGGATCAGGGAAACGGACAGAACCTTCCGTCCTCGCAGAACCAAAGACGGGAGGCTCCAAACATGGTTCACACTGTGACATCTCCCACGTCGGAGTAAAGCAGTTGCCTATTCCCCAGGTTGTTATTAAGTCGCCAAATCTTATGAAAGGTGTCACCCTTATGGTGGACACAGGAGCTCAGCCCAACTTAATTAAACTCAGCGCTTTGAAAGAAAAGTCCATAATAAATATTAACGACAACCTGGAGATGTCAGGAATATCTACAGACAAAGTAGCGACCCTGGGATCCGCCCAGATCATGCTACTCGGAACATCGTTCAAATTCTATGTCGTCTCCGACGCATTTCCGATCGCGACACACGGAATTTTAGGAGCACCATTCTTACAGGATACTGTGATATCCTATAAGAAGAATTTCATTGAATGGAAGGACATTCGGATTCCCTTTCATCAAGCGCGAAAATCGAAATCTTTACCCGGTATAAACGCCGAGGACAATCTCGAATCTTTTCCCGGTATAAATACCGAGAACAGTTTCATATCTCAGCCCGGTGTTATCACCGAGGACAAATCCTTATCTCAGCCCGGTATAAATACCGCGGACATTATTAAATCAGAGCCCGATGTAATCATCGAGGACGTTCCTAACTCGCAGCCCGATGTAATCATCGAGGACCTTTCCAAATCTCAGCCCGGTAATAATTCCGAGGATCTCAAAGACGCGAATTCACAATCTAAAGACGAAAGCTGTACAAGAATAACAATCGCAGCTCGTACAAACACGTGCATCGAAATACTCACGACCGGGGCTGAGCTAGGTTTCATTTCAAGACAGGAACTAGCACCTGGAGTATTAATTGCGGACTCCGTCGTCCGAGCGAAAAACGGCAAAACCGTGGTTCGTTGCATAAATACGGCAACCGTGGCTGTAACGTTTGACATTCCCACCTTGGAGATCGAGGAGATCGAGGAAATATCTCGCGCACCGGGAATTTTCTCTTCATCACCAGGCACAGAAGCCCAAATAAATAAAGTATCAACGGGACTCCCCGCCGAGCGGATCAAGAAAATTTTCGAGCTAATAAATTTGAGCCACTTGAACGCCGAAGAGTCCGAGCACGTCCGTAATTTAATAGAAGAAAACCATGATATTTTCCATCTCCAAGGAGAGTACTTGGGAAAGACGAATCTTTTGCAACATGAAATTCCTTTAACAGACCGAGTTCCAGTTTTTGTTAAGCAATATCGTTATCCGCCGATTCACAAGGAAGAAATAAATAAGCAGATGAAAGAATTGCTTGAAAATGATATAATTCGTCCATCTACATCTCCTTACAACGCACCCTTGTGGATCGTGCCTAAGAAGCCTGACCAACAGGGAAATAAACGCTGGAGAGTCGTGATCGATTTCCGCGGTTTAAATGAGAAATCAATCGGGGATGCCTTCCCTATTCCTAACATTGTCGAAATTCTGGACCAACTAGGATCCGCAAAGTATTTTAGCGTATTTGATTGTAAAAGCGGGTTTCACCAAGTAGGAATGACCGAAGAGGACGCGCCGAAGACAGCTTTCTCGACACCCTACGGCCACTACGAATTTATTCGCATGCCATTCGGCCTGAAAAACGCGCCAGCCACATATCAACGGCTGATGAACGCTGTCTTGACGGGTCTTCAAGGCAACGAGGTTTTCGCGTATATAGACGATATCGTAAGCCATGCACGGTCTCTCCCAGAACATTATAAAAGATTTACGCGTTTAGCCGAACGTCTGCGGCAAGCAAACTTAAAATTGGAACCGGCAAAATGTAGCTTCTTAAACCGTGAAGTGGCATATTTGGGTCATATAATAGGCAATGAAGGTGTGAAACCTTGTCCAGATAAGATCTCAGCAGTCAAGAATTTTCCTACACCAAAAACCGTGAAGAATGTCCGAGAATTCTTAGGTCTCGCCGGTTATTATAGACGTTTTGTGGACAAGTTCTCTCAGATCTCGAAACCTCTTACCATTCTGTTAAAAAAGACCGAACGATTTGTCTGGGGTGTCGACCAGGAGCGCGCATTTCATGCGTTACGTGATGCTTTGTGTACCGAACCAGTATTGCAGTATCCGAACTTCGAAGAACCGTTTCATATCACAACCGACGCATCCGGCTATGCGATCGGAGGAATTTTAAGTCAAGGAGAGATTGGCAAAGATAAACCAATCGCGTATACGTCACGACTTCTGCAAGGAGCAGAGATAAATTATTCAACAATCGAGAAAGAGTGCTTGGCAATCATATATGCGACGAATCATTTCCGCCCTTACGTCTACGGTCGGAAATTTGATCTAATCACGGACCATCGACCGTTAGTTTGGATGACATCAGTCAAAGATCCTACATCGCGTTTGCTCCGTTGGCGTTTAAAGCTGGCCGAGTATGATTATAAGGTTGTTTACAAAGCAGGAAAAATGAACGTCAATGCTGACGCGTTGTCTCGAAACCCTGCTCCAGTCCTTCCCATCCACTCAGATTCATCAGACGATATACTGTTCGATCCACGAAGTCAGTCGCCACCAGCGACAACGAATGCGACACCATTACAAACTCCACCAATATCTCCTTCCATTTCTTCTTATCAGCCCGTTAAGACATCCATGATCGCATCACCCTCCACGTCGTCCCACACGTCTGTAAATCTAACTCCTCCGATCACGATGGAAAGAACGCCACCCGCGACGGACGAACACGACGAGACCGATGACTCAATCGAAATTTTCGATAACCCTGCGGTACGATCACACGAACACAGACGGACAATGATTCAAACACGAGACAGATTAACCATGCGAAAAGACAACTTGGTCATTTTCGTATCTCTAGACGGCCAACCGTTAGATCAGGGAGGCATGGACCTCGCGTTACAGAACAAATTTCCTTCAATTCAAGACGTAATTTTAGGACGCGCAAAAGTTTCAACGATAGGCAATTTTAATCTTATCCTTTTACCGGTTAAAGAATTAAGCACACATATCACGGCTCCATCCGACGTAATCGAATGCTTACGTTCATTATTGGACGTCACCAATGAACTCAATCTAACATCATTTAGTATATCACGAGGCTATTTAGACGACATATCATGGTCTTTTATACAACGCATCCTGCTAGATATATTTTCAACGACCAACACACAAATTTTTGCATGTTCGCACGAAGTCCGAATTCCTTCTGAGGCCGAACGCGAAGATATATTACGAGAGAATCATGTATCAGCTTTTGCTGGACACAAAGGCATTGCCAAGACATACCGTCGCATCCGGGAACGATATTTTTGGCCAACTTTGAAAACAGAAGTGCGAAATCTAGTAAATTCATGCACTAGCTGCCAGATGAAGAAACTAACTCGGGTAAAGACTAGACAACCCATGACATTGACGGACACACCAGGACAAGCTTTCGACAAAATATCCTTAGATATCGTCGGTCCTCTCCCCACCACTCCCAAAGATAACAAATATATACTAACAATTCAAGACCTTTTAACAAAATACTCTCTAGCAATTCCTTTGCAAAATGCCACTGCAATCGACACGGCAGATGCATTCGTGAACAATTTTGTTTGTAGTTTCGGAGCACCGAAAGCCATATTAACGGATCAGGGAGCAAATTTCATAAGCTCCTTAATGAAGTCTGTGGCAAGAAAATTCAAAATCGCACAATTTCGCGCAACCGCTTTCCATCCTCAAAGTAACGGTTCTATCGAACGATCGCACCACGTACTTACTGAATACTTAAAGCATTATATTTCAAACAATAACTGGGATGACTGGTTAAGGCTAGCAATGTTCAGTTACAATACAAGTGTCCATGAGGGAACACGTTTTACACCACACGAATTAGTTTTTGGCAAAATAGCGCGCATGCCTTCAGCGAACGCTCCGTTTTCCGAGACTCCAGACGAGTCGTATAATTTGTATCTTCGAGACCTGCAACATAAAATAACTTCGACCATTTGTGACGCGAGAGAGAATTTGATACAAGCGAAAAGCAAATCTAAGAAATATTATGACAGGAAAACGAACACAGCGAATTTCCGATTAGGGGACAATGTATTGTGACGTCATGCGTGACGTTGGAGTTAGTATTTAAGATAATGTTGTGACGTCATGCGTGACGTTGGAGTTAGTATTTAAGATAATGTATTGTAAAACTAGCAAAGTAAGCATCTTAAACCCGGCACGTACTTTAAGGACGAAACAGATGTGTTCGTCTATAGCATTCAAACCATACGCCAGCATAGTCATAAAAACCCTAACCGTAATAAAACTCTGTAACCATAGTCGAAACGTCGATAGTAACAAAAGCCAGGATCCAAGTACCAGCATGACCCTACGTCACTGCAGGTATAAACACTTAAGCGTATCTAATCTTACAAACATCCGCTGTATTATTCTCGTATTTAATCTTAGCGTAATGAAAGCGTCACGATAACATATGTAAACACTTAGCGTATTTAATCTTATAAACATCCGTTGTATATTCTCGTACCTAATCTTAACGTAATGCAAGCGTTGCGATAACATTAATTATCGCACTTCGTAGAATAAGTTCCGCATTCAATACCTTGTTTATTTCTTACACAGCGATACGGCATACTATTCTAAAACATAAGATACAGATAAGTCTCCAACTCACCAACCTTATTGATATTTCCCATAAAGATAAGCCTTCTTATTGCAATTCTACGTCACGTAATGTAAACGCAGAGTGAATATAAAAAGGCCCTCATACAGTCAATAGTCAGTCATTCAGCGCGACTCCTTCTGGCAAGGAGGTCAGTCGTACAAGTTCAAGTTCTATTTCCAAATCAGAGATCCGTTCTCTATCTCCAAGTGAATTCATTTATCACTTGAATCCAAATCCTACCAAATCCAAACCTTTATACTAAGTTTATCACGTAAGTTTATTGTATCAAATATCTAAATCCAGAATATAATCATTTATACTTTATTATTAAACCTTATCGTTTACTTTACCAATCCTTCATATTCAGTTTAACTCTTAACGAACAAATTGAATCTAATACAACAATCAGAGGTGCAAGGCTTCGCTGCACGGATTAGCGTAACGATTCTATTTGTACGAGTTATTCTCCACGATCATTCGCAGAGGTGCAAGGCTTCGCTGCACGGCGAATAATTAACGTGTTTGAGATTATAAAGTCGTATGAGTCGCTCTCGCCGAGCAGGGAGAAGGTACCATTATAAAAAGTTATTTCGTTCCCTTTACGAACCCATAAGGATTAAAAATACTAAACTAGAAGTATTCCTCTCAGCTCCAATCCCTATTCCCTGGCGTTTAATCCCCATTGAATTCGACGAGCTATCGCAACGAGTTGTATCTCAGGTAAAGTGAGTGACGAAGCCCCGGAGTATACGACAGGCGTACGTACTGCGTGACCCAAAAGGCAGGTATAAAAAAAATAGCATCCAGAGCAAGGTAAGTGATAATTAATTTTATTAGCTTTACCAACGCCCGGGACGTGACAAATTGGTGGCAGCGGTGGGATACCTGAATTTAAAAATTCAGAACTGCCGCTTCGTCAGCACCGGTGATACAACCACGTGCGCAGCATAACGGTATAGTGGGAACGCTCGCACCTGATTGGCCAACCATAAGCCACTCCCATTGGCTACGGTGTCGCACGTCACGCGGAACGCCATCCCCACTCTCACTTCCCGAGCGCGCGGAGAGCTCATTTCATTCAGTCGAGTATCGAACACGGTCGAGTGCGGTCGTGAAGTTTATCAAGTCCTTATACGAGGCACGAACAAATAAAATCGTGGAACTATCCAGTGAGTTAGAAAAAGAATAAAGTCCAGGTATTCAGAACTATTGGGAGATTTTCGAGCGCCAGCAAGGCGAGCGTAGTCAACCATAGTAACGAATCGCGCAGCACTCCGAATAAACGAATTTTCGAGCGCCACCGAAGGCAGCGAGAATATTGGAATAAGAAGAGTGTCGTTAGATTTGGCATGGTTAGCACTTGTGTTTCTTCGCCGCCACCGGCAGAGGAAGTCATACCGAATACCGAAACTGGCGCAGGAAGCTGCAGCAGCAACAGTATGACGCATGATAAACAGGTATTCACCAGACGTTTTTAATTTAACATTGAGAAAAGAAATATTTCATTAGAAATTTTTCCTGGACATTTCCATAAAAGAAATACAGAAAACGAAAACGCGGCTGCCGTGCGGGGAAAAAGACGAAAGAAAGGAAACGGCGGGCCATCGAACGAACCAAACAGCAGAACGCCAACCAAGGCATATGTATAGAAGTGATCGAAGTTTCATCAGACGAAGAGGACGAGGTGCCACGGGAAATTCCAGCGCCACCACCGGTGTTAGAAATATTGGACACCGCGAACTGTATTAAGATTTTCAAACATTACAAAATACCAAATCGGGTGTTAGTTTTATTCGTGCGATATTACCAGGAACTCCCTCAATCGGTGCCATTGGAAGTAGCTAGGTGGTGCGAATTCTTATATGAACATCAGTAGTAAGCAGTGAGTACAAAAATTTTTTTTTTTAATTATAAACATCCATCATGTCGACCCGTTCAGCGAAGGCAACGGCAAACACGCCATTATCCGAGGTAGAATTAGCTTTATTAAACAAGCAGTTAGAAGAAAAGGAAAAACGTATGCACGAAGAAGCACGGCAAATCGAGAATGAACGTGCAAAAATCGAACAGAAGCGTCGCGAACATGACGATCTACTGGCCGAAGTAGAAGCTTTACGTAGGGATAGATTACCGAAACCTTCAACATCTAGAACGTCAGAACCTCAACCGCAAATGGAACGTTTAACCATGCCAAACGAGCACAGCACGTCGCTTAATTATACGCTGAAAGAGGCAGTTAATATGATACCAAATTTTAACGGTACCGCGGCATCGTTATTAACTTTTACACGTGCATGTAGGAGAGCTCGCGAATTGATACCGAACCACGCGGAACGAACGTTTGTAAAAATAGTGATTACTCGTCTCCGTGGACGAGCCGCGACCGCAGTAGAAGACGAAAACATAGATTCTGTTACGCAACTGTGCAACAGACTGAAAGACGTATTCGGTCCTCACCGAACGGTTGATCATTACCGGGGTGAAATGTCTAATATTTACATGGCACAGCATGAGCATATGTTAGATTTCATTAGTCGTGTAAAAGATCTACGGGAAGCCATAATAGATTGTGACATACGGGCACCGGATATAGCCGACATAAACGAATTGACAGTGAGCAGTTTCATTAACGGTCTTATTCCGCGACTCCGATCCGATCTGCGAGGTCACTATGAACACCCTCTACATCAAGTCTTCGATGAAGCAATTACACTATACAAACAATACGAACTCGACAAGAATAGATATGGTAGTTCGACAAACGAACCGCGTCGAAATCAATATGCAGAAAACCGCGATAGGAATCCCGAACGTCGAGAATATAGGAACGACTATTCACCACGGTATAATCCATCTGCTCAACGCGGAGCATGGCGCGAAGAACCGCTGAAACGCGAATTCACATCACCGAAAAAGGATTACAATCGTCCGGCACCACCAAATAATTACGCACCGCAAAACTATTATTCACGTTCGAATACTGAACAAAAGCCGCGACGCGATGAACAAATAGATCGCAGTAAACGCGTATGTAATTATTGCAAAATTCCCGGACATGACATTCACGAGTGCAGAAAACGTGAATACAATAACAAGCAACGGGATCAGGGAAACGGACAGAACCTTCCGTCCTCGCAGAACCAAAGACGGGAGGCTCCAAACATGGTTCACACTGTGACATCTCCCACGTCGGAGTAAAGCAGTTGCCTATTCCCCAGGTTGTTATTAAGTCGCCAAATCTTATGAAAGGTGTCACCCTTATGGTGGACACAGGGGCTCAGCCCAACTTAATTAAACTCAGCGCTTTGAAAGAAAAGTCCATAATAAATATTAACGACAACCTGGAGATGTCAGGAATATCTACAGACAAAGTAGCGACCCTGGGATCCGCCCAGATCATGCTACTCGGAACATCGTTCAAATTCTATGTCGTCTCCGACGCATTTCCGATCGCGACACACGGAATTTTAGGAGCACCATTCTTACAGGATACTGTGATATCCTATAAGAAGAATTTCATTGAATGGAAGGACATTCGGATTCCTTTTCATCAAGCGCGAAAATCGAAATCACAGCCCGGTATAAACGCCGAGGACAATCTCGAATCTCTTCCCGGTATAAATACCGAGAACAGTTTCATATCTCAGCCCGGTACAAAAACCGCGGACAATTCTAAATCGTTACCCGGTGTAAACGCCGAGGACAATCTCGAATCTTTTCCCGGTATAAATACCGAGAACAGTTTCATATCTCAGCCCGGTACAAAAACCGCGGACAATTCTAAATCTTTACCCGGTATAAACGCCGAGGACAATCTCGAATCTTTTCCCGGTATAAATACCGAGAACAGTTCCATATCTCAGCCCGGTACAAATACCGTGGACAATTCTAAATCTTTACCCGGTATAAACGCCGAGGACAATCTCGAATCTTTTCCCGGTATAAATACCGAGAACAGTTTCATATCTCAGCCCGGTGTTATCACCGAGGACAAATCCTTATCTCAGCCCGGTATAAATACCGCGGACATTATTAAATCAGAGCCCGATGTAATCATCGAGGACACTCCTAACTCGCAGCCCGATGTAATCATCGAGGACCTTTCCAAATCTCAGCCCGGTAATAATTCCGAGGATCTCAAAGACGCGAATTCACAATCTAAAGACGAAAGCTGTACAAGAATAACAATCGCAGCTCGTACAAACACGTGCATCGAAATACTCACGACCGGGGCTGAGCTAGGTTTCATTTCAAGACAGGAACTAGCACCTGGAGTATTAATTGCGGACTCCGTCGTCCGAGCGAAAAACGGCAGAACCGTGGTTCGTTGCATAAATACGGCAACCGTGGCTGTAACGTTTGACATTCCCACCTTGGAGATCGAGGAGATCGAGGAAATATCTCGCGCACCGGGAATTTTCTCTTCATTACCAGGCACAGAAGCCCAAATAAATAAAGTATCAACGGGACTCCCCGCCGAGCGGATCAAGAAAATTTTCGAGCTAATAAATTTGAGCCACTTGAACGCTGAGGAGTCCGAGCACGTCCGTAATTTAATAGAAGAAAACCATGATATTTTCCATCTCCAAGGAGAGTACTTGGGAAAGACGAATCTTTTGCAACATGAAATTCCTTTAACAGACCGAGTTCCAGTTTTTGTTAAGCAATATCGTTATCCGCCGATTCACAAGGAAGAAATAAATAAGCAGATGAAAGAATTGCTTGAAAATGATATAATTCGTCCATCTACATCTCCTTACAACGCACCCTTGTGGATCGTGCCTAAGAAGCCTGAACAACAGGGAAATAAACGCTGGAGAGTCGTGATCGATTTCCGCGGTTTAAATGAGAAATCAATCGGGGATGCCTTCCCTATTCCTAACATTGTCGAAATTCTGGACCAACTAGGATCCGCAAAGTATTTTAGCGTATTTGATTGTAAAAGCGGGTTTCACCAAGTAGGAATGACCGAAGAGGACGCGCCGAAGACAGCTTTCTCGACACCCTACGGCCACTACGAATTTATTCGCATGCCATTCGGCCTGAAAAACGCGCCAGCCACATATCAACGGCTGATGAACGCTGTCTTGACGGGTCTTCAAGGCAACGAGGTTTTCGCGTATATAGACGATATCGTAAGCCATGCACGGTCTCTTCCAGAACATTACAAAAGATTTACTCGATTAGCCGAACGTCTGCGGCAAGCAAACTTAAAATTGGAACCGGCAAAATGTAGCTTCTTAAACCGTGAAGTGGCATATTTGGGTCATATAATAGGCAATGAAGGTGTGAAACCTTGTCCAGATAAGATCTCAGCAGTCAAGAATTTTCCTACACCAAAAACCGTGAAGAATGTCCGAGAATTCTTAGGTCTCGCCGGTTATTATAGACGTTTTGTGGACAAGTTCTCTCAGATCTCGAAACCTCTTACCATTCTGTTAAAAAAGACCGAACGATTTGTCTGGGGTGTCGACCAGGAGCGCGCATTTCATGCGTTACGTGATGCTTTGTGTACCGAACCAGTATTGCAGTATCCGAACTTCGAAGAACCGTTTCATATCACAACCGACGCATCCGGCTATGCGATCGGAGGAATTTTAAGTCAAGGAGAAATTGGCAAAGATAAACCAATCGCGTATACGTCACGACTTCTGCAAGGAGCAGAGATAAATTATTCGACAATCGAGAAAGAGTGCTTGGCAATCATATATGCAACGAATCATTTCCGCCCTTACGTCTACGGTCGGAAATTTGATCTAATCACGGACCATCGACCGTTAGTTTGGATGACATCAGTCAAAGATCCTACATCGCGTTTGCTCCGTTGGCGTTTAAAGCTGGCCGAATATGATTATAAAGTTGTTTACAAAGCAGGAAAAATGAACGTCAATGCTGACGCGTTATCTCGAAACCCTGCTCCAGTCCTTCCCATCCACTCAGATTCATCAGACGATATACTATTCGATCCACGAAGTCAGTCGCCACCAGCGACAACGAATACGACACCTTTACAATCTCCACCGATATCTCCTTCCACTTCTTCTTATCAGCCCGATAAGACACCCATGATCGCATCACCCTCCACGTCATCCCATACGTCTGTAAATCTAACTCCTCCGATCACGATGGAAAGAACGCCACCCGCGACGGACGAACACGACGAGACAGATGACTCAATCGAAATATTCGATAATCCTGCAGTACGATCACACGAACACAGACGGACAATGATTCAAACACGAGACAGATTAACCATGCGAAAAGACAACTTGGTCATTTTCGTATCTCTAGACGGCCAACCGTTAGATCAGGGAGGCATGGACCTCGCGTTACAGAACAAATTTCCTTCAACTCAAGACGCAATTTTAGGACGCGCAAAAGTTTCAACGATAGGCAATTTTAATCTTATCCTTTTACCGGTTAAAGAATTAAGCACACATATCACGGCTCCATCCGACGTAATCGAATGCTTACGTTCATTATTGGACGTCACCAATGAACTCAATCTAACATCATTTAGTATATCGCGAGGCTATTTAGACGACATATCATGGTCATTTATTCAACGTATCTTGCTAGATATATTTTCAACGACCAACACACAAATTTTTGCATGTTCGCACGAAGTCCGAATTCCTTCTGAGGCCGAACGCGAAGATATATTACGAGAGAATCACGTATCAGCTTTTGCTGGACACAAAGGCATTGCCAAGACATACCGTCGCATCCGGGAACGATATTTTTGGCCAACTTTGAAAACAGAAGTGCGAAATCTAGTAAATTCATGCACTAGCTGCCAGATGAAGAAACTAACTCGGGTAAAGACTAGGCAACCCATGACATTGACGGACACACCAGGACAAGCTTTCGACAAGATTTCCTTAGACATCGTCGGTCCTCTCCCCACCACTCCCAAAGATAACAAATATATACTAACAATTCAAGACCTCCTAACAAAATACTCTCTAGCAATTCCTTTGCAAAATGCCACTGCAATCGACACGGCAGATGCATTCGTGAACAATTTTGTTTGTAGTTTCGGAGCACCGAAAGCCATATTAACGGATCAGGGAGCAAATTTCGTTAGCTCCTTAATGAAGTCTGTGGCAAGAAAATTCAAAATCGCACAATTTCGCGCAACCGCTTTCCATCCTCAGAGTAACGGTCCTATCGAACGATCGCACCACGTACTTACTGAATACTTAAAGCATTATATTTCAAACAATAACTGGGATGACTGGTTAAGGCTAGCAATGTTCAGTTACAATACAAGTGTCCATGAGGGAACACGTTTTACACCACACGAATTAGTTTTTGGCAAAATAGCGCGCATGCCTTCAGCGAACGCTCCGTTCTCCGAGACTCCAGACGAGTCGTATAATCTGTATCTTCGAGACCTGCAACATAAAATAACTTCGACCATTTGTGACGCGAGAGAGAATTTGATACAAGCGAAAGGCAAATCTAAGAAATATTATGACAGGAAAACGAACACAGCGAATTTCCGATTAGGGGACAATGTATACTTGTTAAAAGAACCGCGTAAAGGAAAATTCGACGATGAATATGTAGGTCCATATCAAATAATCGAGGTCTTATCACGCGACAACGTCAAACTCGCCATTAAAAATAAGCATAAAATAGTACATGTAAATAAACTCAAACATGCGAAACCAGAGACGTCGGTACATGTAATAACACTCCACCAACCCCCACGATCAAAGAAAGAAGAATATAAGGGCACGGATCCAGATCAAGACGCACAGTCCAACTCAACCAACGAAGAGGACATCATGTACACGCAGGCTTGCCTTTCCTTATACTTACTCGTGGGATACGCATCCGCTTTAATTGGGTATGATTGCAACGGTCCAACTCTAAATGTGACAACGTTTTCCACTGTCGACTCTCTCGAGTGCGAACTGGAGGATGTCCAGCCTATAACAGAAAATAAGGACATACAATTATTACAACTAGGAGATTTCACAGAAACGCCGGTAATGCAGTGCAAAATCGAAATCGACCGAACGGTGTACTACTGCGGAATGCATTCTCATATATCGATAGTACACAATGGACGACAGCAGTATATCCAGACTATAGCATCGGACACGTGCAGGAATTTGCAAAATATGGGAGCAATTTCCATAACGCAGGCCGCAACAATAAACGGAGTCCGCCCGAATTCAACAACACATTTCAGTCTGACCCTAGCAGGAAGTGTGGGACCAGAAGGATCATGTGTTGGTACCACATATGCAGATCCATACGGTTCATGGACCAATGTGGTGGTGCAAGCCATCGTAACAATATCGCTAAAAAGTTATACAGCAGCTGTAAAGCTAGCCGCGAACGAAATCGTACTCCAGTCAGGTCAAAGGTGTCAACTTCAACAAAACAATTGCTTGGATTCCGAAGACGGATACACCTTCTGGGACCCATTACCAACAGATTATTGCAATTTCAACCGATATGACGTCTTGTTCGAAGGCAAAGCAACAAAAATTTCTACCACAAATCATGACAGCCCAACAATCTACACGGTAACAACGGAAGAAACCACTTTCGCCCTTACAGAATCGCATCGTATACCAATATGTGGTTATACACTGATAAAAACGGAACATCCAAAACTTTTTATCATAGAGACCACGACCAGTGGAAGATTCAAATCAACTTCCAAAACTCCGGTAAATAACCTGGACATTTTTACATACGTAAATTCAAAATTCGTTTATGTGGAAAAACACATTAAAAATCAACTCGCCAATTTATACCGCGATATCATTGAGCAAAAATGCGCTTTGGGGAAACAAATAGTAAGAAACGCACTTGCATTGGTACATATATCACCAGAGGAGGTCGCATTCACTATTACAAAGGAATCAGGATACATGGCCATAGCATCAGGAGAAGTGGTCCACATCATAAAATGCGTACCTGTAGTTTGCCAAACTCGAAGGACGGAGGATTGTTTTGAACAGCTACCTGTTTCCTACAAGAATATTTCATATTTTCTAACACCAAAGCATAGGACGCTTACGTAGGTTGGAACTAGGCGGGAATGTAACGCTGTTATTCCAACGCAATTCAAATTACACGGCGCCTGGTACAAATTAATGCCAAATCCAGTTGAAACAATTCCGCCACAAACCATCCAGTCAATAACCAAATCTAAATGGAAATACATCGATCCACAGAATCTAGCCAATGGAGGTATCTACTCCTCAGAAGAACTAATCAAGTTGCGAAACCACATAATGTTTCCAATAGACAGGGCATCTGTCATCAATTCGATCGCTCAAGGAGCAACAGGACAGCAATTCGCACAAGATTCTTTACACATGGCGAACCTTTTCGACGAAGAAGCCATCAATAAAATCGCTGAATCCGCAGGACAAAGACTGTGGGTTGGATTTACCAAATTCGGCTCATTAAGTGCTGGAATCATTGGAGTATACATCATACTTCGTTTTACTAAAACAGTCATAAATACCATCTTGAACGGAATCGCCCTTCATGCAGCCTATGGATGGAGCCTACGACTGATGGTCGCCGTTTGGAGTTCACTCGCCCATTTCTGCATCTTTCTAAAACAAAGAAACGAAGACTCAGTGAACAGTGCAGAATGTGTTCCCCAACCCCAACCCGAAGCAGAAATTCAACACCCCCCCAAAGACACTAAAAGTGACATAACCCTCGAAACCAGACTAAAAAGTGTATTAACGCGAACAGACTATATCCGTCAAACGGACGATTCAAACGTTTAATACCCATAAGAAACCTCTTCTTTGTGAACAAATTTTCCTGCGTGCAAATTTGTTATCCCAGGGAAGGGAGGTGTGACGTCATGCGTGACGTTGGAGTTAGTATTTAAGATAATGTTGTGACGTCATGCGTGACGTTGGAGTTAGTATTTAAGATAATGTATTGTAAAACTAGCAAAGTAAGCATCTTAAACCCGGCACGTACTTTAAGGACGAAACAGATGTGTTCGTCTATAGCATTCAAACCATACGCCAGCATAGTCATAAAAACCCTAACCGTAATAAAACTCTGTAACCATAGTCGAAACGTCGATAGTAACAAAAGCCAGGATCCAAGTACCAGCATGACCCTACGTCACTGCAGGTATAAACACTTAAGCGTATCTAATCTTACAAACATCCGCTGTATTATTCTCGTATTTAATCTTAGCGTAATGAAAGCGTCACGATAACATATGTAAACACTTAGCGTATTTAATCTTATAAACATCCGTTGTATATTCTCGTACCTAATCTTAACGTAATGCAAACGTTGCGATAACATTAATTATCGCACTTCGTAGAATAAGTTCCGCATTCAATACCTTGTTTATTTCTTACACAGCGATACGGCATACTATTCTAAAACATAAGATACAGATAAGTCTCCAACTCACCAACCTTATTGATATTTCCCATAAAGATAAGCCTTCTTATTGCAATTCTACGTCACGTAATGTAAACGCAGAGTGAATATAAAAAGGCCCTCATACAGTCAATAGTTAGTCATTCAGCGCGACTCCTTCTGGCAAGGAGGTCAGTCGTACAAGTTCAAGTTCTATTTCCAAATCAGAGATCCGTTCTCTATCTCCAAGTGAATTCATTTATCACTTGAATCCAAATCCTACCAAATCCAAACCTTTATACTAAGTTTATCACGTAAGTTTATTGTATCAAATATCTAAATCCAGAATATAATCATTTACACTTTATTATTAAACCTTATCGTTTACTTTACCAATCCTTCATATTCAGTTTAACTCTTAACGAACAAATTGAATCTAATACAACAATCAGAGGTGCAAGGCTTCACTGCACGGATTAGCGTAACGATTCCATTTGTACGAATTATTCTCCACGATCATTCGCAGAGGTGCAAGGCTTCGCTGCACGGCGAATAATTAACGTGTTTGAGATTATAAAGTCGTATGAGTCGCTCTCGCCGAGCAGGGAGAAGGTACCATTATAAAAAGTTATTTCGTTCCCTTTACGAACCCATAAGGATTAAAAATACTAAACTAGAAGTATTCCTCTCAGCTCCAATCCCTATTCCCTGGCGTTTAATCCCCATTGAATTCGACGAGCTATCGCAACGAGTTGTATCTCAGGTAAAGTGAGTGACGAAGCCCCGGAGTATACGACAGGCGTACGTACTGCGTGACCCAAAAGGCAGGTATAAAAAAATAGCATCCAGAGCAAGGTAAGTGATAATTAATTTTATTAGCTTTACCAACGCCCGGGACGTGACAGTGAATCCTTACCTTCCGTCGATGCAGGACGCTTGGAAACATCGAATATCATGTATTCGTGCCAATTATCGATAGAAAGAACGATTGCGAAGGCAGGGAAGTGAATCCTTACCTTCCGTCGATGCAGGACGCTTGGAAACATCGAATATCATGTATGCGTGCCAATTATCGATAGAAAGAACGATTGCGAAGGCAGGGAAGTGAATCCTTACCTTCCGTCGATGCAGGACGCTTGGAAACATCGAATATCATGTATTCGTGCAAATTATCGATAGAAAGAACGATTGCGATGGCTGGGAAGTGAATCCTGACCTTCCGTTGATGCAGGACGCTTGGAAACATCGAATATTACGTATTCGTGCCAATTATCGATAGAAATAACGATTGGGAAGACAGGGTAGTGAATCCTTACCTTCCGTCGATGCAGGACGCTTGGAAACATCGAATATCATGTATTCGTGCCAATTATCGAAAGAAAGAACGATTGCGAAGGCAGGGAAGTGAATCCTTACCTTCCGTCGATGCAGGACGCTTGGAATCATCGAATATCACGTATTCGTGCCAATTATCGATAGAAAGAACGATTGCGATGGCTGGGAAGTGAATCCTAACCTTCCGTCGATGCAGGACGCTTGGAAACATCGAATATCATGTATTCGTGCCAATTATCGATAGAAAGAACGATTGCGATGGCTGGGAAGTGAATCCTGACCTTCCGTTGATGCAGGACGCTTGGAAACATCGAATATTACGTATTCGTGCCAATTATAGATAGAAATAACGATTGGGAAGACAGGGAAGTGAATCCTTACCTTCCGTCGACGCAGGACGCTTGGAAACATCGAATATCATGTATTCGTGCCATTCATTGATAGAAAGAACGATTATGATGGCTGGGAATTGGATCCTTACCTTCCGTCGATGCAGGACGCTTGGAAACATCGAATATCACGTATTCGTGCCATTTATTGATAGAAAGAACGATTGCGATGGCTGGGAAGTGAATCCTAACCTTCCGTCGATGCAGGACGCTTGGAAACATCGAATATCAGGAATTCGTGCCAATTATCGATAGAAAGAACGATTGCGATGGCTGGGAAGTGAATCCCAACCTTCCGTCGATGCAGGACGCTTGGAAACATCGAATATCATGTATTCGTGCCAACTATCGATAGAAAGAACGATTGCGAAGGCAGGGAAGCGAATCCTTACCTTCCGTCGATGCAGGACGCTTGGAAACATCGAATATCATGTATTCGTGCCATTCATTGATAGAAAGAACGATTATGATGGCTGGGAAGTGGATCCTTACCTTCCGTCGATGCAGGACGCTTGGAAACATCGAATATCATGTATTCGTGCCAATTATCGATAGAAAGAACGACTGCGAAGGCAGGGAAGTGAATCCTTACCTTCCGTCGATGCAGGACGCTAGGAAACATCGAATATCACGTATTCGTGCCAATTATCGATAGAAAGAACGATTGCGAAGGCAGGGAAGTGAATCCTTCCCTTCCGTCGATGCAGCACGCTTGGAAACATCGAATATCACGTATTCGTGCCAATTATCGATAGAGAGAACGATTGCGACGACAGGGAAGTGAATCCTTACCTTCCGTCGATGCAGGACGCTTGGAAACATCGAATATCATGTATTCGTGCAAATTATCGATAGAAAGAACGATTGCGATGGCTGGGAAGTGAATCCTGACCTTCCGTTGATGCAGGACGCTTGGAAACATCGAATATTACGTATTCGTGCCAATTATCGATAGAAATAACGGTTGGGAAGACAGGGAGTGAATCCATACCTTCCGTCGACGCAGGACGCTTGGAAACATCGAATATCATGTATTCGTGCAAATTATCGATAGAAAGAACGATTACGATGGCTGGGAAGTGAATCCTTACCTTCCGTCGATGCAGGACGCTTGGAAACATCGAATATCATGTATGCGTGCCAATTATCGATAGAAAGAACGATTGCGAAGGCAGGGAAATGAATCCTTACCTTCCGTCGATGCAGGACGCTTGGAAACATCGAATATCATGTATGCGTTCCAATTATCGATAGAAAGAACGATTGCGAAGGCAGGGAAATGAATCCTTACCTTCCGTCGATGCAGGACGCTTGGAAACATCAAATATCACGTATTCGTGCCAATTATCGATAGAGAGAACGATTGCGACGACAGGGAAGTGAATCCTTACCTTCCGTCGATGCAGGACGCTTGGAAACATCGAATATCATGTATTCGTGCCATTCATTGATAGAAAGAACGATTATGATGGCTGGGAAGTGGATCCTTACCTTCCGTCGATGCAGGACGCTTGGAAACATCGAATATCACGTATTCGTGCCAATTATCGATAGAGAGAACGATTGCGACGACAGGGAAGTGAATCCTTACCTTCCGTCGATGCAGGACGCTTGGAAACATCGAATATCATGTATTCGTGCCATTCATTGATAGAAAGAACGATTATGATGGCTGGGAAGTGGATCCTTACCTTCCGTCGATGCAGGACGCTTGGAAACATCGAATATCACGTATTCGTGCCATTTATTGATAGAAAGAACGATTGCGCTGGCTGGGAAGTGAATCCTAACCTTCCGTCGATGCAGGACGCTTGGAAAAATCGAATATCATGTATTCGTGCCAAATATCGATAGAAAGAACGATTGCGATGGCTGGGAAGTGAATCCTGACCTTCCGTTGATGCAGGACGCTTGGAAACATCGAATATTACGTATTCGTGCAAATTATCGATAGAAAGAACGATTGCGATGGCTGGGAAGTGAATCCTAACCTTCCGTCGATGCAGGACGCTTGGAAACATCGAATATCATGTATTCGTGCCATTCATTGATAGAAAGAACGATTGCGAAGGCAGGGAAGTGAATCCTAACCTTCCGTCGATGCAGGACGCTTGGAAAAATCGAATATCATGTATTCGTGCCATTTATTGATAGAAAGAACGATTGCGCTGGCTGGGAAGTGAATCCTAACCTTCCGTCGATGCAGGACGCTTGGAAACATCGAATATCATGTATTCGTGCCAATTATCGATAGAAAGAACGATTGCGAAGGCAGGGAAGTGAATCCTTACCTTCCGTCGATGCAGGACGCTTGGAAAAATCGAGTATCATGTATTCGTGCCATTCATTGATAGAAAGAACGATTATGATGGCTGGGAAGTGGATCCTTACCTTCCGTCGATGCAGGACGCTTGGAAACATAAATATCATGTATTCGTGCCATTCATTGATAGAAAGAACGATTATGATGGCTGGGAAGTGGATCCTTACCTTCCGTCGATGCAGGACGCTTGGAAACATCGAATATCATGTATTCGTGCCAATTATCGATAGAAAGAACGACTGCGAAGGCAGGGAAGTGAATCCTTAACTTCCGTCGATGCAGGACGCTTGGAAACATCGAATATCATGTATTCGTGCCATTCATTGATAGAAAGAACGATTGCGATGGCTGGGAAGTGAATCCTTCCCTTCCGTTGATGCAGGACGCATGGAAACATCGAATATTACGTATTCGTGCCAATTATCGATAGAAATAACGATTGGGAAGACAGGGAGTGAATCCATACCTTCCGTCGACGCAGGACGCTTGGAAACATCGAATATCATATATTCGTGCCATTCATTGATAGAAAGAACGATTATGATGGCTGGGAAGTGGATCCTTACCTTCCGTCGATGCAGGACGCTTGGAAACATCGAATATCATGTATTCGTGCCATTCATTGATAGAAAGAACGATTATGATGGCTGGGAAGTGGATCCTTACCTTCCGTCGATGCAGGACGCTTGGAAACATCGAATATCATGTATTCGTGCCAATTATCGATAGAAAGAACGACTGTGAAGGCAGGGAAGTGAATCCTTACCTTCCGTCGATGCAGGACGCTTGGAAACATCGAATATCACGTATTCGTGCCAATTATCGATAGAAAGAACGATTGCGATGGCTGGGAAGTGAATCCTAACCTTCCGTCGATGCAGGACGCTTGAAAAAATCGAATATCATGTATTCGTGCCATTCATTGATAGAAAGAACGATTATGATGGCTGGGAAGTGAATCCTTACCTTCCGTCGATGCAGGACGCTTGGAAACATCGAATATCATGTATTCGTGCAAATTATCGATAGAAAGAACGATTGGGAAGACAGGGAAGTGAATCCTTACCTTCCGTCGATGCAGGACGCTTGGAAACATCGAATATCATGTATTCGTGCCAATTATCGATAGAAAGAACGATTGCGAAGGCAGGGAAGTGAATCCTTACCTTCCGTCGATGCAGGACGCTTGGAAAAATCGAATATCATGTATTCGTGCCATTCATTGATAGAAAGAACGATTATGATGGCTGGGAAGTGGATCCTTACCTTCCGTCGATGCAGGACGCTTGGAAACATCGAATATCACGTATTCGTGCCATTTATTGATAGAAAGAACGATTGCGCTGGCTGGGAAGTGAATCCTAACCTTCCGTCGATGCAGGACGCTTGGAAACATCGAATATCATGTATTCGTGCCAATTATCGATAGAAAGAACGATTGCGAAGGCAGGGAAGTGAATCCTTACCTTCCGTCGATGCAGGACGCTTGGAAAAATCGAGTATCATGTATTCGTGCCATTCATTGATAGAAAGAACGATTATGATGGCTGGGAAGTGGATCCTTACCTTCCGTCGATGCAGGACGCTTGGAAACATCGAATATCATGTATTCGTGCCATTCATTGATAGAAAGAACGATTATGATGGCTGGGAAGTGGATCCTTACCTTCCGTCGATGCAGGACGCTTGGAAACATCGAATATCATGTATTCGTGCCAATTATCGATAGAAAGAACGACTGCGAAGGCAGGGAAGTGAATCCTTACCTTCCGTCGATGCAGGACGCTTGGAAACATCGAATATCACGTATTCGTGCCATTTATTAATAGAAAGAACGATTGCGATGGCTGGGAAGTGAATTCTAACCTTCCGTCGATGCAGGACGCTTGGAAACATCGAATATCACGTATTCGTGCAAATTATCGATAGAAATAACTATTGCGAAGGCAGGGAAGTGAATCCTTCCCTTCCGTCGATGCAGCACGCTTGGAAACATCGAATATCATGTATTCGTGCCAATTATCGATAGAAAGAACGATTGCGAAGGCAGGGAAGTGAATCCTTACCTTCCGTCGATGCAGGACGCTTGGAAACATCGAATATCACGTATTCGTGCCATTTATTAATAGAAAGAACGATTGCGATGGCTGGGAAGTGAATTCTAACCTTCCGTCGATGCAGGACGCTTGGAAACATCGAATATCACGTATTCGTGCAAATTATCGATAGAAATAACTATTGCGAAGGCAGGGAAGTGAATCCTTACCTTCCGTCGATGCAGGACGCTTGGAAAAATCGAATATCATGTATTCGTGCCATTCATTGATAGAAAGAACGATTATGATGGCTGGGAAGTGGATCCTTACCTTCCGTCGATGCAGGACGCTTGGAAACATCGAATATCACGTATTCGTGCCATTTATTGATAGAAAGAACGATTGCGCTGGCTGGGAAGTGAATCCTAACCTTCCGTCGATGCAGGACGCTTGGAAACATCGAATATCATGTATTCGTGCCAATTATCGATAGAAAGAACGATTGCGAAGGCAGGGAAGTGAATCCTTACCTTCCGTCGATGCAGGACGCTTGGAAAAATCGAGTATCATGTATTCGTGCCATTTATTGATAGAAAGAACGATTGCGATGGCTGGGAAGTGAATCCTAACCTTCCGTCGATGCAGGACGCTTGGAATCATCGAATATCACGTATTCGTGCCAATTATCGACAGAAAGAACGATTGCGATGGCTGGGAAGTGAATCCTTCCCTTCCGTCGATGCAGCACGCTTGGAAACATCGAATATCATGTATTCGTGCCAATTATCGATAGAAAGAACGACTGTGAAGGCAGGGAAGTAAATCCTTACCTTCCGTCGATGCAGGACGCTTGGAAACATCGAATATCACGTATTCGTGCCAATTATCGATAGAAAGAACGATTGCGATGGCTGGGAAGTGAATCCTAACCTTCCGTCGATGCAGGACGCTTGAAAAAATCGAATATCATGTATTCGTGCCATTCATTGATAGAAAGAACGATTATGATGGCTGGGAAGTGGATCCTTACCTTCCGTCGATGCAGGACGCTTGGAAACATCGAATATCACGTATTCGTGCCATTTATTGATAGAAAGAACGATTGCGATGGCTGGGAAGTGAATCCTAACCTTCCGTCGATGCAGGACGCTTGGAATCATCGAATATCACGTATTCGTGCCAATTATCGATAGAAAGAACGATTGCGATGGCTGGGAAGTGAATCCTTCCCTTCCGTCGATGCAGGACGCTTGGAAACATCGAATATCACGTATTCGTGCCATTTATTAATAGAAAGAACGATTGCGATGGCTGGGAAGTGAATCCTAACCTTCCGTCGATGCAGGACGCTTGGAAACATCGAATATCATGTATTCGTGCCATTCATTGATAGTGTCACGTCCCGGGACTGCCCGGAACGTAACTATTTCTATTTATAGACCTCAAACGAATCAGCATGTTCTATACATAATCCAAGTTGTGCCTTGACTAAGACTCAATTAAGAAATACAAGATAAAATAGGAATAATGCCGTTGAATTGTGAATATACTGATTCGTCTACATGGTATCACTTAAAATAAGTAAAAGTCACTCACCAAAAGAAACGCCGTGCGGCTATCTCAGAACTCGGCATCTGGAATCACAGATATCACAAAATCACTTATGCTGCACAGAGTTTCTAATGTTCCGTATGATTGCTCAAAAGATGCAATTCAAATATATTTATTCAATTAAAACTACTTTAAATCAAGGGAAAAGCCTTTTGAGTAACCACAAAGAACCACGGGGTGATATAGGATAAAAAGGGAGCGCGACCGTTGATGTATGTCGTAACACTGCCGTCTCGTTCAGAGTCGCGCAACAGACTGAGCTCTCGCTGCTGGAAGTGCATGCGCAGAGGTATAGACGCTAACTCAGCGTTAAACATAGGAGTGCTGAGTCAGATAATCACGATTCCATTGTCTTGCACGTGTGCGATAAAACTGTCGCATCAGCATTCGTTCCGAGGGCGATAACAAATGCAACTCAAGAATACACACGTTGCAAAAGATAAGGCACGTACGGGAACCGTTGACCAACGGCGTTCCCAGCTGCGTCAGCATCCGCTCCAACGGAGATAAATGCACACGTTGCAAAAGATAAGGCACGTACGGGAACCGTTGACCAACGGCGTTCCCAGCTGCGTCAGCATTCGTTACTGTACAAAAAGATTGTCGCATCAGCATCCGTTCCGATTGCGATAACAACTGCCACTCAGGAATGCAAACGTTGCGAAAGATAAGGCACGTACGGGAACCGTTGCAAACGGTCGTTCCCAGCTGCGTCAGCATTCTTCGAGACTGCACAATCAGCATATTACTGCTATAAAATAAGCGGAGCAGTCAGCAGAAAGGCAGTCAAGTGTCAGCAGTCAAGTGACGTCAGTCCACCACGGTGCGTGCTCAGTGAACAGTCTACGGTCAGTATGTAGTCAGTAACCAGTTAGTCTACCGCAATACGCGGTACGTGCTCAGTAAAGTGTCAGTAGTCAAGAGCAGTCCAATTCAGTCAGTTCTGACCCGAGAGTCAACCGAGTAACATCAATCTACAGTCGACGTCAATCGTAGTGAGTACACACCAACAGTTCTGCTTAGGCAGCTGCGTAACATCGCGTTGTTACTTGTAATTAAAATCTTGTAACCCAGTGTAACTACCAAGTGATAGAATATAGTTGTCATGTTCATTAGACACAGTGTTCTTTACTTCATTTACGCGCATCCACCGCCAACAATGTGTGCTAGCCATATCCTACAACGAAGAAGGTAGATCCGCTCGCTACCTCTGGCTCGCACACCCGACACACAACCACACTTCTTAACGTCCCGATACAGGTTGACTACCCGTGGGGACTAGTCACGATCAAAAATGCGACGTATCCAACCAACTTCGAGAAACGTCCTGTCAATTATTACGGAGCCCTAACTAGGACGTAACAATAGAAAGAACGATTGCGACGACAGGGAAGTGAATCCTTACCTTCCGTCGATGCAGGACGCTTGGAAACATCGAATATCATGTATTCGTGCCAATTATCGATAGAAAGAACGATTGCGAAGGCAGGGAAGTGAATCCTTACCTTCCGTCGATGCAGGACGCTTGGAAACATCGAATATCACGTATTCGTGCCATTTATTAATAGAAAGAACGATTGCGATGGCTGGGAAGTGAATCCTAACCTTCCGTCGATGCAGGACGCTTGGAAACATCGAATATCACGTATTCGTGCCATTTATTGATAGAAAGAACGATTGCGATGGCTGGGAAGTGAATCCTAACCTTCCGTCGATGCAGGACGCTTGGAATCATCGAATATCACGTATTCGTGCCATTTATTAATAGAAAGAACGATTGCGACGACAGGGAAGTGAATCCTTACCTTCCGTCGATGCAGGACGCTTGGAAACATCGAATATCATGTATTCCTCCCAATTATCGATAGAAAGAACGATTGCGAAGGCAGGGAAGTGAATCCTTACCTTCCGTCGATGCAGGACGCTTGGAAACATCGAATATCATGTATGCGTGCCAATTATCGATAGAAAGAACGATTGCGAAGGCAGGGAAGTGAATCCTTACCTTCCGTCGATGCAGGACGCTTGGAAACATCGAATATCATGTATTCGTGCAAATTATCGATAGAAAGAACGATTGCGATGGCTGGGAAGTGAATCCTGACCTTCCGTTGATGCAGGACGCTTGGAAACATCGAATATTACGTATTCGTGCCAATTATCGATAGAAATAACGATTGGGAAGACAGGGTAGTGAATCCTTACCTTCCGTCGATGCAGGACGCTTGGAAACATCGAATATCATGTATTCGTGCCAATTATCGATATAAAGAACGATTGCGAAGGCAGGGAAGTGAATCCTTAACTTCCGTCGATGCAGGACGCTTGGAAACATCGAATATCACGTATTCGTGCCATTTATTAATAGAAAGAACGATTGCGATGGCTGGGAAGTGAATTCTAACCTTCCGTCGATGCAGGACGCTTGGAAACATCGAATATCACGTATTCGTGCAAATTATCGATATAAATAACTATTGCGAAGGCAGGGAAGTGAATCCTTACCTTCCGTCGATGCAGGACGCTTGGAAAAATCGAATATCATGTATTCTTGCCATTCATTGATAGAAAGAACGATTATGATGGCTGGGAATTGGATCCTTACCTTCCGTCGATGCAGGACGCTTGGAAACATCGAATATCACGTATTCGTGCCATTTATTGATAGAAAGAACGATTGCGATGGCTGGGAAGTGAATCCTAACCTTCCGTCGATGCAGGACGCTTGGAAACATCGAATATCAGGTATTCGTGCCAATTATCGATAGAAAGAACGATTGCGATGGCTGGGAAGTGAATCCTAACCTTCCGTCGATGCAGGACGCTTGGAAACATCGAATATCATGTATTCGTGCCAATTATCGATAGAAAGAACGATTGCGAAGGCAGGGAAGTGAATCCTTACCTTCCGTCGATGCAGGACGCTTGGAAACATCGAATATCATGTATTCGTGCCATTCATTGATAGAAAGAACGATTATGATGGCTGGGAAGTGGATCCTTACCTTCCGTCGATGCAGGACGCTTGGAAACATCGAATATCATGTATTCGTGCCAATTATCGATAGAAAGAACGATTGCGAAGGCAGGGAAGTGGATCCTTACCTTCCGTCGATGCAGGACGCTTGGAAACATCGAATATCACGTATTCGTGCCAATTATCGATAGAAAGAACGATTGCGATGGCTGGGAAGTGAATCCTGACCTTCCGTCGATGCAGGACGCTTGGAAACATCGAATATCTTGTATTCGTGCCAATTATCGATAGAAAGAACGATTGCGAAGGCAGGGAAGTGAATCCTTACCTTCCGTCGATGCAGGACGCTTGGAAAAATCGAATATCATGTATTCGTGCCATTCATTGATAGAAAGAACGATTATGATGGCTGGGAAGTGGATCCTTACCTTCCGTCGATGCAGGACGCTTGGAAACATCGAATATCACGTATTCGTGCCATTTATTGATAGAAAGAACGATTGCGATGGCTGGGAAGTGAATCCTAACCTTCCGTCGATGCAGGACGCTTGGAAACATCGAATATCATGTATTCGTGCCATTCATTGATAGAAAGAACGATTATGATGGCTGGGAAGTGGATCCTTACCTTCCGTCGATGCAGGACGCTTGGAAACATCGAATATCACGTATTCGTGCCATTTATTGATAGAAAGAACGATTGCGATGGCTGGGAAGTGAATCCTAACCTTCCGTCGATGCAGGACGCTTGGAAACATCGAATATCATGTATTCGTGCCAATTATCGATAGAAAGAACGACTGCGAAGGCAGGGAAGTGAATCCTTACCTTCCGTCGATGCAGGACGCTTGGAAACATCGAATATCACGTATTCGTGCCAATTATCGATAGAAAGAACGATTGCGAAGGCAGGGAAGTGAATCCTTCCCTTCCGTCGATGCAGCACGCTTGGAAACATCGATTATCATGTATTCGTGCCAATTATCGATAGAAAGAACGATTGCGAAGGCAGGGAAGTGAATCCTTACCTTCCGTCGATGCAGGACGCTTGGAAACTTCGAATATCACGTATTCGTGGCATTTATTGATAGAAAGAACGATTGCGATGGCTGGGAAGTGAATCCTTACCTTCCGTCGATGCAGGACGCTTGGAAACATCGAATATCATGCATTCGAGCCAATTTTGATAGAAAGGACGATTGCGAAGGCAAGGAAGCGAATCCTTACCTTCCGTCGATGCAGGACGCTTGGAAACATGGAATATTACGTATTCGTGCCATTTATCGATAGAAAGAATGATTGCGATGGCTGGGAAGTGAATCCTTACCTTCCGTCGATGCAGGACGCTTGGAAACATCGAATATCATGTATTCGTGCCAATTAATGATGGAAAGAACGATTGCGAAGGCAGGGAAGTGAATCCTTACCTTCCTTCTATGCAGGGCGCTTGGAAACTTCGAATATCACGTATTCGTGGCATTTATTGATAGAAAGAACGATTGCGATGGCTGGGAAGTGAATCCTTACCTTCCGTCGATGCAGGACGCTTGGAAACATCGAATATCACGTATTCGTGCCAATTATCGATAGAAAGAACGATTGCGAAGGCAGGGAAGTGAATCCTTCCCTTCCGTCGATGCAGCACGCTTGGAAACATCGATTATCATGTATTCGTGCCAATTATCGATAGAAAGAACGATTGCGAAGGCAGGGAAGTGAATCCTTACCTTCCGTCGATGCAGGACGCTTGGAAACTTCGAATATCACGTATTCGTGGCATTTATTGATAGAAAGAACGATTGCGATGGCTGGGAAGTGAATCCTTACCTTCCGTCGATGCAGGACGCTTGGAAACATCGAATATCACGTATTCGTGCCAATTATCGATAGAAAGAACGACTGCGAAGGCAGGGAAGTGAATCCTTACCTTCCGTCGATGCAGGACGCTTGGAAACATCGAATATCACGTATTCGTGCCAATTATCGATAGAAAGAACGATTGCGAAGGCAGGGAAGTGAATCCTTCCCTTCCGTCGATGCAGCACGCTTGGAAACATCGATTATCATGTATTCGTGCCAATTATCGATAGAAAGAACGATTGCGAAGGCAGGGAAGTGAATCCTTACCTTCCGTCGATGCAGGACGCTTGGAAACATCGAATATCATGTATTCGTGCCATTCATTGATAGAAAGAACGATTATGATGGCTGGGAAGTGGATCCTTACCTTCCGTCGATGCAGGACGCTTGGAAACATCGAATATCACGTATTCGTGCCATTTATTGATAGAAAGAACGATTGCGATGGCTGGGAAGTGAATCCTAACCTTCCGTCGATGCAGGACGCTTGGAAACATCGAATATCATGTATTCGTGCCAATTATCGATAGAAAGAACGACTGCGAAGGCAGGGAAGTGAATCCTTACCTTCCGTCGATGCAGGACGCTTGGAAACATCGAATATCACGTATTCGTGCCAATTATCGATAGAAAGAACGATTGCGAAGGCAGGGAAGTGAATCCTTCCCTTCCGTCGATGCAGCACGCTTGGAAACATCGATTATCATGTATTCGTGCCAATTATCGATAGAAAGAACGATTGCGAAGGCAGGGAAGTGAATCCTTACCTTCCGTCGATGCAGGACGCTTGGAAACATCGAATATCACGTATTCGTGCCATTTATTGATAGAAAGAACGATTGCGATGGCTGGGAAGTGAATCCTTACCTTCCGTCGATGCAGGACGCTTGGAAACATCGAATATCACGTATTCGTGCCAATTATCGATAGAAAGAACGACTGCGAAGGCAGGGAAGTGAATCCTTACCTTCCGTCGATGCAGGACGCTTGGAAACATCGAATATCACGTATTCGTGCCATTTATCGATAGAAAGAATGATTGCGATGGCTGGGAAGTGAATCCTTACCTTCCGTCGATGCAGGACGTTTGGAAACATCGAATATCATGTATTCGTGCCAATTAATGATGGAAAGAACGATTGCGAAGGCAGGGAAGTGAATCCTTACCTTCCTTCTATGCAGGGCGCTTGGAAACTTCGAATATCACGTATTCGTGGCATTTATTGATAGAAAGAACGATTGCGATGGCTGGGAAGTGAATCCTTACCTTCCGTCGATGCAGGACGCTTGGAAACATCGAATATCATGCATTCGAGCCAATTTTGATAGAAAGGACGATTGCGAAGGCAAGGAAGCGAATCCTTACCTTCCGTCGATGCAGGACGCTTGGAAACATGGAATATTACGTATTCGTGCCATTTATCGATAGAAAGAATGATTGCGATGGCTGGGAAGTGAATCCTTACCTTCCGTCGATGCAGGACGCTTGGAAACATCGAATATCATGCATTCGAGCCAATTTTGATAGAAAGAACGATTGCGATGGCTGGGAAGTGAATCCTTACCTTCCGTCGATGCAGGACGCTTGGAAACATCGAATATCACGTATTCGTGCCAATTATCGATAGAAAGAACGATTGCGAAGGCAGGGAAGTGAATCCTTCCCTTCCGTCGATGCAGCACGCTTGGAAACATCGATTATCATGTATTCGTGCCAATTATCGATAGAAAGAACGATTGCGAAGGCAGGGAAGTGAATCCTTACCTTCCGTCGATGCAGGACGCTTGGAAACTTCGAATATCACGTATTCGTGGCATTTATTGATAGAAAGAACGATTGCGATGGCTGGGAAGTGAATCCTTACCTTCCGTCGATGCAGGACGCTTGGAAACATCGAATATCACGTATTCGTGCCAATTATCGATAGAAAGAACGACTGCGAAGGCAGGGAAGTGAATCCTTACCTTCCGTCGATGCAGGACGCTTGGAAACATCGAATATCACGTATTCGTGCCATTTATCGATAGAAAGAATGATTGCGATGGCTGGGAAGTGAATCCTTACCTTCCGTCGATGCAGGACGTTTGGAAACATCGAATATCATGTATTCGTGCCAATTAATGATGGAAAGAACGATTGCGAAGGCAGGGAAGTGAATCCTTACCTTCCTTCTATGCAGGGCGCTTGGAAACTTCGAATATCACGTATTCGTGGCATTTATTGATAGAAAGAACGATTGCGATGGCTGGGAAGTGAATCCTTACCTTCCGTCGATGCAGGACGCTTGGAAACATCGAATATCATGCATTCGAGCCAATTTTGATAGAAAGGACGATTGCGAAGGCAAGGAAGCGAATCCTTACCTTCCGTCGATGCAGGACGCTTGGAAACATGGAATATTACGTATTCGTGCCATTTATCGATAGAAAGAATGATTGCGATGGCTGGGAAGTGAATCCTTACCTTCCGTCGATGCAGGACGCTTGGAAACATCGAATATCATGCATTCGAGCCAATTTTGATAGAAAGGACGATTGCGAAGGCAAGGAAGCGAATCCTTACCTTCCGTCGATGCAGGACGCTTGGAAACATGGAATATCACGTATTCGTGCCATTTATCGATAGAAAGAATGATTGCGATGGCTGGGAAGTGAATCCTTACATTCCGTCGATGCAGGACACTTGGAAACATCGAAAATCACGTTATGTGCCATTTAGTGATCGAAAGAACGATTGCGATGGCTGGGAAGTGAATCCTTACATTCCGTCTATGCAGGACGCTTGGAAACATCGAATATCATGTATTCGAGCCAATTATAGATAGAAAGACCTTCCCAGTTCCAACCAGTTCAAGAACGATTGCGAAGGCAGGGAAGTGAATCCTTACCTTCCTTCTATGCAGGGCGCTTGGAAACATCGAATATCACGTATTCGTGGCATTTATTGATAGAAAGAACGATTGCGATGGCTGGGAAGTGAATCCTTACCTTCCGTCGATGCAGGACGCTTGGAAACATCGAATATCATGTATTCGAGCCAATTATAGATAGAAAGAACGATTGCGAAGGCAGGGAAGCGAATGCTTACCTTCCGTCGATGCAGGACGCTTGGAAACATGGAATATTACGTATTCGTGCCATTTATCGATAGAAAGAATGATTGCGATGGCTGGGATGTGAATCCTTACCTTCCGTCGATGCAGGACGCTTGGAAACATCGAATATCATGCATTCGAGCCAATTTTGATAGAAAGGACGATTGCGAAGGCAAGGAAGCGAATCCTTACCTTCCGTCGATGCAGGACGCTTGGAAACATGGAATATCACGTATTCGTGCCATTTATCGATAGAAAGAATGATTGCGATGGCTGGGAAGTGAATCCTTACATTCCGTCGATGCAGGACACTTGGAAACATCGAAAATCACGTTATGTGCCATTTAGTGATCGAAAGAACGATTGCGATGGCTGGGAAGTGAATCCTTACATTCCGTCTATGCAGGACGCTTGGAAACATCGAATATCATGTATTCGAGCCAATTATAGATAGAAAGACCTTCCCAGTTCCAACCAGTTCAAGAACGATTGCGAAGGCAGGGAAGTGAATCCTTACCTTCCTTCTATGCAGGGCGCTTGGAAACATCGAATATCACGTATTCGTGGCATTTATTGATAGAAAGAACGATTGCGATGGCTGGGAAGTGAATCCTTACCTTCCGTCGATGCAGGACGCTTGGAAACATCGAATATCATGTATTCGAGCCAATTATAGATAGAAAGAACGATTGCGAAGGCAGGGAAGCGAATGCTTACCTTTCGTCGATGCAGGATGCTTGGAAACATCGAATATCATGTATTCGAGCCAATTATAGATAGAAAGAACGATTGCGAAGGCAGGGAAGCGAATCCTTACCTTCCGTCGATGCAGGATGCTTGGAAACATCGAATATCACGTATTCGTGCCATTTATTGATAGAAAGAACGTTGCGATGGCTGGGAAGTGAATCCTTACGTTTCGTCGATGCAGGACGCTTGGAAACATCGAATATCATGTATTCGAGCCAATTTTGATAGAAAGGACGATTGCGAAGGCAAGGAAGCGAATCCTTACCTTCCGTCGATGCAGGATGCTTTGAAACATCGAATATCATGTATTCGTGCCAATTAATGATAGAAAGAACGATTGCGAATGCAGGGATGTGAATCCTTACCTAACGTCAATGCAGAAAGGTTGGAAACATCGAATATCATGTATTCGTGCCAATTATCGATAGAAAGAATGATTGCGATGGCTGGGAAGTGAATCCTTACCTTCCGTCGATGCAGGACGCTTGGAAACATCGAATATCACGTATTCGTGCCAATTATCGATAGAAAGACCTTCCCAGTTCAAACCAGTTCAAGAACGATTGCGATGGCTGGGAAGTGAATCCTTTCCTTCCGTCGATGCAGAACGTTTGGAAACATCGAATATCATATATTCGTGCCAATTAATGATGGAAAGAACGATTGCGAAGGCAGGGTAGTGAATCCTTACCTTCCTTCTATGCAGGGCGCTTGGAAACATCGAATATCACGTATTCGTGGCATTTATTGATAGAAAGAACGATTGCGATGGCTGGGAAGTGAATCCTTACCTTCCGTCGATGCAGGACGCTTGGAAACATCGAATATCATGCATTCGAGCCAATTTTGATAGAAAGGACGATTGCGAAGGCAAGGAAGCGAATCCTTACCTTCCGTCGATGCAGGACGCTTGGAAACATGGAATATTACGTATTCGTGCCATTTATCGATAGAAAGAATGATTGCGATGGCTGGGAAGTGAATCCTTACCTTCCGTCGATGCAGGACGCTTGGAAACATCGAATATCATGCATTCGAGCCAATTTTGATAGAAAGGACGATTGCGAAGGCAAGGAAGCGAATCCTTACCTTCCGTCGATGCAGGACGCTTGGAAACATGGAATATCACGTATTCGTGCCATTTATCGATAGAAAGAATGATTGCGATGGCTGGGAAGTGAATCCTTACATTCCGTCGATGCAGGACACTTGGAAACATCGAAAATCACGTTATGTGCCATTTAGTGATCGAAAGAACGATTGCGATGGCTGGGAAGTGAATCCTTACCTTCCGTCGATGCAGGACGCTTGGAAACATCGAATATCATGTATGCGTTCCAATTATCGATAGAAAGAACGATTGCGATGGCTGGGAAGTGAATCCTTACCTTCCGTCGATGCAGGACGCTTGGAAACATCGAATATCATGCATTCGAGCCAATTTTGATAGAAAGGACGATTGCGAAGGCAAGGAAGCGAATCCTTACCTTCCGTCGATGCAGGACGCTTGGAAACATGGAATATTACGTATTCGTGCCATTTATCGATAGAAAGAATGATTGCGATGGCTGGGAAGTGAATCCTTACCTTCCGTCGATGCAGGACGCTTGGAAACATCGAATATCATGCATTCGAGCCAATTTTGATAGAAAGGACGATTGCGAAGGCAAGGAAGCGAATCCTTACCTTCCGTCGATGCAGGACGCTTGGAAACATGGAATATCACGTATTCGTGCCATTTATCGATAGAAAGAATGATTGCGATGGCTGGGAAGTGAATCCTTACATTCCGTCGATGCAGGACACTTGGAAACATCGAAAATCACGTTATGTGCCATTTAGTGATCGAAAGAACGATTGCGATGGCTGGGAAGTGAATCCTTACCTTCCGTCGATGCAGGACGCTTGGAAACATCGAATATCATGTATGCGTTCCAATTATCGATAGAAAGAACGATTGCGATGGCTGGGAAGTGAATCCTTACCTTCCGTCGATGCAGGACGCTTGGAAACATCGAATATCATGCATTCGAGCCAATTTTGATAGAAAGGACGATTGCGAAGGCAAGGAAGCGAATCCTTACCTTCCGTCGATGCAGGACGCTTGGAAACATGGAATATTACGTATTCGTGCCATTTATCGATAGAAAGAATGATTGCGATGGCTGGGAAGTGAATCCTTACCTTCCGTCGATGCAGGACGTTTGGAAACATCGAATATCATGTATTCGTGCCAATTAATGATGGAAAGAACGATTGCGAAGGCAGGGAAGTGAATCCTTACCTTCCTTCTATGCAGGGCGCTTGGAAACTTCGAATATCACGTATTCGTGGCATTTATTGATAGAAAGAACGATTGCGATGGCTGGGAAGTGAATCCTTACATTCCGTCGATGCAGGACACTTGGAAACATCGAAAATCACGTTATGTGCCATTTATTGATAGAAAGAACGATTGCGATGGCTGGGAAGTGAATCCTAACCTTCCGTCGATGCAGGACGCTTGGAATCATCGAATATCACGTATTCGTGCCATTTATTAATAGAAAGAACGATTGCGACGACAGGGAAGTGAATCCTTACCTTCCGTCGATGCAGGACGCTTGGAAACATCGAATATCATGTATTCCTCCCAATTATCGATAGAAAGAACGATTGCGAAGGCAGGGAAGTGAATCCTTACCTTCCGTCGATGCAGGACGCTTGGAAACATCGAATATCATGTATGCGTGCCAATTATCGATAGAAAGAACGATTGCGAAGGCAGGGAAGTGAATCCTTACCTTCCGTCGATGCAGGACGCTTGGAAACATCGAATATCATGTATTCGTGCAAATTATCGATAGAAAGAACGATTGCGATGGCTGGGAAGTGAATCCTGACCTTCCGTTGATGCAGGACGCTTGGAAACATCGAATATTACGTATTCGTGCCAATTATCGATAGAAATAACGATTGGGAAGACAGGGTAGTGAATCCTTACCTTCCGTCGATGCAGGACGCTTGGAAACATCGAATATCATGTATTCGTGCCAATTATCGAAAGAAAGAACGTTTGCGAAGGCAGGGAAGTGAATCCTTACCTTCCGTCGATGCAGGACGCTTGGAATCATCGAATATCACGTATTCGTGCCAATTATCGATAGAAAGAACGATTGCGATGGCTGGGAAGTGAATCCTAACCTTCCGTCGATGCAGGACGCTTGGAAACATCGAATATCATGTATTCGTGCCAATTATCGATAGAAAGAACGATTGCGATGGCTGGGAAGTGAATCCTGACCTTCCGTTGATGCAGGACGCTTGGAAACATCGAATATTACGTATTCGTGCCAATTATCGATAGAAATAACGATTGGGAAGACAGGGAAGTGAATCCTTACCTTCCGTCGACGCAGGACGCTTGGAAACATCGAATATTGTGACGTCATGCGTGACGTTGGAGTTAGTATTTAAGATAATGTATTGTAAAACTAGCAAAGTAAGCATCTTAAACCCGGCACGTACTTTAAGGACGAAACAGATGTGTTCGTCTATAGCATTCAAACCATACGCCAGCATAGTCATAAAAACCCTAACCGTAATAAAACTCTGTAACCATAGTCGAAACGTCGATAGTAACAAAAGCCAGGATCCAAGTACCAGCATGACCCTAAGTCACTGCAGGTATAAACACTTAAGCGTATCTAATCTTACAAACATCCGCTGTATTATTCTCGTATTTAATCTTAGCGTAATGAAAGCGTCACGATAACATATGTAAACACTTAGCGTATTTAATCTTATAAACATCCGTTGTATATTCTCGTACCTAATCTTAACGTAATGCAAGCGTTGCGATAACATTAATTATCGCACTTCGTAGAATAAGTTCCGCATTCAATACCTTGTTTATTTCTTACACAGCGATACGGCATACTATTCTAAAACATAAGATACAGATAAGTCTCCAACTCACCAACCTTATTGATATTTCCCATAAAGATAAGCCTTCTTATTGCAATTCTACGTCACGTAATGTAAACGCAGAGTGAATATAAAAAGGCCCTGATACAGTCAATAGTCAGTCATTCAGCGCGACTCCTTCTGGCAAGGAGGTCAGTCGTACAAGTTCAAGTTCTATTTCCAAATCAGAGATCCGTCCTCTATCTCCAAGTGAATTCATTTATCACTTGAATCCAAATCCTACCAAATCCAAACCTTTATACTAAGTTTATCACGTAAGTTTATTGTATCAAATATCTAAATCCAGAATATAATCATTTATACTTTATTATTAAACCTTATCGTTTACTTTACCAATCCTTCATATTCAGTTTAACTCTTAACGAACAAATTGAATCTAATACAACAATCAGAGGTGCAAGGCTTCGCTGCACGGATTAGCGTAACGATTCTATTTGTACGAGTTATTCTCCACGATCATTCGCAGAGGTGCAAGGCTTCGCTGCACGGCGAATAATTAACGTGTTTGAGATTATAAAGTCGTATGAGTCGCTCTCGCCGAGCAGGGAGAAGGTACCATTATAAAAAGTTATTTCGTTCCCTTTACGAACCCATAAGGATTAAAAATACTAAACTAGAAGTATTCCTCTCAGCTCCAATCCCTATTCCCTGGCGTTTAATCCCCATTGAATTCGACGAGCTATCGCAACGAGTTGTATCTCAGGTAAAGTGAGTGACGAAGCCCCGGAGTATACGACAGGCGTACGTACTGCGTGACCCAAAAGGCAGGTATAAAAAAATAGCATCCAGAGCAAGGTAAGTGATAATTAATTTTATTAGCTTTACCAACGCCCGGGACGTGACAATATCATGTATTCGTGCCATTCATTGATAGAAAGAACGATTATGATGGCTGGGAATTGGATCCTTACCTTCCGTCGATGCAGGACGCTTGGAAACATCGAATATCACGTATTCGTGCCATTTATTGATAGAAAGAACGATTGCGATGGCTGGGAAGTGAATCCTAACCTTCCGTCGATGCAGGACGCTTGGAAACATCGAATATCAGGAATTCGTGCCAATTATCGATAGAAAGAACGATTGCGATGGCTGGGAAGTGAATCCTAACCTTCCGTCGATGCAGGACGCTTGGAAACATCGAATATCATGTATTCGTGCCAATTATCGATAGAAAGAACGATTGCGAAGGCAGGGAAGTGAATCCTTCCCTTCCGTCGATGCAGCACGCTTGGAAACATCGAATATCACGTATTCGTGCCATTTATTGATAGAAAGAACGATTGCGATGGCTGGGAAGTGAATCCTAACCTTCCGTCGATGCAGGACGCTTGGAAACATCGAATATCAGGTATTCGTGCCAATTATCGATAGAAAGAACGATTGCGATGGCTGGGAAGTGAATCCTAACCTTCCGTCGATGCAGGACGCTTGGAAACATCGAATATCATGTATTCGTGCCAATTATCGATAGAAAGAACGATTGCGAAGGCAGGGAAGTGAATCCTTACCTTCCGTCGATGCAGGACGCTTGGAAACATCGAATATCATGTATTCGTGCCATTCATTGATAGAAAGAACGATTATGATGGCTGGGAAGTGGATCCTTACCTTCCGTCGATGCAGGACGCTTGGAAACATCGAATATCATGTATTCGTGCCAATTATCGAAAGAAAGAACGATTGCGAAGGCAGGGAAGTGAATCCTTACCTTCCGTCGATGCAGGACGCTTGGAATCATCGAATATCACGTATTCGTGCCAATTATCGATAGAAAGAACGATTGCGATGGCTGGGAAGTGAATCCTGACCTTCCGTTGATGCAGGACGCTTGGAAACATCGAATATTACGTATTCGTGCCAATTATCGATAGAAATAACGATTGGGAAGACAGGGAAGTGAATCCTTACCTTCCGTCGACGCAGGACGCTTGGAAACATCGAATATTGTGACGTCATGCGTGACGTTGGAGTTAGTATTTAAGATAATGTATTGTAAAACTAGCAAAGTAAGCATCTTAAACCCGGCACGTACTTTAAGGACGAAACAGATGTGTTCGTCTATAGCATTCAAACCATACGCCAGCATAGTCATAAAAACCCTAACCGTAATAAAACTCTGTAACCATAGTCGAAACGTCGATAGTAACAAAAGCCAGGATCCAAGTACCAGCATGACCCTACGTCACTGCAGGTATAAACACTTAAGCGTATCTAATCTTACAAACATCCGCTGTATTATTCTCGTATTTAATCTTAGCGTAATGAAAGCGTCACGATAACATATGTAAACACTTAGCGTATTTAATCTTATAAACATCCGTTGTATATTCTCGTACCTAATCTTAACGTAATGCAAGCGTTGCGATAACATTAATTATCGCACTTCGTAGAATAAGTTCCGCATTCAATACCTTGTTTATTTCTTACACAGCGATACGGCATACTATTCTAAAACATAAGATACAGATAAGTCTCCAACTCACCAACCTTATTGATATTTCCCATAAAGATAAGCCTTCTTATTGCAATTCTACGTCACGTAATGTAAACGCAGAGTGAATATAAAAAGGCCCTCATACAGTCAATAGTCAGTCATTCAGCGCGACTCCTTCTGGCAAGGAGGTCAGTCGTACAAGTTCAAGTTCTATTTCCAAATCAGAGATCCGTTCTCTATCTCCAAGTGAATTCATTTATCACTTGAATCCAAATCCTACCAAATCCAAACCTTTATACTAAGTTTATCACGTAAGTTTATTGTATCAAATATCTAAATCCAGAATATAATCATTTATACTTTATTATTAAACCTTATCGTTTACTTTACCAATCCTTCATATTCAGTTTAACTCTTAACGAACAAATTGAATCTAATACAACAATCAGAGGTGCAAGGCTTCGCTGCACGGATTAGCGTAACGATTCTATTTGTACGAGTTATTCTCCACGATCATTCGCAGAGGTGCAAGGCTTCGCTGCACGGCGAATAATTAACGTGTTTGAGATTATAAAGTCGTATGAGTCGCTCTCGCCGAGCAGGGAGAAGGTACCATTATAAAAAGTTATTTCGTTCCCTTTACGAACCCATAAGGATTAAAAATACTAAACTAGAAGTATTCCTCTCAGCTCCAATCCCTATTCCCTGGCGTTTAATCCCCATTGAATTCGACGAGCTATCGCAACGAGTTGTATCTCAGGTAAAGTGAGTGACGAAGCCCCGGAGTATACGACAGGCGTACGTACTGCGTGACCCAAAAGGCAGGTATAAAAAAATAGCATCCAGAGCAAGGTAAGTGATAATTAATTTTATTAGCTTTACCAACGCCCGGGACGTGACAATATCATGTATTCGTGCCATTCATTGATAGAAAGAACGATTGCGAAGGCAGGGAAGTGAATCCTTCCCTTCCGTCGATGCAGCACGCTTGGAAACATCGAATATCACGTATTCGTGCCATTTATTGATAGAAAGAACGATTGCGATGGCTGGGAAGTGAATCCTAACCTTCCGTCGATGCAGGACGCTTGGAAACATCGAATATCAGGTATTCGTGCCAATTATCGATAGAAAGAACGATTGCGATGGCTGGGAAGTGAATCCTAACCTTCCGTCGATGCAGGACGCTTGGAAACATCGAATATCATGTATTCGTGCCAATTATCGATAGAAAGAACGATTGCGAAGGCAGGGAAGTGAATCCTTACCTTCCGTCGATGCAGGACGCTTGGAAACATCGAATATCATGTATTCGTGCCATTCATTGATAGAAAGAACGATTATGATGGCTGGGAAGTGGATCCTTACCTTCCGTCGATGCAGGACGCTTGGAAACATCGAATATCATGTATTCGTGCCAATTATCGAAAGAAAGAACGATTGCGAAGGCAGGGAAGTGAATCCTTACCTTCCGTCGATGCAGGACGCTTGGAATCATCGAATATCACGTATTCGTGCCAATTATCGATAGAAAGAACGATTGCGATGGCTGGGAAGTGAATCCTGACCTTCCGTTGATGCAGGACGCTTGGAAACATCGAATATTACGTATTCGTGCCAATTATCGATAGAAATAACGATTGGGAAGACAGGGAAGTGAATCCTTACCTTCCGTCGACGCAGGACGCTTGGAAACATCGAATATTGTGACGTCATGCGTGACGTTGGAGTTAGTATTTAAGATAATGTATTGTAAAACTAGCAAAGTAAGCATCTTAAACCCGGCACGTACTTTAAGGACGAAACAGATGTGTTCGTCTATAGCATTCAAACCATACGCCAGCATAGTCATAAAAACCCTAACCGTAATAAAACTCTGTAACCATAGTCGAAACGTCGATAGTAACAAAAGCCAGGATCCAAGTACCAGCATGACCCTACGTCACTGCAGGTATAAACACTTAAGCGTATCTAATCTTACAAACATCCGCTGTATTATTCTCGTATTTAATCTTAGCGTAATGAAAGCGTCACGATAACATATGTAAACACTTAGCGTATTTAATCTTATAAACATCCGTTGTATATTCTCGTACCTAATCTTAACGTAATGCAAGCGTTGCGATAACATTAATTATCGCACTTCGTAGAATAAGTTCCGCATTCAATACCTTGTTTATTTCTTACACAGCGATACGGCATACTATTCTAAAACATAAGATACAGATAAGTCTCCAACTCACCAACCTTATTGATATTTCCCATAAAGATAAGCCTTCTTATTGCAATTCTACGTCACGTAATGTAAACGCAGAGTGAATATAAAAAGGCCCTCATACAGTCAATAGTCAGTCATTCAGCGCGACTCCTTCTGGCAAGGAGGTCAGTCGTACAAGTTCAAGTTCTATTTCCAAATCAGAGATCCGTTCTCTATCTCCAAGTGAATTCATTTATCACTTGAATCCAAATCCTACCAAATCCAAACCTTTATACTAAGTTTATCACGTAAGTTTATTGTATCAAATATCTAAATCCAGAATATAATCATTTATACTTTATTATTAAACCTTATCGTTTACTTTACCAATCCTTCATATTCAGTTTAACTCTTAACGAACAAATTGAATCTAATACAACAATCAGAGGTGCAAGGCTTCGCTGCACGGATTAGCGTAACGATTCTATTTGTACGAGTTATTCTCCACGATCATTCGCAGAGGTGCAAGGCTTCGCTGCACGGCGAATAATTAACGTGTTTGAGATTATAAAGTCGTATGAGTCGCTCTCGCCGAGCAGGGAGAAGGTACCATTATAAAAAGTTATTTCGTTCCCTTTACGAACCCATAAGGATTAAAAATACTAAACTAGAAGTATTCCTCTCAGCTCCAATCCCTATTCCCTGGCGTTTAATCCCCATTGAATTCGACGAGCTATCGCAACGAGTTGTATCTCAGGTAAAGTGAGTGACGAAGCCCCGGAGTATACGACAGGCGTACGTACTGCGTGACCCAAAAGGCAGGTATAAAAAAATAGCATCCAGAGCAAGGTAAGTGATAATTAATTTTATTAGCTTTACCAACGCCCGGGACGTGACAATATCATGTATTCGTGCCATTCATTGATAGAAAGAACGATTATGATGGCTGGGAATTGGATCCTTACCTTCCGTCGATGCAGGACGCTTGGAAACATCGAATATCACGTATTCGTGCCATTTATTGATAGAAAGAACGATTGCGATGGCTGGGAAGTGAATCCTAACCTTCCGTCGATGCAGGACGCTTGGAAACATCGAATATCAGGAATTCGTGCCAATTATCGATAGAAAGAACGATTGCGATGGCTGGGAAGTGAATCCTAACCTTCCGTCGATGCAGGACGCTTGGAAACATCGAATATCATGTATTCGTGCCAATTATCGATAGAAAGAACGATTGCGAAGGCAGGGAAGTGAATCCTTCCCTTCCGTCGATGCAGCACGCTTGGAAACATCGAATATCACGTATTCGTGCCATTTATTGATAGAAAGAACGATTGCGATGGCTGGGAAGTGAATCCTAACCTTCCGTCGATGCAGGACGCTTGGAAACATCGAATATCAGGTATTCGTGCCAATTATCGATAGAAAGAACGATTGCGATGGCTGGGAAGTGAATCCTAACCTTCCGTCGATGCAGGACGCTTGGAAACATCGAATATCATGTATTCGTGCCAATTATCGATAGAAAGAACGATTGCGAAGGCAGGGAAGTGAATCCTTACCTTCCGTCGATGCAGGACGCTTGGAAACATCGAATATCATGTATTCGTGCCATTCATTGATAGAAAGAACGATTATGATGGCTGGGAAGTGGATCCTTACCTTCCGTCGATGCAGGACGCTTGGAAACATCGAATATCATGTATTCGTGCCAATTATCGATAGAAAGAACGATTGCGAAGGCAGGGAAGTGGATCCTTACCTTCCGTCGATGCAGGACGCTTGGAAACATCGAATATTACGTATTCGTGCCAATTATCGATAGAAAGAACGATTGCGATGGCTGGGAAGTGAATCCTGACCTTCCGTCGATGCAGGACGCTTGGAAACATCGAATATCTTGTATTCGTGCCAATTATCGATAGAAAGAACGATTGCGAAGGCAGGGAAGTGAATCCTTACCTTCCGTCGATGCAGGACGCTTGGAAAAATCGAATATCATGTATTCGTGCCATTCATTGATAGAAAGAACGATTATGATGGCTGGGAAGTGGATCCTTACCTTCCGTCGATGCAGGACGCTTGGAAACATCGAATATCACGTATTCGTGCCATTTATTGATAGAAAGAACGATTGCGATGGCTGGGAAGTGAATCCTAACCTTCCGTCGATGCAGGACGCTTGGAAACATCGAATATCATGTATTCGTGCCATTCATTGATAGAAAGAACGATTATGATGGCTGGGAAGTGGATCCTTACCTTCCGTCGATGCAGGACGCTTGGAAACATCGAATATCACGTATTCGTGCCATTTATTGATAGAAAGAACGATTGCGATGGCTGGGAAGTGAATCCTAACCTTCCGTCGATGCAGGACGCTTGGAAACATCGAATATCATGTATTCGTGCCAATTATCGATAGAAAGAACGACTGCGAAGGCAGGGAAGTGAATCCTTACCTTCCGTCGATGCAGGACGCTTGGAAACATCGAATATCACGTATTCGTGCCAATTATCGATAGAAAGAACGATTGCGAAGGCAGGGAAGTGAATCCTTCCCTTCCGTCGATGCAGCACGCTTGGAAACATCGATTATCATGTATTCGTGCCAATTATCGATAGAAAGAACGATAGCGAAGGCAGGGAAGTGAATCCTTACCTTCCGTCGATGAAGGACGCTTGGAAACATCGAATATCATGTATGCGTTCCAATTATCGATAGAAAGAACGATTGCGAAGGCAGGGAAATGAATCCTTACCTTCCGTCGATGCAGGACGCTTGGAAACATCGAATATCACGTATTCGTGCCAATTATCGATAGAGAGAACGATTGCGACGACAGGGAAGTGAATCCTTACCTTCCGTCGATGCAGGACGCTTGGAAACATCGAATATCATGTATTCGTGCCAATTATCGATAGAAAGAACGATTGCGAAGGCAGGGAAGTGAATCCTTACCTTCCGTCGATGCAGGACGCTTGGAAACATCGAATATCATGTATGCGTTCCAATTATCGATAGAAAGAACGATTGCGAAGGCAGGGAAATGAATCCTGACCTCCCGTTGATGCAGGACGCTTGGAAACATCGAATATTACGTATTCATGCCAATTATCGATAGAAATAACGAATGGGAAGACAGGGAAGTGAATCCTTACCTTCCGTCGATGCAGGACGCTTGGAAACATCGAATATCATGTATTCGTGCCAATTATCGATAGAAAGAACGATTGCGATGGCTGGGAAGTGAATCCTGACCTTCCGTTGATGCAGGACGCTTGGAAACATCGAATATTACGTATTCGTGCCAATTATCGATAGAAATAACGATTGGGAAGACAGGGAAGTGAATCCTTACTTTCCGTCGACGCAGGACGCTTGGAAACATCGAATATCACGTATTCGTGCCATTTATTGATAGAAAGAACGATTGCGATGGCTGGGTAGTGAATCCTAACCTTCCGTCGATGCAGGACGCTTGGAAACATCGAATATTACGTATTCGTGCCATTATCGATAGAAATAACGATTGGGAAGACAGGGAAGTGAATCCTTACCTTCCGTCGATGCAGGACGCTTGGAAACATCGAATATCATGTATTCGTGCCAATTATCGATAGAAAGAACGATTGCGAAGGCAGGGAAGTGAATCCTTACCTTCCGTCGATGCAGGACGCTTGGAAACATCGAATATCATGTATGAGTGCCAATTATCGATAGAAAGAACGATTGCGAAGGCAGGGAAATGAATCCTTACCTTCCGTCGATGCAGGACGCTTGGAAACATCGAATATCACGTATTCGTGCCAATTATCGATAGAGAGAACGATTGCGACGACAGGGATGTGAATCCTTACCTTCCGTCGATGCAGGACGCTTGGAAACATCGAATATCATGTATTCGTGCCAATTATCGATAGAAAGAACGATTGCGAAGGCAGGGAAGTGAATCCTTACCTTCCGTCGATGCAGGACGCTTGGAAACATCGAATATCATGTATGCGTGCCAATTATCGATAGAAAGAACGATTGCGAAGGCAGGGAAGTGTATCCTTACCTTCCGTCGATGCAGGACGCTTGGAAACATCGAATATCATGTATTCGTGCAAATTATCGATAGAAAGAACGATTGCGATGGCTGGGAAGTGAATCCTGACCTTCCGTTGATGCAGGACGCTTGGAAACATCGAATATTACGTATTCGTGCCAATTATCGATAGAAATAACGATTGGGAAGACAGGGAAGTGAATCCTTACCTTCCGTCGATGCAGGACGCTTGGAAACATCGAATATCATGTATTCGTGCCAATTATCGATAGAAAGAACGATTGCGAAGGCAGGGAAGTGAATCCTTACCTTCCGTCGATGCAGGACGCTTGGAAACATCGAATATCATGTATGCGTGCCAATTATCGATAGAAAGAACGATTGCGAAGGCAGGGAAATGAATCCTTACCTTCCGTCGATGCAGGACACTTGGAAACATCGAATATCACGTATTCGTGCCAATTATCGATAGAGAGAACGATTGCGACGACAGGGAAGTGAATCCTTACCTTCCGTCGATGCAGGACGCTTGGAAACATCGAATATCATGTATTCGTGCCAATTATCGATAGAAAGAACGATTGCGATGGCAGGGAAGTGAATCCTTACCTTCCGTCGATGCAGGACGCTTGGAAACATCGAATATCATGTATTCGTGCCATTCATTGATAGAAAGAACGATTATGATGGCTGGGAAGTGAATCCTAACCTTCCGTCGATGCAGGACGCTTGGAAACATCGAATATCATGTATTCGTGCCAATTATCGATAGAAAGAACGATTATGATGGCTGGGAAGTGGATCCTGACCTTCCGTCGATGCAGGACGCTTGGAAACATCGAATATCACGTATTCGTGCCATTTATTGATAGAAAGAACGATTGCGATGGCTGGGAAGTGAATCCTAACCTTCCGTCGATGCAGGACGCTTGGAAACATCGAATATCATGTATTCGTGCCAATTATCGATAGAAAGAACGATTGCGATGGCAAGGAAGTGAATCCTTACCTTCCGTCGATGCAGGACGCTTGGAAACATCGAATATCATGCATTCGTGCCATTCATTGATAGAAAGAACGATTATGATGGCTGGGAAGTGGATCCTTACCTTCCGTCGATGCAGGACGCTTGGAAACATCGAATATCATGTATTCGTGCCAATTATCGATAGAAAGAACGACTGCGAAGGCAGGGAAGTGAATCCTTACCTTCCGTCGATGCAGGACGCTTGGAAACATCGAATATTACGTATTCGTGCCAATTATCGATAGAAATAACGAATGGGAAGACAGGGAAGTGAATCCTTACCTTCCGTCGATGCAGGACGCTTGGAAACATCGAATATCATGTATTCGTGCCAATTATCGATAGAAAGAACGATTGCGATGGCTGGGAAGTGAATCCTGACCTTCCGTTGATGCAGGACGCTTGGAAACATCGAATATTACGTATTCGTGCCAATTATCGATAGAAATAACGATTGGGAAGACAGGGAAGTGAATCCTTACCTTCCGTCGACGCAGGACGCTTGGAAACATCGAATATCACGTATTCGTGCCATTTATTGATAGAAAGAACGATTGCGATGGCTGGGTAGTGAATCCTAACCTTCCGTCTATGCAGGACGCTTGGAAACATCGAATATTACGTATTCGTGCCAATTATCGATAGAAATAACGATTGGGAAGACAGGGAAGTGAATCCTTACCTTCCGTCGATGCAGGACGCTTGGAAACATCGAATATCATGTATTCGTGCCAATTATCGATAGAAAGAACGATTGCGAAGGCAGGGAAGTGAATCCTTACCTTCCGTCGATGCAGGACGCTTGGAAACATCGAATATCATGTATGAGTGCCAATTATCGATAGAAAGAACGATTGCGAAGGCAGGGAAATGAATCCTTACCTTCCGTCGATGCAGGACGCTTGGAAACATCGAATATCACGTATTCGTGCCAATTATCGATAGAGAGAACGATTGCGACGACAGGGATGTGAATCCTTACCTTCCGTCGATGCAGGACGCTTGGAAACATCGAATATCATGTATTCGTGCCAATTATCGATAGAAAGAACGATTGCGAAGGCAGGGAAGTGAATCCTTACCTTCCGTCGATGCAGGACGCTTGGAAACATCGAATATCATGTATGCGTGCCAATTATCGATAGAAAGAACGATTGCGAAGGCAGGGAAGTGAATCCTGACCTTCCGTTGATGCAGGACGCTTGGAAACATCGAATATTACGTATTCGTGCCAATTATCGATAGAAATAACGATTGGGAAGACAGGGAAGTGAATCCTTACCTTCCGTCGATGCAGGACGCTTGGAAACATCGAATATCATGTATTCGTGCCAATTATCGATAGAAAGAACGATTGCGAAGGCAGGGAAGTGAATCCTTACCTTCCGTCGATGCAGGACGCTTGGAAACATCGAATATCATGTATGCGTGCCAATTATCGATAGAAAGAACGATTGCGAAGGCAGGGAAATGAATCCTTACCTTCCGTCGATGCAGGACGCTTGGAAACATCGAATATCACGTATTCGTGCCAATTATCGATAGAGAGAACGATTGCGACGACAGGGAAGTGAATCCTTACCTTCCGTCGATGCAGGACGCTTGGAAACATCGAATATCATGTATTCGTGCCAATTATCGATAGAAAGAACGATTGCGATGGCAGGGAAGTGAATCCTTACCTTCCGTTGATGCAGGACGCTTGGAAACATCGAATATCATGTATTCGTGCCATTCATTGATAGAAAGAACGATTATGATGGCTGGGAAGTGAATCCTAACCTTCCGTCGATGCAGGACGCTTGGAAACATCGAATATCATGTATTCGTGCCAATTATCGATAGAAAGAACGATTATGATGGCTGGGAAGTGGATCCTGACCTTCCGTCGATGCAGGACGCTTGGAAACATCGATTATCACGTATTCGTGCCATTTATTGATAGAAAGAACGATTGCGATGGCTGGGAAGTGAATCCTAACCTTCCGTCGATGCAGGACGCTTGGAAACATCGAATATCATGTATTCGTGCCAATTATCGATAGAAAGAACGATTGCGATGGCAGGGAAGTGAATCCTTACCTTCCGTCGATGCAGGACGCTTGGAAACATCGAATATCATGCATTCGTGCCATTCATTGATAGAAAGAACGATTATGATGGCTGGGAAGTGGATCCTTACCTGCCGTCGATGCAGGACGCTTGGAAACATCGAATATCATGTATTCGTGCCAATTATCGATAGAAAGAATGACTGCGAAGGCAGGGAAGTGAATCCTTACCTTCCGTCGATGCAGGACGCTTGGAAACATCGAATATCATGTATTCGTGCAAATTATCGATAGAAAGAACGATTGCGATGGCTGGGAAGTGAATCCTTACCTTCCGTCGATGCAGGACGCTTGGAAACATCGAATATCATGTATGCGTGCCAATTATCGATAGAAAGAACGATTGCGAAGGCAGGGAAATGAATCCTTACCTTCCGTCGATGCAGGACGCTTGGAAACATCGAATATCACGTATTCGTACCAATTATCGATAGAGAGAACGATTGCGACGACAGGGAAGTGAATCCTTACCTTCCGTCGATGCAGGACGCTTGGAAACATCGAATATCATGTATTCTTGCAAATTATCGATAGAAAGAACGATTGCGATGGCAGGGAAGTGAATCCTTACCTTCCGTCGATGCAGGACGCTTGGAAACATCGAATATCATGTATGCGTGCCAATTATCGATAGAAAGAACGATTGCGAAGGCAGGGAAATGAATCCTTACCTTCCGTCGATGCAGGACGCTTGGAAACATCGAATATCACGTATTCGTGCCAATTATCGATAGAGAGAACGATTGCGACGACAGGGAAGTGAATCCTTACCTTCCGTCGATGCAGGACGCTTGGAAACATCGAATATCATGTATTCGTGCCAATTATCGATAGAAAGAACGACTGCGAAGGCAGGGAAGTGAATCCTTACCTTCCGTCGATGCAGGACGCTTGGAAACATCGAATATCACGTATTCGTGCCAATTATCGATAGAGAGAACGATTGCGACGACAGGGAAGTGAATCCTTACCTTCCGTCGATGCAGGACGCTTGGAAACATCGAATATCATGTATTCGTGCCAATTATCGATAGAAAGAACGATTGCGAAGGCAGGGAAGTGAATCCTTACCTTCCGTCGATGCAGGACGCTTGGAAACATCGAATATCATGTATGCGTGCCAATTATCGATAGAAAGAACGATTGCGAAGGCAGGGAAGTGTATCCTTACCTTCCGTCGATGCAGGACGCTTGGAAACATCGAATATCATGTATTCGTGCAAATTATCGATAGAAAGAACGATTGCGATGGCTGGGAAGTGAATCCTGACCTTCCGTTGATGCAGGACGCTTGGAAACATCGAATATTACGTATTCGTGCCAATTATCGATAGAAAGAACGATTGCGAAGGCAGGGAAGTGAATCCTTACCTTCCGTCGATGCAGGACGCTTGGAAACATCGAATATCATGTATGCGTGCCAATTATCGATAGAAAGAACGATTGCGAAGGCAGGGAAATGAATCCTTACCTTCCGTCGATGCAGGACGCTTGGAAACATCGAATATCACGTATTCGTGCCAATTATCGATAGAGAGAACGATTGCGACGACAGGGAAGTGAATCCTTACCTTCCGTCGATGCAGGACGCTTGGAAACATCGAATATCATGTATTCGTGCCAATTATCGATAGAAAGAACGATTGCGATGGCAGGGAAGTGAATCCTTACCTTCCGTCGATGCAGGACGCTTGGAAACATCGAATATCATGTATGCGTGCCATTCATTGATAGAAAGAACGATTATGATGGCTGGGAAGTGAATCCTAACCTTCCGTCGATGCAGGACGCTTGGAAACATCGAATATCATGTATTCGTGCCAATTATCGATAGAAAGAACGATTATGATGGCTGGGAAGTGGATCCTGACCTTCCGTCGATGCAGGACGCTTGGAAACATCGAATATCACGTATTCGTGCCATTTATTGATAGAAAGAACGATTGCGATGGCTGGGAAGTGAATCCTAACCTTCCGTCGATGCAGGACGCTTGGAAACATCGAATATCATGTATTCGTGCCAATTATCGATAGAAAGAACGATTGCGATGGCAGGGAAGTGAATCCTTACCTTCCGTCGATGCAGGACGCTTGGAAACATCGAATATCATGCATTCGTGCCATTCATTGATAGAAAGAAGGATTATGATGGCTGGGAAGTGGATCATTACCTTCCGTCGATGCAGGACGCTTGGAAACATCGAATATCATGTATTCGTGGCAATTATCGATAGAAAGAACGACTGCGAAGGCAGGGAAGTGAATCCTTACCTTCCGTCGATGCAGGACGCTTGGAAACATCGATTATCACGTATTCGTGCCAATTATCGATAGAAAGAACGATTGCGAAGGCAGGGAAGTGAATCCTTACCTTCCGTCGATGCAGGACGCTTGGAAACATCGAATATCATGTATTCGTGCCATTCATTGATAGAAAGAACGATTGCGATGGCTGGGAAGTGAATCCTGACCTTCCGTCGATGCAGGACGCTTGGAAACATCGAATATCACGTATTCGTGCCAATTATCGATAGAAAGAACGATTGCGAAGGCAGGGAAGTGAATCCTTACCTTCCGTCGATGCAGGACGCTTGGAAACATCGAATATCATGTATTCGTGCCAATTATCGATAGAAAGAACGATTGCGAAGGCAGGGACGTGAATCCTTACCTTCCGTCGATGCAGGACGCTTGGAAACATCGAATATCACGTATTCGTGCCAATTATCGATAGAAAGAACGATTGCGAAGGCAGGGAAGTGAATCCTTACCTTCCGTCGATGCAGGACGCTTGGAAACATCGAATATCATGTATTCGTGCCATTCATTGATAGAAAGAACGATTATGATGGCTGGGAAGTGGATCCTTACCTTCCGTCGATGCAGGACGCTTGGAAACATCGAATATCATGTATTCGTGCCAATTATCGATAGAAAGAACGATTGCGAAGGCAGGGAAGTGAATCCTTACCTTCCGTCGATGCAGGACGCTTGGAAACATCGAATATCACGTATTCGTGCCAATTATCGATAGAGAGAACGATTGCGACGACAGGGAAGTGAATCCTTGACTTCCGTCGATGCAGGACGCTTGGAAACATCGAATATCATGTATTCGTGCCAATTATCGATAGAAAGAACGATTGCGATGGCTGGGAAGTGAATCCTGACCTTCCGTTGATGCAGGACGCTTGGAAACATCGAATATTACGTATTCGTGCCAATTATCGATAGAAAGAACGATTGCGATGGCTGGGAAGTGAATCCTGACCTTCCGTTGATGCAGGACGCTTGGAAACATCGAATATCACGTATTCGTGCCAATTATCGATAGAAAGAACGATTGCGAAGGCAGGGAAGTGAATCCTTACCTTCCGTCGATGCAGGACGCTTGGAAACATCGAATATCACGTATTCGTGCCAATTATCGATAGAGAGAACGATTGCGACGACAGGGAAGTGAATCCTTGACTTCCGTCGATGCAGGACGCTTGGAAACATCGAATATCATGTATTCGTGCCAATTATCGATAGAAAGAACGATTGCGATGGCTGGGAAGTGAATCCTGACCTTCCGTTGATGCAGGACGCTTGGAAACATCGAATATTACGTATTCGTGCCAATTATCGATAGAAAGAACGATTGCGATGGCTGGGAAGTGAATCCTGACCTTCCGTTGATGCAGGACGCTTGGAAACATCGAATATCACGTATTCGTGCCAATTATCGATAGAAAGAACGATTGCGAAGGCAGGGAAGTGAATCCTTACCTTCCGTCGATGCAGGACGCTTGGAAACATCGAATATCATGTATTCGTGCCAATTATCGATAGAAAGAACGATTGCGAAGGCAGGGACGTGAATCCTTACCTTCCGTCGATGCAGGACGCTTGGAAACATCGAATATCACGTATTCGTGCCAATTATCGATAGAAAGAACGATTGCGAAGGCAGGGAAGTGAATCCTTACCTTCCGTCGATGCAGGACGCTTGGAAACATCGAATATCATGTATTCGTGCCATTCATTGATAGAAAGAACGATTATGATGGCTGGGAAGTGGATCCTTACCTTCCGTCGATGCAGGACGCTTGGAAACATCGAATATCATGTATTCGTGCCAATTATCGATAGAAAGAACGATTGCGAAGGCAGGGAAGTGAATCCTTACCTTCCGTCGATGCAGGACGCTTGGAAACATCGAATATCACGTATTCGTGCCAATTATCGATAGAGAGAACGATTGCGACGACAGGGAAGTGAATCCTTGACTTCCGTCGATGCAGGACGCTTGGAAACATCGAATATCATGTATTCGTGCAAATTATCGATAGAAAGAACGATTGCGATGGCTGGGAAGTGAATCCTGACCTTCCGTTGATGCAGGACGCTTGGAAACATCGAATATTACGTATTCGTGCCAATTATCGATAGAAATAACGATTGGGAAGACAGGGAAGTGAATCCTTACCTTCCGTCGACGCAGGACGCTTGGAAACATCGAATATCATGTATTCGTGCCATTCATTGATAGAAAGAACGATTGCGAAGGCAGGGAAGTGAATCCTTACCTTCCGTCGATGCAGGACGCTTGGAAACATCGAATATCATGTATTCGTGCAAATTATCGATAGAAAGAACGATTGCGATGCCTGGGAAGTGAATCCTTACCTTCCGTCGATGCAGGACGCTTGGAAACATCGAATATCACGTATTCGTGCCAATTATCGATAGAAAGTACGATTGCGATGGCTGGGAAGTGAATCCTGACCTTCCGTTGATGCAGGACGCTTGGAAACATCGAATATTACGTATTCGTGCCAATTATCGATAGAAAGAACGATTGCGAAGGCAGGGAAGTGAATCCTTCCCTTCCGTCGATGCAGCACGCTTGGAAACATCGAATATCATGTATTCGTGCCAATTATCGATAGAAAGAACGACTGCGAAGGCAGGGAAGTGAATCCTTACCTTCCGTCGATGCAGGACGCTTGGAAACATCGAATATCACGTATTCGTGCCAATTATCGATAGAAAGAGCAATTGCGAAGGCAGGGAAGTGAATCCTTACCTTCCGTCGATGCAGGACGCTTGGAAACATCGAATATCATGTATTCGTGCCAATTATCGATAGAAAGAACGATTGCGATGGCTGGGAAGTGAATCCTGACCTTCCGTTGATGCAGGACGCTTGGAAACATCGAATATTACGTATTCGTGCCAATTATCGATAGAAATAACGATTGGGAAGACAGGGAAGTGAATCCTTACCTTCCGTCGACGCAGGACGCTTGGAAACATCGAATATCACGTATTCGTGCCATTTATTGATAGAAAGAACGATTGCGATGGCTGGGTAGTGAATCCTAACCTTCCGTCGATGCAGGACGCTTGGAAACATCGAATATTACGTATTCGTGCCAATTATCGATAGAAATAACGATTGGGAAGACAGGGAAGTGAATCCTTACCTTCCGTCGATGCAGAACGCTTGGAAACATCGAATATCATGTATTCGTGCCAATTATCGATAGAAAGAACGATTGCGAAGGCAGGGAAGTGAATCCTTACCTTCCGTCGATGCAGGACGCTTGGAAACATCGAATATCATGTATGAGTGCCAATTATCGATAGAAAGAACGATTGCGAAGGCAGGGTAATGAATCCTTACCTTCCGTCGATGCAGGACGCTTGGAAACATCGAATATCACGTATTCGTGCCAATTATCGATAGAGAGAACGATTGCGACGACAGGGATGTGAATCCTTACCTTCCGTCGATGCAGTGTCACGTCCCGGGCGTTGGTAAAGCTAATAAAATTAATTATCACTTACCTTGCTCTGGATGCTATTTTTTTTATACCTGCCTTTTGGGTCACGCAGTACGTACGCCTGTCGTATACTCCGGGGCTTCGTCACTCACTTTACCTGAGATACAACTCGTTGCGATAGCTCGTCGAATTCAATGGGGATTAAACGCCAGGGAATAGGGATTGGAGCTGAGAGGAATACTTCTAGTTTAGTATTTTTAATCCTTATGGGTTCGTAAAGGGAACGAAATAACTTTTTATAATGGTACCTTCTCCCTGCTCGGCGAGAGCGACTCATACGACTTTATAATCTCAAACACGTTAATTATTCGCCGTGCAGCGAAGCCTTGCACCTCTGCGAATGATCGTGGAGAATAACTCGTACAAATAGAATCGTTACGCTAATCCGTGCAGCGAAGCCTTGCACCTCTGATTGTTGTATTAGATTCAATTTGTTCGTTAAGAGTTAAACTGAATATGAAGGATTGGTAAAGTAAACGATAAGGTTTAATAATAAAGTATAAATGATTATATTCTGGATTTAGATATTTGATACAATAAACTTACGTGATAAACTTAGTATAAAGGTTTGGATTTGGTAGGATTTGGATTCAAGTGATAAATGAATTCACTTGGAGATAGAGAACGGATCTCTGATTTGGAAATAGAACTTGAACTTGTACGACTGACCTCCTTGCCAGAAGGAGTCGCGCTGAATGACTGACTATTGACTGTATGAGGGCCTTTTTATATTCACTCTGCGTTTACATTACGTGACGTAGAATTGCAATAAGAAGGCTTATCTTTATGGGAAATATCAATAAGGTTGGTGAGTTGGAGACTTATCTGTATCTTATGTTTTAGAATAGTATGCCGTATCGCTGTGTAAGAAATAAACAAGGTATTGAATGCGGAACTTATTCTACGAAGTGCGATAATTAATGTTATCGCAACGCTTGCATTACGTTAAGATTAGGTACGAGAATATACAACGGATGTTTATAAGATTAAATACGCTAAGTGTTTACATATGTTATCGTGACGCTTTCATTACGCTAAGATTAAATACGAGAATAATACAGCGGATGTTTGTAAGATTAGATACGCTAAAGTGTTTATATATGTTATCGAGACGCTTTCTTTACGCTAAGATTAAATACGAGAATAATACGGCGGATGTTTGTAATATTAGATACGCTTAAGTGTTTATACCTGCAATGACGTAGGGTCATGCTGGTACTTGGATCCTGGCTTTCGTTACTAACGACTTTTCGACGATGGTTACAGAGTTTTATTACGGTTAGGGTTTTTTATGACTATGCTGGCGTGCAGCTCTTGAGTATGGATGCGAGAGTTTATGACGGTAAGAGTTCTTATTACTACGGAGTCGTATGGCTTAAATGCTATTGACGAACACATCTGTTTCGTCTTTAAAGTACGTGCCGGGTTTAAGATGCTTACTTTGCTAGTATTACAATACATTATCTTAAATACTAACTCCAACGTCACGCATGACGTCACAGCAGGACGCTTGGAAACATCGAATATCATGTATTCGTGCCAATTATCGATAGAAAGAACGATTGCGAAGGCAGGGAAGTGAATCCTTACCTTCCGTCGATGCAGGACGCTTGGAAACATCGAATATCATGTATGCGTGCCAATTATCGATAGAAAGAACGATTGCGAAGGCAGGGAAGTGAATCCTTCCCTTCCGTCGATGCAGCACGCTTGGAAACATCGAATATCATGTATTCGTGCCAATTATCGATAGAAAGAACGACTGCGAAGGCAGGGAAGTGAATCCTTACCTTCCGTCGATGCAGGACGCTTGGAAACATCGAATATCACGTATTCGTGCCAATTATCGATAGAAAGAACGATTATGATGGCTGGTAAGTGGATCCTGACCTTCCGTCGATGCAGGACGCTTGGAAACATCGAATATCACGTATTCGTGCCATTTATTGATAGAAAGAACGATTGCGATGGCTGGGAAGTGAATCCTAACCTTCCGTCGATGCAGGACGCTTGGAAACATCGAATATCATGTATTCGTGCCAATTATCGATAGAAAGAACGACTGCGATGGCAGGGAAGTGAATCCTTACCTTCCGTCGATGCAGGACGCTTGGAAACATCGAATATCATGCATTCGTGCCATTCATTGATAGAAAGAACGATTGCGATGGCTGGGAAGTGAATCCTAACCTTCCGTCGATGCAGGACGCTTGGAAACATCGAATATCATGTATGAGTGCCAATTATCGATAGAAAGAACGATTGCGAAGGCAGGGAAGTGAATCCTTACCTTCCGTCGATGCAGGACGCTTGGAAACATCGAATATCATGTATGCGTGCCAATTATCGATAGAAAGAACGATTGCGATGCCTGGGAAGTGAATCCTTACCTTCCGTCGATGCAGGACGCTTGGAAACATCGAATATCATGTATTCGTGCCATTCATTGATAGAAAGAACGATTGCGATGGCTGGGAAGTGAATCCTGACCTTCCGTCGATGCAGGACGCTTGGAAACATCGAATATCACGTATTCGTGCCAATTATCGATAGAAAGAACGATTGCGATGGCAGGGAAGTGAATCCTTACCTTCCGTCGATGCAGGACGCTTGGAAACATCGAATATCATGCATTCGTGCCATTCATTGATAGAAAGAACGATTGCGAAGGCAGGGAAGTGAATCCTTACCTTCCGTCGATGCAGGACGCTTGGAAACATCGAATATCATGTATTCGTGCAAATTATCGATAGAAAGAACGATTGCGATGCCTGGGAAGTGAATCCTTACCTTCCGTCGATGCAGGACGCTTGGAAACATCGAATATCATGTATTCGTGCAAATTATCGATAGGAAGAACGATTGCGATGCCTGGGAAGTGAATCCTTACCTTCCGTCGATGCAGGACGCTTGGAAACATCGAATATCACGTATTCGTGCCAATTATCGATAGAAAGTACGATTGCGATGGCTGGGAAGTGAATCCTGACCTTCCGTTGATGCAGGACGCTTGGAAACATCGAATATTACGTATTCGTGCCAATTATCGATAGAAAGAACGATTGCGAAGGCAGGGAAGTGAATCCTTCCCTTCCGTCGATGCAGCACGCTTGGAAACATCGAATATCATGTATTCGTGCCAATTATCGATAGAAAGAACGACTGCGAAGGCAGGGAAGTGAATCCTTACCTTCCGTCGATGCAGGACGCTTGGAAACATCGAATATCATGTATTCGTGCAAATTATCGATAGAAAGAACGATTGCGATGGCTGGGAAGTGAATCCTGACCTTCCGTTGATGCAGGACGCTTGGAAACATCGAATATCATGTATGCGTGCCAATTATCGATAGAAAGAACGATTGCGAAGGCAGGGAAATGAATCCTTACCTTCCGTCGATGCAGGACGCTTGGAAACATCGAATATCATGTATTCGTGCCATTCATTGATAGAAAGAACGATTATGATGGCTGGGAAGTGGATCCTTACCTTCCGTCGATGCAGGACGCTTGGAAACATCGAATATCACGTATTCGTGCCATTTATTGATAGAAAGAACGATTGCGATGGCTGGGAAGTGAATCCTAACCTTCCGTCGATGCAGGACGCTTGGAAACATCGAATATCATGAATTCGTGCCATTCATTGATAGAAAGAACGATTATGATGGCTGGGAAGTGGATCCTTACCTTCCGTCGATGCAGGACGCTTGGAAACATCGAATATCATGTATTCGTGCCAATTATCGATAGAAAGAACGATTGCGAAGGCAGGGAAGTGAATCCTTACCTTCCGTCGATGCAGGACGCTTGGAAACATCGAATATCATGTATGCGTTCCAATTATCGATAGAAAGAACGATTGCGAAGGCAGGGAAATGAATCCTTACCTTCCGTCGATGCAGGACGCTTGGAAACATCGAATATCATGTATTCGTGCAAATTATCGATAGAAAGAACGATTGCGATGGCTGGGAAGTGAATCCTGACCTTCCGTTGATGCAGGACGCTTGGAAACATCGAATATCATGTATGCGTGCCAATTATCGATAGAAAGAACGATTGCGAAGGCAGGGAAATGAATCCTTACCTTCCGTCGATGCAGGACGCTTGGAAACATCGAATATCATGTATTCGTGCCATTCATTGATAGAAAGAACGATTATGATGGCTGGGAAGTGGATCCTTACCTTCCGTCGATGCAGGACGCTTGGAAACATCGAATATCATGTATTCGTGCCAATTATCGATAGAAAGAACGATTGCGAAGGCAGGGAAATGAATCCTTACCTTCCGTCGATGCAGGACGCTTGGAAACATCGAATATCACGTATTCGTGCCAATTATCGATAGAGAGAACGATTGCGACGACAGGGAAGTGAATCCTTACCTTCCGTCGATGCAGGACGCTTGGAAACATCGAATATCATGTATTCGTGCCAATTATCGATAGAAAGAACGATTGCGAAGGCAGGGAAGTGAATCCTTACCTTCCGTCGATGCAGGACGCTTGGAAACATCGAATATCATGTATGCGTTCCAATTATCGATAGAAAGAACGATTGCGAAGGCAGGGAAATGAATCCTGACCTCCCGTTGATGCAGGACGCTTGGAAACATCGAATATTACGTATTCATGCCAATTATCGATAGAAATAACGAATGGGAAGACAGGGAAGTGAATCCTTACCTTCCGTCGATGCAGGACGCTTGGAAACATCGAATATCATGTATTCGTGCCAATTATCGATAGAAAGAACGATTGCGATGGCTGGGAAGTGAATCCTGACCTTCCGTTGATGCAGGACGCTTGGAAACATCGAATATTACGTATTCGTGCCAATTATCGATAGAAATAACGATTGGGAAGACAGGGAAGTGAATCCTTACCTTCCGTCGACGCAGGACGCTTGGAAACATCGAATATCACGTATTCGTGCCATTTATTGATAGAAAGAACGATTGCGATGGCTGGGTAGTGAATCCTAACCTTCCGTCGATGCAGGACGCTTGGAAACATCGAATATTACGTATTCGTGCCAATTATCGATAGAAATAACGATTGGGAAGACAGGGAAGTGAATCCTTACCTTCCGTCGATGCAGGACGCTTGGAAACATCGAATATCATGTATTCGTGCCAATTATCGATAGAAAGAACGATTGCGAAGGCAGGGAAGTGAATCCTTACCTTCCGTCGATGCAGGACGCTTGGAAACATCGAATATCATGTATGAGTGCCAATTATCGATAGAAAGAACGATTGCGAAGGCAGGGAAATGAATCCTTACCTTCCGTCGATGCAGGACGCTTGGAAACATCGAATATCACGTATTCGTGCCAATTATCGATAGAGAGAACGATTGCGACGACAGGGATGTGAATCCTTACCTTCCGTCGATGCAGGACGCTTGGAAACATCGAATATCATGTATTCGTGCCAATTATCGATAGAAAGAACGATTGCGAAGGCAGGGAAGTGAATCCTTACCTTCCGTCGATGCAGGACGCTTGGAAACATCGAATATCATGTATGCGTGCCAATTATCGATAGAAAGAACGATTGCGAAGGCAGGGAAGTGTATCCTTACCTTCCGTCGATGCAGGACGCTTGGAAACATCGAATATCATGTATTCGTGCAAATTATCGATAGAAAGAACGATTGCGATGGCTGGGAAGTGAATCCTGACCTTCCGTTGATGCAGGACGCTTGGAAACATCGAATATTACGTATTCGTGCCAATTATCGATAGAAATAACGATTGGGAAGACAGGGAAGTGAATCCTTACCTTCCGTCGATGCAGGACGCTTGGAAACATCGAATATCATGTATTCGTGCCAATTATCGATAGAAAGAACGATTGCGAAGGCAGGGAAGTGAATCCTTACCTTCCGTCGATGCAGGACGCTTGGAAACATCGTATATCATGTATGCGTGCCAATTATCGATAGAAAGAACGATTGCGAATGCAGGGAAATGAATCCTTACCTTCCGTCGATGCAGGACGCTTGGAAACATCGAATATCACGTATTCGTGCCAATTATCGATAGAGAGAACGATTGCGACGACAGGGAAGTGAATCCTTACCTTCCGTCGATGCAGGACGCTTGGAAACATCGAATATCATGTATTCGTGCCAATTATCGATAGAAAGAACGATTGCGATGGCAGGGAAGTGAATCCTTATCTTCCGTCGATGCAGGACGCTTGGAAACATCGAATATCATGTATTCGTGCCATTCATTGATAGAAAGAACGATTATGATGGCTGGGAAGTGAATCCTAACCTTCCGTCGATGCAGGACGCTTGGAAACATCGAATATCATGTATTCGTGCCAATTATCGATAGAAAGAACGATTATGATGGCTGGGAAGTGGATCCTGACCTTCCGTCGATGCAGGACGCTTGGAAACATCGAATATCACGTATTCGTGCCATTTATTGATAGAAAGAACGATTGCGATGGCTGGGAAGTGAATCCTAACCTTCCGTCGATGCAGGACGCTTGGAAACATCGAATATCATGTATTCGTGCCAATTATCGATAGAAAGAACGATTGCGATGGCAGGGAAGTGAATCCTTACCTTCCGTCGATGCAGGACGCTTGGAAACATCGAATATCATGCATTCGTGCCATTCATTGATAGAAAGAACGATTGTGATGGCTGGGAAGTGGATCCTTACCTTCCGTCGATGCAGGACGCTTGGAAACATCGAATATCATGTATTCGTGCCAATTATCGATAGAAAGAACGACTGCGAAGGCAGGGAAGTGAATCCTTACCTTCCGTCGATGCAGGACGCTTGGAAACATCGAATATTACGTATTCGTGCCAATTATCGATAGAAATAACGAATGGGAAGACAGGGAAGTGAATCCTTACCTTCCGTCGATGCAGGACGCTTGGAAACATCGAATATCATGTATTCGTGCCAATTATCGATAGAAAGAACGATTGCGAAGGCAGGGAAGTGAATCCTTACCTTCCGTCGATGCAGGACGCTTGGAAACATCGAATATCATGTATTCGTGCCAATTATCGATAGAAAGAACGATTGCGATGGCAGGGAAGTGAATCCTTACCTTCCGTCGATGCAGGACGCTTGGAAACATCGAATATCATGCATTCGTGCCATTCATTGATAGAAAGAACGATTATGATGGCTGGGAAGTGGATCCTTACCTTCCGTCGATGCAGGACGCTTGGAAACATCGAATATCATGTATTCGTGCCAATTATCGATAGAAAGAACGACTGCGAAGGCAGGGAAGTGAATCCTTACCTTCCGTCGATGCAGGACGCTTGGAAACATCGAATATCATGTATTCGTGCAAATTATCGATAGAAAGAACGATTGCGATGGCTGGGAAGTGAATCCTTACCTTCCGTCGATGCAGGACGCTTGGAAACATCGAATATCATGTATGCGTGCCAATTATCGATAGAAAGAACGATTGCGAAGGCAGGGAAATGAATCCTTACCTTCCGTCGATGCAGGACGCTTGGAAACATCGAATATCACGTATTCGTGCCAATTATCGATAGAAAGAACGATTGCGATGGCAGGGAAGTGAATCCTTACCTTCCGTCGATGCAGGACGCTTGGAAACATCGAATATCATGTATTCGTGCCATTCATTGATAGAAAGAACGATTATGATGGCTGGGAAGTGAATCCTAACCTTCCGTCGATGCAGGACGCTTGGAAACATCGAATATCATGTATTCGTGCCAATTATCGATAGAAAGAACGATTGCGATGGCAGGGAAGTGAATCCTTACCTTCCGTCGATGCAGGACGCTTGGAAACATCGAATATCATGTATTCGTGCCATTCATTGATAGAAAGAACGATTATGATGGCTGGGAAGTGAATCCTAACCTTCCGTCGATGCAGGACGCTTGGAAACATCGAATATCATGTATTCGTGCCAATTATCGATAGAAAGAACGATTATGATGGCTGGGAAGTGGATCCTGACCTTCCGTCGATGCAGGACGCTTGGAAACATCGAATATCACGTATTCGTGCCATTTATTGATAGAAAGAACGAATGGGAAGACAGGGAAGTGAATCCTTACCTTCCGTCGATGCAGGACGCTTGGAAACATCGAATATCATGTATTCGTGCCAATTATCGATAGAAAGAACGATTGCGATGGCTGGGAAGTGAATCCTGACCTTCCGTTGATGCAGGACGCTTGGAAACATCGAATATTACGTATTCGTGCCAATTATCGATAGAAATAACGATTGGGAAGACAGGGAAGTGAATCCTTACCTTCCGTCGACGCAGGACGCTTGGAAACATCGAATATCACGTATTCGTGCCATTTATTGATAGAAAGAACGATTGCGATGGCTGGGTAGTGAATCCTAACCTTCCGTCGATGCAGGACGCTTGGAAACATCGAATATTACGTATTCGTGCCAATTATCGATAGAAATAACGATTGGGAAGACAGGGAAGTGAATCCTTACCTTCCGTCGATGCAGGACGCTTGGAAACATCGAATATCATGTATTCGTGCCAATTATCGATAGAAAGAACGATTGCGAAGGCAGGGAAGTGAATCCTTACCTTCCGTCGATGCAGGACGCTTGGAAACATCGAATATCATGTATGAGTGCCAATTATCGATAGAAAGAACGATTGCGAAGGCAGGGAAATGAATCCTTACCTTCCGTCGATGCAGGACGCTTGGAAACATCGAATATCACGTATTCGTGCCAATTATCGATAGAGAGAACGATTGCGACGACAGGGATGTGAATCCTTACCTTCCGTCGATGCAGGACGCTTGGAAACATCGAATATCATGTATTCGTGCCAATTATCGATAGAAAGAACGATTGCGAAGGCAGGGAAGTGAATCCTTACCTTCCGTCGATGCAGGACGCTTGGAAACATCGAATATCATGTATGCGTGCCAATTATCGATAGAAAGAACGATTGCGAAGGCAGGGAAGTGAATCCTGACCTTCCGTTGATGCAGGACGCTTGGAAACATCGAATATTACGTATTCGTGCCAATTATCGATAGAAATAACGATTGGGAAGACAGGGAAGTGAATCCTTACCTTCCGTCGATGCAGGACGCTTGGAAACATCGAATATCATGTATTCGTGCCAATTATCGATAGAAAGAACGATTGCGAAGGCAGGGAAGTGAATCCTTACCTTCCGTCGATGCAGGACGCTTGGAAACATCGAATATCATGTATGCGTGCCAATTATCGATAGAAAGAACGATTGCGAAGGCAGGGAAATGAATCCTTACCTTCCGTCGATGCAGGACGCTTGGAAACATCGAATATCACGTATTCGTGCCAATTATCGATAGGGAGAACGATTGCGACGACAGGGAAGTGAATCCTTACCTTCCGTCGATGCAGGACGCTTGGAAACATCGAATATCATGTATTCGTGCCAATTATCGATAGAAAGAACGATTGCGATGGCAGGGAAGTGAATCCTTACCTTCCGTTGATGCAGGACGCTTGGAAACATCGAATATCATGTATTCGTGCCATTCATTGATAGAAAGAACGATTATGATGGCTGGGAAGTGAATCCTAACCTTCCGTCGATGCAGGACGCTTGGAAACATCGAATATCATGTATTCGTGCCAATTATCGATAGAAAGAACGATTATGATGGCTGGGAAGTGGATCCTGACCTTCCGTCGATGCAAGACGCTTGGAAACATCGAATATCATGTATTCGTGCCAATTATCGATAGAAAGAACGATTGCGATGGCAGGGAAGTGAATCCTTACCTTCCGTCGATGCAGGACGCTTGGAAACATCGAATATCATGCATTCGTGCCATTCATTGATAGAAAGAACGATTATGATGGCTGGGAAGTGGATCCTTACCTTCGGTCGATGCAGGACGCTTGGAAACATCGAATATCATGTATTCGTGCCAATTATCGATAGAAAGAACGACTGCGATGGCAGGGAAGTGAATCCTTACCTTCCGTCGATGCAGGACGCTTGGAAACATCGAATATCATGCATTCGTGCCATTCATTGATAGAAAGAACGATTATGATGGCTGGGAAGTGGATCCTTACCTTCGGTCGATGCAGGACGCTTGGAAACATCGAATATCATGTATTCGTGCCAATTATCGATAGAAAGAACGACTGCGAAGGCAGGGAAGTGAATCCTTACCTTCCGTTGATGCAGGACGCTTGGAAACATCGAATATCATGCATTCGTGCCATTCATTGATAGAAAGAACGATTATGATGGCTGGGAAGTGGATCCTTACCTTCGGTCGATGCAGGACGCTTGGAAACATCGAATATCATGTATTCGTGCCAATTATCGATAGAAAGAACGACTGCGAAGGCAGGGAAGTGAATCCTAACCTTCCGTCGATGCAGGACGCTTGGAAACATCGAATATCATGTATTCGTGCCAATTATCGATAGAAAGAACGATTATGATGGCTGGGAAGTGGATCCTGACCTTCCGTCGATGCAAGACGCTTGGAAACATCGAATATCATGTATTCGTGCCAATTATCGATAGAAAGAACGATTGCGATGGCAGGGAAGTGAATCCTTACCTTCCGTCGATGCAGGACGCTTGGAAACATCGAATATCATGCATTCGTGCCATTCATTGATAGAAAGAACGATTATGATGGCTGGGAAGTGGATCCTTACCTTCGGTCGATGCAGGACGCTTGGAAACATCGAATATCATGTATTCGTGCCAATTATCGATAGAAAGAACGACTGCGAAGGCAGGGAAGTGAATCCTTACCTTCCGTTGATGCAGGACGCTTGGAAACATCGAATATCATGTATTCGTGCCATTCATTGATAGAAAGAACGATTATGATGGCTGGGAAGTGAATCCTAACCTTCCGTCGATGCAGGACGCTTGGAAACATCGAATATCATGTATTCGTGCCAATTATCGATAGAAAGAACGACTGCGAAGGCAGGGAAGTGAATCCTTACCTTCCGTTGATGCAGGACGCTTGGAAACATCGAATATCATGTATTCGTGCCATTCATTGATAGAAAGAACGATTATGATGGCTGGGAAGTGAATCCTAACCTTCCGTCGATGCAGGACGCTTGGAAACATCGAATATCACGTATTCGTGCCATTTATTGATAGAAAGAACGATTGCGATGGCTGGGAAGTGAATCCTAACCTTCCGTCGATGCAGGACGCTTGGAAACATCGAATATCATGTATTCGTGCCAATTATCGATAGAAAGAACGATTGCGATGGCAGGGAAGTGAATCCTTACCTTCCGTCGATGCAGGACGCTTGGAAACATCGAATATCATGCATTCGTGCCATTCATTGATAGAAAGAACGATTATGATGGCTGGGAAGTGGATCCTTACCTTCCGTCGATGCAGGACGCTTGGAAACATCGAATATCATGTATTCGTGCCAATTATCGATAGAAAGAACGACTGCGAAGGCAGGGAAGTGAATCCTTACCTTCCGTCGATGCAGGACGCTTGGAAACATCGAATATCATGTATTCGTGCAAATTATCGATAGAAAGAACGATTGCGATGGCTGGGAAGTGAATCCTTACCTTCCGTCGATGCAGGACGCTTGGAAACATCGAATATCATGTATGCGTGCCAATTATCGATAGAAAGAACGATTGCGAAGGCAGGGAAATGAATCCTTACCTTCCGTCGATGCAGGACGCTTGGAAACATCGAATATCACGTATTCGTACCAATTATCGATAGAGAGAACGATTGCGACGACAGGGAAGTGAATCCTTACCTTCCGTCGATGCAGGACGCTTGGAAACATCGAATATCATGTATTCTTGCCAATTATCGATAGAAAGAACGATTGCGATGGCAGGGAAGTGAATCCTTACCTTCCGTCGATGCAGGACGCTTGGAAACATCGAATATCATGTATGCGTGCCAATTATCGATAGAAAGAACGATTGCGAAGGCAGGGAAATGAATCCTTACCTTCCGTCGATGCAGGACGCTTGGAAACATCGAATATCACGTATTCGTGCCAATTATCGATAGAGAGAACGATTGCGACGACAGGGAAGTGAATCCTTACCTTCCGTCGATGCAGGACGCTTGGAAACATCGAATATCATGTATTCGTGCCAATTATCGATAGAAAGAACGATTGCGATGGCAGGGAAGTGAATCCTTACCTTCCGTCGATGCAGGACGCTTGGAAACATCGAATATCATGCATTCGTGCCATTCATTGATAGAAAGAACGATTATGATGGCTGGGAAGTGGATCCTTACCTTCCGTCGATGCAGGACGCTTGGAAACATCGAATATCATGTATTCGTGCCAATTATCGATAGAAAGAACGACTGCGAAGGCAGGGAAGTGAATCCTTACCTTCCGTCGATGCAGGACGCTTGGAAACATCGAATATCATGTATTCGTGCAAATTATCGATAGAAAGAACGATTACGATGGCTGGGAAGTGAATCCTTACCTTCCGTCGATGCAGGACGCTTGGAAACATCGAATATCATGTATGCGTGCCAATTATCGATAGAAAGAACGATTGCGAAGGCAGGGAAATGAATCCTTACCTTCCGTCGATGCAGGACGCTTGGAAACATCGAATATCACGTATTCGTGCCAATTATCGATAGAAAGAACGATTGCGATGGCAGGGAAGTGAATCCTTACCTTCCGTCGATGCAGGACGCTTGGAAACATCGAATATCATGTATTCGTGCCATTCATTGATAGAAAGAACGATTATGATGGCTGGGAAGTGAATCCTAACCTTCCGTCGATGCAGGACGCTTGGAAACATCGAATATCATGTATTCGTGCCAATTATCGATAGAAAGAACGATTGCGATGGCAGGGAAGTGAATCCTTACCTTCCGTCGATGCAGGACGCTTGGAAACATCGAATATCATGTATTCGTGCCATTCATTGATAGAAAGAACGATTATGATGGCTGGGAAGTGAATCCTAACCTTCCGTCGATGCAGGACGCTTGGAAACATCGAATATCATGTATTCGTGCCAATTATCGATAGAAAGAACGATTATGATGGCTGGGAAGTGGATCCTGACCTTCCGTCGATGCAGGACGCTTGGAAACATCGAATATCACGTATTCGTGCCATTTATTGATAGAAAGAACGATTGCGATGGCTGGGAAGTGAATCCTTACCTTCCGTCGATGCAGGACGCTTGGAAACATCGAATATCATGTATTCGTGCCAATTATCGATAGAAAGAACGATTGCGATGGCAGGGAAGTGAATCCTTACCTTCCGTCGATGCAGGACGCTTGGAAACATCGAATATCATGTATTCGTGCCATTCATTGATAGAAAGAACGATTATGATGGCTGGGAAGTGAATCCTAACCTTCCGTCGATGCAGGACGCTTGGAAACATCGAATATCATGTATTCGTGCCAATTATCGATAGAAAGAACGATTATGATGGCTGGGAAGTGGATCCTGACCTTCCGTCGATGCAGGACGCTTGGAAACATCGAATATCACGTATTCGTGCCATTTATTGATAGAAAGAACGATTGCGATGGCTGGGAAGTGAATCCTAACCTTCCGTCGATGCAGGACGCTTGGAAACATCGAATATCATGTATTCGTGCCAATTATCGATAGAAAGAACGATTGCGATGGCAGGGAAGTGAATCCTTACCTTCCGTCGATGCAGGACGCTTGGAAACATCGAATATCATGCATTCGTGTCATTCATTGATAGAAAGAACGATTATGATGGCTGGGAAGTGGATCCTTACCTTCCGTCGATGCAGGACGCTTGGAAACATCGAATATCATGTATTCGTGCTAATTATCGATAGAAAGAACGACTGCGAAGGCAGGGAAGTGAATCCTTACCTTCCGTCGATGCAGGACGCTTGGAAACATCGAATATCACGTATTCGTGCCAATTATCGATAGAGAGAACGATTGCGACGACAGGGAAGTGAATCCTTACCTTCCGTCGATGCAGGACGCTTGGAAACATCGAATATCATGTATTCGTGCCAATTATCGATAGAAAGAACGATTGCGAAGGCAGGGAAGTGAATCCTTACCTTCCGTCGATGCAGGACGCTTGGAAACATCGAATATCATGTATGCGTGCCAATTATCGATAGAAAGAACGATTGCGAAGGCAGGGAAGTGTATCCTTACCTTCCGTCGATGCAGGACGCTTGGAAACATCGAATATCATGTATTCGTACAAATTATCGATAGAAAGAACGATTGCGATGGCTGGGAAGTGAATCCTGACCTTCCGTTGATGCAGGACGCTTGGAAACATCGAATATTACGTATTCGTGCCAATTATCGATAGAAATAACGATTGGGAAGACAGGGAAGTGAATCCTTACCTTCCGTCGATGCAGGACGCTTGGAAACATCGAATATCATGTATTCGTGCCAATTATCGATAGAAAGAACGATTGCGAAGGCAGGGAAGTGAATCCTTACCTTCCGTCGATGCAGGACGCTTGGAAACATCGAATATCATGTATGCGTGCCAATTATCGATAGAAAGAACGATTGCGAAGGCAGGGAAATGATTCCTTACCTTCCGTCGATGCAGGACGCTTGGAAACATCGAATATCACGTATTCGTGCCAATTATCGATAGAGAGAACGATTGCGACGACAGGGAAGTGAATCCTTACCTTCCGTCGATGCAGGACGCTTGGAAACATCGAATATCATGTATTCGTGCCAATTATCGATAGAAAGAACGATTGCGATGGCAGGGAAGTGAATCCTTACCTTCCGTCGATGCAGGACGCTTGGAAACATCGAATATCATGTATTCGTGCCATTCATTGATAGAAAGAACGATTATGATGGCTGGGAAGTGAATCCTAACCTTCCGTCGATGCAGGACGCTTGGAAACATCGAATATCATGTATTCGTGCCAATTATCGATAGAAAGAACGATTATGATGGCTGGGAAGTGGATCCTGACCTTCCGTCGATGCAGGACGCTTGGAAACATCGAATATCACGTATTCGTGCCATTTATTGATAGAAAGAACGATTGCGATGGCTGGGAAATGAATCCTTACCTTCCGTCGATGCAGGACGCTTGGAAACATCGAATATCACGTATTCGTGCCAATTATCGATAGAGAGAACGATTGCGACGACAGGGAAGTGAATCCTTACCTTCCGTCGATGCAGGACGCTTGGAAACATCGAATATCATGTATTCGTGCCAATTATCGATAGAAAGAACGATTGCGATGGCAGGGAAGTGAATCCTTACCTTCCGTCGATGCAGGACGCTTGGAAACATCGAATATCATGCATTCGTGCCATTCATTGATAGAAAGAACGATTATGATGGCTGGGAAGTGGATCCTTACCTTCCGTCGATGCAGGACGCTTGGAAACATCGAATATCATGTATTCGTGCCAATTATCGATAGAAAGAACGACTGCGAAGGCAGGGAAGTGAATCCTTACCTTCCGTCGATGCAGGACGCTTGGAAACATCGAATATCATGTATTCGTGCAAATTATCGATAGAAAGAACGATTGCGATGGCTGGGAAGTGAATCCTTACCTTCCGTCGATGCAGGACGCTTGGAAACATCGAATATCATGTATGCGTGCCAATTATCGATAGAAAGAACGATTGCGAAGGCAGGGAAATGAATCCTTACCTTCCGTCGATGCAGGACGCTTGGAAACATCGAATATCACGTATTCGTGCCAATTATCGATAGAGAGAACGATTGCGACGACAGGGAAGTGAATCCTTACCTTCCGTCGATGCAGGACGCTTGGAAACATCGAATATCATGTATTCGTGCCAATTATCGATAGAAAGAACGATTGCGATGGCAGGGAAGTGAATCCTTACCTTCCGTCGATGCAGGACGCTTGGAAACATCGAATATCATGTATTCGTGCCATTCATTGATAGAAAGAACGATTATGATGGCTGGGAAGTGAATCCTAACCTTCCGTCGATGCAGGACGCTTGGAAACATCGAATATCATGTATTCGTGCCAATTATCGATAGAAAGAACGATTATGATGGCTGGGAAGTGGATCCTGACCTTCCGTCGATGCAGGACGCTTGGAAACATCGAATATCACGTATTCGTGCCATTTATTGATAGAAAGAACGATTGCGATGGCTGGGAAGTGAATCCTAACCTTCCGTCGATGCAGGACGCTTGGAAACATCGAATATCATGTATTCGTGCCAATTATCGATAGAAAGAACGATTGCGATGGCAGGGAAGTGAATCCTTACCTTCCGTCGATGCAGGACGCTTGGAAACATCGAATATCATGCATTCGTGTCATTCATTGATAGAAAGAACGATTATGATGGCTGGGAAGTGGATCCTTACCTTCCGTCGATGCAGGACGCTTGGAAACATCGAATATCATGTATTCGTGCTAATTATCGATAGAAAGAACGACTGCGAAGGCAGGGAAGTGAATCCTTACCTTCCGTCGATGCAGGACGCTTGGAAACATCGAATATCACGTATTCGTGCCAATTATCGATAGAGAGAACGATTGCGACGACAGGGAAGTGAATCCTTACCTTCCGTCGATGCAGGACGCTTGGAAACATCGAATATCATGTATTCGTGCCAATTATCGATAGAAAGAACGATTGCGAAGGCAGGGAAGTGAATCCTTACCTTCCGTCGATGCAGGACGCTTGGAAACATCGAATATCATGTATGCGTGCCAATTATCGATAGAAAGAACGATTGCGAAGGCAGGGAAGTGTATCCTTACCTTCCGTCGATGCAGGACGCTTGGAAACATCGAATATCATGTATTCGTACAAATTATCGATAGAAAGAACGATTGCGATGGCTGGGAAGTGAATCCTGACCTTCCGTTGATGCAGGACGCTTGGAAACATCGAATATTACGTATTCGTGCCAATTATCGATAGAAATAACGATTGGGAAGACAGGGAAGTGAATCCTTACCTTCCGTCGATGCAGGACGCTTGGAAACATCGAATATCATGTATTCGTGCCAATTATCGATAGAAAGAACGATTGCGAAGGCAGGGAAGTGAATCCTTACCTTCCGTCGATGCAGGACGCTTGGAAACATCGAATATCATGTATGCGTGCCAATTATCGATAGAAAGAACGATTGCGAAGGCAGGGAAATGATTCCTTACCTTCCGTCGATGCAGGACGCTTGGAAACATCGAATATCACGTATTCGTGCCAATTATCGATAGAGAGAACGATTGCGACGACAGGGAAGTGAATCCTTACCTTCCGTCGATGCAGGACGCTTGGAAACATCGAATATCATGTATTCGTGCCAATTATCGATAGAAAGAACGATTGCGATGGCAGGGAAGTGAATCCTAACCTTCCGTCGATGCAGGACGCTTGGAAACATCGAATATCATGTATTCGTGCCATTCATTGATAGAAAGAACGATTATGATGGCTGGGAAGTGAATCCTAACCTTCCGTCGATGCAGGACGCTTGGAAACATCGAATATCATGTATTCGTGCCAATTATCGATAGAAAGAACGATTATGATGGCTGGGAAGTGGATCCTGACCTTCCGTCGATGCAGGACGCTTGGAAACATCGAATATCACGTATTCGTGCCATTTATTGATAGAAAGAACGATTGCGATGGCTGGGAAGTGAATCCTAACCTTCCGTCGATGCAGGACGCTTGGAAACATCGAATATCATGTATTCGTGCCAATTATCGATAGAAAGAACGATTGCGATGGCAGGGAAGTGAATCCTTACCTTCCGTCGATGCAGGACGCTTGGAAACATCGAATATCATGCATTCGTGCCATTCATTGATAGAAAGAACGATTATGATGGCTGGGAAGTGGATCCTTACCTTCCGTCGATGCAGGACGCTTGGAAACATCGAATATCATGTATTCGTGCCAATTATCGATAGAAAGAACGACTGCGAAGGCAGGGAAGTGAATCCTTACCTTCCGTCGATGCAGGACGCTTGGAAACATCGAATATCACGTATTCGTGCCAATTATCGATAGAGAGAACGATTGCGACGACAGGGAAGTGAATCCTTACCTTCCGTCGATGCAGGACGCTTGGAAACATCGAATATCATGTATTCGTGCCAATTATCGATAGAAAGAACGATTGCGATGGCTGGGAAGTGAATCCTGACCTTCCGTCGATGCAGGACGCTTGGAAACATCGAATATCACGTATTCGTGCCAATTATCGATAGAAAGAACGATTATGATGGCTGGGAAGTGGATCCTTACCTTCGGTCGATGCAGGACGCTTGGAAACATCGAATATCATGTATTCGTGCCAATTATCGATAGAAAGAACGACTGCGAAGGCAGGGAAGTGAATCCTTACCTTCCGTTGATGCAGGACGCTTGGAAACATCGAATATCATGTATTCGTGCCATTCATTGATAGAAAGAACGATTATGATGGCTGGGAAGTGAATCCTAACCTTCCGTCGATGCAGGACGCTTGGAAACATCGAATATCACGTATTCGTGCCATTTATTGATAGAAAGAACGATTGCGATGGCTGGGAAGTGAATCCTAACCTTCCGTCGATGCAGGACGCTTGGAAACATCGAATATCATGTATTCGTGCCAATTATCGATAGAAAGAACGATTGCGATGGCAGGGAAGTGAATCCTTACCTTCCGTCGATGCAGGACGCTTGGAAACATCGAATATCATGCATTCGTGCCATTCATTGATAGAAAGAACGATTATGATGGCTGGGAAGTGGATCCTTACCTTCCGTCGATGCAGGACGCTTGGAAACATCGAATATCATGTATTCGTGCCAATTATCGATAGAAAGAACGACTGCGAAGGCAGGGAAGTGAATCCTTACCTTCCGTCGATGCAGGACGCTTGGAAACATCGAATATCATGTATTCGTGCAAATTATCGATAGAAAGAACGATTGCGATGGCTGGGAAGTGAATCCTTACCTTCCGTCGATGCAGGACGCTTGGAAACATCGAATATCATGTATTCGTGCCAATTATCGATAGAAAGAACGATTGCGAAGGCAGGGAAATGAATCCTTACCTTCCGTCGATGCAGGACGCTTGGAAACATCGAATATCACGTATTCGTACCAATTATCGATAGAGAGAACGATTGCGACGACAGGGAAGTGAATCCTTACCTTCCGTCGATGCAGGACGCTTGGAAACATCGAATATCATGTATTCTTGCCAATTATCGATAGAAAGAACGATTGCGATGGCAGGGAAGTGAATCCTTACCTTCCGTCGATGCAGGACGCTTGGAAACATCGAATATCATGTATGCGTGCCAATTATCGATAGAAAGAACGATTGCGAAGGCAGGGAAATGAATCCTTACCTTCCGTCGATGCAGGACGCTTGGAAACATCGAATATCACGTATTCGTGCCAATTATCGATAGAGAGAACGATTGCGACGACAGGGAAGTGAATCCTTACCTTCCGTCGATGCAGGACGCTTGGAAACATCGAATATCATGTATTCGTGCCAATTATCGATAGAAAGAACGATTGCGATGGCAGGGAAGTGAATCCTTACCTTCCGTCGATGCAGGACGCTTGGAAACATCGAATATCATGTATTCGTGCCATTCATTGATAGAAAGAACGATTATGATGGCTGGGAAGTGGATCCTTACCTTCCGTCGATGCAGGACGCTTGGAAACATCGAATATCATGTATTCGTGCCAATTATCGATAGAAAGAACGACTGCGAAGGCAGGGAAGTGAATCCTTACCTTCCGTCGATGCAGGACGCTTGGAAACATCGAATATCATGTATTCGTGCAAATTATCGATAGAAAGAACGATTGCGATGGCTGGGAAGTGAATCCTTACCTTCCGTCGATGCAGGACGCTTGGAAACATCGAATATCATGTATGCGTGCCAATTATCGATAGAAAGAACGATTGCGAAGGCAGGGAAATGAATCCTTACCTTCCGTCGATGCAGGACGCTTGGAAACATCGAATATCACGTATTCGTGCCAATTATCGATAGAGAGAACGATTGCGACGACAGGGAAGTGAATCCTTACCTTCCGTCGATGCAGGACGCTTGGAAACATCGAATATCATGTATTCGTGCCAATTATCGATAGAAAGAACGATTGCGATGGCAGGGAAGTGAATCCTTACCTTCCGTCGATGCAGGACGCTTGGAAACATCGAATATCATGTATTCGTGCCATTCATTGATAGAAAGAACGATTATGATGGCTGGGAAGTGAATCCTAACCTTCCGTCGATGCAGGACGCTTGGAAACATCGAATATCATGTATTCGTGCCAATTATCGATAGAAAGAACGATTATGATGGCTGGGAAGTGGATCCTGACCTTCCGTCGATGCAGGACGCTTGGAAACATCGAATATCACGTATTCGTGCCATTTATTGATAGAAAGAACGATTGCGATGGCTGGGAAGTGAATCCTAACCTTCCGTCGATGCAGGACGCTTGGAAACATCGAATATCATGTATTCGTGCCAATTATCGATAGAAAGAACGATTGCGATGGCAGGGAAGTGAATCCTTACCTTCCGTCGATGCAGGACGCTTGGAAACATCGAATATCATGCATTCGTGTCATTCATTGATAGAAAGAACGATTATGATGGCTGGGAAGTGGATCCTTACCTTCCGTCGATGCAGGACGCTTGGAAACATCGAATATCATGTATTCGTGCTAATTATCGATAGAAAGAACGACTGCGAAGGCAGGGAAGTGAATCCTTACCTTCCGTCGATGCAGGACGCTTGGAAACATCGAATATCACGTATTCGTGCCAATTATCGATAGAGAGAACGATTGCGACGACAGGGAAGTGAATCCTTACCTTCCGTCGATGCAGGACGCTTGGAAACATCGAATATCATGTATTCGTGCCAATTATCGATAGAAAGAACGATTGCGAAGGCAGGGAAGTGAATCCTTACCTTCCGTCGATGCAGGACGCTTGGAAACATCGAATATCACGTATTCGTGCCAATTATCGATAGAGAGAACGATTGCGACGACAGGGAAGTGAATCCTTACCTTCCGTCGATGCAGGACGCTTGGAAACATCGAATATCATGTATTCGTGCCAATTATCGATAGAAAGAACGATTGCGATGGCAGGGAAGTGAATCCTTACCTTCCGTCGATGCAGGACGCTTGGAAACATCGAATATCATGCATTCGTGCCATTCATTGATAGAAAGAACGATTATGATGGCTGGGAAGTGGATCCTTACCTTCCGTCGATGCAGGACGCTTGGAAACATCGAATATCATGTATTCGTGCCAATTATCGATAGAAAGAACGACTGCGAAGGCAGGGAAGTGAATCCTTACCTTCCGTCGATGCAGGACGCTTGGAAACATCGAATATCATGTATTCGTGCAAATTATCGATAGAAAGAACGATTGCGATGGCTGGGAAGTGAATCCTTACCTTCCGTCGATGCAGGACGCTTGGAAACATCGAATATCATGTATGCGTGCCAATTATCGATAGAAAGAACGATTGCGAAGGCAGGGAAATGAATCCTTACCTTCCGTCGATGCAGGACGCTTGGAAACATCGAATATCACGTATTCGTGCCAATTATCGATAGAGAGAACGATTGCGACGACAGGGAAGTGAATCCTTACCTTCCGTCGATGCAGGACGCTTGGAAACATCGAATATCATGTATTCGTGCCAATTATCGATAGAAAGAACGATTGCGATGGCAGGGAAGTGAATCCTTACCTTCCGTCGATGCAGGACGCTTGGAAACATCGAATATCATGTATTCGTGCCATTCATTGATAGAAAGAACGATTATGATGGCTGGGAAGTGAATCCTAACCTTCCGTCGATGCAGGACGCTTGGAAACATCGAATATCATGTATTCGTGCCAATTATCGATAGAAAGAACGATTATGATGGCTGGGAAGTGGATCCTGACCTTCCGTCGATGCAGGACGCTTGGAAACATCGAATATCACGTATTCGTGCCATTTATTGATAGAAAGAACGATTGCGATGGCTGGGAAGTGAATCCTAACCTTCCGTCGATGCAGGACGCTTGGAAACATCGAATATCATGTATTCGTGCCAATTATCGATAGAAAGAACGATTGCGATGGCAGGGAAGTGAATCCTTACCTTCCGTCGATGCAGGACGCTTGGAAACATCGAATATCATGCATTCGTGTCATTCATTGATAGAAAGAACGATTATGATGGCTGGGAAGTGGATCCTTACCTTCCGTCGATGCAGGACGCTTGGAAACATCGAATATCATGTATTCGTGCTAATTATCGATAGAAAGAACGACTGCGAAGGCAGGGAAGTGAATCCTTACCTTCCGTCGATGCAGGACGCTTGGAAACATCGAATATCACGTATTCGTGCCAATTATCGATAGAGAGAACGATTGCGACGACAGGGAAGTGAATCCTTACCTTCCGTCGATGCAGGACGCTTGGAAACATCGAATATCATGTATTCGTGCCAATTATCGATAGAAAGAACGATTGCGAAGGCAGGGAAGTGAATCCTTACCTTCCGTCGATGCAGGACGCTTGGAAACATCGAATATCATGTATGCGTGCCAATTATCGATAGAAAGAACGATTGCGAAGGCAGGGAAGTGTATCCTTACCTTCCGTCGATGCAGGACGCTTGGAAACATCGAATATCATGTATTCGTACAAATTATCGATAGAAAGAACGATTGCGATGGCTGGGAAGTGAATCCTGACCTTCCGTTGATGCAGGACGCTTGGAAACATCGAATATTACGTATTCGTGCCAATTATCGATAGAAATAACGATTGGGAAGACAGGGAAGTGAATCCTTACCTTCCGTCGATGCAGGACGCTTGGAAACATCGAATATCATGTATTCGTGCCAATTATCGATAGAAAGAACGATTGCGAAGGCAGGGAAGTGAATCCTTACCTTCCGTCGATGCAGGACGCTTGGAAACATCGAATATCATGTATGCGTGCCAATTATCGATAGAAAGAACGATTGCGAAGGCAGGGAAATGATTCCTTACCTTCCGTCGATGCAGGACGCTTGGAAACATCGAATATCACGTATTCGTGCCAATTATCGATAGAGAGAACGATTGCGACGACAGGGAAGTGAATCCTTACCTTCCGTCGATGCAGGACGCTTGGAAACATCGAATATCATGTATTCGTGCCAATTATCGATAGAAAGAACGATTGCGATGGCAGGGAAGTGAATCCTTACCTTCCGTCGATGCAGGACGCTTGGAAACATCGAATATCATGTATTCGTGCCATTCATTGATAGAAAGAACGATTATGATGGCTGGGAAGTGAATCCTAACCTTCCGTCGATGCAGGACGCTTGGAAACATCGAATATCATGTATTCGTGCCAATTATCGATAGAAAGAACGATTATGATGGCTGGTAAGTGGATCCTGACCTTCCGTCGATGCAGGACGCTTGGAAACATCGAATATCACGTATTCGTGCCATTTATTGATAGAAAGAACGATTGCGATGGCTGGGAAGTGAATCCTAACCTTCCGTCGATGCAGGACGCTTGGAAACATCGAATATCATGTATTCGTGCCAATTATCGATAGAAAGAACGATTGCGATGGCAGGGAAGTGAATCCTTACCTTCCGTCGATGCAGGACGCTTGGAAACATCGAATATCATGCATTCGTGCCATTCATTGATAGAAAGAACGATTATGATGGCTGGGAAGTGGATCCTTACCTTCCGTCGATGCAGGACGCTTGGAAACATCGAATATCATGTATTCGTGCCAATTATCGATAGAAAGAACGACTGCGAAGGCAGGGAAGTGAATCCTTACCTTCCGTCGATGCAGGACGCTTGGAAACATCGAATATCACGTATTCGTGCCAATTATCGATAGAGAGAACGATTGCGACGACAGGGAAGTGAATCCTTACCTTCCGTCGATGCAGGACGCTTGGAAACATCGAATATCATGTATTCGTGCCAATTATCGATAGAAAGAACGATTGCGATGGCAGGGAAGTGAATCCTTACCTTCCGTCGATGCAGGACGCTTGGAAACATCGAATATCATGTATTCGTGCCATTCATTGATAGAAAGAACGATTGCGATGGCTGGGAAGTGAATCCTGACCTTCCGTCGATGCAGGACGCTTGGAAACATCGAATATCACGTATTCGTGCCAATTATCGATAGAAAGAACGATTGCGAAGGCAGGGAAGTGAATCCTTACCTTCCGTCGATGCAGGACGCTTGGAAACATCGAATATCATGTATTCGTGCCAATTATCGATAGAAAGAACGATTGCGAAGGCAGGGACGTGAATCCTTACCTTCCGTCGATGCAGGACGCTTGGAAACATCGAATATCACGTATTCGTGCCAATTATCGATAGAAAGAACGATTCCGAAGGCAGGGAAGTGAATCCTTACCTTCCGTCGATGCAGGACGCTTGGAAACATCGAATATCATGTATTCGTGCCATTCATTGATAGAAAGAACGATTATGATGGCTGGGAAGTGGATCCTTACCTTCCGTCGATGCAGGACGCTTGGAAACATCGAATATCATGTATTCGTGCCAATTATCGATAGAAAGAACGATTGCGAAGGCAGGGAAGTGAATCCTTACCTTCCGTCGATGCAGGACGCTTGGAAACATCGAATATCACGTATTCGTGCCAATTATCGATAGAGAGAACGATTGCGACGACAGGGAAGTGAATCCTTGACTTCCGTCGATGCAGGACGCTTGGAAACATCGAATATCATGTATTCGTGCAAATTATCGATAGAAAGAACGATTGCGATGGCTGGGAAGTGAATCCTGACCTTCCGTTGATGCAGGACGCTTGGAAACATCGAATATTACGTATTCGTGCCAATTATCGATAGAAATAACGATTGGGAAGACAGGGAAGTGAACCCTTACCTTCCGTCGACGCAGGACGCTTGGAAACATCGAATATCATGTATTCGTGCCATTCATTGATAGAAAGAACGATTGCGAAGGCAGGGAAGTGAATCCTTACCTTCCGTCGATGCAGGACGCTTGGAAACATCGAATATCATGTATTCGTGCAAATTATCGATAGAAAGAACGATTGCGATGCCTGGGAAGTGAATCCTTACCTTCCGTCGATGCAGGACGCTTGGAAACATCGAATATCACGTATTCGTGCCAATTATCGATAGAAAGTACGATTGCGATGGCTGGGAAGTGAATCCTGACCTTCCGTTGATGCAGGACGCTTGGAAACATCGAATATTACGTATTCGTGCCAATTATCGATAGAAAGAACGATTGCGAAGGCAGGGAAGTGAATCCTTCCCTTCCGTCGATGCAGCACGCTTGGAAACATCGAATATCATGTATTCGTGCCAATTATCGATAGAAAGAACGACTGCGAAGGCAGGGAAGTGAATCCTTACCTTCCGTCGATGCAGGACGCTTGGAAACATCGAATATCACGTATTCGTGCCAATTATCGATAGAAAGAGCGATTGCGAAGGCAGGGAAGTGAATCCTTACCTTCCGTCGATGCAGGACGCTTGGAAACATCGAATATCATGTATTCGTGCCATTTATTGATAGAAAGAACGATTGCGATGGCTGGGTAGTGAATCCTAACCTTCCGTCGATGCAGGACGCTTGGAAACATCGAATATTACGTATTCGTGCCAATTATCGATAGAAATGACGATTGGGAAGACAGGGAAGTGAATCCTTACCTTCCGTCGATGCAGAACGCTTGGAAACATCGAATATCATGTATTCGTGCCAATTATCGATAGAAAGAACGATTGCGAAGGCAGGGAAGTGAATCCTTACCTTCCGTCGATGCAGGACGCTTGGAAACATCGAATATCATGTATGAGTGCCAATTATCGATAGAAAGAACGATTGCGAAGGCAGGGAAATGAATCCTTACCTTCCGTCGATGCAGGACGCTTGGAAACATCGAATATCACGTATTCGTGCCAATTATCGATAGAGAGAACGATTGCGACGACAGGGATGTGAATCCTTACCTTCCGTCGATGCAGTGTCACGTCCCGGGCGTTGGTAAAGCTAATAAAATTAATTATCACTTACCTTGCTCTGGATGCTATTTTTTTTATACCTGCCTTTTGGGTCACGCAGTACGTACGCCTGTCGTATACTCCGGGGCTTCGTCACTCACTTTACCTGAGATACAACTCGTTGCGATAGCTCGTCGAATTCAATGGGGATTAAACGCCAGGGAATAGGGATTGGAGCTGAGAGGAATACTTCTAGTTTAGTATTTTTAATCCTTATGGGTTCGTAAAGGGAACGAAATAACTTTTTATAATGGTACCTTCTCCCTGCTCGGCGAGAGCGACTCATACGACTTTATAATCTCAAACACGTTAATTATTCGCCGTGCAGCGAAGCCTTGCACCTCTGCGAATGATCGTGGAGAATAACTCGTACAAATAGAATCGTTACGCTAATCCGTGCAGCGAAGCCTTGCACCTCTGATTGTTGTATTAGATTCAATTTGTTCGTTAAGAGTTAAACTGAATATGAAGGATTGGTAAAGTAAACGATAAGGTTTAATAATAAAGTATAAATGATTATATTCTGGATTTAGATATTTGATACAATAAACTTACGTGATAAACTTAGTATAAAGGTTTGGATTTGGTAGGATTTGGATTCAAGTGATAAATGAATTCACTTGGAGATAGAGAACGGATCTCTGATTTGGAAATAGAACTTGAACTTGTACGACTGACCTCCTTGCCAGAAGGAGTCGCGCTGAATGACTGACTATTGACTGTATGAGGGCCTTTTTATATTCACTCTGCGTTTACATTACGTGACGTAGAATTGCAATAAGAAGGCTTATCTTTATGGGAAATATCAATAAGGTTGGTGAGTTGGAGACTTATCTGTATCTTATGTTTTAGAATAGTATGCCGTATCGCTGTGTAAGAAATAAACAAGGTATTGAATGCGGAACTTATTCTACGAAGTGCGATAATTAATGTTATCGCAACGCTTGCATTACGTTAAGATTAGGTACGAGAATATACAACGGATGTTTATAAGATTAAATACGCTAAGTGTTTACATATGTTATCGTGACGCTTTCATTACGCTAAGATTAAATACGAGAATAATACAGCGGATGTTTGTAAGATTAGATACGCTAAAGTGTTTATATATGTTATCGAGACGCTTTCTTTACGCTAAGATTAAATACGAGAATAATACGGCGGATGTTTGTAATATTAGATACGCTTAAGTGTTTATACCTGCAATGACGTAGGGTCATGCTGGTACTTGGATCCTGGCTTTCGTTACTATCGACTTTTCGACTATGGTTACAGAGTTTTATTACGGTTAGGGTTTTTTATGACTATGCTGGCGTGCAGCTCTTGAGTATGGATGCGAGAGTTTATGACGGTAAGAGTTCTTATTACTACGGAGTCGTATGGCTTAAATGCTATTGACGAACACATCTGTTTCGTCTTTAAAGTACGTGCCGGGTTTAAGATGCTTACTTTGCTAGTATTACAATACATTATCTTAAATACTAACTCCAACGTCACGCATGACGTCACAGCAGGACGCTTGGAAACATCGAATATCATGTATTCGTGCCAATTATCGATAGAAAGAACGATTGCGAAGGCAGGGAAGTGAATCCTTACCTTCCGTCGATGCAGGACGCTTGGAAACATCGAATATCATGTATGCGTGCCAATTATCGATAGAAAGAACGATTGCGAAGGCAGGGAAGTGAATCCTTCCCTTCCGTCGATGCAGCACGCTTGGAAACATCGAATATCATGTATTCGTGCCAATTATCGATAGAAAGAACGACTGCGAAGGCAGGGAAGTGAATCCTTACCTTCCGTCGATGCAGGACGCTTGGAAACATCGAATATCACGTATTCGTGCCAATTATCGATAGAAAGAGCGATTGCGAAGGCAGGGAAGTGAATCCTTACCTTCCGTCGATGCAGGACGCTTGGAAACATCGAATATCATGTATTCGTGCCATTTATTGATAGAAAGAACGATTGCGATGGCTGGGTAGTGAATCCTAACCTTCCGTCGATGCAGGACGCTTGGAAACATCGAATATTACGTATTCGTGCCAATTATCGATAGAAATGACGATTGGGAAGACAGGGAAGTGAATCCTTACCTTCCGTCGATGCAGAACGCTTGGAAACATCGAATATCATGTATTCGTGCCAATTATCGATAGAAAGAACGATTGCGAAGGCAGGGAAGTGAATCCTTACCTTCCGTCGATGCAGGACGCTTGGAAACATCGAATATCATGTATTAGTGCCAATTATCGATAGAAAGAACGATTGCGAAGGCAGGGAAATGAATCCTTACCTTCCGTCGATGCAGGACGCTTGGAAACATCGAATATCACGTATTCGTGCCAATTATCGATAGAGAGAACGATTGCGACGACAGGGATGTGAATCCTTACCTTCCGTCGATGCAGTGTCACGTCCCGGGCGTTGGTAAAGCTAATAAAATTAATTATCACTTACCTTGCTCTGGATGCTATTTTTTTTATACCTGCCTTTTGGGTCACGCAGTACGTACGCCTGTCGTATACTCCGGGGCTTCGTCACTCACTTTACCTGAGATACAACTCGTTGCGATAGCTCGTCGAATTCAATGGGGATTAAACGCCAGGGAATAGGGATTGGAGCTGAGATGAATACTTCTAGTTTAGTATTTTTAATCCTTATGGGTTCGTAAAGGGAACGAAATAACTTTTTATAATGGTACCTTCTCCCTGCTCGGCGAGAGCGACTCATACGACTTTATAATCTCAAACACGTTAATTATTCGCCGTGCAGCGAAGCCTTGCACCTCTGCGAATGATCGTGGAGAATAACTCGTACAAATAGAATCGTTACGCTAATCCGTGCAGCGAAGCCTTGCACCTCTGATTGTTGTATTAGATTCAATTTGTTCGTTAAGAGTTAAACTGAATATGAAGGATTGGTAAAGTAAACGATAAGGTTTAATAATAAAGTATAAATGATTATATTCTGGATTTAGATATTTGATACAATAAACTTACGTGATAAACTTAGTATAAAGGTTTGGATTTGGTAGGATTTGGATTCAAGTGATAAATGAATTCACTTGGAGATAGAGAACGGATCTCTGATTTGGAAATAGAACTTGAACTTGTACGACTGACCTCCTTGCCAGAAGGAGTCGCGCTGAATGACTGACTATTGACTGTATGAGGGCCTTTTTATATTCACTCTGCGTTTACATTACGTGACGTAGAATTGCAATAAGAAGGCTTATCTTTATGGGAAATATCAATAAGGTTGGTGAGTTGGAGACTTATCTGTATCTTATGTTTTAGAATAGTATGCCGTATCGCTGTGTAAGAAATAAACAAGGTATTGAATGCGGAACTTATTCTACGAAGTGCGATAATTAATGTTATCGCAACGCTTGCATTACGTTAAGATTAGGTACGAGAATATACAACGGATGTTTATAAGATTAAATACGCTAAGTGTTTACATATGTTATCGTGACGCTTTCATTACGCTAAGATTAAATACGAGAATAATACAGCGGATGTTTGTAAGATTAGATACGCTAAAGTGTTTATATATGTTATCGAGACGCTTTCTTTACGCTAAGATTAAATACGAGAATAATACGGCGGATGTTTGTAATATTAGATACGCTTAAGTGTTTATACCTGCAATGACGTAGGGTCATGCTGGTACTTGGATCCTGGCTTTCGTTACTATCGACTTTTCGACTATGGTTACAGAGTTTTATTACGGTTAGGGTTTTTTATGACTATGCTGGCGTGCAGCTCTTGAGTATGGATGCGAGAGTTTATGACGGTAAGAGTTCTTATTACTACGGAGTCGTATGGCTTAAATGCTATTGACGAACACATCTGTTTCGTCTTTAAAGTACGTGCCGGGTTTAAGATGCTTACTTTGCTAGTATTACAATACATTATCTTAAATACTAACTCCAACGTCACGCATGACGTCACAGCAGGACGCTTGGAAACATCGAATATCATGTATTCGTGCCAATTATCGATAGAAAGAACGATTGCGAAGGCAGGGAAGTGAATCCTTACCTTCCGTCGATGCAGGACGCTTGGAAACATCGAATATCATGTATGCGTGCCAATTATCGATAGAAAGAACGATTGCGAAGGCAGGGAAGTGTATCCTTACCTTCCGTCGATGCAGGACGCTTGGAAACATCGAATATCATGTATTCGTGCAAATTATCGATAGAAAGAACGATTGCGATGGCTGGGAAGTGAATCCTGACCTTCCGTTGATGCAGGACGCTTGGAAACATCGAATATTACGTATTCGTGCCAATTATCGATAGAAATAACGATTGGGAAGACAGGGAAGTGAATCCTTACCTTCCGTCGATGCAGGACGCTTGGAAACATCGAATATCATGTATTCGTGCCAATTATCGATAGAAAGAACGATTGCGAAGGCAGGGAAGTGAATCCTTACCTTCCGTCGATGCAGGACGCTTGGAAACATCGAATATCATGTATGCGTGCCAATTATCGATAGAAAGAACGATTGCGAAGGCAGGGAAATGAATCCTTACCTTCCGTCGATGCAGGACGCTTGGAAACATCGAATATCACGTATTCGTGCCAATTATCGATAGAGAGAACGATTGCGACGACAGGGAAGTGAATCCTTACCTTCCGTCGATGCAGGACGCTTGGAAACATCGAATATCATGTATTCGTGCCAATTATCGATAGAAAGAACGATTGCGATGGCAGGGAAGTGAATCCTTACCTTCCGTCGATGCAGGACGCTTGGAAACATCGAATATCATGTATTCGTGCCATTCATTGATAGAAAGAACGATTATGATGGCTGGGAAGTGAATCCTAACCTTCCGTCGATGCAGGACGCTTGGAAACATCGAATATCATGTATTCGTGCCAATTATCGATAGAAAGAACGATTATGATGGCTGGGAAGTGGATCCTGACCTTCCGTCGATGCAGGACGCTTGGAAACATCGAATATCACGTATTCGTGCCATTTATTGATAGAAAGAACGATTGCGATGGCTGGGAAGTGAATCCTAACCTTCCGTCGATGCAGGACGCTTGGAAACATCGAATATCATGTATTCGTGCCAATTATCGATAGAAAGAACGATTGCGATGGCAGGGAAGTGAATCCTTACCTTCCGTCGATGCAGGACGCTTGGAAACATCGAATATCATGCATTCGTGCCATTCATTGATAGAAAGAACGATTATGATGGCTGGGAAGTGGATCCTTACCTTCCGTCGATGCAGGACGCTTGGAAACATCGAATATCATGTATTCGTGCCAATTATCGATAGAAAGAACGACTGCGAAGGCAGGGAAGTGAATCCTTACCTTCCGTCGATGCAGGACGCTTGGAAACATCGAATATCACGTATTCGTGCCAATTATCGATAGAGAGAACGATTGCGACGACAGGGAAGTGAATCCTTACCTTCCGTCGATGCAGGACGCTTGGAAACATCGAATATCATGTATTCGTGCCAATTATCGATAGAAAGAACGATTGCGATGGCAGGGAAGTGAATCCTTACGTTCCGTCGATGCAGGACGCTTGGAAACATCGAATATCATGTATTCGTGCCATTCATTGATAGAAAGAACGATTATGATTGCTGGGAAGTGAATCCTAACCTTCCGTCGATGCAGGACGCTTGGAAACATCGAATATCATGTATTCGTGCCAATTATCGATAGAAAGAACGATTATGATGGCTGGGAAGTGGATCCTGACCTTCCGTCGATGCAGGACGCTTGGAAACATCGAATATCACGTATTCGTGCCATTTATTGATAGAAAGAACGATTGCGATGGCTGGGAAGTGAATCCTAACCTTCCGTCGATGCAGGACGCTTGGAAACATCGAATATCATGTATTCGTGCCAATTATCGATAGAAAGAACGATTGCGATGGCAGGGAAGTGAATCCTTACCTTCCGTCGATGCAGGACGCTTGGAAACATCGAATATCATGCATTCGTGTCATTCATTGATAGAAAGAACGATTATGATGGCTGGGAAGTGGATCCTTACCTTCCGTCGATGCAGGACGCTTGGAAACATCGAATATCATGTATTCGTGCCAATTATCGATAGAAAGAACGACTGCGAAGGCAGGGAAGTGAATCCTTACCTTCCGTCGATGCAGGACGCTTGGAAACATCGAATATCACGTATTCGTGCCAATTATCGATAGAGAGAACGATTGCGAAGACAGGGAAGTGAATCCTTACCTTCCGTCGATGCAGGACGCTTGGAAACATCGAATATCATGTATTCGTGCCAATTATCGATAGAAAGAACGATTGCGATGGCAGGGAAGTGGATCCTTACCTTCCGTCGATGCAGGACGCTTGGAAACATCGAATATCATGTATTCGTGCCAATTATCGATAGAAAGAACGACTGCGAAGGCAGGGAAGTGAATCCTTACCTTCCGTCGATGCAGGACGCTTGGAAACATCGAATATCACGTATTCGTGCCAATTATCGATAGAAAGAACGATTACGAAGGCAGGGAAGTGAATCCTTCCCTTCCGTCGATGCAGCACGCTTGGAAACATCGAATATCATGTATTCGTGCCAATTATCGATAGAAAGAACGATTGCGAAGGCAGGGAAGTGAATCCTTACCTTCCGTCGATGCAGGACGCTTGGAAACATCGAATATCATGTATTCGTGCAAATTATCGATAGAAAGAACGACTGCGAAGGCAGGGAAGTGAATCCTTACCTTCCGTCGATGCAGGACGCTTGGAAACATCGAATATCACGTATTCGTGCCAATTATCGATAGAAAGAACGATTGCGAAGGCAGGGAAGTGAATCCTTCCCTTCCGTCGATGCAGCACGCTTGGAAACATCGAATATCATGTATTCGTGCCATTCATTGATAGAAAGAACGATTATGATGGCTGGGAAGTGAATCCTAACCTTCCGTCGATGCAGGACGCTTGGAAACATCGAATATCATGTATTCGTGCCAATTATCGATAGAAAGAACGATTGCGAAGGCAGGGACGTGAATCCTTACCTTCCGTCGATGCAGGACGCTTGGAAACATCGAATATCATGTATTCGTGCCAATTATCGATAGAAAGAACGATTGCGAAGGCAGGGAAGTGAATCCTTACCTTCCGTCGATGCAGGACGCTTGGAAACATCGAATATCATGTATTCGTGCAAATTATCGATAGAAAGAACGACTGCGAAGGCAGGGAAGTGAATCCTTACCTTCCGTCGATGCAGGACGCTTGGAAACATCGAATATCACGTATTCGTGCCAATTATCGATAGAAAGAACGACTGCGAAGGCAGGGAAGTGAATCCTTACCTTCCGTCGATGCAGGACGCTTGGAAACATCGAATATCACGTATTCGTGCCAATTATCGATAGAAAGAACGATTACGAAGGCAGGGAAGTGAATCCTTCCCTTCCGTCGATGCAGCACGCTTGGAAACATCGAATATCATGTATTCGTGCCAATTATCGATAGAAAGAACGATTGCGAAGGCAGGGAAGTGAATCCTTACCTTCCGTCGATGCAGGACGCTTGGAAACATCGAATATCATGTATTCGTGCAAATTATCGATAGAAAGAACGACTGCGAAGGCAGGGAAGTGAATCCTTACCTTCCGTCGATGCAGGACGCTTGGAAACATCGAATATCACGTATTCGTGCCAATTATCGATAGAAAGAACGATTGCGAAGGCAGGGAAGTGAATCCTTCCCTTCCGTCGATGCAGCACGCTTGGAAACATCGAATATCATGTATTCGTGCCATTCATTGATAGAAAGAACGATTATGATGGCTGGGAAGTGAATCCTAACCTTCCGTCGATGCAGGACGCTTGGAAACATCGAATATCATGTATTCGTGCCAATTATCGATAGAAAGAACGATTGCGAAGGCAGGGACGTGAATCCTTACCTTCCGTCGATGCAGGACGCTTGGAAACATCGAATATCACGTATTCGTGCCAATTATCGATAGAAAGAACGATTGCGAAGGCAGGGAAGTGAATACTTACCTTCCGTCGATGCAGCACGCTTGGAAACATCGAATATCATGTATTCGTGCCAATTATCGATAGAAAGAACGATTGCGAAGGCAGGGAAGTGAATCCTTACCTTCCGTCGATGCAGGACGCTTGGAAACATCGAATATCATGTATTCGTGCAAATTATCGATAGAAAGAACGACTGCGAAGGCAGGGAAGTGAATCCTTACCTTCCGTCGATGCAGGACGCTTGGAAACATCGAATATCACGTATTCGTGCCAATTATCGATAGAAAGAACGATTGCGAAGGCAGGGAAGTGAATCCTTCCCTTCCGTCGATGCAGCACGCTTGGAAACATCGAATATCATGTATTCGTGCCATTCATTGATAGAAAGAACGATTATGATGGCTGGGAAGTGAATCCTAACCTTCCGTCGATGCAGGACGCTTGGAAACATCGAATATCATGTATTCGTGCCAATTATCGATAGAAAGAACGATTGCGAAGGCAGGGATGTGAATCCTTACCTTCCGTCGATGCAGGACGCTTGGAAACATCGAATATCACGTATTCGTGCCAATTATCGATAGAAAGAACGATTGCGAAGGCAGGGAAGTGAATACTTACCTTCCGTCGATGCAGCACGCTTGGAAACATCGAATATCACGTATTCGTGCCAATTATCGATAGAAAGAACGATTGCGAAGGCAGGGAAGTGAATCCTTCCCTTCCGTCGATGCAGCACGCTTGGAAACATCGAATATCATGTATTCGTGCCAATTATCGATAGAAAGAACGACTGCGAAGGCAGGGAAGTGAATCCTTACCTTCCGTCGATGCAGGACGCTTGGAAACATCGAATATCATGTATTCGTGCCATTCATTGATAGAAAGAACGATTATGATGGTTGGGAAGTGGATCCTTACCTTCCGTCGATGCAGGACGCTTGGAAACATCGAATATCACGTATTCGTGCCAATTATCGATAGAAAGAACGATTGCGATGGCTGGGAAGTGAATCCTAACCTTCCGTCGATGCAGGACGCTTGGAAACATCGAATATCATGTATTCGTGCCAATTATCGATAGAAAGAACGATTGCGAAGGCAGGGAAGTGAATCCTTACCTTCCGTCGATGCAGGACGCTTGGAAACATCGAATATCATGTATTCGTGCCATTCATTGATAGAAAGAACGATTGCGATGGCAGGGAAGTGAATCCTTACCTTCCGTCGATGCAGGACGCTTGGAAACATCGAATATCATGTATTCGTGCCATTCATTGATAGAAAGAACGATTATGATGGCTGGGAAGTGAATCCTAACCTTCCGTCGATGCAGGACGCTTGGAAACATCGAATATCATGTATTCGTGCCAATTATCGATAGAAAGAACGATTATGATGGCTGGGAAGTGGATCCTTACCTTCCGTCGATGCAGGACGCTTGGAAACATCGAATATCATGTATTCGTGCCAATTATCGATAGAAAGAACGATTGCGAAGGCAGGGAAGTGAATCCTTACCTTCCGTCGATGCAGGACACTTGGAAACATCGAATATCATGTATTCGTGCCATTCATTGATAGAAAGAACGATTATGATGGCTGGGAAGTGGATCCTTACCTTCCGTCGATGCAGGACGCTTGGAAACATCGAATATCACGTATTCGTGCCAATTATCGATAGAAAGAACGATTGCGATGGCTGGGAAGTGAATCCTAACCTTCCGTCGATGCAGGACGCTTGGAAACATCGAATATCATGTATTCGTGCCATTCATTGATAGAAAGAACGATTATGATGGCTGGGAAGTGGATCCTTACCTTCCGTCGATGCAGGACGCTTGGAAACATCGAATATCACGTATTCGTGCCAATTATCGATAGAGAGAACGATTGCGACGACAGGGAAGTGAATCCTTACCTTCCGTCGATGCAGGACGCTTGGAAACATCGAATATCATGTATTCGTGCCAATTATCGATTGAAAGAACGATTGCGAAGGCAGGGAAGTGAATCCTTACCTTCCGTCGATGCAGGACGCTTGGAAACATCGAATATCATGTATGCGTGCCAATTATCGATAGAAAGAACGATTGCGAAGGCAGGGAAGTGAATCCTTACGTTCCGTCGATGCAGGACGCTTGGAAACATCGAATATCATGTATTCGTGCCATTCATTGATAGAAAGAACGATTATGATTGCTGGGAAGTGAATCCTAACCTTCCGTCGATGCAGGACGCTTGGAAACATCGAATATCATGTATTCGTGCCAATTATCGATAGAAAGAACGATTATGATGGCTGGGAAGTGGATCCTGACCTTCCGTCGATGCAGGACGCTTGGAAACATCGAATATCACGTATTCGTGCCATTTATTGATAGAAAGAACGATTGCGATGGCTGGGAAGTGAATCCTAACCTTCCGTCGATGCAGGACGCTTGGAAACATCGAATATCATGTATTCGTGCCAATTATCGATAGAAAGAACGATTGCGATGGCAGGGAAGTGAATCCTTACCTTCCGTCGATGCAGGACGCTTGGAAACATCGAATATCATGCATTCGTGTCATTCATTGATAGAAAGAACGATTATGATGGCTGGGAAGTGGATCCTTACCTTCCGTCGATGCAGGACGCTTGGAAACATCGAATATCATGTATTCGTGCCAATTATCGATAGAAAGAACGACTGCGAAGGCAGGGAAGTGAATCCTTACCTTCCGTCGATGCAGGACGCTTGGAAACATCGAATATCACGTATTCGTGCCAATTATCGATAGAGAGAACGATTGCGACGACAGGGAAGTGAATCCTTACCTTCCGTCGATGCAGGACGCTTGGAAACATCGAATATCATGTATTCGTGCCAATTATCGATAGAAAGAACGATTGCGATGGCAGGGAAGTGGATCCTTACCTTCCGTCGATGCAGGACGCTTGGAAACATCGAATATCATGTATTCGTGCCAATTATCGATAGAAAGAACGACTGCGAAGGCAGGGAAGTGAATCCTTACCTTCCGTCGATGCAGGACGCTTGGAAACATCGAATATCACGTATTCGTGCCAATTATCGATAGAAAGAACGATTACGAAGGCAGGGAAGTGAATCCTTCCCTTCCGTCGATGCAGCACGCTTGGAAACATCGAATATCATGTATTCGTGCCAATTATCGATAGAAAGAACGATTGCGAAGGCAGGGAAGTGAATCCTTAACTTCCGTCGATGCAGGACGCTTGGAAACATCGAATATCATGTATTCGTGCAAATTATCGATAGAAAGAACGACTGCGAAGGCAGGGAAGTGAATCCTTACCTTCCGTCGATGCAGGACGCTTGGAAACATCGAATATCACGTATTCGTGCCAATTATCGATAGAAAGAACGATTGCGAAGGCAGGGAAGTGAATCCTTCCCTTCCGTCGATGCAGCACGCTTGGAAACATCGAATATCATGTATTCGTGCCATTCATTGATAGAAAGAACGATTATGATGGCTGGGAAGTGAATCCTAACCTTCCGTCGATGCAGGACGCTTGGAAACATCGAATATCATGTATTCGTGCCAATTATCGATAGAAAGAACGATTGCGAAGGCAGGGACGTGAATCCTTACCTTCCGTCGATGCAGGACGCTTGGAAACATCGAATATCACGTATTCGTGCCAATTATCGATAGAAAGAACGATTGCGAAGGCAGGGAAGTGAATACTTACCTTCCGTCGATGCAGCACGCTTGGAAACATCGAATATCATGTATTCGTGCCAATTATCGATAGAAAGAACGATTGCGAAGGCAGGGAAGTGAATCCTTACCTTCCGTCGATGCAGGACGCTTGGAAACATCGAATATCATGTATTCGTGCAAATTATCGATAGAAAGAACGACTGCGAAGGCAGGGAAGTGAATCCTTACCTTCCGTCGATGCAGGACGCTTGGAAACATCGAATATCACGTATTCGTGCCAATTATCGATAGAAAGAACGATTGCGAAGGCAGGGAAGTGAATCCTTCCCTTCCGTCGATGCAGCACGCTTGGAAACATCGAATATCATGTATTCGTGCCATTCATTGATAGAAAGAACGATTATGATGGCTGGGAAGTGAATCCTAACCTTCCGTCGATGCAGGACGCTTGGAAACATCGAATATCATGTATTCGTGCCAATTATCGATAGAAAGAACGATTGCGAAGGCAGGGACGTGAATCCTTACCTTCCGTCGATGCAGGACGCTTGGAAACATCGAATATCACGTATTCGTGCCAATTATCGATAGAGAGAACGATTGCGACGACAGGGAAGTGAATCCTTACCTTCCGTCGATGCAGGACGCTTGGAAACATCGAATATCATGTATTCGTGCCAATTATCGATAGAAAGAACGATTGCGAAGGCAGGGAAGTGAATACTTACCTTCCGTCGATGCAGCACGCTTGGAAACATCGAATATCATGTATTCGTGCCAATTATCGATAGAAAGAACGATTATGATGGCTGGGAAGTGGATCCTGACCTTCCGTCGATGCAGGACGCTTGGAAACATCGAATATCACGTATTCGTGCCATTTATTGATAGAAAGAACGATTGCGATGGCTGGGAAGTGAATCCTAACCTTCCGTCGATGCAGGACGCTTGGAAACATCGAATATCATGTATTCGTGCCAATTATCGATAGAAAGAACGATTGCGATGGCAGGGAAGTGAATCCTTACCTTCCGTCGATGCAGGACGCTTGGAAACATCGAATATCATGCATTCGTGTCATTCATTGATAGAAAGAACGATTATGATGGCTGGGAAGTGGATCCTTACCTTCCGTCGATGCAGGACGCTTGGAAACATCGAATATCACGTATTCGTGCCAATTATCGATAGAAAGAACGATTGCGATGGCTGGGAAGTGAATCCTAACCTTCCGTCGATGCAGGACGCTTGGAAACATCGAATATCATGTATTCGTGCCAATTATCGATAGAAAGAACGATTGCGAAGGCAGGGAAGTGAATCCTTACCTTCCGTCGATGCAGGACGCTTGGAAACATCGAATATCATGTATTCGTGCCATTCATTGATAGAAAGAACGATTGCGATGGCAGGGAAGTGAATCCTTACCTTCCGTCGATGCAGGACGCTTGGAAACATCGAATATCATGTATTCGTGCCATTCATTGATAGAAAGAACGATTATGATGGCTGGGAAGTGAATCCTAACCTTCCGTCGATGCAGGACGCTTGGAAACATCGAATATCATGTATTCGTGCCAATTATCGATAGAAAGAACGATTATGATGGCTGGGAAGTGGATCCTTACCTTCCGTCGATGCAGGACGCTTGGAAACATCGAATATCATGTATTCGTGCCAATTATCGATAGAAAGAACGATTGCGAAGGCAGGGAAGTGAATCCTTACCTTCCGTCGATGCAGGACGCTTGGAAACATCGAATATCATGTATTCGTGCCATTCATTGATAGAAAGAACGATTATGATGGCTGGGAAGTGGATCCTTACCTCCCGTCGATGCAGGACGCTTGGAAACATCGAATATCACGTATTCGTGCCATTTATTGATAGAAAGAACGATTGCGATGGCTGGGAAGTGAATCCTAACCTTCCGTCGATGCAGGACGCTTGGAAACATCGAATATCATGTATTCGTGCCAATTATCGATAGAAAGAACGATTGCGAAGGCAGGGAAGTGAATCCTTACCTTCCGTCGATGCAGGACGCTTGGAAACATCGAATATCATGTATTCGTGCCATTCATTGATAGAAAGAACGATTATGATGGCTGGGAAGTGAATCCTTACCTTCCGTCGATGCAGGACGCTTGGAAACATCGAATATCATGTATTCGTGCCATTCATTGATAGAAAGAACGATTGCGATGGCAGGGAAGTGAATCCTTACCTTCCGTCGATGCAGGACGCTTGGAAACATCGAATATCATGTATTCGTGCCAATTATCGATAGAAAGAACGATTATGATGGCTGGGAAGTGGATCCTTACCTTCCGTCGATGCAGGACGCTTGGAAACATCGAATATCACGTATTCGTTCCATTTATTGATAGAAAGAACGATTGCGATGGCTGGGAAGTGAATCCTAACCTTCCGTCGATGCAGGACGCTTGGAAACATCGAATATCATGTATTCGTGCCAATTATCGATAGAAAGAACGATTGCGAAGGCAGGGAAGTGAATCCTTACCTTCCGTCGATGCAGGACGCTTGGAAACATCGAATATCATGTATTTGTGCCATTCATTGATAGAAAGAACGATTATGATGGCTGGGAAGTGGATCCTTACCTTCCGTCGATGCAGGACGCTTGGAAACATCGAATATCACGTATTCGTGCCATTTATTGATAGAAAGAACGATTGCGAAGGCAGGGAAGTGAATCCTTACCTTCCGTCGATGCAGGACGCTTGGAAACATCGAATATCATGTATGCGTGCCAATTATCGATAGAAAGAACGATTGCGAAGGCAGGGAAGTGAATCCTTACCTTCCGTCGATGCAGGACGCTTGGAAACATCGAATATCACGTATTCGTGCCAATTATCGATAGAAAGAACGATTGCGATGGCAGGGAAGTGAATCCTTACCTTCCGTCGATGCAGGACGCTTGGAAATATCGAATATCATGTATGCGTGCCAATTATCGATAGAAAGAACGATTGCGAAGGCAGGGAAATGAATCCTTACCTTCCGTCGATGCAGGACGCTTGGAAACATCGAATATCATGTATTCGTGCCATTCATTGATAGAAAGAACGATTATGATTGCTGGGAAGTGAATCCTAACCTTCCGTCGATGCAGGACGCTTGGAAACATGGAATATCATGTATTCGTGCCAATTATCGATAGAAAGAACGATTATGATGGCTGGGAAGTGGATCCTGACCTTCCGTCGATGCAGGACGCTTGGAAACATCGAATATCACGTATTCGTGCCATTTATTGATAGAAAGAACGATTGCGATGGCTGGGAAGTGAATCCTAACCTTCCGTCGATGCAGGACGCTTGGAAACATCGAATATCATGTATTCGTGCCAATTATCGATAGAAAGAACGATTGCGATGGCAGGGAAGTGAATCCTTACCTTCCGTCGATGCAGGACGCTTGGAAACATCGAATATCATGCATTCGTGTCATTCATTGATAGAAAGAACGATTATGATGGCTGGGAAGTGGATCCTTACCTTCCGTCGATGCAGGACGCTTGGAAACATCGAATATCATGTATTCGTGCCAATTATCGATAGAAAGAACGACTGCGAAGGCAGGGAAGTGAATCCTTACCTTCCGTCGATGCAGGACGCTTGGAAACATCGAATATCACGTATTCGTGCCAATTATCGATAGAGAGAACGATTGCGACGACAGGGAAGTGAATCCTTACCTTCCGTCGATGCAGGACGCTTGGAAACATCGAATATCATGTATTCGTGCCAATTATCGATAGAAAGAACGATTGCGATGGCAGGGAAGTGGATCCTTACCTTCCGTCGATGCAGGACGCTTGGAAACATCGAATATCATGTATTCGTGCCAATTATCGATAGAAAGAACGACTGCGAAGGCAGGGAAGTGAATCCTTACCTTCCGTCGATGCAGGACGCTTGGAAACATCGAATATCACGTATTCGTGCCAATTATCGATAGAAAGAACGATTACGAAGGCAGGGAAGTGAATCCTTCCCTTCCGTCGATGCAGCACGCTTGGAAACATCGAATATCATGTATTCGTGCCAATTATCGATAGAAAGAACGATTGCGAAGGCAGGGACGTGAATCCTTACCTTCCGTCGATGCAGGACGCTTGGAAACATCGAATATCATGTATTCGTGCAAATTATCGATAGAAAGAACGACTGCGAAGGCAGGGAAGTGAATCCTTACCTTCCGTCGATGCAGGACGCTTGGAAACATCGAATATCACGTATTCGTGCCAATTATCGATAGAAAGAACGATTGCGAAGGCAGGGAAGTGAATCCTTCCCTTCCGTCGATGCAGGACGCTTGGAAACATCGAATATCATGTATTCGTGCCATTCATTGATAGAAAGAACGATTATGATGGCTGGGAAGTGAATCCTAACCTTCCGTCGATGCAGGACGCTTGGAAACATCGAATATCATGTATTCGTGCCAATTATCGATAGAAAGAACGATTGCGAAGGCAGGGACGTGAATCCTTACCTTCCGTCGATGCAGGACGCTTGGAAACATCGAATATCACGTATTCGTGCCAATTATCGATAGAAAGAACGATTGCGAAGGCAGGGAAGTGAATACTTACCTTCCGTCGATGCAGCACGCTTGGAAACATCGAATATCACGTATTCGTGCCAATTATCGATAGAAAGAACGATTGCGAAGGCAGGGAAGTGAATCCTTCCCTTCCGTCGATGCAGCACGCTTGGAAACATCGAATATCATGTATTCGTGCCAATTATCGATAGAAAGAACGACTGCGAAGGCAGGGAAGTGAATCCTTACCTTCCGTCGATGCAGGACGCTTGGAAACATCGAATATCATGTATTCGTGCCATTCATTGATAGAAAGAACGATTATGATGGCTGGGAAGTGGATCCTTACCTTCCGTCGATGCAGGACGCTTGGAAACATCGAATATCACGTATTCGTGCCAATTATCGATAGAAAGAACGATTGCGATGGCTGGGAAGTGAATCCTAACCTTCCGTCGATGCAGGACGCTTGGAAACATCGAATATCATGTATTCGTGCCAATTATCGATAGAAAGAACGATTGCGAAGGCAGGGAAGTGAATCCTTACCTTCCGTCGATGCAGGACGCTTGGAAACATCGAATATCATGTATTCGTGCCATTCATTGATAGAAAGAACGATTGCGATGGCAGGGAAGTGAATCCTTACCTTCCGTCGATGCAGGACGCTTGGAAACATCGAATATCATGTATTCGTGCCATTCATTGATAGAAAGAACGATTATGATGGCTGGGAAGTGAATCCTAACCTTCCGTCGATGCAGGACGCTTGGAAACATCGAATATCATGTATTCGTGCCAATTATCGATAGAAAGAACGATTATGATGGCTGGGAAGTGGATCCTTACCTTCCGTCGATGCAGGACGCTTGGAAACATCGAATATCATGTATTCGTGCCAATTATCGATAGAAAGAACGATTGCGAAGGCAGGGAAGTGAATCCTTACCTTCCGTCGATGCAGGACGCTTGGAAACATCGAATATCATGTATTCGTGCCATTCATTGATAGAAAGAACGATTATGATGGCTGGGAAGTGGATCCTTAGCTTCCGTCGATGCAGGACGCTTGGAAACATCGAATATCACGTATTCGTGCCAATTATCGATAGAAAGAACGATTGCGATGGCTGGGAAGTGAATCCTAACCTTCCGTCGATGCAGGACGCTTGGAAACATCGAATATCATGTATTCGTGCCAATTATCGATAGAAAGAACGATTGCGAAGGCAGGGAAGTGAATCCTTACCTTCCGTCGATGCAGGACGCTTGGAAACATCGAATATCATGTATTCGTGCCATTCATTGATAGAAAGAACGATTGCGATGGCAGGGAAGTGAATCCTTACCTTCCGTCGATGCAGGACGCTTGGAAACATCGAATATCATGTATTCGTGCCATTCATTGATAGAAAGAACGATTATGATGGCTGGGAAGTGAATCCTAACCTTCCGTCGATGCAGGACGCTTGGAAACATCGAATATCATGTATTCGTGCCAATTATCGATAGAAAGAACGATTATGATGGCTGGGAAGTGGATCCTTACCTTCCGTCGATGCAGGACGCTTGGAAACATCGAATATCATGTATTCGTGCCAATTATTGATAGAAAGAACGATTGCGAAGGCAGGGAAGTGAATCCTTACCTTCCGTCGATGCAGGACGCTTGGAAACATCGAATATCATGTATTCGTGCCATTCATTGATAGAAAGAACGATTATGATGGCTGGGAAGTGGATCCTTACCTTCCGTCGATGCAGGACGCTTGGAAACATCGAATATCACGTATTCGTGCCATTTATTGATAGAAAGAACGATTGCGATGGCTGGGAAGTGAATCCTAACCTTCCGTCGATGCAGGACGCTTGGAAACATCGAATATCATGTATTCGTGCCAATTATCGATAGAAAGAACGATTGCGAAGGCAGGGAAGTGAATCCTTACCTTCCGTCGATGCAGGACGCTTGGAAACATCGAATATCATGTATTCGTGCCATTCATTGATAGAAAGAACGATTATGATGGCTGGGAAGTGAATCCTTACCGTCCGTCGATGCAGGACGCTTGGAAACATCGAATATCATGTATTCGTGCCATTCATTGATAGAAAGAACGATTGCGATGGCAGGGAAGTGAATCCTTACCTTCCGTCGATGCAGGACGCTTGGAAACATCGAATATCATGTATTCGTGCCAATTATCGATAGAAAGAACGATTGCGAAGGCAGGGAAGTGAATCCTTACCTTCCGTCGATGCAGGACGCTTGGAAACATCGAATATCATGTATTTGTGCCATTCATTGATAGAAAGAACGATTATGATGGCTGGGAAGTGGATCCTTACCTTCCGTCGATGCAGGACGCTTGGAAACATCGAATATCACGTATTCGTGCCATTTATTGATAGAAAGAACGATTGCGAAGGCAGGGAAGTGAATCCTTACCTTCCGTCGATGCAGGACGCTTGGAAACATCGAATATCATGTATGCGTGCCAATTATCGATAGAAAGAACGATTGCGAAGGCAGGGAAGTGAATCCTTACCTTCCGTCGATGCAGGACGCTTGGAAACATCGAATATCACGTATTCGTGCCAATTATCGATAGAAAGAACGATTGCGATGGCAGGGAAGTGAATCCTTACCTTCCGTCGATGCAGGACGCTTGGAAACATCGAATATCATGTATTCGTGCCATTCATTGATAGAAAGAACGATTATGATGGTTGGGAAGTGGATCCTTACCTTCCGTCGATGCAGGACGCTTGGAAACATCGAATATCACGTATTCGTGCCAATTATCGATAGAAAGAACGATTGCGATGGCTGGGAAGTGAATCCTAACCTTCCGTCGATGCAGGACGCTTGGAAACATCGAATATCATGTATTCGTGCCAATTATCGATAGAAAGAACGATTGCGAAGGCAGGGAAGTGAATCCTTACCTTCCGTCGATGCAGGACGCTTGGAAACATCGAATATCATGTATTCGTGCCATTCATTGATAGAAAGAACGATTATGATGGCTGGGAAGTGAATCCTAACCTTCCGTCGATGCAGGACGCTTGGAAACATCGAATATCATGTATTCGTGCCAATTATCGATAGAAAGAACGATTATGATGGCTGGGAAGTGAATCCTTACCTTCCGTCGATGCAGGACGCTTGGAAACATCGAATATCACGTATTCGTGCCATTTATTGATAGAAAGAACGATTGCGAAGGCAGGGAAGTGAATCCTTACCTTCCGTCGATGCAGGACGCTTGGAAACATCGAATATCATGTATGCGTGCCAATTATCGATAGAAAGAACGATTGCGAAGGCAGGGAAGTGAATCCTTACCTTCCGTCGATGCAGGACGCTTGGAAACATCGAATATCACGTATTCGTGCCAATTATCGATAGAAAGAACGATTGCGATGGCAGGGAAGTGAATCCTTACCTTCCGTCGATGCAGGACGCTTGGAAACATCGAATATCATGTATTCGTGCCATTCATTGATAGAAAGAACGATTATGATGGTTGGGAAGTGGATCCTTACCTTCCGTCGATGCAGGACGCTTGGAAACATCGAATATCACGTATTCGTGCCAATTATCGATAGAAAGAACGATTGCGATGGCTGGGAAGTGAATCCTAACCTTCCGTCGATGCAGGACGCTTGGAAACATCGAATATCATGTATTCGTGCCAATTATCGATAGAAAGAACGATTGCGAAGGCAGGGAAGTGAATCCTTACCTTCCGTCGATGCAGGACGCTTGGAAACATCGAATATCATGTATTCGTGCCATTCATTGATAGAAAGAACGATTATGATGGCTGGGAAGTGAATCCTAACCTTCCGTCGATGCAGGACGCTTGGAAACATCGAATATCATGTATTCGTGCCAATTATCGATAGAAAGAACGATTATGATGGCTGGGAAGTGAATCCTTACCTTCCGTCGATGCAGGACGCTTGGAAACATCGAATATCACGTATTCGTGCCAATTATCGATAGAAAGAACGATTGCGATGGCAGGGAAGTGAATCCTTACCTTCCGTCGATGCAGGACGCTTGGAAACATCGAATATCATGTATTCGTGCCATTCATTGATAGAAAGAACGATTATGATGGTTGGGAAGTGGATCCTTACCTTCCGTCGATGCAGGACGCTTGGAAACATCGAATATCACGTATTCGTGCCAATTATCGATAGAAAGAACGATTGCGATGGCTGGGAAGTGAATCCTAACCTTCCGTCGATGCAGGACGCTTGGAAACATCGAATATCATGTATTCGTGCCAATTATCGATAGAAAGAACGATTGCGAAGGCAGGGAAGTGAATCCTTACCTTCCGTCGATGCAGGACGCTTGGAAACATCGAATATCATGTATTCGTGCCATTCATTGATAGAAAGAACGATTGCGATGGCAGGGAAGTGAATCCTTACCTTCCGTCGATGCAGGACGCTTGGAAACATCGAATATCATGTATTCGTGCCATTCATTGATAGAAAGAACGATTATGATGGCTGGGAAGTGAATCCTAACCTTCCGTCGATGCAGGACGCTTGGAAACATCGAATATCATGTATTCGTGCCAATTATCGATAGAAAGAACGATTATGATGGCTGGGAAGTGGATCCTTACCTTCCGTCGATGCAGGACGCTTGGAAACATCGAATATCATGTATTCGTGCCAATTATCGATAGAAAGAACGATTGCGAAGGCAGGGAAGTGAATCCTTACCTTCCGTCGATGCAGGACGCTTGGAAACATCGAATATCATGTATTCGTGCCATTCATTGATAGAAAGAACGATTATGATGGCTGGGAAGTGGATCCTTACCTTCCGTCGATGCAGGACGCTTGGAAACATCGAATATCACGTATTCGTGCCATTTATTGATAGAAAGAACGATTGCGATGGCTGGGAAGTGAATCCTAACCTTCCGTCGATGCAGGACGCTTGGAAACATCGAATATCATGTATTTGTGCCATTCATTGATAGAAAGAACGATTATGATGGCTGGGAAGTGGATCCTTACCTTCCGTCGATGCAGGACGCTTGGAAACATCGAATATCACGTATTCGTGCCATTTATTGATAGAAAGAACGATTGCGAAGGCAGGGAAGTGAATCCTTACCTTCCGTCGATGCAGGACGCTTGGAAACATCGAATATCATGTATGCGTGCCAATTATCGATAGAAAGAACGATTGCGAAGGCAGGGAAGTGAATCCTTACCTTCCGTCGATGCAGGACGCTTGGAAACATCGAATATCACGTATTCGTGCCAATTATCGATAGAAAGAACGATTGCGATGGCAGGGAAGTGAATCCTTACCTTCCGTCGATGCAGGACGCTTGGAAACATCGAATATCATGTATGCGTGCCAATTATCGATAGAAAGAACGATTGCGAAGGCAGGGAAATGAATCCTTACCTTCCGTCGATGCAGGACGCTTGGAAACATCGAATATCACGTATTCGTGCCAATTATCGATAGAGAGAACGATTGCGACGACAGGGAAGTGAATCCTTACCTTCCGTCGATGCAGGACGCTTGGAAACATCGAATATCATGTATTCGTGCCAATTATCGATAGAAAGAACGATTGCGATGGCAGGGAAGTGAATCCTTACCTTCCGTCGATGCAGGACGCTTGGAAACATCGAATATCATGTATTCGTGCCATTCATTGATAGAAAGAACGATTATGATGGCTGGGAAGTGAATCCTAACCTTCCGTCGATGCAGGACGCTTGGAAACATCGAATATCATGTATTCGTGCCAATTATCGATAGAAAGAACGATTATGATGGCTGGGAAGTGGATCCTGACCTTCCGTCGATGCAGGACGCTTGGAAACATCGAATATCACGTATTCGTGCCATTTATTGATAGAAAGAACGATTGCGATGGCTGGGAAGTGAATCCTAACCTTCCGTCGATGCAGGACGCTTGGAAACATCGAATATCATGTATTCGTGCCAATTATCGATAGAAAGAACGATTGCGATAGCAGGGTAGTGAATCCTTACCTTCCGTCGATGCAGGACGCTTGGAAACATCGAATATCATGCATTCGTGTCATTCATTGATAGAAAGAACGATTGCGACGACAGGGAAGTGAATCCTTACTTTCCGTCGATGCAGGACGCTTGGAAACATCGAATATCATGTATTCGTGCCAATTATCGATAGAAAGAACGATTATGATGGCTGGGAAGTGGATCCTTACCTTCCGTCGATGCAGGACGCTTGGAAACATCGAATATCACGTATTCGTGCCATTTATTGATAGAAAGAACGATTGCGATGGCTGGGAAGTGAATCCTAACCTTCCGTCGATGCAGGACGCTTGGAAACATCGAATATCATGTATTTGTGCCATTCATTGATAGAAAGAACGATTATGATGGCTGGGAAGTGGATCCTTACCTTCCGTCGATGCAGGACGCTTGGAAACATCGAATATCACGTATTCGTGCCATTTATTGATAGAAAGAACGATTGCGAAGGCAGGGAAGTGAATCCTTACCTTCCGTCGATGCAGGACGCTTGGAAACATCGAATATCATGTATGCGTGCCAATTATCGATAGAAAGAACGATTGCGAAGGCAGGGAAGTGAATCCTTACCTTCCGTCGATGCAGGACGCTTGGAAACATCGAATATCACGTATTCGTGCCAATTATCGATAGAAAGAACGATTGCGATGGCAGGGAAGTGAATCCTTACCTTCCGTCGATGCAGGACGCTTGGAAACATCGAATATCATGTATGCGTGCCAATTATCGATAGAAAGAACGATTGCGAAGGCAGGGAAATGAATCCTTACCTTCCGTCGATGCAGGACGCTTGGAAACATCGAATATCACGTATTCGTGCCAATTATCGATAGAGAGAACGATTGCGACGACAGGGAAGTGAATCCTTACCTTCCGTCGATGCAGGACGCTTGGAAACATCGAATATCATGTATTCGTGCCAATTATCGATAGAAAGAACGATTGCGATGGCAGGGAAGTGAATCCTTACCTTCCGTCGATGCAGGACGCTTGGAAACATCGAATATCATGTATTCGTGCCATTCATTGATAGAAAGAACGATTATGATGGCTGGGAAGTGAATCCTAACCTTCCGTCGATGCAGGACGCTTGGAAACATCGAATATCATGTATTCGTGCCAATTATCGATAGAAAGAACGATTATGATGGCTGGGAAGTGGATCCTGACCTTCCGTCGATGCAGGACGCTTGGAAACATCGAATATCACGTATTCGTGCCATTTATTGATAGAAAGAACGATTGCGATGGCTGGGAAGTGAATCCTAACCTTCCGTCGATGCAGGACGCTTGGAAACATCGAATATCATGTATTCGTGCCAATTATCGATAGAAAGAACGATTGCGATAGCAGGGAAGTGAATCCTTACCTTCCGTCGATGCAGGACGCTTGGAAACATCGAATATCATGCATTCGTGTCATTCATTGATAGAAAGAACGATTGCGACGACAGGGAAGTGAATCCTTACTTTCCGTCGATGCAGGACGCTTGGAAACATCGAATATCATGTATTCGTGCCAATTATCGATAGAAAGAACGATTGCGATGGCAGGGAAGTGGATCCTTACCTTCCGTCGATGCAGGACGCTTGGAAACATCGAATATCATGTATTCGTGCCAATTATCGATAGAAAGAACGACTGCGAAGGCAGGGAAGTGAATCCTTACCTTCCGTCGATGCAGGACGCTTGGAAACATCGAATATCATGTATTTGTGCCATTCATTGATAGAAAGAACGATTATGATGGCTGGGAAGTGGATCCTTACCTTCCGTCGATGCAGGACGCTTGGAAACATCGAATATCACGTATTCGTGCCATTTATTGATAGAAAGAACGATTGCGAAGGCAGGGAAGTGAATCCTTACCTTCCGTCGATGCAGGACGCTTGGAAACATCGAATATCATGTATGCGTGCCAATTACACTGTTCGACAAATTTTAACTTTTTTTTGATTTTGTAACCTTCAATAGGTGTTTCTTGTAGTCTTCAACGCGCTGAATACGAATCCGAAATCCGTTTTTCTCCAGAACGTACCATTTTTGAAAAAATCGATTTTGAAAAAAAACGCATTTTTTCAACTTTGGGAGTGTTTTGTACTTTTACGGTAATAGTTATTCAGTTCCGCTTGGTGCCAAATGATTCTTTGGAGTTTCACGAATAAAATGATATAAATAGTTGTTTGATTATAAACATTTAAATAGGTTTAAATGATGATCAAAGTGAAAAGGACACCGAAAACGCACCCATTTTGGCCGATATTCTTCAATTTATTTCAAAAACTGAGGGTCTAGGAGAAAATCTGACTATGCCACGCGATAGAACAGACATTTCTTCCAAGGAAAGCACAAACGGAAGTTGCAAAATCATTTTCGTTTTTACTATAGAAGCGAAATAGTTTAGCAAAACACGCGGCGGTGGCAGTGGTACTCAATGACGGCAGTCGCTCCGCTTGCCGCTCAGCATACTGGAATCGCTACACGCGCACGGCTCTGTTACCTTCTTGCAAATTTATACTTAATTTATGCAATCATTTAAAAAATATTATTTAATTATTTATAAACTATTTTATAACAAGCGCAAAAATATTGAAGTTGATAAAGCGAAGCGACAGCCGTCATTGAGTACCACTGCCACCGCCGCGTGTTTTGCTAAACTATTTCGCTTCTATAGTAAAAACGAAAATGATTTTGCAACTTCCGTTTGTGCTTTCCTTGGCAGAAATGTCTGTTCTATCGCGTGGCATAGTCAGATTTTCTCCTAGACCCTCAGTTTTTGAAATAAATTGAAGAATATCGGCCAAAATGGGTGCGTTTTCGGTGTCCTTTTCACTTTGATCATCATTTAAACATATTTAAATGTTTATAATCAAACAACTATTTATATCATTTTATTCGTGAAACTCCAAAGAATCATTTGGCACCAAGCGGAACTGAATAACTATTACCGTAAAAGTACAAAACACTCCCAAAGTTGAAAAAATGCGTTTTTTTTCAAAATCGATTTTTTCAAAAATGGTACGTTCTGGAGAAAAACGGATTTCGGATTCGTATTCAGCGCATTAAAGACTACAAGAAACGCCTATTGAAGGTTACAAAATCAGACCCGTGTTGAACAGTGTTATCGATAGAAAGAACGATTGCGAAGGCAGGGAAGTGAATCCTTACCTTCCGTCGATGCAGGACGCTTGGAAACATCGAATATCACGTATTCGTGCCAATTATCGATAGAAAGAACGATTGCGATGGCAGGGAAGTGAATCCTTACCTTCCGTCGATGCAGGACGCTTGGAAACATCGAATATCATGTATGCGTGCCAATTATCGATAGAAAGAACGATTGCGAAGGCAGGGAAATGAATCCTTACCTTCCGTCGATGCAGGACGCTTGGAAACATCGAATATCACGTATTCGTGCCAATTATCGATAGAGAGAACGATTGCGACGACAGGGAAGTGAATCCTTACCTTCCGTCGATGCAGGACGCTTGGAAACATCGAATATCATGTATTCGTGCCAATTATCGATAGAAAGAACGATTGCGATGGCAGGGAAGTGAATCCTTACCTTCCGTCGATGCAGGACGCTTGGAAACATCGAATATCATGTATTCGTGCCATTCATGGATAGAAAGAACGATTATGATGGCTGGGAAGTGAATCCTAACCTTCCGTCGATGCAGGACGCTTGGAAACATCGAATATCATGTATTCGTGCCAATTATCGATAGAAAGAACGATTATGATGGCTGGGAAGTGGATCCTGACCTTCCGTCGATGCAGGACGCTTGGAAACATCGAATATCACGTATTCGTGCCATTTATCGATAGAAAGAACGATTGCGATGGCAGGGAAGTGAATCCTTACCTTCCGTCGATGCAGGACGCTTGGAAACATCGAATATCATGCATTCGTGCCAATTATCGATAGAAAGAACGATTGCGATGGCAGGGAAGTGAATCCTTACCTTCCGTCGATGCAGGACGCTTGGAAACATCGAATATCATGCATTCGTGTCATTCATTGATAGAAAGAACGATTATGATGGCTGGGAAGTGGATCCTTACCTTCCGTCGATGCAGGACGCTTGGAAACATCGAATATCATGTATTCGTGCCAATTATCGATAGAAAGAACGACTGCGAAGGCAGGGAAGTGAATCCTTACCTTCCGTCGATGCAGGACGCTTGGAAACATCGAATATCACGTATTCGTGCCAATTATCGATAGAGAGAACGATTGCGACGACAGGGAAGTGAATCCTTACCTTCCGTCGATGCAGGACGCTTGGAAACATCGAATATCATGTATTCGTGCCAATTATCGATAGAAAGAACGATTGCGATGGCAGGGAAGTGGATCCTTACCTTCCGTCGATGCAGGACGCTTGGAAACATCGAATATCATGTATTCGTGCCAATTATCGATAGAAAGAACGACTGCGAAGGCAGGGAAGTGAATCCTTACCTTCCGTCGATGCAGGACGCTTGGAAACATCGAATATCACGTATTCGTGCCAATTATCGATAGAAAGAACGATTACGAAGGCAGGGAAGTGAATCCTTCCCTTCCGTCGATGCAGCACGCTTGGAAACATCGAATATCACGTATTCGTGCCAATTATCGATAGAAAGAACGATTGCGAAGGCAGGGAAGTGAATCCTTCCCTTCCGTCGATGCAGCACGCTTGGAAACATCGAATATCATGTATTCGTGCCAATTATCGATAGAAAGAACGATTGCGAAGGCAGGGACGTGAATCCTTACCTTCCGTCGATGCAGGACGCTTGGAAACATCGAATATCACGTATTCGTGCCAATTATCGATAGAAAGAACGATTGCGAAGGCAGGGAAGTGAATCCTTACCTTCCGTCGATGCAGCACGCTTGGAAACATCGAATATCACGTATTCGTGCCAATTATCGATAGAAAGAACGATTGCGAAGGCAGGGAAGTGAATCCTTCCCTTCCGTCGATGCAGGACGCTTGGAAACATCGAATATCATGCATTCGTGCCAATTATCGATAGAAAGAACGATTGCGATGGCAGGGAAGTGAATCCTTACCTTCCGTCGATGCAGGACGCTTGGAAACATCGAATATCATGCATTCGTGTCATTCATTGATAGAAAGAACGATTATGATGGCTGGGAAGTGGATCCTTACCTTCCGTCGATGCAGGACGCTTGGAAACATCGAATATCATGTATTCGTGCCAATTATCGATAGAAAGAACGACTGCGAAGGCAGGGAAGTGAATCCTTACCTTCCGTCGATGCAGGACGCTTGGAAACATCGAATATCACGTATTCGTGCCAATTATCGATAGAGAGAACGATTGCGACGACAGGGAAGTGAATCCTTACCTTCCGTCGATGCAGGACGCTTGGAAACATCGAATATGATGTATTCGTGCCAATTATCGATAGAAAGAACGATTGCGATGGCAGGGAAGTGGATCCTTACCTTCCGTCGATGCAGGACGCTTGGAAACATCGAATATCATGTATTCGTGCCAATTATCGATAGAAAGAACGACTGCGAAGGCAGGGAAGTGAATCCTTACCTTCCGTCGATGCAGGACGCTTGGAAACATCGAATATCACGTATTCGTGCCAATTATCGATAGAAAGAACGATTACGAAGGCAGGGAAGTGAATCCTTCCCTTCCGTCGATGCAGCACGCTTGGAAACATCGAATATCATGTATTCGTGCCAATTATCGATAGAAAGAACGACTGCGAAGGCAGGGAAGTGAATCCTTACCTTCCGTCGATGCAGGACGCTTGGAAACATCGAATATCACGTATTCTTGCCAATTATCGATAGAAAGAACGATTGCGAAGGCAGGGAAGTGAATCCTTCCCTTCCGTCGATGCAGCACGCTTGGAAACATCGAATATCATGTATTCGTGCCAATTATCGATAGAAAGAACGATTGCGAAGGCAGGGACGTGAATCCTTACCTTCCGTCGATGCAGGACGCTTGGAAACATCGAATATCACGTATTCGTGCCAATTATCGATAGAAAGAACGATTGCGAAGGCAGGGAAGTGAATCCTTACCTTCCGTCGATGCAGCACGCTTGGAAACATCGAATATCACGTATTCGTGCCAATTATCGATAGAAAGAACGATTGCGAAGGCAGGGAAGTGAATCCTTCCCTTCCGTCGATGCAGCACGCTTGGAAACATCGAATATCATGTATTCGTGCCAATTATCGATAGAAAGAACGACTGCGAAGGCAGGGAAGTGAATCCTTACCTTCCGTCGATGCAGGACGCTTGGAAACATCGAATATCATGTATTCGTGCCATTCATTGATAGAAAGAACGATTATGATGGTTGGGAAGTGGATCCTTACCTTCCGTCGATGCAGGACGCTTGGAAACATCGAATATCACGTATTTGTGCCAATTATCGATAGAAAGAACGATTGCGATGGCTGGGAAGTGAATCCTAACCTTCCGTCGATGCAGGACGCTTGGAAACATCGAATATCATGTATTCGTGCCAATTATCGATAGAAAGAACGATTGCGAAGGCAGGGAAGTGAATCCTTACCTTCCGTCGATGCAGGACGCTTGGAAACATCGAATATCATGTATTCGTGCCATTCATTGATAGAAAGAACGATTGCGATGGCAGGGAAGTGAATCCTTACCTTCCGTCGATGCAGGACGCTTGGAATCATCGAATATCATGTATTCGTGCCAATTATCGATAGAAAGAACGATTGCGATGGCAGGGAAGTGAATCCTTACCTTCCGTCGATGCAGGACGCTTGGAAACATCGAATATCATGCATTCGTGCCATTCATTGATAGAAAGAACGATTATGATGGCTGGGAAGTGGATCCTTACCTTCCGTCGATGCAGGACGCTTGGAAACATCGAATATCATGTATGCGTGCCAATTATCGATAGAAAGAACGATTGCGAAGGCAGGGAAATGAATCCTTACCTTCCGTCGATGCAGGACGCTTGGAAACATCGAATATCACGTATTCGTGCCAATTATCGATAGAGAGAACGATTGCGACGACAGGGAAGTGAATCCTTACCTTCCGTCGATGCAGGACGCTTGGAAACATCGAATATCATGTATTCGTGCCAATTATCGATAGAAAGAACGATTGCGATGGCAGGGAAGTGAATCCTTACCTTCCGTCGATGCAGGACGCTTGGAAACATCGAATATCACGTATTCGTGCCAATTATCGATAGAGAGAACGATTGCGACGACAGGGAAGTGAATCCTTACCTTCCGTCGATGCAGGACGCTTGGAAACATCGAATATCATGTATTCGTGCCAATTATCGATAGAAAGAACGATTGCGATGGCAGGGAAGTGAATCCTTACCTTCCGTCGATGCAGGACGCTTGGAAACATCGAATATCATGTATTCGTGCCATTCATTGATAGAAAGAACGATTATGATGGCTGGGAAGTGAATCCTAACCTTCCGTCGATGCAGGACGCTTGGAAACATCGAATATCATGTATTCGTGCCAATTATCGATAGAAAGAACGATTATGATGGCTGGGAAGTGGATCCTGACCTTCCGTCGATGCAGGACGCTTGGAAACATCGAATATCACGTATTCGTGCCATTTATTGATAGAAAGAACGATTGCGATGGCTGGGAAGTGAATCCTAACCTTCCGTCGATGCAGGACGCTTGGAAACATCGAATATCATGTATTCGTGCCATTCATTGATAGAAAGAACGATTATGATGGCTGGGAAGTGGATCCTTACCTTCCGTCGATGCAGGACGCTTGGAAACATCGAATATCACGTATTCGTGCCATTTATTGATAGAAAGAACGATTGCGATGGCTGGGAAGTGAATCCTAACCTTCCGTCGATGCAGGACGCTTGGAAACATCGAATATCATGTATTTGTGCCATTCATTGATAGAAAGAACGATTATGATGGCTGGGAAGTGGATCCTTACCTTCCGTCGATGCAGGACGCTTGGAAACATCGAATATCACGTATTCGTGCCATTTATTGATAGAAAGAACGATTGCGAAGGCAGGGAAGTGAATCCTTACCTTCCGTCGATGCAGGACGCTTGGAAACATCGAATATCATGTATGCGTGCCAATTATCGATAGAAAGAACGATTGCGAAGGCAGGGAAGTGAATCCTTACCTTCCGTCGATGCAGGACGCTTGGAAACATCGAATATCACGTATTCGTGCCAATTATCGATAGAAAGAACGATTGCGATGGCAGGGAAGTGAATCCTTACCTTCCGTCGATGCAGGACGCTTGGAAACATCGAATATCATGTATGCGTGCCAATTATCGATAGAAAGAACGATTGCGAAGGCAGGGAAATGAATCCTTACCTTCCGTCGATGCAGGACGCTTGGAAACATCGAATATCACGTATTCGTGCCAATTATCGATAGAGAGAACGATTGCGACGACAGGGAAGTGAATCCTTACCTTCCGTCGATGCAGGACGCTTGGAAACATCGAATATCATGTATTCGTGCCAATTATCGATAGAAAGAACGACTGCGAAGGCAGGGAAGTGAATCCTTACCTTCCGTCGATGCAGGACGCTTGGAAACATCGAATATCATGTATTCGTGCCATTCATTGATAGAAAGAACGATTATGATGGTCGGGAAGTGGATCCTTACCTTCCGTCGATGCAGGACGCTTGGAAACATCGAATATCACGTATTTGTGCCAATTATCGATAGAAAGAACGATTGCGATGGCTGGGAAGTGAATCCTAACCTTCCGTCGATGCAGGACGCTTGGAAACATCGAATATCATGTATTCGTGCCAATTATCGATAGAAAGAACGATTGCGAAGGCAGGGAAGTGAATCCTTACCTTCCGTCGATGCAGGACGCTTGGAAACATCGAATATCATGTATTCGTGCCATTCATTGATAGAAAGAACGATTGCGATGGCAGGGAAGTGAATCCTTACCTTCCGTCGATGCAGGACGCTTGGAAACATCGAATATCATGTATTCGTGCCAATTATCGATAGAAAGAACGATTGCGATGGCAGGGAAGTGAATCCTTACCTTCCGTCGATGCAGGACGCTTGGAAACATCGAATATCATGCATTCGTGCCATTCATTGATAGAAAGAACGATTATGATGGCTGGGAAGTGGATCCTTACCTTCCGTCGATGCAGGACGCTTGGAAACATCGAATATCATGTATGCGTGCCAATTATCGATAGAAAGAACGATTGCGAAGGCAGGGAAATGAATCCTTACCTTCCGTCGATGCAGGACGCTTGGAAACATCGAATATCACGTATTCGTGCCAATTATCGATAGAGAGAACGATTGCGACGACAGGGAAGTGAATCCTTACCTTCCGTCGATGCAGGACGCTTGGAAACATCGAATATCATGTATTCTTGCCAATTATCGATAGAAAGAACGATTGCGATGGCAGGGAAGTGAATCCTTACCTTCCGTCGATGCAGGACGCTTGGAAACATCGAATATCATGTATGCGTGCCAATTATCGATAGAAAGAACGATTGCGAAGGCAGGGAAATGAATCCTTACCTTCCGTCGATGCAGGACGCTTGGAAACATCGAATATCATGTATTCGTGCCATTCATTGATAGAAAGAACGATTATGATGGCTGGGAAGTGGATCCTTACCTTCCGTCGATGCAGGACGCTTGGAAACATCGAATATCACGTATTCGTGCCAATTATCGATAGAAAGAACGATTGCGATGGCTGGGAAGTGAATCCTAACCTTCCGTCGATGCAGGACGCTTGGAAACATCGAATATCATGTATTCGTGCCAATTATCGATAGAAAGAACGATTGCGAAGGCAGGGAAGTGAATCCTTACCTTCCGTCGATGCAGGACGCTTGGAAACATCGAATATCATGTATTCGTGCCATTCATTGATAGAAAGAACGATTGCGATGGCAGGGAAGTGAATCCTTACCTTCCGTCGATGCAGGACGCTTGGAAACATCGAATATCATGTATTCGTGCCAATTATCGATAGAAAGAACGATTGCGATGGCAGGGAAGTGAATCCTTACCTTCCGTCGATGCAGGACGCTTGGAAACATCGAATATCATGCATTCGTGCCATTCATTGATAGAAAGAACGATTATGATGGCTGGGAAGTGGATCCTTACCTTCCGTCGATGCAGGACGCTTGGAAACATCGAATATCATGTATTCGTGCCAATTATCGATAGAAAGAACGACTGCGAAGGCAGGGAAGTGAATCCTTACCTTCCGTCGATGCAGGACGCTTGGAAACATCGAATATCATGTATTCGTGCAAATTATCGATAGAAAGAACGATTGCGATGGCTGGGAAGTGAATCCTTACCTTCCGTCGATGCAGGACGCTTGGAAACATCGAATATCATGTATGCGTGCCAATTATCGATAGAAAGAACGATTGCGAAGGCAGGGAAATGAATCCTTACCTTCCGTCGATGCAGGACGCTTGGAAACATCGAATATCACGTATTCGTGCCAATTATCGATAGAGAGAACGATTGCGACGACAGGGAAGTGAATCCTTACCTTCCGTCGATGCAGGACGCTTGGAAACATCGAATATCATGTATTCTTGCCAATTATCGATAGAAAGAACGATTGCGATGGCAGGGAAGTGAATCCTTACCTTCCGTCGATGCAGGACGCTTGGAAACATCGAATATCATGTATGCGTGCCAATTATCGATAGAAAGAACGATTGCGAAGGCAGGGAAATGAATCCTTACCTTCCGTCGATGCAGGACGCTTGGAAACATCGAATATCATGTATTCGTGCCATTCATTGATAGAAAGAACGATTATGATGGCTGGGAAGTGGATCCTTACCTTCCGTCGATGCAGGACGCTTGGAAACATCGAATATCACGTATTCGTGCCAATTATCGATAGAGAGAACGATTGCGACGACAGGGAAGTGAATCCTTACCTTCCGTCGATGCAGGACGCTTGGAAACATCGAATATCATGTATTCGTGCCAATTATCGATAGAAAGAACGATTGCGATGGCAGGGAAGTGAATCCTTACCTTCCGTCGATGCAGGACGCTTGGAAACATCGAATATCATGTATTCGTGCCATTCATTGATAGAAAGAACGATTATGATGGCTGGGAAGTGAATCCTAACCTTCCGTCGATGCAGGACGCTTGGAAACATCGAATATCATGTATTCGTGCCAATTATCGATAGAAAGAACGATTATGATGGCTGGGAAGTGGATCCTGACCTTCCGTCGATGCAGGACGCTTGGAAACATCGAATATCACGTATTCGTGCCATTTATTGATAGAAAGAACGATTGCGATGGCTGGGAAGTGAATCCTAACCTTCCGTCGATGCAGGACGCTTGGAAACATCGAATATCATGTATTCGTGCCAATTATCGATAGAAAGAACGATTGCGATGGCAGGGAAGTGAATCCTTACCTTCCGTCGATGCAGGACGCTTGGAAACATCGAATATCACGTATTCGTGCCAATTATCGATAGAAAGAACGATTGCGATGGCAGGGAAGTGAATCCTTACCTTCCGTCGATGCAGGACGCTTGGAAACATCGAATATCATGTATGCGTGCCAATTATCGATAGAAAGAACGATTGCGAAGGCAGGGAAATGAATCCTTACCTTCCGTCGATGCAGGACGCTTGGAAACATCGAATATCACGTATTCGTGCCAATTATCGATAGAGAGAACGATTGCGACGACAGGGAAGTGAATCCTTACCTTCCGTCGATGCAGGACGCTTGGAAACATCGAATATCATGTATTCGTGCCAATTATCGATAGAAAGAACGATTGCGATGGCAGGGAAGTGAATCCTTACCTTCCGTCGATGCAGGACGCTTGGAAACATCGAATATCATGTATTCGTGCCATTCATTGATAGAAAGAACGATTATGATTGCTGGGAAGTGAATCCTAACCTTCCGTCGATGCAGGACGCTTGGAAACATCGAATATCACGTATTCGTGCCAATTATCGATAGAAAGAACGATTGCGATGGCAGGGAAGTGAATCCTTACCTTCCGTCGATGCAGGACGCTTGGAAACATCGAATATCATGTATGCGTGCCAATTATCGATAGAAAGAACGATTGCGAAGGCAGGGAAATGAATCCTTACCTTCCGTCGATGCAGGACGCTTGGAAACATCGAATATCACGTATTCGTGCCAATTATCGATAGAAAGAACGACTGCGAAGGCAGGGAAGTGAATCCTTCCCTTCCGTCGATGCAGCACGCTTGGAAACATCGAATATCATGTATTCGTGCCAATTATCGATAGAAAGAACGATTACGAAGGCAGGGAAGTGAATCCTTCCCTTCCGTCGATGCAGGACGCTTGGAAACATCGAATATCACGTATTCGTGCCAATTATCGATAGAAAGAACGATTGCGAAGGCAGGGAAGTGAATCCTTCCCTTCCGTCGATGCAGCACGCTTGGAAACATCGAATATCATGTATTCGTGCCAATTATCGATAGAAAGAACGATTGCGAAGGCAGGGACGTGAATCCTTACCTTCCGTCGATGCAGGACGCTTGGAAACATCGAATATCACGTATTCGTGCCAATTATCGATAGAAAGAACGATTGCGAAGGCAGGGAAGTGAATCCTTACCTTCCGTCGATGCAGGACGCTTGGAAACATCGAATATCACGTATTCGTGCCAATTATCGATAGAAAGAACGATTGCGATGGCAGGGAAGTGAATCCTTACCTTCCGTCGATGCAGGACGCTTGGAAACATCGAATATCATGTATGCGTGCCAATTATCGATAGAAAGAACGATTGCGAAGGCAGGGAAATGAATCCTTACCTTCCGTCGATGCAGGACGCTTGGAAACATCGAATATCACGTATTCGTGCCAATTATCGATAGAGAGAACGATTGCGACGACAGGGAAGTGAATCCTTACCTTCCGTCGATGCAGGACGCTTGGAAACATCGAATATCATGTATTCGTGCCAATTATCGATAGAAAGAACGATTGCGATGGCAGGGAAGTGAATCCTTACCTTCCGTCGATGCAGGACGCTTGGAAACATCCAATATCATGTATTCGTGCCATTCATTGATAGAAAGAACGATTATGATTGCTGGGAAGTGAATCCTAACCTTCCGTCGATGCAGGACGCTTGGAAACATCGAATATCACGTATTCGTGCCAATTATCGATAGAAAGAACGATTACGAAGGCAGGGAAGTGAATCCTTCCCTTCCGTCGATGCAGCACGCTTGGAAACATCGAATATCATGTATTCGTGCCAATTATCGATAGAAAGAACGACTGCGAAGGCAGGGAAGTGAATCCTTACCTTCCGTCGATGCAGGACGCTTGGAAACATCGAATATCACGTATTCGTGCCAATTATCGATAGAAAGAACGATTACGAAGGCAGGGAAGTGAATCCTTCCCATCCGTCGATGCAGCACGCTTGGAAACATCGAATATCATGTATTCGTGCCAATTATCGATAGAAAGAACGATTGCGAAGGCAGGGACGTGAATCCTTACCTTCCGTCGATGCAGGACGCTTGGAAACATCGAATATCACGTATTCGTGCCAATTATCGATAGAAAGAACGATTGCGAAGGCAGGGACGTGAATCCTTACCATCCGTCGATGCAGGACGCTTGGAAACATCGAATATCACGTATTCGTGCCAATTATCGATAGAAAGAACGATTGCGAAGGCAGGGAAGTGAATCCTTACCTTCCGTCGATGCAGCACGCTTGGAAACATCGAATATCACGTATTCGTGCCAATTATCGATAGAAAGAACGATTGCGAAGGCAGGGAAGTGAATCCTTCCCTTCCGTCGATGCAGCACGCTTGGAAACATCGAATATCACGTATTCGTGCCAATTATCGATAGAAAGAACGATTGCGAAGGCAGGGAAGTGAATCCTTCCCTTCCGTCGATGCAGCACGCTTGGAAACATCGAATATCATGTATTCGTGCCAATTATCGATAGAAAGAACGATTGCGAAGGCAGGGAAGTGAATCCTTACCTTCCGTCGATGCAGCACGCTTGGAAAAATCGAATATCACGTATTCGTGCCAATTATCGATAGAAAGAACGATTGCGAAGGCAGGGAAGTGAATCCTTCCCTTCCGTCGATGCAGCACGCTTGGAAACATCGAATATCATGTATTCGTGCCAATTATCGATAGAAAGAACGACTGCGAAGGCAGGGAAGTGAATCCTTACCTTCCGTCGATGCAGGACGCTTGGAAACATCGAATATCATGTATTCGTGCCATTCATTGATAGAAAGAACGATTATGATGGTTGGGAAGTGGATCCTTACCTTCCGTCGATGCAGGACGCTTGGAAACATCGAATATCACGTATTCGTGCCAATTATCGATAGAAAGAACGATTGCGATGGCTGGGAAGTGAATCCTAACCTTCCGTCGATGCAGGACGCTTGGAAACATCGAATATCATGTATTCGTGCCAATTATCGATAGAAAGAACGATTGCGAAGGCAGGGAAGTGAATCCTTACCTTCCGTCGATGCAGGACGCTTGGAAACATCGAATATCATGTATTCGTGCCATTCATTGATAGAAAGAACGATTGCGATGGCAGGGAAGTGAATCCTTACCTTCCGTCGATGCAGGACGCTTGGAAACATCGAATATCATGTATTCGTGCCAATTATCGATAGAAAGAACGATTGCGATGGCAGGGAAGTGAATCCTTACCTTCCGTCGATGCAGGACGCTTGGAAACATCGAATATCATGCATTCGTGCCATTCATTGATAGAAAGAACGATTATGATGGCTGGGAAGTGGATCCTTACCTTCCGTCGATGCAGGACGCTTGGAAACATCGAATATCATGTATTCGTGCCAATTATCGATAGAAAGAACGACTGCGAAGGCAGGGAAGTGAATCCTTACCTTCCGTCGATGCAGGACGCTTGGAAACATCGAATATCATGTATGCGTGCCAATTATCGATAGAAAGAACGATTGCGAAGGCAGGGAAATGAATCCTTACCTTCCGTCGATGCAGGACGCTTGGAAACATCGAATATCACGTATTCGTGCCAATTATCGATAGAGAGAACGATTGCGACGACAGGGAAGTGAATCCTTACCTTCCGTCGATGCAGGACGCTTGGAAACATCGAATATCATGTATTCGTGCCAATTATCGATAGAAAGAACGATTGCGATGGCAGGGAAGTGAATCCTTACCTTCCGTCGATGCAGGACGCTTGGAAACATCCAATATCATGTATTCGTGCCAATTATCGATAGAAAGAACGACTGCGAAGGCAGGGAAGTGAATCCTTACCTTCCGTCGATGCAGGACGCTTGGAAACATCGAATATCATGTATTCGTGCAAATTATCGATAGAAAGAACGATTGCGATGGCTGGGAAGTGAATCCTTACCTTCCGTCGATGCAGGACGCTTGGAAACATCGAATATCATGTATGCGTGCCAATTATCGATAGAAAGAACGATTGCGAAGGCAGGGAAATGAATCCTTACCTTCCGTCGATGCAGGACGCTTGGAAACATCGAATATCACGTATTCGTGCCAATTATCGATAGAGAGAACGATTGCGACGACAGGGAAGTGAATCCTTACCTTCCGTCGATGCAGGACGCTTGGAAACATCGAATATCATGTATTCTTGCCAATTATCGATAGAAAGAACGATTGCGATGGCAGGGAAGTGAATCCTTACCTTCCGTCGATGCAGGACGCTTGGAAACATCGAATATCATGTATGCGTGCCAATTATCGATAGAAAGAACGATTGCGACGACAGGGCAGTGAATCCTTACCTTCCGTCGATGCAGGACGCTTGGAAACATCGAATATCATGTATTCGTGCCAATTATCGATAGAAAGAACGATTGCGATGGCAGGGAAGTGAATCCTTACCTTCCGTCGATGCAGGACGCTTGGAAACATCGAATATCATGTATTCGTGCCATTCATTGATAGAAAGAACGATTATGATGGCTGGGAAGTGAATCCTAACCTTCCGTCGATGCAGGACGCTTGGAAACATCGAATATCATGTATTCGTGCCAATTATCGATAGAAAGAACGATTATGATGGCTGGGAAGTGGATCCTGACCTTCCGTCGATGCAGGACGCTTGGAAACATCGAATATCACGTATTCGTGCCATTTATTGATAGAAAGAACGATTGCGATGGCTGGGAAGTGAATCCTAACCTTCCGTCGATGCAGGACGCTTGGAAACATCGAATATCATGTATTCGTGCCAATTATCGATAGAAAGAACGATTGCGATGGCAGGGAAGTGAATCCTTACCTTCCGTCGATGCAGGACGCTTGGAAACATCGAATATCACGTATTCGTGCCAATTATCGATAGAAAGAACGATTGCGATGGCAGGGAAGTGAATCCTTACCTTCCGTCGATGCAGGACGCTTGGAAACATCGAATATCATGTATGCGTGCCAATTATCGATAGAAAGAACGATTGCGAAGGCAGGGAAATGAATCCTTACCTTCCGTCGATGCAGGACGCTTGGAAACATCGAATATCACGTATTCGTGCCAATTATCGATAGAGAGAACGATTGCGACGACAGGGAAGTGAATCCTTACCTTCCGTCGATGCAGGACGCTTGGAAACATCGAATATCATGTATTCGTGCCAATTATCGATAGAAAGAACGATTGCGATGGCAGGGAAGTGAATCCTTACCTTCCGTCGATGCAGGACGCTTGGAAACATCGAATATCATGCATTCGTGTCATTCATTGATAGAAAGAACGATTATGATGGCTGGGAAGTGGATCCTTACCTTCCGTCGATGCAGGACGCTTGGAAACATCGAATATCATGTATTCGTGCCAATTATCGATAGAAAGAACGACTGCGAAGGCAGGGAAGTGAATCCTTACCTTCCGTCGATGCAGGACGCTTGGAAACATCGAATATCATGTATTCGTGCCAATTATCGATAGAAAGAACGATTGCGAAGGCAGGGAAGTGAATCCTTCCCTTCCGTCGATGCAGCACGCTTGGAAACATCGAATATCATGTATTCGTACCAATTATCGATAGAAAGAACGATTGCAAAGGCAGGGAAGTGAATCCTTACCTTCCGTCGATGCAGGACGCTTGGAAACATCGAATATCATGTATTCGTGCCATTCATTGATAGAAAGAACGATTATGATGGTTGGGAAGTGGATCCTTACCTTCCGTCGATGCAGGACGCTTGGAAACATCGAATATCACGTATTCGTGCCAATTATCGATAGAAAGAACGATTGCGATGGCTGGGAAGTGAATCCTAACCTTCCGTCGATGCAGGACGCTTGGAAACATCGAATATCATGTATTCGTGCCAATTATCGATAGAAAGAACGATTGCGAAGGCAGGGAAGTGAATCCTTACCTTCCGTCGATGCAGGACGCTTGGAAACATCGAATATCATGTATTCGTGCCATTCATTGATAGAAAGAACGATTGCGATGGCAGGGAAGTGAATCCTTACCTTCCGTCGATGCAGGACGCTTGGAAACATCGAATATCATGTATTCGTGCCAATTATCGATAGAAAGAACGATTGCGATGGCAGGGAAGTGAATCCTTACCTTCCGTCGATGCAGGACGCTTGGAAACATCGAATATCATGCATTCGTGCCATTCATTGATAGAAAGAACGATTATGATGGCTGGGAAGTGGATCCTTACCTTCCGTCGATGCAGGACGCTTGGAAACATCGAATATCATGTATTCGTGCCAATTATCGATAGAAAGAACGACTGCGAAGGCAGGGAAGTGAATCCTTACCTTCCGTCGATGCAGGACGCTTGGAAACATCGAATATCATGTATTCGTGCAAATTATCGATAGAAAGAACGATTGCGATGGCTGGGAAGTGAATCCTTACCTTCCGTCGATGCAGGACGCTTGGAAACATCGAATATCATGTATGCGTGCCAATTATCGATAGAAAGAACGATTGCGAAGGCAGGGAAATGAATCCTTACCTTCCGTCGATGCAGGACGCTTGGAAACATCGAATATCACGTATTCGTGCCAATTATCGATAGAGAGAACGATTGCGACGACAGGGAAGTGAATCCTTACCTTCCGTCGATGCAGGACGCTTGGAAACATCGAATATCATGTATTCTTGCCAATTATCGATAGAAAGAACGATTGCGATGGCAGGGAAGTGAATCCTTACCTTCCGTCGATGCAGGACGCTTGGAAACATCGAATATCATGTATGCGTGCCAATTATCGATAGAAAGAACGATTGCGAAGGCAGGGAAATGAATCCTTACCTTCCGTCGATGCAGGACGCTTGGAAACATCGAATATCATGTATTCGTGCCATTCATTGATAGAAAGAACGATTATGATGGCTGGGAAGTGGATCCTTACCTTCCGTCGATGCAGGACGCTTGGAAACATCGAATATCACGTATTCGTGCCAATTATCGATAGAGAGAACGATTGCGACGACAGGGCAGTGAATCCTTACCTTCCGTCGATGCAGGACGCTTGGAAACATCGAATATCATGTATTCGTGCCAATTATCGATAGAAAGAACGATTGCGATGGCAGGGAAGTGAATCCTTACCTTCCGTCGATGCAGGACGCTTGGAAACATCGAATATCATGTATTCGTGCCATTCATTGATAGAAAGAACGATTATGATGGCTGGGAAGTGAATCCTAACCTTCCGTCGATGCAGGACGCTTGGAAACATCGAATATCATGTATTCGTGCCAATTATCGATAGAAAGAACGATTATGATGGCTGGGAAGTGGATCCTGACCTTCCGTCGATGCAGGACGCTTGGAAACATCGAATATCACGTATTCGTGCCATTTATTGATAGAAAGAACGATTGCGATGGCTGGGAAGTGAATCCTAACCTTCCGTCGATGCAGGACGCTTGGAAACATCGAATATCATGTATTCGTGCCAATTATCGATAGAAAGAACGATTGCGATGGCAGGGAAGTGAATCCTTACCTTCCGTCGATGCAGGACGCTTGGAAACATCGAATATCACGTATTCGTGCCAATTATCGATAGAAAGAACGATTGCGATGGCAGGGAAGTGAATCCTTACCTTCCGTCGATGCAGGACGCTTGGAAACATCGAATATCATGTATGCGTGCCAATTATCGATAGAAAGAACGATTGCGAAGGCAGGGAAATGAATCCTTACCTTCCGTCGATGCAGGACGCTTGGAAACATCGAATATCACGTATTCGTGCCAATTATCGATAGAGAGAACGATTGCGACGACAGGGAAGTGAATCCTTACCTTCCGTCGATGCAGGACGCTTGGAAACATCGAATATCATGTATTCGTGCCAATTATCGATAGAAAGAACGATTGCGATGGCAGGGAAGTGAATCCTTACCTTCCGTCGATGCAGGACGCTTGGAAACATCGAATATCATGCATTCGTGTCATTCATTGATAGAAAGAACGATTATGATGGCTGGGAAGTGGATCCTTACCTTCCGTCGATGCAGGACGCTTGGAAACATCGAATATCATGTATTCGTGCCAATTATCGATAGAAAGAACGACTGCGAAGGCGGGGAAGTGAATCCTTACCTTCCGTCGATGCAGGACGCTTGGAAACATCGAATATCATGTATTCGTGCCAATTATCGATAGAAAGAACGATTGCGAAGGCAGGGAAGTGAATCCTTCCCTTCCGTCGATGCAGCACGCTTGGAAACATCGAATATCATGTATTCGTACCAATTATCGATAGAAAGAACGATTGCAAAGGCAGGGAAGTGAATCCTTACCTTCCGTCGATGCAGGACGCTTGGAAACATCGAATATCATGTATTCGTGCAAATTATCGATAGAAAGAACGACTGCGAAGGCAGGGAAGTGAATCCTTACCTTCCGTCGATGCAGGACGCTTGGAAACATCGAATATCACGTATTCGTGCCAATTATCGATAGAAAGAACGATTGCGAAGGCAGGGAAGTGAATCCTTCCCTTCCATCGATGCAGCACGCTTGGAAACATCGAATATCATGTATTCGTGCCAATTATCGATAGAAAGAACGATTGCGAAGGCAGGGACGTGAATCCTTACCTTCCGTCGATGCAGGACGCTTGGAAACATCGAATATCATGTATTCGTGCCATTCATTGATAGAAAGAACGATTATGATGGCTGGGAAGTGAATCCTTACCTTCCGTCGATGCAGGACGCTTGGAAACATCGAATATCATGTATTCGTGCCATTCATTGATAGAAAGAACGATTGCGATGGCAGGGAAGTGAATCCTTACCTTCCGTCGATGCAGGACGCTTGGAAACATCGAATATCATGTATTCGTGCCAATTATCGATAGAAAGAACGATTATGATGGCTGGGAAGTGGATCCTTACCTTCCGTCGATGCAGGACGCTTGGAAACATCGAATATCACGTATTCGTGCCATTTATTGATAGAAAGAACGATTGCGATGGCTGGGAAGTGAATCCTAACCTTCCGTCGATGCAGGACGCTTGGAAACATCGAATATCATGTATTCGTGCCAATTATCGATAGAAAGAACGATTGCGAAGGCAGGGAAGTGAATCCTTACCTTCCGTCGATGCAGGACGCTTGGAAACATCGAATATCATGTATTCGTGCCATTCATTGATAGAAAGAACGATTATGATGGCTGGGAAGTGAATCCTTACCTTCCGTCGATGCAGGACGCTTGGAAACATCGAATATCATGTATTCGTGCCATTCATTGATAGAAAGAACGATTGCGATGGCAGGGAAGTGAATCCTTACCTTCCGTCGATGCAGGACGCTTGGAAACATCGAATATCATGTATTCGTGCCAATTATCGATAGAAAGAACGATTATGATGGCTGGGAAGTGGATCCTTACCTTCCGTCGATGCAGGACGCTTGGAAACATCGAATATCACGTATTCGTGCCATTTATTGATAGAAAGAACGATTGCGATGGCTGGGAAGTGAATCCTAACCTTCCGTCGATGCAGGACGCTTGGAAACATCGAATATCATGTATTCGTGCCAATTATCGATAGAAAGAACGATTGCGAAGGCAGGGAAGTGAATCCTTACCTTCCGTCGATGCAGGACGCTTGGAAACATCGAATATCATGTATGCGTGCCAATTATCGATAGAAAGAACGATTGCGAAGGCAGGGAAGTGAATCCTTACCTTCCGTCGATGCAGGACGCTTGGAAACATCGAATATCACGTATTCGTGCCAATTATCGATAGAAAGAACGATTGCGATGGCAGGGAAGTGAATCCTTACCTTCCGTCGATGCAGGACGCTTGGAAACATCGAATATCATGTATGCGTGCCAATTATCGATAGAAAGAACGATTGCGAAGGCAGGGAAATGAATCCTTACCTTCCGTCGATGCAGGACGCTTGGAAACATCGAATATCATGTATTTGTGCCATTCATTGATAGAAAGAACGATTATGATGGCTGGGAAGTGGATCCTTACCTTCTGTCGATGCAGGACGCTTGGAAACATCGAATATCACGTATTCGTGCCATTTATTGATAGAAAGAACGATTGCGAAGGCAGGGAAGTGAATCCTTACCTTCCGTCGATGCAGGACGCTTGGAAACATCGAATATCATGTATGCGTGCCAATTATCGATAGAAAGAACGATTGCGAAGGCAGGGAAGTGAATCCTTACCTTCCGTCGATGCAGGACGCTTGGAAACATCGAATATCACGTATTCGTGCCAATTATCGATAGAAAGAACGATTGCGATGGCAGGGAAGTGAATCCTTACCTTCCGTCGATGCAGCACGCTTGGAAACATCGAATATCATGTATTCGTGCAAATTATCGATAGAAAGAACGACTGCGAAGGCAGGGAAGTGAATCCTTACCTTCCGTCGATGCAGGACGCTTGGAAACATCGAATATCACGTATTCGTGCCAATTATCGATAGAAAGAACGATTGCGAAGGCAGGGAAGTGAATCCTTCCCTTCCGTCGATGCAGCACGCTTGGAAACATCGAATATCATGTATTCGTGCCAATTATCGATAGAAAGAACGATTGCGAAGGCAGGGACGTGAATCCTTACCTTCCGTCGATGCAGGACGCTTGGAAACATCGAATATCACGTATTCGTGCCAATTATCGATAGAAAGAACGATTGCGAAGGCAGGGAAGTGAATACTTACCTTCCGTCGATGCAGCACGCTTGGAAACATCGAATATCACGTATTCGTGCCAATTATCGATAGAAAGAACGATTGCGAAGGCAGGGAAGTGAATCCTTCCCTTCCGTCGATGCAGCACGCTTGGAAACATCGAATATCATGTATTCGTGCCAATTATCGTTAGAAAGAACGACTGCGAAGGCAGGGAAGTGAATCCTTACCTTCCGTCGATGCAGGACGCTTGGAAACATCGAATATCATGTATTCGTGCGATCCATTGATAGAAAGAACGATTATGATGGTTGGGAAGTGGATCCTTACCTTCCGTCGATGCAGGACGCTTGGAAACATCGAATATCACGTATTCGTGCCAATTATCGATAGAAAGAACGATTGCGATGGCTGGGAAGTGAATCCTAACCTTCCGTCGATGCAGGACGCTTGGAAACATCGAATATCATGTATTCGTGCCAATTATCGATAGAAAGAACGATTGCGAAGGCAGGGAAGTGAATCCTTACCTTCCGTCGATGCAGGACGCTTGGAAACATCGAATATCATGTATTCGTGCCATTCATTGATAGAAAGAACGATTGCGATGGCAGGGAAGTGAATCCTTACCTTCCGTCGATGCAGGACGCTTGGAAACATCGAATATCATGTATTCGTGCCATTCATTGATAGAAAGAACGATTATGATGGCTGGGAAGTGAATCCTAACCTTCCGTCGATGCAGGACGCTTGGAAACATCGAATATCATGTATTCGTGCCAATTATCGATAGAAAGAACGATTATGATGGCTGGGAAGTGGATCCTTACCTTCCGTCGATGCAGGACGCTTGGAAACATCGAATATCATGTATTCGTGCCAATTATCGATAGAAAGAACGATTGCGAAGGCAGGGAAGTGAATCCTTACCTTCCGTCGATGCAGGACGCTTGGAAACATCGAATATCATGTATTCGTGCCATTCATTGATAGAAAGAACGATTATGATGGCTGGGAAGTGGATCCTTACCTTCCGTCGATGCAGGACGCTTGGAAACATCGAATATCACGTATTCGTGCCAATTATCGATAGAAAGAACGATTGCGATGGCTGGGAAGTGAATCCTAACCTTCCGTCGATGCAGGACGCTTGGAAACATCGAATATCATGTATTCGTGCCAATTATCGATAGAAAGAACGATTGCGAAGGCAGGGAAGTGAATCCTTACCTTCCGTCGATGCAGGACGCTTGGAAACATCGAATATCATGTATTCGTGCCATTCATTGATAGAAAGAACGATTGCGATGGCAGGGAAGTGAATCCTTACCTTCCGTCGATGCAGGACGCTTGGAAACATCGAATATCATGTATTCGTGCCATTCATTGATAGAAAGAACGATTATGATGGCTGGGAAGTGAATCCTAACCTTCCGTCGATGCAGGACGCTTGGAAACATCGAATATCATGTATTCGTGCCAATTATCGATAGAAAGAACGATTATGATGGCTGGGAAGTGAATCCTTACCTTCCGTCGATGCAGGACGCTTGGAAACATCGAATATCATGTATTCGTGCCAATTATCGATAGAAAGAACGATTGCGAAGGCAGGGAAGTGAATCCTTACCTTCCGTCGATGCAGGACGCTTGGAAACATCGAATATCATGTATTCGTGCCATTCATTGATAGAAAGAACGATTATGATGGCTGGGAAGTGGATCCTTACCTCCCGTCGATGCAGGACGCTTGGAAACATCGAATATCACGTATTCGTGCCATTTATTGATAGAAAGAACGATTGCGATGGCTGGGAAGTGAATCCTAACCTTCCGTCGATGCAGGACGCTTGGAAACATCGAATATCATGTATTCGTGCCAATTATCGATAGAAAGAACGATTGCGAAGGCAGGGAAGTGAATCCTTACCTTCCGTCGATGCAGGACGCTTGGAAACATCGAATATCATGTATTCGTGCCATTCATTGATAGAAAGAACGATTATGATGGCTGGGAAGTGAATCCTTACCTTCCGTCGATGCAGGACGCTTGGAAACATCGAATATCATGTATTCGTGCCATTCATTGATAGAAAGAACGATTGCGATGGCAGGGAAGTGAATCCTTACCTTCCGTCGATGCAGGACGCTTGGAAACATCGAATATCATGTATTCGTGCCAATTATCGATAGAAAGAACGATTATGATGGCTGGGAAGTGGATCCCTACCTTCCGTCGATGCAGGACGCTTGGAAACATCGAATATCACGTATTCGTGCCATTTATTGATAGAAAGAACGATTGCGATGGCTGGGAAGTGAATCCTAACCTTCCGTCGATGCAGGACGCTTGGAAACATCGAATATCATGTATTCGTGCCAATTATCGATAGAAAGAACGATTGCGAAGGCAGGGAAGTGAATCCTTACCTTCCGTCGATGCAGGACGCTTGGAAACATCGAATATCATGTATTTGTGCCATTCATTGATAGAAAGAACGATTATGATGGCTGGGAAGTGGATCCTTACCTTCCGTCGATGCAGGACGCTTGGAAACATCGAATATCACGTATTCGTGCCATTTATTGATAGAAAGAACGATTGCGAAGGCAGGGAAGTGAATCCTTACCTTCCGTCGATGCAGGACGCTTGGAAACATCGAATATCATGTATGCGTGCCAATTATCGATAGAAAGAACGATTGCGAAGGCAGGGAAGTGAATCCTTACCTTCCGTCGATGCAGGACGCTTGGAAACATCGAATATCACGTATTCGTGCCAATTATCGATAGAAAGAACGATTGCGATGGCAGGGAAGTGAATCCTTACCTTCCGTCGATGCAGGACGCTTGGAAACATCGAATATCATGTATGCGTGCCAATTATCGATAGAAAGAACGATTGCGAAGGCAGGGAAATGAATCCTTACCTTCCGTCGATGCAGGACGCTTGGAAACATCGAATATCATGTATTTGTGCCATTCATTGATAGAAAGAACGATTATGATGGCTGGGAAGTGGATCCTTACCTTCCGTCGATGCAGGACGCTTGGAAACATCGAATATCACGTATTCGTGCCATTTATTGATAGAAAGAACGATTGCGAAGGCAGGGAAGTGAATCCTTACCTTCCGTCGATGCAGGACGCTTGGAAACATCGAATATCATGTATGCGTGCCAATTATCGATAGAAAGAACGATTGCGAAGGCAGGGAAGTGAATCCTTACCTTCCGTCGATGCAGGACGCTTGGAAACATCGAATATCACGTATTCGTGCCAATTATCGATAGAAAGAACGATTGCGATGGCAGGGAAGTGAATCCTTACCTTCCGTCGATGCAGGACGCTTGGAAACATCGAATATCATGTATGCGTGCCAATTATCGATAGAAAGAACGATTGCGAAGGCAGGGAAATGAATCCTTACCTTCCGTCGATGCAGGACGCTTGGAAACATCGAATATCACGTATTCGTGCCAATTATCGATAGAGAGAACGATTGCGACGACAGGGAAGTGAATCCTTACCTTCCGTCGATGCAGGACGCTTGGAAACATCGAATATCATGTATTCGTGCCAATTATCGATAGAAAGAACGATTGCGATGGCAGGGAAGTGAATCCTTACCTTCCGTCGATGCAGGACGCTTGGAAACATCGAATATCATGTATTCGTGCCATTCATTGATAGAAAGAACGATTATGATGGCTGGGAAGTGAATCCTAACCTTCCGTCGATGCAGGACGCTTGGAAACATCGAATATCATGTATTCGTGCCAATTATCGATAGAAAGAACGATTATGATGGCTGGGAAGTGGATCCTGACCTTCCGTCGATGCAGGACGCTTGGAAACATCGAATATCATGTATTCGTGCCATTTATCGATAGAAAGAACGATTGCGATGGCTGGGAAGTGAATCCTAACCTTCCGTCGATGCAGGACGCTTGGAAACATCGAATATCATGTATTCGTGCCAATTATCGATAGAAAGAACGATTGCGATGGCAGGGAAGTGAATCCTTACCTTCCGTCGATGCAGGACGCTTGGAAACATCGAATATCATGCATTCGTGTCATTCATTGATAGAAAGAACGATTATGATGGCTGGGAAGTGGATCCTTACCTTCCGTCGATGCAGGACGCTTGGAAACATCGAATATCATGTATTCGTGCCAATTATCGATAGAAAGAACGACTGCGAAGGCAGGGAAGTGAATCCTTACCTTCCGTCGATGCAGGACGCTTGGAAACATCGAATATCACGTATTCGTGCCAATTATCGATAGAGAGAACGATTGCGACGACAGGGAAGTGAATCCTTACCTTCCGTCGATGCAGGACGCTTGGAAACATCGAATATCATGTATTCGTGCCAATTATCGATAGAAAGAACGACTGCGAAGGCAGGGAAGTGAATCCTTACCTTCCGTCGATGCAGGACGCTTGGAAACATCGAATATCACGTATTCGTGCCAATTATCGATAGAAAGAACGATTACGAAGGCAGGGAAGTGAATCCTTCCCTTCCGTCGATGCAGCACGCTTGGAAACATCGAATATCATGTATTCGTGCCAATTATCGATAGAAAGAACGATTGCGAAGGCAGGGAAGTGAATCCTTACCTTCCGTCGATGCAGGACGCTTGGAAACATCGAATATCATGTATTCGTGCAAATTATCGATAGAAAGAACGACTGCGAAGGCAGGGAAGTGAATCCTTACCTTCCGTCGATGCAGGACGCTTGGAAACATCGAATATCACGTATTCGTGCCAATTATCGATAGAAAGAACGATTGCGAAGGCAGGGAAGTGAATCCTTCCCTTCCGTCGATGCAGCACGCTTGGAAACATCGAATATCATGTATTCGTGCCAATTATCGATAGAAAGAACGATTGCGAAGGCAGGGACGTGAATCCTTACCTTCCGTCGATGCAGGACGCTTGGAAACATCGAATATCACGTATTCGTGCCAATTATCGATAGAAAGAACGATTGCGAAGGCAGGGAAGTGAATCCTTACCTTCCGTCGATGCAGCACGCGTGGAAACATCGAATATCACGTATTCGTGCCAATTATCGATAGAAAGAACGATTGCGAAGGCAGGGAAGTGAATCCTTCCCTTCCGTCGATGCAGCACGCTTGGAAACATCGAATATCATGTATTCGTGCCAATTATCGATAGAAAGAACGACTGCGAAGGCAGGGAAGTGAATCCTTACCTTCCGTCGATGCAGGACGCTTGGAAACATCGAATATCATGTATTCGTGCCATTCATTGATAGAAAGAACGATTATGATGGTTGGGAAGTGGATCCTTACCTTCCGTCGATGCAGGACGCTTGGAAACATCGAATATCACGTATTCGTGCCAATTATCGATAGAAAGAACGATTGCGATGGCTGGGAAGTGAATCCTAACCTTCCGTCGATGCAGGACGCTTGGAAACATCGAATATCATGTATTCGTGCCAATTATCGATAGAAAGAACGATTGCGAAGGCAGGGAAGTGAATCCTTACCTTCCGTCGATTCAGGACGCTTGGAAACATCGAATATCATGTATTCGTGCCATTCATTGATAGAAAGAACGATTGCGATGGCAGGGAAGTGAATCCTTACCTTCCGTCGATGCAGGACGCTTGGAAACATCGAATATCATGTATTCGTGCCAATTATCGATAGAAAGAACGATTGCGATGGCAGGGAAGTGAATCCTTACCTTCCGTCGATGCAGGACGCTTGGAAACATCGAATATCATGCATTCGTGCCATTCATTGATAGAAAGAACGATTATGATGGCTGGGAAGTGGATCCTTACCTTCCGTCGATGCAGGACGCTTGGAAACATCGAATATCATGTATTCGTGCCAATTATCGATAGAAAGAACGACTGCGAAGGCAGGGAAGTGAATCCTTACCTTCCGTCGATGCAGGACGCTTGGAAACATCGAATATCATGTATTCGTGCAAATTATCGATAGAAAGAACGATTGCGATGGCTGGGAAGTGAATCCTTACCTTCCGTCGATGCAGGACGCTTGGAAACATCGAATATCATGTATGCGTGCCAATTATCGATAGAAAGAACGATTGCGAAGGCAGGGAAATGAATCCTTACCTTCCGTCGATGCAGGACGCTTGGAAACATCGAATATCACGTATTCGTGCCAATTATCGATAGAGAGAACGATTGCGACGACAGGGAAGTGAATCCTTACCTTCCGTCGATGCAGGACGCTTGGAAACATCGAAAATCATGTATTCTTGCCAATTATCGATAGAAAGAACGATTGCGATGGCAGGGAAGTGAATCCTTACCTTCCGTCGATGCAGGACGCTTGGAAACATCGAATATCATGTATGCGTGCCAATTATCGATAGAAAGAACGATTGCGAAGGCAGGGAAATGAATCCTTACCTTCCGTCGATGCAGGACGCTTGGAAACATCGAATATCACGTATTCGTGCCAATTATCGATAGAGAGAACGATTGCGACGACAGGGAAGTGAATCCTTACCTTCCGTCGATGCAGGACGCTTGGAAACATCGAATATCATGTATTCGTGCCAATTATAGATAGAAAGAACGATTGCGATGGCAGGGAAGTGAATCCTTACCTTCCGTCGATGCAGGACGCTTGGAAACATCGAATATCATGTATTCGTGCCATTCATTGATAGAAAGAACGATTATGATGGCTGGGAAGTGAATCCTAACCTTCCGTCGATGCAGGACGCTTGGAAACATCGAATATCATGTATTCGTGCCAATTATCGATAGAAAGAACGATTATGATGGCTGGGAAGTGGATCCTGACCTTCCGTCGATGCAGGACGCTTGGAAACATCGAATATCACGTATTCGTGCCATTTATTGATAGAAAGAACGATTGCGATGGCTGGGAAGTGAATCCTAACCTTCCGTCGATGCAGGACGCTTGGAAACATCGAATATCATGTATTCGTGCCAATTATCGATAGAAAGAACGATTGCGATGGCAGGGAAGTGAATCCTTACCTTCCGTCGATGCAGGACGCTTGGAAACATCGAATATCATGCATTCGTGTCATTCATTGATAGAAAGAACGATTATGATGGCTGGGAAGTGGATCCTTACCTTCCGTCGATGCAGGACGCTTGGAAACATCGAATATCATGTATTCGTGTCAATTATCGATAGAAAGAACGACTGCGAAGGCAGGGAAGTGAATCCTTACCTTCCGTCGATGCAGGACGCTTGGAAACATCGAATATCACGTATTCGTGCCAATTATCGATAGAGAGAACGATTGCGACGACAGGGAAGTGAATCCTTACCTTCCGTCGATGCAGGACGCTTGGAAACATCGAATATCATGTATTCGTGCCAATTATCGATAGAAAGAACGATTGCGATGGCAGGGAAGTGAATCCTTACCTTCCGTCGATGCAGGACGCTTGGAAACATCGAATATCATGTATTCGTGCCATTCATTGATAGAAAGAACGATTGCGATGGCTGGGAAGTGAATCCTGACCTTCCGTCGATGCAGGACGCTTGGAAACATCGAATATCACGTATTCGTGCCAATTATCGATAGAAAGAACGATTGCGAAGGCAGGGAAGTGAATCCTTACCTTCCGTCGATGCAGGACGCTTGGAAACATCGAATATCATGTATTCGTGCCAATTATCGATAGAAAGAACGATTGCGAAGGCAGGGACGTGAATCCTTACCTTCCGTCGATGCAGGACGCTTGGAAACATCGAATATCACGTATTCGTGCCAATTATCGATAGAAAGAACGATTGCGAAGGCAGGGAAGTGAATCCTTACCTTCCGTCGATGCAGGACGCTTGGAAACATCGAATATCATGTATTCGTGCCATTCATTGATAGAAAGAACGATTATGATGGCTGGGAAGTGGATCCTTACCTTCCGTCGATGCAGGACGCTTGGAAACATCGAATATCACGTATTCGTGCCAATTATCGATAGAGAGAACGATTGCGATGGCAGGGAAGTGAATCCTTACCTTCCGTCGATGCAGGACGCTTGGAAACATCGAATATCATGCATTCGTGTCATTCATTGATAGAAAGAACGATTATGATGGCTGGGAAGTGGATCCTTACCTTCCGTCGATGCAGGACGCTTGGAAACATCGAATATCATGTATTCGTGCCAATTATCGATAGAAAGAACGACTGCGAAGGCAGGGAAGTGAATCCTTACCTTCCGTCGATGCAGGACGCTTGGAAACATCGAATATCACGTATTCGTGCCAATTATCGATAGAAAGAACGATTGCGAAGGCAGGGAAGTGAATCCTTACCTTCCGTCGATGCAGGACGCTTGGAAACATCGAATATCATGTATTCGTGCCATTCATTGATAGAAAGAACGATTGCGATGGCTGGGAAGTGAATCCTAACCTTCCGTCGATGCAGGACGCTTGGAAACATCGAATATCATGTATTCGTGCCAATTATCGATAGAAAGAACGATTGCGATGGCAGGGAAGTGAATCCTTACCTTCCGTCGATGCAGGACGCTTGGAAACATCGAATATCATGCATTCGTGTCATTCATTGATAGAAAGAACGATTATGATGGCTGGGAAGTGGATCCTTACCTTCCGTCGATGCAGGACGCTTGGAAACATCGAATATCATGTATTCGTGCCAATTATCGATAGAAAGAACGACTGCGAAGGCAGGGAAGTGAATCCTTACCTTCCGTCGATGCAGGACGCTTGGAAACATCGAATATCACGTATTCGTGCCAATTATCGATAGAAAGAACGATTGCGATGGCAGGGAAGTGGATCCTTACCTTCCGTCGATGCAGGACGCTTGGAAACATCGAATATCATGTATTCGTGCCAATTATCGATAGAAAGAACGACTGCGAAGGCAGGGAAGTGAATCCTTACCTTCCGTCGATGCAGGACGCTTGGAAACATCGAATATCACGTATTCGTGCCAATTATCGATAGAAAGAACGATTACGAAGGCAGGGAAGTGAATCCTTCCCTTCCGTCGATGCAGCACGCTTGGAAACATCGAATATCATGTATTCGTGCCAATTATCGATAGAAAGAACGATTGCGAAGGCAGGGAAGTGAATCCTTACCTTCCGTCGATGCAGGACGCTTGGAAACATCGAATATCATGTATTCGTGCGAATTATCGATAGAAAGAACGACTGCGAAGGCAGGGAAGTGAATCCTTACCTTCCGTCGATGCAGGACGCTTGGAAACATCGAATATCACGTATTCGTGCCAATTATCGATAGAAAGAACGATTGCGAAGGCAGGGAAGTGAATCCTTCCCTTCCGTCGATGCAGCACGCTTGGAAACATCGAATATCATGTATTCGTGCCAATTATCGATAGAAAGAACGATTGCGAAGGCAGGGACGTGAATCCTTACCTTCCGTCGATGCAGGACGCTTGGAAACATCGAATATCACGTATTCGTGCCAATTATCGATAGAAAGAACGATTGCGAAGGCAGGGAAGTGAATACTTACCTTCCGTCGATGCAGCACGCTTGGAAACATCGAATATCACGTATTCGTGCCAATTATCGATAGAAAGAACGATTGCGAAGGCAGGGAAGTGAATCCTTCCCTTCCGTCGATGCAGCACGCTTGGAAACATCGAATATCATGTATTCGTGCCATTCATTGATAGAAAGAACGATTATGATGGCTGGGAAGTGGATCCTTACCTTCCGTCGATGCAGGACGCTTGGAAACATCGAATATCACGTATTCGTGCCAATTATCGATAGAAAGAACGATTGCGATGGCTGGGAAGTGAATCCTAACCTTCCGTCGATGCAGGACGCTTGGAAACATCGAATATCATGTATTCGTGCCAATTATCGATAGAAAGAACGATTGCGAAGGCAGGGAAGTGAATCCTTACCTTCCGTCGATGCAGGACGCTTGGAAACATCGAATATCATGTATTCGTGCCATTCATTGATAGAAAGAACGATTGCGATGGCAGGGAAGTGAATCCTTACCTTCCGTCGATGCAGGACGCTTGGAAACATCGAATATCATGTATTCGTGCCATTCATTGATAGAAAGAACGATTATGATGGCTGGGAAGTGAATCCTAACCTTCCGTCGATGCAGGACGCTTGGAAACATCGAATATCATGTATTCGTGCCAATTATCGATAGAAAGAACGATTATGATGGCTGGGAAGTGGATCCTTACCTTCCGTCGATGCAGGACGCTTGGAAACATCGAATATCATGTATTCGTGCCAATTATCGATAGAAAGAACGATTGCGAAGGCAGGGAAGTGAATCCTTACCTTCCGTCGATGCAGGACGCTTGGAAACATCGAATATCATGTATTCGTGCCATTCATTGATAGAAAGAACGATTATGATGGCTGGGAAGTGGATCCTTACCTTCCGTCGATGCAGGACGCTTGGAAACATCGAATATCACGTATTCGTGCCATTTATTGATAGAAAGAACGATTGCGATGGCTGGGAAGTGAATCCTAACCTTCCGTCGATGCAGGACGCTTGGAAACATCGAATATCATGTATTCGTGCCAATTATCGATAGAAAGAACGATTGCGAAGGCAGGGAAGTGAATCCTTACCTTCCGTCGATGCAGGACGCTTGGAAACATCGAATATCATGTATTCGTGCCATTCATTGATAGAAAGAACGATTATGATGGCTGGGAAGTGAATCCTTACCTTCCGTCGATGCAGGACGCTTGGAAACATCGAATATCATGTATTCGTGCCATTCATTGATAGAAAGAACGATTATGATGGCTGGGAAGTGGATCCTTACCTTCCGTCGATGCAGGACGCTTGGAAACATCGAATATCACGTATTCGTGCCAATTATCGATAGAAAGAACGATTGCGATGGCTGGGAAGTGAATCCTAACCTTCCGTCGATGCAGGACGCTTGGAAACATCGAATATCATGTATTCGTGCCAATTATCGATAGAAAGAACGATTGCGAAGGCAGGGAAGTGAATCCTTACCTTCCGTCGATGCAGGACGCTTGGAAACATCGAATATCATGTATTCGTGCCATTCATTGATAGAAAGAACGATTGCGATGGCAGGGAAGTGAATCCTTACCTTCCGTCGATGCAGGACGCTTGGAAACATCGAATATCATGTATTCGTGCCAATTATCGATAGAAAGAACGATTGCGAAGGCAGGGAAGTGAATCCTTACCTTCCGTCGATGCAGGACGCTTGGAAACATCGAATATCATGTATTCGTGCCATTCATTGATAGAAAGAACGATTATGATGGCTGGGAAGTGAATCCTAACCTTCCGTCGATGCAGGACGCTTGGAAACATCGAATATCATGTATTCGTGCCATTCATTGATAGAAAGAACGATTATGATGGCTGGGAAGTGGATCCTTACCTTCCGTCGATGCAGGACGCTTGGAAACATCGAATATCACGTATTCGTGCCATTTATTGATAGAAAGAACGATTGCGATGGCTGGGAAGTGAATCCTAACCTTCCGTCGATGCAGGACGCTTGGAAACATCGAATATCATGTATTCGTGCCAATTATCGATAGAAAGAACGATTGCGAAGGCAGGGAAGTGAATCCTTACCTTCCGTCGATGCAGGACGCTTGGAAACATCGAATATCATGTATTCGTGCCATTCATTGATAGAAAGAACGATTATGATGGCTGGGAAGTGAATCCTAACCTTCCGTCGATGCAGGACGCTTGGAAACATCGAATATCATGTATTCGTGCCATTCATTGATAGAAAGAACGATTATGATGGCTGGGAAGTGGATCCTTACCTTCCGTCGATGCAGGACGCTTGGAAACATCGAATATCACGTATTCGTGCCAATTATCGATAGAAAGAACGATTGCGATGGCTGGGAAGTGAATCCTAACCTTCCGTCGATGCAGGACGCTTGGAAACATCGAATATCATGTATTCGTGCCAATTATCGATAGAAAGAACGATTGCGAAGGCAGGGAAGTGAATCCTTACCTTCCGTCGATGCAGGACGCTTGGAAACATCGAATATCATGTATTCGTGCCATTCATTGATAGAAAGAACGATTGCGATGGCAGGGAAGTGAATCCTTACCTTCCGTCGATGCAGGACGCTTGGAAACATCGAATATCATGTATTCGTGCCATTCATTGATAGAAAGAACGATTATGATGGCTGGGAAGTGAATCCTAACCTTCCGTCGATGCAGGACGCTTGGAAACATCGAATATCATGTATTCGTGCCAATTATCGATAGAAAGAACGATTATGATGGCTGGGAAGTGGATCCTTACCTTCCGTCGATGCAGGACGCTTGGAAACATCGAATATCATGTATTCGTGCCAATTATCGATAGAAAGAACGATTGCGAAGGCAGGGAAGTGAATCCTTACCTTCCGTCGATGCAGGACGCTTGGAAACATCGAATATCATGTATTCGTGCCATTCATTGATAGAAAGAACGATTATGATGGCTGGGAAGTGGATCCTTACCTTCCGTCGATGCAGGACGCTTGGAAACATCGAATATCACGTATTCGTGCCATTTATTGATAGAAAGAACGATTGCGATGGCTGGGAAGTGAATCCTAACCTTCCGTCGATGCAGGACGCTTGGAAACATCGAATATCATGTATTCGTGCCAATTATCGATAGAAAGAACGATTGCGAAGGCAGGGAAGTGAATCCTTACCTTCCGTCGATGCAGGACGCTTGGAAACATCGAATATCATGTATTCGTGCCATTCATTGATAGAAAGAACGATTATGATGGCTGGGAAGTGAATCCTTACCTTCCGTCGATGCAGGACGCTTGGAAACATCGAATATCATGTATTCGTGCCATTCATTGATAGAAAGAACGATTGCGATGGCAGGGAAGTGAATCCTTACCTTCCGTCGATGCAGGACGCTGGGAAACATCGAATATCATGTATTCGTGCCAATTATCGATAGAAAGAACGATTATGATGGCTGGGAAGTGGATCCTTACCTTCCGTCGATGCAGGACGCTTGGAAACATCGAATATCACGTATTCGTGCCATTTATTGATAGAAAGAACGATTGCGATGGCTGGGAAGTGAATCCTAACCTTCCGTCGATGCAGGACGCTTGGAAACATCGAATATCATGTATTCGTGCCAATTATCGATAGAAAGAACGATTGCGATGGCAGGGAAGTGAATCCTTACCTTCCGTCGATGCAGGACGCTTGGAAACATCGAATATCATGTATTTGTGCCATTCATTGATAGAAAGAACGATTATGATGGCTGGGAAGTGGATCCTTACCTTCCGTCGATGCAGGACGCTTGGAAACATCGAATATCACGTATTCGTGCCATTTATTGATAGAAAGAACGATTGCGAAGGCAGGGAAGTGAATCCTTACCTTCCGTCGATGCAGGACGCTTGGAAACATCGAATATCATGTATGCGTGCCAATTATCGATAGAAAGAACGATTGCGAAGGCAGGGAAGTGAATCCTTACCTTCCGTCGATGCAGGACGCTTGGAAACATCGAATATCACGTATTCGTGCCAATTATCGATAGAAAGAACGATTGCGATGGCAGGGAAGTGAATCCTTACCTTCCGTCGATGCAGGACGCTTGGAAACATCGAATATCATGTATGCGTGCCAATTATCGATAGAAAGAACGATTGCGAAGGCAGGGAAATGAATCCTTACCTTCCGTCGATGCAGGACGCTTGGAAACATCGAATATCACGTATTCGTGCCAATTATCGATAGAGAGAACGATTGCGACGACAGGGAAGTGAATCCTTACCTTCCGTCGATGCAGGACGCTTGGAAACATCGAATATCATGTATTCGTGCCAAATATCGATAGAAAGAACGATTGCGATGGCAGGGAAGTGAATCCTTACCTTCCGTCGATGCAGGACGCTTGGAAACATCGAATATCATGTATTCGTGCCATTCATTGATAGAAAGAACGATTATGATGGCTGGGAAGTGAATCCTAACCTTCCGTCGATGCAGGACGCTTGGAAACATCGAATATCATGTATTCGTGCCAATTATCGATAGAAAGAACGATTATGATGGCTGGGAAGTGGATCCTGACCTTCCGTCGATGCAGGACGCTTGGAAACATCGAATATCACGGATTCGTGCCATTTATTGATAGAAAGAACGATTGCGATGGCTGGGAAGTGAATCCTAACCTTCCGTCGATGCAGGACGCTTGGAAACATCGAATATCATGTATTCGTGCCAATTATCGATAGAAAGAACGATTGCGATGGCAGGGAAGTGAATCCTTACCTTCCGTCGATGCAGGACGCTTGGAAACATCGAATATCATGCATTCGTGTCATTCATTGATAGAAAGAACGATTATGATGGCTGGGAAGTGGATCCTTACCTTCCGTCGATGCAGGACGCTTGGAAACATCGAATATCATGTATTCGTGCCAATTATCGATAGAAAGAACGACTGCGAAGGCAGGGAAGTGAATCCTTACCTTCCGTCGATGCAGGACGCTTGGAAACATCGAATATCACGTATTCGTGCCAATTATCGATAGAGAGAACGATTGCGACGACAGGGAAGTGAATCCTTACCTTCCGTCGATGCAGGACGCTTGGAAAATCGAATATCATGTGTTCGTGCCAATTATCGATAGAAAGAACGATTGCGATGGCAGGGAAGTGGATCCTTACCTTCCGTCGATGCAGGACGCTTGGAAACATCGAATATCATGTATTCGTGCCAATTATCGATAGAAAGAACGATTGCGAAGGCAGGGAAGTGAATCCTTACCTTCCGTCGATGCAGGACGCTTGGAAACATCGAATATCATGTATTCGTGCCATTCATTGATAGAAAGAACGATTATGATGGCTGGGAAGTGAATCCTTACCTTCCGTCGATGCAGGACGCTTGGAAACATCGAATATCATGTATTCGTGCCATTCATTGATAGAAAGAACGATTATGATGGCTGGGAAGTGGATCCTTACCTTCCGTCGATGCAGGACGCTTGGAAACATCGAATATCACGTATTCGTGCCAATTATCGATAGAAAGAACGATTGCGATGGCTGGGAAGTGAATCCTAACCTTCCGTCGATGCAGGACGCTTGGAAACATCGAATATCATGTATTCGTGCCAATTATCGATAGAAAGAACGATTGCGAAGGCAGGGAAGTGAATCCTTACCTTCCGTCGATGCAGGACGCTTGGAAACATCGAATATCATGTATTCGTGCCATTCATTGATAGAAAGAACGATTGCGATGGCAGGGAAGTGAATCCTTACCTTCCGTCGATGCAGGACGCTTGGAAACATCGAATATCATGTATTCGTGCCAATTATCGATAGAAAGAACGATTGCGAAGGCAGGGAAGTGAATCCTTACCTTCCGTCGATGCAGGACGCTTGGAAACATCGAATATCATGTATTCGTGCCATTCATTGATAGAAAGAACGATTATGATGGCTGGGAAGTGGATCCTTACCTTCCGTCGATGCAGGACGCTTGGAAACATCGAATATCACGTATTCGTGCCATTTATTGATAGAAAGAACGATTGCGATGGCTGGGAAGTGAATCCTAACCTTCCGTCGATGCAGGACGCTTGGAAACATCGAATATCATGTATTCGTGCCAATTATCGATAGAAAGAACGATTGCGAAGGCAGGGAAGTGAATCCTAACCTTCCGTCGATGCAGGACGCTTGGAAACATCGAATATCATGTATTCGTGCCATTCATTGATAGAAAGAACGATTATGATGGCTGGGAAGTGAATCCTAACCTTCCGTCGATGCAGGACGCTTGGAAACATCGAATATCATGTATTCGTGCCATTCATTGATAGAAAGAACGATTATGATGGCTGGGAAGTGGATCCTTACCTTCCGTCGATGCAGGACGCTTGGAAACATCGAATATCACGTATTCGTGCCAATTATCGATAGAAAGAACGATTGCGATGGCTGGGAAGTGAATCCTAACCTTCCGTCGATGCAGGACGCTTGGAAACATCGAATATCATGTATTCGTGCCAATTATCGATAGAAAGAACGATTGCGAAGGCAGGGAAGTGAATCCTTACCTTCCGTCGATGCAGGACGCTTGGAAACATCGAATATCATGTATTCGTGCCATTTATTGATAGAAAGAACGATTGCGATGGCAGGGAAGTGAATCCTTACCTTCCGTCGATGCAGGACGCTTGGAAACATCGAATATCATGTATTCGTGCCATTCATTGATAGAAAGAACGATTATGATGGCTGGGAAGTGAATCCTAACCTTCCGTCGATGCAGGACGCTTGGAAACATCGAATATCATGTATTCGTGCCAATTATCGATAGAAAGAACGATTATGATGGCTGGGAAGTGGATCCTTACCTTCCGTCGATGCAGGACGCTTGGAAACATCGAATATCATGTATTCGTGCCAATTATCGATAGAAAGAACGATTGCGAAGGCAGGGAAGTGAATCCTTACCTTCCGTCGATGCAGGACGCTTGGAAACATCGAATATCATGTATTCGTGCCATTCATTGATAGAAAGAACGATTATGATGGCTGGGAAGTGGATCCTTACCTTCCGTCGATGCAGGACGCTTGGAAACATCGAATATCACGTATTCGTGCCATTTATTGATAGAAAGAACGATTGCGATGGCTGGGAAGTGAATCCTAACCTTCCGTCGATGCAGGACGCTTGGAAACATCGAATATCATGTATTCGTGCCAATTATCGATAGAAAGAACGATTGCGAAGGCAGGGAAGTGAATCCTTACCTTCCGTCGATGCAGGACGCTTGGAAACATCGAATATCATGTATTCGTGCCATTCATTGATAGAAAGAACGATTATGATGGCTGGGAAGTGAATCCTTACCTTCCGTCGATGCAGGACGCTTGGAAACATCGAATATCATGTATTCGTGCCATTCATTGATAGAAAGAACGATTGCGATGGCAGGGAAGTGAATCCTTACCTTCCGTCGATGCAGGACGCTGGGAAACATCGAATATCATGTATTCGTGCCAATTATCGATAGAAAGAACGATTATGATGGCTGGGAAGTGGATCCTTACCTTCCGTCGATGCAGGACGCTTGGAAACATCGAATATCACGTATTCGTGCCATTTATTGATAGAAAGAACGATTGCGATGGCTGGGAAGTGAATCCTAACCTTCCGTCGATGCAGGACGCTTGGAAACATCGAATATCATGTATTCGTGCCAATTATCGATAGAAAGAACGATTGCGAAGGCAGGGAAGTGAATCCTTACCTTCCGTCGATGCAGGACGCTTGGAAACATCGAATATCATGTATTTGTGCCATTCATTGATAGAAAGAACGATTATGATGGCTGGGAAGTGGATCCTTACCTTCCGTCGATGCAGGACGCTTGGAAACATCGAATATCACGTATTCGTGCCATTTATTGATAGAAAGAACGATTGCGAAGGCAGGGAAGTGAATCCTTACCTTCCGTCGATGCAGGACGCTTGGAAACATCGAATATCATGTATGCGTGCCAATTATCGATAGAAAGAACGATTGCGAAGGCAGGGAAGTGAATCCTTACCTTCCGTCGATGCAGGACGCTTGGAAACATCGAATATCACGTATTCGTGCCAATTATCGATAGAAAGAACGATTGCGATGGCAGGGAAGTGAATCCTTACCTTCCGTCGATGCAGGACGCTTGGAAACATCGAATATCATGTATGCGTGCCAATTATCGATAGAAAGAACGATTGCGAAGGCAGGGAAATGAATCCTTACCTTCCGTCGATGCAGGACGCTTGGAAACATCGAATATCACGTATTCGTGCCAATTATCGATAGAGAGAACGATTGCGACGACAGGGAAGTGAATCCTTACCTTCCGTCGATGCAGGACGCTTGGAAACATCGAATATCATGTATTCGTGCCAAATATCGATAGAAAGAACGATTGCGATGGCAGGGAAGTGAATCCTTACCTTCCGTCGATGCAGGACGCTTGGAAACATCGAATATCATGTATTCGTGCCATTCATTGATAGAAAGAACGATTATGATGGCTGGGAAGTGAATCCTAACCTTCCGTCGATGCAGGACGCTTGGAAACATCGAATATCATGTATTCGTGCCAATTATCGATAGAAAGAACGATTATGATGGCTGGGAAGTGGATCCTGACCTTCCGTCGATGCAGGACGCTTGGAAACATCGAATATCACGGATTCGTGCCATTTATTGATAGAAAGAACGATTGCGATGGCTGGGAAGTGAATCCTTACCTTCCGTCGATGCAGGACGCTTGGAAACATCGAATATCATGTATTCGTGCCAATTATCGATAGAAAGAACGATTGCGATGGCAGGGAAGTGAATCCTTACCTTCCGTCGATGCAGGACGCTTGGAAACATCGAATATCATGCATTCGTGTCATTCATTGATAGAAAGAACGATTATGATGGCTGGGAAGTGGATCCTTACCTTCCGTCGATGCAGGACGCTTGGAAACATCGAATATCATGTATTCGTGCCAATTATCGATAGAAAGAACGACTGCGAAGGCAGGGAAGTGAATCCTTACCTTCCGTCGATGCAGGACGCTTGGAAACATCGAATATCACGTATTCGTGCCAATTATCGATAGAGAGAACGATTGCGACGACAGGGAAGTGAATCCTTACCTTCCGTCGATGCAGGACGCTTGGAAAATCGAATATCATGTGTTCGTGCCAATTATCGATAGAAAGAACGATTGCGATGGCAGGGAAGTGGATCCTTACCTTCCGTCGATGCAGGACGCTTGGAAACATCGAATATCATGTATTCGTGCCAATTATCGATAGAAAGAACGACTGCGAAGGCAGGGAAGTGAATCCTTACCTTCCGTCGATGCAGGACGCTTGGAAACATCGAATATCACGTATTCGTGCCAATTATCGATAGAAAGAACGATTACGAAGGCAGGGAAGTGAATCCTTCCCTTCCGTCGATGCAGCACGCTTGGAAACATCGAATATCATGTATTCGTGCCAATTATCGATAGAAAGAACGATTATGATGGCTGGGAAGTGGATCCTTACCTTCCGTCGATGCAGGACGCTTGGAAACATCGAATATCATGTATTCGTGCCAATTATCGATAGAAAGAACGATTGCGAAGGCAGGGAAGTGAATCCTTACCTTCCGTCGATGCAGGACGCTTGGAAACATCGAATATCACGTATTCGTGCCAATTATCGATAGAAAGAACGATTACGAAGGCAGGGAAGTGAATCCTTCCCTTCCGTCGATGCAGCACGCTTGGAAACATCGAATATCATGTATTCGTGCCAATTATCGATAGAAAGAACGATTGCGAAGGCAGGGAAGTGAATCCTTACCTTCCGTCGATGCAGGACGCTTGGAAACATCGAATATCATGTATTCGTGCAAATTATCGATAGAAAGAACGACTGCGAAGGCAGGGAAGTGAATCCTTACCTTCCGTCGATGCAGGACGCTTGGAAACATCGAATATCACGTATTCGTGCCAATTATCGATAGAAAGAACGATTGCGATGGCAGGGAAGTGAATCCTTCCCTTCCGTCGATGCAGCACGCTTGGAAACATCGAATATCATGTATTCGTGCTAATTATCGATAGAAAGAACGATTGCGAAGGCAGGGACGTGAATCCTTACCTTCCGTCGATGCAGGACGCTTGGAAACATCGAATATCACGTATTCGTGCCAATTATCGATAGAAAGAACGATTGCGAAGGCAGGGAAGTGAATACTTACCTTCCGTCGATGCAGCACGCTTGGAAACATCGAATATCACGTATTCGTGCCAATTATCGATAGAAAGAACGATTGCGAAGGCAGGGAAGTGAATCCTTCCCTTCCGTCGATGCAGCACGCTTGGAAACATCGAATATCATGTATTCGTGCCAATTATCGATAGAAAGAACGACTGCGAAGGCAGGGAAGTGAATCCTTCCCTTCCGTCGATGCAGCACGCTTGGAAACATCGAATATCATGTATTCGTGCCAATTATCGATAGAAAGAACGATTGCGAAGGCAGGGACGTGAATCCTTACCTTCCGTCGATGCAGGACGCTTGGAAACATCGAATATCACGTATTCGTGCCAATTATCGATAGAAAGAACGATTGCGAAGGCAGGGAAGTGAATACTTACCTTCCGTCGATGCAGCACGCTTGGAAACATCGAATATCACGTATTCGTGCCAATTATCGATTGAAAGAACGACTGCGAAGGCAGGGAAGTGAATCCTTCCCTTCCGTCGATGCAGCACGCTTGGAAACATCGAATATCATGTATTCGTGCCAATTATCGATAGAAAGAACGACTGCGAAGGCAGGGAAGTGAATCCTTACCTTCCGTCGATGCAGGACGCTTGGAAACATCGAATATCATGTATTCGTGCCATTCATTGATAGAAAGAACGATTATGATGGTTGGGAAGTGGATCCTTACCTTCCGTCGATGCAGGACGCTTGGAAACATCGAATATCACGTATTCGTGCCAATTATCGATAGAAAGAACGATTGCGATGGCTGGGAAGTGAATCCTAACCTTCCGTCGATGCAGGACGCTTGGAAACATCGAATATCATGTATTCGTGCCAATTATCGATAGAAAGAACGATTGCGAAGGCAGGGAAGTGAATCCTTACCTTCCGTCGATGCAGGACGCTTGGAAACATCGAATATCATGTATTCGTGCCATTCATTGATAGAAAGAACGATTATGATGGCTGGGAAGTGGATCCTTACCTTCCGTCGATGCAGGACGCTTGGAAACATCGAATATCACGTATTCGTGCCAATTATCGATAGAAAGAACGATTGCGATGGCTGGGAAGTGAATCCTAACCTTCCGTCGATGCAGGACGCTTGGAAACATCGAATATCATGTATTCGTGCCAATTATCGATAGAAAGAACGATTGCGAAGGCAGGGAAGTGAATCCTTACCTTCCGTCGATGCAGGACGCTTGGAAACATCGAATATCATGTATTCGTGCCATTCATTGATAGAAAGAACGATTGCGATGGCAGGGAAGTGAATCCTTACCTTCCGTCGATGCAGGACGCTTGGAAACATCGAATATCATGTATTCGTGCCATTCATTGATAGAAAGAACGATTATGATGGCTGGGAAGTGAATCCTTACCTTCCGTCGATGCAGGACGCTTGGAAACATCGAATATCATGTATTCGTGCCAATTATCGATAGAAAGAACGATTATGATGGCTGGGAAGTGGATCCTTACCTTCCGTCGATGCAGGACGCTTGGAAACATCGAATATCATGTATTCGTGCCAATTATCGATAGAAAGAACGATTGCGAAGGCAGGGAAGTGAATCCTTACCTTCCGTCGATGCAGGACGCTTGGAAACATCGAATATCATGTATTCGTGCCATTCATTGATAGAAAGAACGATTATGATGGCTGGGAAGTGGATCCTTACCTTCCGTCGATGCAGGACGCTTGGAAACATCGAATATCACGTATTCGTGCCATTTATTGATAGAAAGAACGATTGCGATGGCTGGGAAGTGAATCCTAACCTTCCGTCGATGCAGGACGCTTGGAAACATCGAATATCATGTATTCGTGCCAATTATCGATAGAAAGAACGATTGCGAAGGCAGGGAAGTGAATCCTTACCTTCCGTCGATGCAGGACGCTTGGAAACATCGAATATCATGTATTCGTGCCATTCATTGATAGAAAGAACGATTATGATGGCTGGGAAGTGAATCCTTACCTTCCGTCGATGCAGGACGCTTGGAAACATCGAATATCATGTATTCGTGCCATTCATTGATAGAAAGAACGATTGCGATGGCAGGGAAGTGAATCCTTACCTTCCGTCGATGCAGGACGCTTGGAAACATCGAATATCATGTATTCGTGCCAATTATCGATAGAAAGAACGATTATGATGGCTGGGAAGTGGATCCTTACCTTCCGTCGATGCAGGACGCTTGGAAACATCGAATATCACGTATTCGTGCCATTTATTGATAGAAAGAACGATTGCGATGGCTGGGAAGTGAATCCTAACCTTCCGTCGATGCAGGACGCTTGGAAACATCGAATATCATGTATGCGTGCCAATTATCGATAGAAAGAACGATTGCGAAGGCAGGGAAGTGAATCCTTACCTTCCGTCGATGCAGGACGCTTGGAAACATCGAATATCACGTATTCGTGCCAATTATCGATAGAAAGAACGATTGCGATGGCAGGGAAGTGAATCCTTACCTTCCGTCGATGCAGGACGCTTGGAAACATCGAATATCATGTATGCGTGCCAATTATCGATAGAAAGAACGATTGCGAAGGCAGGGAAATGAATCCTTACCTTCCGTCGATGCAGGACGCTTGGAAACATCGAATATCATGTATTCGTGCCAATTATCGATAGAAAGAACGATTGCGAAGGCAGGGAAGTGAATCCTTACCTTCCGTCGATGCAGGACGCTTGGAAACATCGAATATCATGTATTCGTGCCATTCATTGATAGAAAGAACGATTATGATGGCTGGGAAGTGAATCCTTACCTTCCGTCGATGCAGGACGCTTGGAAACATCGAATATCATGTATTCGTGCCATTCATTGATAGAAAGAACGATTGCGATGGCAGGGAAGTGAATCCTTACCTTCCGTCGATGCAGGACGCTTGGAAACATCGAATATCATGTATTCGTGCCAATTATCGATAGAAAGAACGATTATGATGGCTGGGAAGTGGATCCTTACCTTCCGTCGATGCAGGACGCTTGGAAACATCGAATATCACGTATTCGTGCCATTTATTGATAGAAAGAACGATTGCGATGGCTGGGAAGTGAATCCTAACCTTCCGTCGATGCAGGACGCTTGGAAACATCGAATATCATGTATTCGTGCCAATTATCGATAGAAAGAACGATTGCGAAGGCAGGGAAGTGAATCCTTACCTTCCGTCGATGCAGGACGCTTGGAAACATCGAATATCATGTATTCGTGCCATTCATTGATAGAAAGAACGATTATGATGGCTGGGAAGTGAATCCTTACCTTCCGTCGATGCAGGACGCTTGGAAACATCGAATATCATGTATTCGTGCCATTCATTGATAGAAAGAACGATTGCGATGGCAGGGAAGTGAATCCTTACCTTCCGTCGATGCAGGACGCTTGGAAACATCGAATATCATGTATTCGTGCCAATTATCGATAGAAAGAACGATTATGATGGCTGGGAAGTGGATCCTTACCTTCCGTCGATGCAGGACGCTTGGAAACATCGAATATCACGTATTCGTGCCATTTATTGATAGAAAGAACGATTGCGATGGCTGGGAAGTGAATCCTAACCTTCCGTCGATGCAGGACGCTTGGAAACATCGAATATCATGTATTCGTGCCAATTATCGATAGAAAGAACGATTGCGAAGGCAGGGAAGTGAATCCTTACCTTCCGTCGATGCAGGACGCTTGGAAACATCGAATATCATGTATTCGTGCCATTCATTGATAGAAAGAACGATTATGATGGCTGGGAAGTGAATCCTTACCTTCCGTCGATGCAGGACGCTTGGAAACATCGAATATCATGTATTTGTGCCATTCATTGATAGAAAGAACGATTATGATGGCTGGGAAGTGGATCCTTACCTTCCGTCGATGCAGGACGCTTGGAAACATCGAATATCACGTATTCGTGCCATTTATTGATAGAAAGAACGATTGCGAAGGCAGGGAAGTGAATCCTTACCTTCCGTCGATGCAGGACGCTTGGAAACATCGAATATCATGTATTCGTGCCAATTATCGATAGAAAGAACGATTGCGAAGGCAGGGAAGTGAATCCTTACCTTCCGTCGATGCAGGACGCTTGGAAACATCGAATATCACGTATTCGTGCCAATTATCGATAGAAAGAACGATTGCGATGGCAGGGAAGTGAATCCTTACCTTCCGTCGATGCAGGACGCTTGGAAACATCGAATATCATGTATGCGTGCCAATTATCGATAGAAAGAACGATTGCGAAGGCAGGGAAATGAATCCTTACCTTCCGTCGATGCAGGACGCTTGGAAACATCGAATATCACGTATTCGTGCCAATTATCGATAGAGAGAACGATTGCGACGACAGGGAAGTGAATCCTTACCTTCCGTCGATGCAGGACGCTTGGAAACATCGAATATCACGTATTCGTGCCAATTATCGATAGAAAGAACGATTGCGATGGCAGGGAAGTGAATCCTTACCTTCCGTCGATGCAGGACGCTTGGAAACATCGAATATCACGTATGCGTGCCAATTATCGATAGAGAGAACGATTGCGAAGGCAGGGAAATGAATCCTTACCTTCCGTCGATGCAGGACGCTTGGAAACATCGAATATCACGTATTCGTGCCAATTATCGATAGAGAGAACGATTGCGACGACAGGGAAGTGAATCCTTACCTTCCGTCGATGCAGGACGCTTGGAAACATCGAATATCATGTATTCGTGCCAATTATCGATAGAAAGAACGATTGCGATGGCAGGGAAGTGAATCCTTACCTTCCGTCGATGCAGGACGCTTGGAAACATCGAATATCATGTATTCGTGCCATTCATTGATAGAAAGAACGATTATGATGGCTGGGAAGTGAATCCTAACCTTCCGTCGATGCAGGACGCTTGGAAACATCGAATATCATGTATTCGTGCCAATTATCGACAGAAAGAACGATTATGATGGCTGGGAAGTGGATCCTGACCTTCCGTCGATGCAGGACGCTTGGAAACATCGAATATCACGTATTCGTGCCATTTATTGATAGAAAGAACGATTGCGATGGCTGGGAAGTGAATCCTAACCTTCCGTCGATGCAGGACGCTTGGAAACATCGAATATCATGTATTCGTGCCAATTATCGATAGAAAGAACGATTGCGAAGGCAGGGAAGTGAATCCTTACCTTCCGTCGATGCAGGACGCTTGGAAACATCGAATATCATGTATTCGTGCCATTCATTGATAGAAAGAACGATTGCGATGGCAGGGAAGTGAATCCTTACCTTCCGTCGATGCAGGACGCTTGGAAACATCGAATATCATGTATTCGTGCCATTCATTGATAGAAAGAACGATTATGATGGCTGGGAAGTGAATCCTAACCTTCCGTCGATGCAGGACGCTTGGAAACATCGAATATCATGTATTCGTGCCAATTATCGATAGAAAGAACGATTATGATGGCTGGGAAGTGGATCCTTACCTTCCGTCGATGCAGGACGCTTGGAAACATCGAATATCATGTATTCGTGCCAATTATCGATAGAAAGAACGATTGCGAAGGCAGGGAAGTGAATCCTTACCTTCCGTCGATGCAGGACGCTTGGAAACATCGAATATCACGTATTCGTGCCAATTATCGATAGAAAGAACGATTACGAAGGCAGGGAAGTGAATCCTTCCCTTCCGTCGATGCAGCACGCTTGGAAACATCGAATATCATGTATTCGTGCCAATTATCGATAGAAAGAACGATTGCGAAGGCAGGGAAGTGAATCCTTACCTTCCGTCGATGCAGGACGCTTGGAAACATCGAATATCATGTATTCGTGCAAATTATCGATAGAAAGAACGACTGCGAAGGCAGGGAAGTGAATCCTTACCTTCCGTCGATGCAGGACGCTTGGAAACATCGAATATCACGTATTCGTGCCAATTATCGATAGAAAGAACGATTGCGAAGGCAGGGAAGTGAATCCTTCCCTTCCGTCGATGCAGCACGCTTGGAAACATCGAATATCATGTATTCGTGCCAATTATCGATAGAAAGAACGATTGCGAAGGCAGGGACGTGAATCCTTACCTTCCGTCGATGCAGGACGCTTGGAAACATCGAATATCACGTATTCGTGCCAATTATCGATAGAAAGAACGATTGCGAAGGCAGGGAAGTGAATACTTACCTTCCGTCGATGCAGCACGCTTGGAAACATCGAATATCACGTATTCGTGCCAATTATCGATAGAAAGAACGATTGCGAAGGCAGGGAAGTGAATCCTTCCCTTCCGTCGATGCAGCACGCTTGGAAACATCGAATATCATGTATTCGTGCCAATTATCGATAGAAAGAACGACTGCGAAGGCAGGGAAGTGAATCCTTCCCTTCCGTCGATGCAGCACGCTTGGAAACATCGAATATCATGTATTCGTGCCAATTATCGATAGAAAGAACGATTGCGAAGGCAGGGACGTGAATCCTTACCTTCCGTCGATGCAGGACGCTTGGAAACATCGAATATCATGTATTCGTGCCATTCATTGATAGAAAGAACGATTATGATGGCTGGGAAGTGAATCCTTACCTTCCGTCGATGCAGGACGCTTGGAAACATCGAATATCATGTATTTGTGCCATTCATTGATAGAAAGAACGATTATGATGGCTGGGAAGTGGATCCTTACCTTCCGTCGATGCAGGACGCTTGGAAACATCGAATATCACGTATTCGTGCCATTTATTGATAGAAAGAACGATTGCGAAGGCAGGGAAGTGAATCCTTACCTTCCGTCGATGCAGGACGCTTGGAAACATCGAATATCATGTATGCGTGCCAATTATCGATAGAAAGAACGATTGCGAAGGCAGGGAAGTGAATCCTTACCTTCCGTCGATGCAGGACGCTTGGAAACATCGAATATCACGTATTCGTGCCAATTATCGATAGAAAGAACGATTGCGATGGCAGGGAAGTGAATCCTTACCTTCCGTCGATGCAGGACGCTTGGAAACATCGAATATCATGTATGCGTGCCAATTATCGATAGAAAGAACGATTGCGAAGGCAGGGAAATGAATCCTTACCTTCCGTCGATGCAGGACGCTTGGAAACATCGAATATCACGTATTCGTGCCAATTATCGATAGAGAGAACGATTGCGACGACAGGGAAGTGAATCCTTACCTTCCGTCGATGCAGGACGCTTGGAAACATCGAATATCACGTATTCGTGCCAATTATCGATAGAAAGAACGATTGCGATGGCAGGGAAGTGAATCCTTACCTTCCGTCGATGCAGGACGCTTGGAAACATCGAATATCATGTATGCGTGCCAATTATCGATAGAAAGAACGATTGCGAAGGCAGGGAAATGAATCCTTACCTTCCGTCGATGCAGGACGCTTGGAAACATCGAATATCACGTATTCGTGCCAATTATCGATAGAGAGAACGATTGCGACGACAGGGAAGTGAATCCTTACCTTCCGTCGATGCAGGACGCTTGGAAACATCGAATATCATGTATTCGTGCCAATTATCGATAGAAAGAACGATTGCGATGGCAGGGAAGTGAATCCTTACCTTCCGTCGATGCAGGACGCTTGGAAACATCGAATATCATGTATTCGTGCCATTCATTGATAGAAAGAACGATTATGATGGCTGGGAAGTGAATCCTAACCTTCCGTCGATGCAGGACGCTTGGAAACATCGAATATCATGTATTCGTGCCAATTATCGACAGAAAGAACGATTATGATGGCTGGGAAGTGGATCCTGACCTTCCGTCGATGCAGGACGCTTGGAAACATCGAATATCACGTATTCGTGCCATTTATTGATAGAAAGAACGATTGCGATGGCTGGGAAGTGAATCCTAACCTTCCGTCGATGCAGGACGCTTGGAAACATCGAATATCATGTATTCGTGCCAATTATCGATAGAAAGAACGATTGCGAAGGCAGGGAAGTGAATCCTTACCTTCCGTCGATGCAGGACGCTTGGAAACATCGAATATCATGTATTCGTGCCATTCATTGATAGAAAGAACGATTGCGATGGCAGGGAAGTGAATCCTTACCTTCCGTCGATGCAGGACGCTTGGAAACATCGAATATCATGTATTCGTGCCATTCATTGATAGAAAGAACGATTATGATGGCTGGGAAGTGAATCCTAACCTTCCGTCGATGCAGGACGCTTGGAAACATCGAATATCATGTATTCGTGCCAATTATCGATAGAAAGAACGATTATGATGGCTGGGAAGTGGATCCTTACCTTCCGTCGATGCAGGACGCTTGGAAACATCGAATATCATGTATTCGTGCCAATTATCGATAGAAAGAACGATTGCGAAGGCAGGGAAGTGAATCCTTACCTTCCGTCGATGCAGGACGCTTGGAAACATCGAATATCACGTATTCGTGCCAATTATCGATAGAAAGAACGATTACGAAGGCAGGGAAGTGAATCCTTCCCTTCCGTCGATGCAGCACGCTTGGAAACATCGAATATCATGTATTCGTGCCAATTATCGATAGAAAGAACGATTGCGAAGGCAGGGAAGTGAATCCTTACCTTCCGTCGATGCAGGACGCTTGGAAACATCGAATATCATGTATTCGTGCAAATTATCGATAGAAAGAACGACTGCGAAGGCAGGGAAGTGAATCCTTACCTTCCGTCGATGCAGGACGCTTGGAATCATCGAATATCACGTATTCGTGCCAATTATCGATAGAAAGAACGATTGCGAAGGCAGGGAAGTGAATCCTTCCCTTCCGTCGATGCAGCACGCTTGGAAACATCGAATATCATGTATTCGTGCCAATTATCGATAGAAAGAACGATTGCGAAGGCAGGGACGTGAATCCTTACCTTCCGTCGATGCAGGACGCTTGGAAACATCGAATATCACGTATTCGTGCCAATTATCGATAGAAAGAACGATTGCGAAGGCAGGGAAGTGAATACTTACCTTCCGTCGATGCAGCACGCTTGGAAACATCGAATATCACGTATTCGTGCCAATTATCGATAGAAAGAACGATTGCGAAGGCAGGGAAGTGAATCCTTCCCTTCCGTCGATGCAGCACGCTTGGAAACATCGAATATCATGTATTCGTGCCAATTATCGATAGAAAGAACGACTGCGAAGGCAGGGAAGTGAATCCTTCCCTTCCGTCGATGCAGCACGCTTGGAAACATCGAATATCATGTATTCGTGCCAATTATCGATAGAAAGAACGATTGCGAAGGCAGGGACGTGAATCCTTACCTTCCGTCGATGCAGGACGCTTGGAAACATCGAATATCACGTATTCGTGCCAATTATCGATAGAAAGAACGATTGCGAAGGCAGGGAAGTGAATACTTACCTTCCGTCGATGCAGCACGCTTGGAAACATCGAATATCACGTATTCGTGCCAATTATCGATAGAAAGAACGATTGCGAAGGCAGGGAAGTGAATCCTTCCCTTCCGTCGATGCAGCACGCTTGGAAACATCGAATATCATGTATTCGTGCCAATTATCGATAGAAAGAACGACTGCGAAGGCAGGGAAGTGAATCCTTACCTTCCGTCGATGCAGGACGCTTGGAAACATCGAATATCATGTATTCGTGCCATTCATTGATAGAAAGAACGATTATGATGGTTGGGAAGTGGATCCTTACCTTCCGTCGATGCAGGACGCTTGGAAACATCGAATATCACGTATTCGTGCCAATTATCGATAGAAAGAACGATTGCGATGGCTGGGAAGTGAATCCTAACCTTCCGTCGATGCAGGACGCTTGGAAACATCGAATATCATGTATTCGTGCCAATTATCGATAGAAAGAACGATTGCGAAGGCAGGGAAGTGAATCCTTACCTTCCGTCGATGCAGGACGCTTGGAAACATCGAATATCATGTATTCGTGCCATTCATTGATAGAAAGAACGATTATGATGGCTGGGAAGTGGATCCTTACCTTCCGTCGATGCAGGACGCTTGGAAACATCGAATATCACGTATTCGTGCCAATTATCGATAGAAAGAACGATTGCGATGGCTGGGAAGTGAATCCTAACCTTCCGTCGATGCAGGACGCTTGGAAACATCGAATATCATGTATTCGTGCCAATTATCGATAGAAAGAACGATTGCGAAGGCAGGGAAGTGAATCCTTACCTTCCGTCGATGCAGGACGCTTGGAAACATCGAATATCATGTATTCGTGCCATTCATTGATAGAAAGAACGATTGCGAAGGCAGGGAAGTGAATCCTTACCTTCCGTCGATGCAGGACGCTTGGAAACATCGAATATCATGTATTCGTGCCATTCATTGATAGAAAGAACGATTATGATGGCTGGGAAGTGAATCCTAACCTTCCGTCGATGCAGGACGCTTGGAAACATCGAATATCATGTATTCGTGCCAATTATCGATAGAAAGAACGATTATGATGGCTGGGAAGTGGATCCTTACCTTCCGTCGATGCAGGACGCTTGGAAACATCGAATATCATGTATTCGTGCCAATTATCGATAGAAAGAACGATTGCGAAGGCAGGGAAGTGAATCCTTACCTTCCGTCGATGCAGGACGCTTGGAAACATCGAATATCATGTATTCGTGCCATTCATTGATAGAAAGAACGATTATGATGGCTGGGAAGTGGATCCTTACCTTCCGTCGATGCAGGACGCTTGGAAACATCGAATATCACGTATTCGTGCCATTTATTGATAGAAAGAACGATTGCGATGGCTGGGAAGTGAATCCTAACCTTCCGTCGATGCAGGACGCTTGGAAACATCGAATATCATGTATTCGTGCCAATTATCGATAGAAAGAACGATTGCGAAGGCAGGGAAGTGAATCCTTACCTTCCGTCGATGCAGGACGCTTGGAAACATCGAATATCATGTATTCGTGCCATTCATTGATAGAAAGAACGATTATGATGGCTGGGAAGTGAATCCTTACCTTCCGTCGATGCAGGACGCTTGGAAACATCGAATATCATGTATTCGTGCCATTCATTGATAGAAAGAACGATTGCGATGGCAGGGAAGTGAATCCTTACCTTCCGTCGATGCAGGACGCTTGGAAACATCGAATATCATGTATTCGTGCCAATTATCGATAGAAAGAACGATTATGATGGCTGGGAAGTGGATCCTTACCTTCCGTCGATGCAGGACGCTTGGAAACATCGAATATCACGTATTCGTGCCATTTATTGATAGAAAGAACGATTGCGATGGCTGGGAAGTGAATCCTAACCTTCCGTCGATGCAGGACGCTTGGAAACATCGAATATCATGTATTCGTGCCAATTATCGATAGAAAGAACGATTGCGAAGGCAGGGAAATGAATCCTTACCTTCCGTCGATGCAGGACGCTTGGAAACATCGAATATCATGTATTTGTGCCATTCATTGATAGAAAGAACGATTATGATGGCTGGGAAGTGGATCCTTACCTTCCGTCGATGCAGGACGCTTGGAAACATCGAATATCACGTATTCGTGCCATTTATTGATAGAAAGAACGATTGCGAAGGCAGGGAAGTGAATCCTTATCTTCCGTCGATGCAGGACGCTTGGAAACATCGAATATCATGTATGCGTGCCAATTATCGATAGAAAGAACGATTGCGAAGGCAGGGAAGTGAATCCTTACCTTCCGTCGATGCAGGACGCTTGGAAACATCGAATATCACGTATTCGTGCCAATTATCGATAGAAAGAACGATTGCGATGGCAGGGAAGTGAATCCTTACCTTCCGTCGATGCAGGACGCTTGGAAACATCGAATATCATGTATGCGTGCCAATTATCGATAGAAAGAACGATTGCGAAGGCAGGGAAATGAATCCTTACCTTCCGTCGATGCAGGACGCTTGGAAACATCGAATATCACGTATTCGTGCCAATTATCGATAGAGAGAACGATTGCGACGACAGGGAAGTGAATCCTTACCTTCCGTCGATGCAGGACGCTTGGAAACATCGAATATCATGTATTCGTGCCAATTATCGATAGAAAGAACGATTGCGATGGCAGGGAAGTGAATCCTTACCTTCCGTCGATGCAGGACGCTTGGAAACATCGAATATCATGTATTCGTGCCATTCATTGATAGAAAGAACGATTATGATGGCTGGGAAGTGAATCCTAACCTTCCGTCGATGCAGGACGCTTGGAAACATCGAATATCATGTATTCGTGCCAATTATCGACAGAAAGAACGATTATGATGGCTGGGAAGTGGATCCTGACCTTCCGTCGATGCAGGACGCTTGGAAACATCGAATATCACGTATTCGTGCCATTTATTGATAGAAAGAACGATTGCGATGGCTGGGAAGTGAATCCTAACCTTCCGTCGATGCAGGACGCTTGGAAACATCGAATATCATGTATTCGTGCCAATTATCGATAGAAAGAACGATTGCGAAGGCAGGGAAGTGAATCCTTACCTTCCGTCGATGCAGGACGCTTGGAAACATCGAATATCATGTATTCGTGCCATTCATTGATAGAAAGAACGAGTGCGATGGCAGGGAAGTGAATCCTTACCTTCCGTCGATGCAGGACGCTTGGAAACATCGAATATCATGTATTCGTGCCATTCATTGATAGAAAGAACGATTATGATGGCTGGGAAGTGAATCCTAACCTTCCGTCGATGCAGGACGCTTGGAAACATCGAATATCATGTATTCGTGCCAATTATCGATAGAAAGAACGATTATGATGGCTGGGAAGTGGATCCTTACCTTCCGTCGATGCAGGACGCTTGGAAACATCGAATATCATGTATTCGTGCCAATTATCGATAGAAAGAACGATTGCGAAGGCAGGGAAGTGAATCCTTACCTTCCGTCGATGCAGGACGCTTGGAAACATCGAATATCACGTATTCGTGCCAATTATCGATAGAAAGAACGATTACGAAGGCAGGGAAGTGAATCCTTCCCTTCCGTCGATGCAGCACGCTTGGAAACATCGAATATCATGTATTCGTGCCAATTATCGATAGAAAGAACGATTGCGAAGGCAGGGAAGTGAATCCTTACCTTCCGTCGATGCAGGACGCTTGGAAACATCGAATATCATGTATTCGTGCAAATTATCGATAGAAAGAACGACTGCGAAGGCAGGGAAGTGAATCCTTACCTTCCGTCGATGCAGGACGCTTGGAAACATCGAATATCACGTATTCGTGCCAATTATCGATAGAAAGAACGATTGCGAAGGCAGGGAAGTGAATCCTTCCCTTCCGTCGATGCAGCACGCTTGGAAACATCGAATATCATGTATTCGTGCCAATTATCGATAGAAAGAACGATTGCGAAGGCAGGGACGTGAATCCTTACCTTCCGTCGATGCAGGACGCTTGGAAACATCGAATATCACGTATTCGTGCCAATTATCGATAGAAAGAACGATTGCGAAGGCAGGGAAGTGAATACTTACCTTCCGTCGATGCAGCACGCTTGGAAACATCGAATATCACGTATTCGTGCCAATTATCGATAGAAAGAACGATTGCGAAGGCAGGGAAGTGAATCCTTCCCTTCCGTCGATGCAGCACGCTTGGAAACATCGAATATCATGTATTCGTGCCAATTATCGATAGAAAGAACGACTGCGAAGGCAGGGAAGTGAATCCTTACCTTCCGTCGATGCAGGACACTTGGAAACATCGAATATCATGTATTCGTGCCATTCATTGATAGAAAGAACGATTATGATGGTTGGGAAGTGGATCCTTACCTTCCGTCGATGCAGGACGCTTGGAAACATCGAATATCACGTATTCGTGCCAATTATCGATAGAAAGAACGATTGCGATGGCTGGGAAGTGAATCCTAACCTTCCGTCGATGCAGGACGCTTGGAAACATCGAATATCATGTATTCGTGCCAATTATCGATAGAAAGAACGATTGCGAAGGCAGGGAAGTGAATCCTTACCTTCCGTCGATGCAGGACGCTTGGAAACATCGAATATCATGTATTCGTGCCATTCATTGATAGAAAGAACGATTGCGATGGCAGGGAAGTGAATCCTTACCTTCCGTCGATGCAGGACGCTTGGAAACATCGAATATCATGTATTCGTGCCATTCATTGATAGAAAGAACGATTATGATGGCTGGGAAGTGAATCCTAACCTTCCGTCGATGCAGGACGCTTGGAAACATCGAATATCATGTATTCGTGCCAATTATCGATAGAAAGAACGATTATGATGGCTGGGAAGTGGATCCTTACCTTCCGTCGATGCAGGACGCTTGGAAACATCGAATATCACGTATGCGTGCCAATTATCGATAGAAAGAACGATTGCGAAGGCAGGGAAGTGAATCCTTACCTTCCGTCGATGCAGGACGCTTGGAAACATCGAATATCACGTATTCGTGCCAATTATCGATAGAAAGAACGATTGCGATGGCAGGGAAGTGAATCCTTACCTTCCGTCGATGCAGGACGCTTGGAAACATCGAATATCATGTATGCGTGCCAATTATCGATAGAAAGAACGATTGCGAAGGCAGGGAAATGAATCCTTACCTTCCGTCGATGCAGGACGCTTGGAAACATCGAATATCACGTATTCGTGCCAATTATCGATAGAGAGAACGATTGCGACGACAGGGAAGTGAATCCTTACCTTCCGTCGATGCAGGACGCTTGGAAACATCGAATATCATGTATTCGTGCCAATTATCGATAGAAAGAACGATTGCGATGGCAGGGAAGTGAATCCTTACCTTCCGTCGATGCAGGACGCTTGGAAACATCGAATATCATGTATTCGTGCCATTCATTCATAGAAAGAACGATTATGATGGCTGGGAAGTGAATCCTAACCTTCCGTCGATGCAGGACGCTTGGAAACATCGAATATCATGTATTCGTGCCAATTATCGACAGAAAGAACGATTATGATGGCTGGGAAGTGGATCCTGACCTTCCGTCGATGCAGGACGCTTGGAAACATCGAATATCACGTATTCGTGCCATTTATTGATAGAAAGAACGATTGCGATGGCTGGGAAGTGAATCCTAACCTTCCGTCGATGCAGGACGCTTGGAAACATCGAATATCATGTATTCGTGCCAATTATCGATAGAAAGAACGATTGCGAAGGCAGGGAAGTGAATCCTTACCTTCCGTCGATGCAGGACGCTTGGAAACATCGAATATCATGTATTCGTGCCATTCATTGATAGAAAGAACGAGTGCGATGGCAGGGAAGTGAATCCTTACCTTCCGTCGATGCAGGACGCTTGGAAACATCGAATATCATGTATTCGTGCCATTCATTGATAGAAAGAACGATTATGATGGCTGGGAAGTGAATCCTAACCTTCCGTCGATGCAGGACGCTTGGAAACATCGAATATCATGTATTCGTGCCAATTATCGATAGAAAGAACGATTATGATGGCTGGGAAGTGGATCCTTACCTTCCGTCGATGCAGGACGCTTGGAAACATCGAATATCATGTATTCGTGCCAATTATCGATAGAAAGAACGATTGCGAAGGCAGGGAAGTGAATCCTTACCTTCCGTCGATGCAGGACGCTTGGAAACATCGAATATCACGTATTCGTGCCAATTATCGATAGAAAGAACGATTACGAAGGCAGGGAAGTGAATCCTTCCCTTCCGTCGATGCAGCACGCTTGGAAACATCGAATATCATGTATTCGTGCCAATTATCGATAGAAAGAACGATTGCGAAGGCAGGGAAGTGAATCCTTACCTTCCGTCGATGCAGGACGCTTGGAAACATCGAATATCATGTATTCGTGCAAATTATCGATAGAAAGAACGACTGCGAAGGCAGGGAAGTGAATCCTTACCTTCCGTCGATGCAGGACGCTTGGAAACATCGAATATCACGTATTCGTGCCAATTATCGATAGAAAGAACGATTGCGAAGGCAGGGAAGTGAATCCTTCCCTTCCGTCGATGCAGCACGCTTGGAAACATCGAATATCATGTATTCGTGCCAATTATCGATAGAAAGAACGATTGCGAAGGCAGGGACGTGAATCCTTACCTTCCGTCGATGCAGGACGCTTGGAAACATCGAATATCACGTATTCGTGCCAATTATCGATAGAAAGAACGATTGCGAAGGCAGGGAAGTGAATACTTACCTTCCGTCGATGCAGCACGCTTGGAAACATCGAATATCACGTATTCGTGCCAATTATCGATAGAAAGAACGATTGCGAAGGCAGGGAAGTGAATCCTTCCCTTCCGTCGATGCAGCACGCTTGGAAACATCGAATATCATGTATTCGTGCCAATTATCGATAGAAAGAACGACTGCGAAGGCAGGGAAGTGAATCCTTACCTTCCGTCGATGCAGGACACTTGGAAACATCGAATATCATGTATTCGTGCCATTCATTGATAGAAAGAACGATTATGATGGTTGGGAAGTGGATCCTTACCTTCCGTCGATGCAGGACGCTTGGAAACATCGAATATCACGTATTCGTGCCAATTATCGATAGAAAGAACGATTGCGATGGCTGGGAAGTGAATCCTAACCTTCCGTCGATGCAGGACGCTTGGAAACATCGAATATCATGTATTCGTGCCAATTATCGATAGAAAGAACGATTGCGAAGGCAGGGAAGTGAATCCTTACCTTCCGTCGATGCAGGACGCTTGGAAACATCGAATATCATGTATTCGTGCCATTCATTGATAGAAAGAACGATTGCGATGGCAGGGAAGTGAATCCTTACCTTCCGTCGATGCAGGACGCTTGGAAACATCGAATATCATGTATTCGTGCCATTCATTGATAGAAAGAACGATTATGATGGCTGGGAAGTGAATCCTAACCTTCCGTCGATGCAGGACGCTTGGAAACATCGAATATCATGTATTCGTGCCAATTATCGATAGAAAGAACGATTATGATGGCTGGGAAGTGGATCCTTACCTTCCGTCGATGCAGGACGCTTGGAAACATCGAATATCACGTATTCGTGCCAATTATCGATAGAAAGAACGATTGCGATGGCTGGGAAGTGAATCCTAACCTTCCGTCGATGCAGGACGCTTGGAAACATCGAATATCATGTATTCGTGCCAATTATCGATAGAAAGAACGATTGCGAAGGCAGGGAAGTGAATCCTTACCTTCCGTCGATGCAGGACGCTTGGAAACATCGAATATCATGTATTCGTGCCATTCATTGATAGAAAGAACGATTGCGATGGCAGGGAAGTGAATCCTTACCTTCCGTCGATGCAGGACGCTTGGAAACATCGAATATCATGTATTCGTGCCATTCATTGATAGAAAGAACGATTATGATGGCTGGGAAGTGAATCCTAACCTTCCGTCGATGCAGGACGCTTGGAAACATCGAATATCATGTATTCGTGCCAATTATCGATAGAAAGAACGATTATGATGGCTGGGAAGTGGATCCTTACCTTCCGTCGATGCAGGACGCTTGGAAACATCGAATATCATGTATTCGTGCCAATTATCGATAGAAAGAACGATTGCGAAGGCAGGGAAGTGAATCCTTACCTTCCGTCGATGCAGGACGCTTGGAAACATCGAATATCATGTATTCGTGCCATTCATTGATAGAAAGAACGATTATGATGGCTGGGAAGTGGATCCTTACCTTCCGTCGATGCAGGACGCTTGGAAACATCGAATATCACGTATTCGTGCCATTTATTGATAGAAAGAACGATTGCGATGGCTGGGAAGTGAATCCTAACCTTCCGTCGATGCAGGACGCTTGGAAACATCGAATATCATGTATTCGTGCCAATTATCGATAGAAAGAACGATTGCGAAGGCAGGGAAGTGAATCCTTACCTTCCGTCGATGCAGGACGCTTGGAAACATCGAATATCATGTATTCGTGCCATTCATTGATAGAAAGAACGATTATGATGGCTGGGAAGTGAATCCTTACCTTCCGTCGATGCAGGACGCTTGGAAACATCGAATATCATGTATTCGTGCCATTCATTGATAGAAAGAACGATTGCGATGGCAGGGAAGTGAATCCTTACCTTCCGTCGATGCAGGACGCTTGGAAACATCGAATATCATGTATTCGTGCCAATTATCGATAGAAAGAACGATTATGATGGCTGGGAAGTGGATCCTTACCTTCCGTCGATGCAGGACGCTTGGAAACATCGAATATCACGTATTCGTGCCATTTATTGATAGAAAGAACGATTGCGATGGCTGGGAAGTGAATCCTAACCTTCCGTCGATGCAGGACGCTTGGAAACATCGAATATCATGTATTCGTGCCAATTATCGATAGAAAGAACGATTGCGAAGGCAGGGAAATGAATCCTTACCTTCCGTCGATGCAGGACGCTTGGAAACATCGAATATCATGTATTTGTGCCATTCATTGATAGAAAGAACGATTATGATGGCTGGGAAGTGGATCCTTACCTTCCGTCGATGCAGGACGCTTGGAAACATCGAATATCACGTATTCGTGCCATTTATTGATAGAAAGAACGATTGCGAAGGCAGGGAAGTGAATCCTTACCTTCCGTCGATGCAGGACGCTTGGAAACATCGAATATCATGTATGCGTGCCAATTATTATTATTATTATTATTATTATTATTAAACGGGCTAATGCCCTTTTTCGTAAATGTACATAGGTAAACTGTCGCGGGTTTTTACAATTACAATTACAAGTAATTGTACAAATCTTTTAAATGTCGCAGGGTACAACAACGTTTAACAAGGTAGTTTAACTACAGTTTAAGTATCGCTGGATATAGGGTTACACTGGTAGCAAAAGTCGTACGCTTAATCTAGTGCTTAATCTAATGCTTAGTCTATGTTTAATCTAATCTAATCTAATGCTTAATCGAATGCTTAATCTATGCTTAGCGATGCTTGGTCTAAGTGGCCGCGAAGAGCCCCCCTTACCTGTGATTTGAACAGGGGTAGGGAGCCTTCGAAGAAGTTTATTTTGTGGGAGAATTTGTTTGCAAGCTTCGAAAGTCTGGTAATGACGTCGGTGTGGCTGAACCTGGAGTTATAAAATTGAGGTGCAAACGTAAACGTAGAGGGGTGCCTGTGTAATCTATTCGGTACATGTAGGTTAATCCTCTCTAGGATCTGAGGACAATATATGTGCCCATGGAGTATCTTGTAGAAATACACAAGGTCATGTGCGATTCGCCTACTTTCTAAGGTGGATAGGTTCAGAGTACTCATGATGTTCGAGTAGTCATGGTCAGTGATGGCCATTGGTTGGCCAAGTTTGTAGGCTGTATGCCTAAGCATTTTATGCTGCACTGATTCTATTTGTTTCTTGTATTTATTATAATGCGGGGACCAGATGCATGATGCGAATTCCAAATGGGGAAGGACGAGGCTGTAGTATAGGGACCTGAATGTGCTGATGTGTCTAAAGTCGGAGGAGAATCTGATGATAAAGCCGAGGGATCTATTAGCTGCGGAGACTGCTTGTGAAATATGCTTGGAGAAGGACAGTGAGGAATCTATGGTAACGCCTAGATCACGAACAATATTGACCACTGAGAGTGAAGATTGCTGGAGGTTATAGGAAAATACTATGGGGTTCTTTCGGCGCGTGAAACGGATAGTATTACATTTATTTATGTTTAAGGAGAGTTTGTTGAGTCGGCACCAGTTCTCCAAGCTTAATAAGTCAGTTTGCAGTTGTGACGCGTCTTGTGCGGTGTTGATTATCCGGAATATTTTGAGATCGTCGGCAAACAATAAGCAATTACTATGGGTGATTATGTTAGGGATATCGTTTATGAACAGTGTGAAAAGTAATGGTCCTAGGTGGGATCCTTGAGGAATTCCTGAAGTGATTTGGATGGGGAACGAGAGAGCATCATTAAATCTTGTTCTGGCAGTGCGATTTGCCAGATAGCTTTCAAGCCACTTCAAAAGGGGGCCGCGAATTCCGATTGCTGATAGTTTAGATATTAGCACCGCATGGTGAACTGTGTCAAATGCTTTCTTAAAATCAGTATAAACGGCGTCGACTTGAAGGTTACGATCAAGCGCGGAGGACACATAGCCACAGAAGGTTGATAAGTTAGTGGTCACAGATCTCCCTGGAAAAAAGCCATGTTGTTCGACGCAAATAATATCATGTAGTATAATATCGATTATGATGGCTGGGAAGTGAATCCTTACCTTCCGTCGATGCAGGACGCTTGGAAACATCGAATATCACGTATTCGTGCCAATTATCGATAGAAAGAACGATTGCGATGGCAGGGAAGTGAATCCTTACCTTCCGTCGATGCAGGACGCTTGGAAACATCGAATATCATGTATGCGTGCCAATTATCGATAGAAAGAACGATTGCGAAGGCAGGGAAATGAATCCTTACCTTCCGTCGATGCAGGACGCTTGGAAACATCGAATATCACGTATTCGTGCCAATTATCGATAGAGAGAACGATTGCGACGACAGGGAAGTGAATCCTTACCTTCCGTCGATGCAGGACGCTTGGAAACATCGAATATCATGTATTCGTGCCAATTATCGATAGAAAGAACGATTGCGATGGCAGGGAAGTGAATCCTTACCTTCCGTCGATGCAGGACGCTTGGAAACATCGAATATCATGTATTCGTGCCATTCATTGATAGAAAGAACGATTATGATGGCTGGGAAGTGAATCCTAACCTTCCGTCGATGCAGGACGCTTGGAAACATCGAATATCATGTATTCGTGCCAATTATCGATAGAAAGAACGATTGCGAAGGCAGGGAAATGAATCCTTACCTTCCGTCGATGCAGGACGCTTGGAAACATCGAATATCATGTATTTGTGCCATTCATTGATAGAAAGAACGATTATGATGGCTGGGAAGTGGATCCTTACCTTCCGTCGATGCAGGACGCTTGGAAACATCGAATATCACGTATTCGTGCCAATTATCGATAGAAAGAACGATTGCGAAGGCAGGGAAATGAATCCTTACCTTCCGTCGATGCAGGACGCTTGGAAACATCGAATATCATGTATTTGTGCCATTCATTGATAGAAAGAACGATTATGATGGCTGGGAAGTGGATCCTTACCTTCCGTCGATGCAGGACGCTTGGAAACATCGAATATCATGTATTCGTGCCAATTATCGATAGAAAGAACGATTGCGATGGCTGGGAAGTGGATCCTTACCTTCAGTCGATGCAGGACGCTTGGAAACATCGAATATCACGTATTCGTGCCATTTATTGATAGAAAGAACGATTGCGATGGCTGGGAAGTGAATCCTAACCTTCCGTCGATGCAGGACGCTTGGAAACATCGAATATCATGTATTCGTGCCAATTATCGATAGAAAGAACGATTGCGAAGGCAGGGAAATGAATCCTTACCTTCCGTCGATGCAGGACGCTTGGAAACATCGAATATCATGTATTTGTGCCATTCATTGATAGAAAGAACGATTATGATGGCTGGGAAGTGGATCCTTACCTTCCGTCGATGCAGGACGCTTGGAAACATCGAATATCACGTATTCGTGCCATTTATTGATAGAAAGAACGATTGCGAAGGCAGGGAAGTGAATCCTTACCTTCCGTCGATGCAGGACGCTTGGAAACATCGAATATCATGTATGCGTGCCAATTATCGATAGAAAGAACGATTGCGAAGGCAGGGAAGTGAATCCTTACCTTCCGTCGATGCAGGACGCTTGGAAACATCGAATATCACGTATTCGTGCCAATTATCGATAGAAAGAACGATTGCGATGGCAGGGAAGTGAATCCTTACCTTCCGTCGATGCAGGACGCTTGGAAACATCGAATATCATGTATGCGTGCCAATTATCGATAGAAAGAACGATTGCGAAGGCAGGGAAATGAATCCTTACCTTCCGTCGATGCAGGACGCTTGGAAACATCGAATATCACGTATTCGTGCCAATTATCGATAGAGAGAACGATTGCGACGACAGGGAAGTGAATCCTTACCTTCCGTCGATGCAGGACGCTTGGAAACATCGAATATCATGTATTCGTGCCAATTATCGATAGAAAGAACGATTGCGATGGCAGGGAAGTGAATCCTTACCTTCCGTCGATGCAGGACGCTTGGAAACATCGAATATCATGTATTCGTGCCATTCATTGATAGAAAGAACGATTATGATGGCTGGGAAGTGAATCCTAACCTTCCGTCGATGCAGGACGCTTGGAAACATCGAATATCATGTATTCGTGCCAATTATCGACAGAAAGAACGATTATGATGGCTGGGAAGTGGATCCTGACCTTCCGTCGATGCAGGACGCTTGGAAACATCGAATATCACGTATTCGTGCCATTTATCGATAGAAAGAACGATTGCGATGGCTGGGAAGTGAATCCTAACCTTCCGTCGATGCAGGACGCTTGGAAACATCGAATATCATGTATTCGTGCCAATTATCGATAGAAAGAACGATTGCGATGGCAGGGAAGTGAATCCTTACCTTCCGTCGATGCAGGACGCTTGGAAACATCGAATATCATGCATTCGTGTCATTCATTGATAGAAAGAACGATTATGATGGCTGGGAAGTGGATCCTTACCTTCCGTCGATGCAGGACGCTTGGAAACATCGAATATCATGTATTCGTGCCAATTATCGATAGAAAGAACGACTGCGAAGGCAGGGAAGTGAATCCTTACCTTCCGTCGATGCAGGACGCTTGGAAACATCGAATATCACGTATTCGTGCCAATTATCGATAGAGAGAACGATTGCGACGACAGGGAAGTGAATCCTTACCTTCCGTCGATGCAGGACGCTTGGAAACATCGAATATCATGTATTCGTGCCAATTATCGATAGAAAGAACGATTGCGATGGCAGGGAAGTGGATCCTTACCTTCCGTCGATGCAGGACGCTTGGAAACATCGAATATCATGTATTCGTGCCAATTATCGATAGAAAGAACGACTGCGAAGGCAGGGAAGTGAATCCTTACCTTCCGTCGATGCAGGACGCTTGGAAACATCGAATATCACGTATTCGTGCCAATTATCGATAGAAAGAACGATTACGAAGGCAGGGAAGTGAATCCTTCCCTTCCGTCGATGCAGCACGCTTGGAAACATCGAATATCATGTATTCGTGCCAATTATCGATAGAAAGAACGATTGCGAAGGCAGGGAAGTGAATCCTTACCTTCCGTCGATGCAGGACGCTTGGAAACATCGAATATCATGTATTCGTGCAAATTATCGATAGAAAGAACGACTGCGAAGGCAGGGAAGTGAATCCTTACCTTCCGTCGATGCAGGACGCTTGGAAACATCGAATATCACGTATTCGTGCCAATTATCGATAGAAAGAACGATTGCGAAGGCAGGGAAGTGAATCCTTCCCTTCCGTCGATGCAGCACGCTTGGAAACATCGAATATCATGTATTCGTGCCAATTATCGATAGAAAGAACGACTGCGAAGGCAGGGAAGTGAATCCTTACCTTCCGTCGATGCAGGACGCTTGGAAACATCGAATATCATGTATTCGTGCCATTCATTGATAGAAAGAACGATTGCGATGGCAGGGAAGTGAATCCTTACCTTCCGTCGATGCAGGACGCTTGGAAACATCGAATATCATGTATTCGTGCCATTCATTGATAGAAAGAACGATTATGATGGCTGGGAAGTGAATCCTAACCTTCCGTCGATGCAGGACGCTTGGAAACATCGAATATCATGTATTCGTGCCAATTATCGATAGAAAGAACGATTATGATGGCTGGGAAGTGGATCCTTACCTTCCGTCGATGCAGGACGCTTGGAAACATCGAATATCACGTATTCGTGCCATTTATTGATAGAAAGAACGATTGCGATGGCTGGGAAGTGAATCCTAACCTTCCGTCGATGCAGGACGCTTGGAAACATCGAATATCATGTATTCGTGCCAATTATCGATAGAAAGAACGATTGCGACGACAGGGAAGTGAATCCTTACCTTCCGTCGATGCAGGACGCTTGGAAACATCGAATATCATGTATTCGTGCCAATTATCGATAGAAAGAACGATTGCGATGGCAGGGAAGTGAATCCTTACCTTCCGTCGATGCAGGACGCTTGGAAACATCGAATATCATGTATTCGTGCCATTCATTGATAGAAAGAACGATTATGATGGCTGGGAAGTGAATCCTAACCTTCCGTCGATGCAGGACGCTTGGAAACATCGAATATCATGTATTCGTGCCAATTATCGACAGAAAGAACGATTATGATGGCAGGGAAGTGAATCCTTACCTTCCGTCGATGCAGGACGCTTGGAAACATCGAATATCATGTATTCGTGCCAATTATCGATAGAAAGAACGATTATGATGGCTGGGAAGTGGATCCTTACCTTCAGTCGATGCAGGACGCTTGGAAACATCGAATATCACGTATTCGTGCCATTTATTGATAGAAAGAACGATTGCGATGGCTGGGAAGTGAATCCTAACCTTCCGTCGATGCAGGACGCTTGGAAACATCGAATATCATGTATTCGTGCCAATTATCGATAGAAAGAACGATTGCGAAGGCAGGGAAATGAATCCTTACCTTCCGTCGATGCAGGACGCTTGGAAACATCGAATATCATGTATTTGTGCCATTCATTGATAGAAAGAACGATTATGATGGCTGGGAAGTGGATCCTTACCTTCCGTCGATGCAGGACGCTTGGAAACATCGAATATCACGTATTCGTGCCATTTATTGATAGAAAGAACGATTGCGAAGGCAGGGAAGTGAATCCTTACCTTCCGTCGATGCAGGACGCTTGGAAACATCGAATATCATGTATGCGTGCCAATTATCGATAGAAAGAACGATTGCGAAGGCAGGGAAGTGAATCCTTACCTTCCGTCGATGCAGGACGCTTGGAAACATCGAATATCACGTATTCGTGCCAATTATCGATAGAAAGAACGATTGCGATGGCAGGGAAGTGAATCCTTACCTTCCGTCGATGCAGGACGCTTGGAAACATCGAATATCATGTATGCGTGCCAATTATCGATAGAAAGAACGATTGCAAAGGCAGGGAAATGAATCCTTACCTTCCGTCGATGCAGGACGCTTGGAAACATCGAATATCACGTATTCGTGCCAATTATCGATAGAGAGAACGATTGCGACGACAGGGAAGTGAATCCTTACCTTCCGTCGATGCAGGACGCTTGGAAACATCGAATATCATGTATTCGTGCCAATTATCGATAGAAAGAACGATTGCGATGGCAGGGAAGTGAATCCTTACCTTCCGTCGATGCAGGACGCTTGGAAACATCGAATATCATGTATTCGTGCCATTCATTGATAGAAAGAACGATTATGATGGCTGGGAAGTGAATCCTAACCTTCCGTCGATGCAGGACGCTTGGAAACATCGAATATCATGTATTCGTGCCAATTATCGACAGAAAGAACGATTATGATGGCTGGGAAGTGGATCCTTACCTTCCGTCGATGCAGGACGCTTGGAAACATCGAATATCACGTATTCGTGCCATTTATTGATAGAAAGAACGATTGCGATGGCTGGGAAGTGAATCCTAACCTTCCGTCGATGCAGGACGCTTGGAAACATCGAATATCATGTATTCGTGCCAATTATCGATAGAAAGAACGATTGCGATGGCAGGGAAGTGAATCCTTACCTTCCGTCGATGCAGGACGCTTGGAAACATCGAATATCATGCATTCGTGTCATTCATTGATAGAAAGAACGATTATGATGGCTGGGAAGTGGATCCTTACCTTCCGTCGATGCAGGACGCTTGGAAACATCGAATATCATGTATTCGTGCCAATTATCGATAGAAAGAACGACTGCGAAGGCAGGGAAGTGAATCCTTACCTTCCGTCGATGCAGGACGCTTGGAAACATCGAATATCACGTATTCGTGCCAATTATCGATAGAGAGAACGATTGCGACGACAGGGAAGTGAATCCTTACCTTCCGTCGATGCAGGACGCTTGGAAACATCGAATATCATGTATTCGTGCCAATTATCGATAGAAAGAACGATTGCGATGGCAGGGAAGTGGATCCTTACCTTCCGTCGATGCAGGACGCTTGGAAACATCGAATATCATGTATTCGTGCCAATTATCGATAGAAAGAACGACTGCGAAGGCAGGGAAGTGAATCCTTACCTTCCGTCGATGCAGGACGCTTGGAAACATCGAATATCACGTATTCGTGCCAATTATCGATAGAAAGAACGATTACGAAGGCAGGGAAGTGAATCCTTCCCTTCCGTCGATGCAGCACGCTTGGAAACATCGAATATCATGTATTCGTGCCAATTATCGATAGAAAGAACGATTGCGAAGGCAGGGAAGTGAATCCTTACCTTCCGTCGATGCAGGACGCTTGGAAACATCGAATATCATGTATTCGTGCAAATTATCGATAGAAAGAACGACTGCGAAGGCAGGGAAGTGAATCCTTACCTTCCGTCGATGCAGGACGCTTGGAAACATCGAATATCACGTATTCGTGCCAATTATCGATAGAAAGAACGATTGCGAAGGCAGGGAAGTGAATCCTTCCCTTCCGTCGATGCAGCACGCTTGGAAACATCGAATATCATGTATTCGTGCCAATTATCGATAGAAAGAACGACTGCGAATGCAGGGAAGTGAATCCTTACCTTCCGTCGATGCAGGACGCTTGGAAACATCGAATATCATGTATTCGTGCCATTCATTGATAGAAAGAACGATTATGATGGTTGGGAAGTGGATCCTTACCTTCCGTCGATGCAGGACGCTTGGAAACATCGAATATCACGTATTCGTGCCAATTATCGATAGAAAGAACGATTGCGATGGCTGGGAAGTGAATCCTAACCTTCCGTCGATGCAGGACGCTTGGAAACATCGAATATCATGTATTCGTGCCAATTATCGATAGAAAGAACGATTGCGAAGGCAGGGAAGTGAATCCTTACCTTCCGTCGATGCAGGACGCTTGGAAACATCGAATATCATGTATTCGTGCCATTCATTGATAGAAAGAACGATTGCGATGGCAGGGAAGTGAATCCTTACCTTCCGTCGATGCAGGACGCTTGGAAACATCGAATATCATGTATTCGTGCCATTCATTGATAGAAAGAACGATTATGATGGCTGGGAAGTGAATCCTAACCTTCCGTCGATGCAGGACGCTTGGAAACATCGAATATCATGTATTCGTGCCAATTATCGATAGAAAGAACGATTATGATGGCTGGGAAGTGGATCCTTACCTTCCGTCGATGCAGGACGCTTGGAAACATCGAATATCATGTATTCGTGCCAATTATCGATAGAAAGAACGATTGCGAAGGCAGGGAAGTGAATCCTTACCTTCCGTCGATGCAGGACGCTTGGAAACATCGAATATCATGTATTCGTGCCATTCATTGATAGAAAGAACGATTATGATGGCTGGGAAGTGGATCCTTACCTTCCGTCGATGCAGGACGCTTGGAAACATCGAATATCACGTATTCGTGCCAATTATCGATAGAAAGAACGATTGCGAAGGCAGGGAAGTGAATCCTTCCCTTCCGTCGATGCAGCACGCTTGGAAACATCGAATATCATGTATTCGTGCCAATTATCGATAGAAAGAACGACTGCGAAGGCAGGGAAGTGAATCCTTACCTTCCGTCGATGCAGGACACTTGGAAACATCGAATATCATGTATTCGTGCCATTCATTGATAGAAAGAACGATTATGATGGTTGGGAAGTGGATCCTTACCTTCCGTCGATGCAGGACGCTTGGAAACATCGAATATCACGTATTCGTGCCAATTATCGATAGAAAGAACGATTGCGATGGCTGGGAAGTGAATCCTAACCTTCCGTCGATGCAGGACGCTTGGAAACATCGAATATCATGTATTCGTGCCAATTATCGATAGAAAGAACGATTGCGAAGGCAGGGAAGTGAATCCTTACCTTCCGTCGATGCAGGACGCTTGGAAACATCGAATATCATGTATTCGTGCCATTCATTGATAGAAAGAACGATTGCGATGGCAGGGAAGTGAATCCTTACCTTCCGTCGATGCAGGACGCTTGGAAACATCGAATATCATGTATTCGTGCCATTCATTGATAGAAAGAACGATTATGATGGCTGGGAAGTGAATCCTAACCTTCCGTCGATGCAGGACGCTTGGAAACATCGAATATCATGTATTCGTGCCAATTATCGATAGAAAGAACGATTATGATGGCTGGGAAGTGGATCCTTACCTTCCGTCGATGCAGGACGCTTGGAAACATCGAATATCATGTATTCGTGCCAATTATCGATAGAAAGAACGATTGCGAAGGCAGGGAAGTGAATCCTTACCTTCCGTCGATGCAGGACGCTTGGAAACATCGAATATCATGTATTCGTGCCATTCATTGATAGAAAGAACGATTATGATGGCTGGGAAGTGGATCCTTACCTTCCGTCGATGCAGGACGCTTGGAAACATCGAATATCACGTATTCGTGCCAATTATCGATAGAAAGAACGATTGCGAAGGCAGGGAAGTGAATCCTTCCCTTCCGTCGATGCAGCACGCTTGGAAACATCGAATATCATGTATTCGTGCCAATTATCGATAGAAAGAACGACTGCGAAGGCAGGGAAGTGAATCCTTACCTTCCGTCGATGCAGGACACTTGGAAACATCGAATATCATGTATTCGTGCCATTCATTGATAGAAAGAACGATTATGATGGTTGGGAAGTGGATCCTTACCTTCCGTCGATGCAGGACGCTTGGAAACATCGAATATCACGTATTCGTGCCAATTATCGATAGAAAGAACGATTGCGATGGCTGGGAAGTGAATCCTAACCTTCCGTCGATGCAGGACGCTTGGAAACATCGAATATCATGTATTCGTGCCAATTATCGATAGAAAGAACGATTGCGAAGGCAGGGAAGTGAATCCTTACCTTCCGTCGATGCAGGACGCTTGGAAACATCGAATATCATGTATTCGTGCCATTCATTGATAGAAAGAACGATTGCGATGGCAGGGAAGTGAATCCTTACCTTCCGTCGATGCAGGACGCTTGGAAACATCGAATATCATGTATTCGTGCCATTCATTGAAAGAAAGAACGATTATGATGGCTGGGAAGTGAATCCTAACCTTCCGTCGATGCAGGACGCTTGGAAACATCGAATATCATGTATTCGTGCCAATTATCGATAGAAAGAACGATTATGATGGCTGGGAAGTGGATCCTTACCTTCCGTCGATGCAGGACGCTTGGAAACATCGAATATCATGTATTCGTGCCAATTATCGATAGAAAGAACGATTGCGAAGGCAGGGAAGTGAATCCTTACCTTCCGTCGATGCAGGACGCTTGGAAACATCGAATATCATGTATTCGTGCCATTCATTGATAGAAAGAACGATTATGATGGCTGGGAAGTGGATCCTTACCTTCCGTCGATGCAGGACGCTTGGAAACATCGAATATCACGTATTCGTGCCAATTATCGATAGAAAGAACGATTGCGATGGCTGGGAAGTGAATCCTAACCTTCCGTCGATGCAGGACGCTTGGAAACATCGAATATCATGTATTCGTGCCAATTATCGATAGAAAGAACGATTGCGAAGGCAGGGAAGTGAATCCTTACCTTCCGTCGATGCAGGACGCTTGGAAACATCGAATATCATGTATTCGTGCCATTCATTGATAGAAAGAACGATTGCGATGGCAGGGAAGTGAATCCTTACCTTCCGTCGATGCAGGACGCTTGGAAACATCGAATATCATGTATTCGTGCCATTCATTGATAGAAAGAACGATTATGATGGCTGGGAAGTGAATCCTAACCTTCCGTCGATGCAGGACGCTTGGAAACATCGAATATCATGTATTCGTGCCAATTATCGATAGAAAGAACGATTATGATGGCTGGGAAGTGGATCCTCACCTTCCGTCGATGCAGGACGCTTGGAAACATCGAATATCATGTATTCGTGCCAATTATCGATAGAAAGAACGATTGCGAAGGCAGGGAAGTGAATCCTTACCTTCCGTCGATGCAGGACGCTTGGAAACATCGAATATCATGTATTCGTGCCATTCATTGATAGAAAGAACGATTATGATGGCTGGGAAGTGGATCCTTACCTTCCGTCGATGCAGGACGCTTGGAAACATCGAATATCACGTATTCGTGCCATTTATTGATAGAAAGAACGATTGCGATGGCTGGGAAGTGAATCCTAACCTTCCGTCGATGCAGGACGCTTGGAAACATCGAATATCATGTATTCGTGCCAATTATCGATAGAAAGAACGATTGCGAAGGCAGGGAAGTGAATCCTTACCTTCCGTCGATGCAGGACGCTTGGAAACATCGAATATCATGTATTCGTGCCATTCATTGATAGAAAGAACGATTATGATGGCTGGGAAGTGAATCCTTACCTTCCGTCGATGCAGGACGCTTGGAAACATCGAATATCATGTATTCGTGCCATTCATTGATAGAAAGAACGATTGCGATGGCAGGGAAGTGAATCCTTACCTTCCGTCGATGCAGGACGCTTGGAAACATCGAATATCATGTATTCGTGCCAATTATCGATAGAAAGAACGATTATGATGGCTGGGAAGTGGATCCTTACCTTCCGTCGATGCAGGACGCTTGGAAACATCGAATATCACGTATTCGTGCCATTTATTGATAGAAAGAACGATTGCGATGGCTGGGAAGTGAATCCTAACCTTCCGTCGATGCAGGACGCTTGGAAACATCGAATATCATGTATTCGTGCCAATTATCGATAGAAAGAACGATTGCGAAGGCAGGGAAATGAATCCTTACCTTCCGTCGATGCAGGACGCTTGGAAACATCGAATATCATGTATTTGTGCCATTCATTGATAGAAAGAACGATTATGATGGCTGGGAAGTGGATCCTTACCTTCCGTCGATGCAGGACGCTTGGAAACATCGAATATCACGTATTCGTGCCATTTATTGATAGAAAGAACGATTGCGAAGGCAGGGAAGTGAATCCTTACCTTCCGTCGATGCAGGACGCTTGGAAACATCGAATATCATGTATGCGTGCCAATTATCGATAGAAAGAACGATTGCGAAGGCAGGGAAGTGAATCCTTACCTTCCGTCGATGCAGGACGCTTGGAAACATCGAATATCACGTATTCGTGCCAATTATCGATAGAAAGAACGATTGCGATGGCAGGGAAGTGAATCCTTACCTTCCGTCGATGCAGGACGCTTGGAAACATCGAATATCATGTATGCGTGCCAATTATCGATAGAAAGAACGATTGCGAAGGCAGGGAAATGAATCCTTACCTTCCGTCGATGCAGGACGCTTGGAAACATCGAATATCACGTATTCGTGCCAATTATCGATAGAAAGAACGATTGCGATGGCTGGGAAGTGAATCCTAACCTTCCGTCGATGCAGGACGCTTGGAAACATCGAATATCATGTATTCGTGCCATTCATTGATAGAAAGAACGATTGCGATGGCAGGGAAGTGAATCCTTACCTTCCGTCGATGCAGGACGCTTGGAAACATCGAATATCATGTATTCGTGCCAATTATCGATAGAAAGAACGATTGCGAAGGCAGGGAAGTGAATCCTTACCTTCCGTCGATGCAGGACGCTTGGAAACATCGAATATCATATATTCGTGCCATTCATTGATAGAAAGAACGATTATGATGGCTGGGAAGTGGATCCTTACCTTCCGTCGATGCAGGACGCTTGGAAACATCGAATATCACGTATTCGTGCCAATTATCGATAGAAAGAACGATTGCGATGGCTGGGAAGTGAATCCTAACCTTCCGTCGATGCAGGACGCTTGGAAACATCGAATATCATGTATTCGTGCCAATTATCGATAGAAAGAACGATTGCGAAGGCAGGGAAGTGAATCCTTACCTTCCGTCGATGCAGGACGCTTGGAAACATCGAATATCATGTATTCGTGCCATTCATTGATAGAAAGAACGATTGCGATGGCAGGGAAGTGAATCCTTACCTTCCGTCGATGCAGGACGCTTGGAAACATCGAATATCATGTATTCGTGCCATTCATTGATAGAAAGAACGATTATGATGGCTGGGAAGTGAATCCTAACCTTCCGTCGATGCAGGACGCTTGGAAACATCGAATATCATGTATTCGTGCCAATTATCGATAGAAAGAACGATTATGATGGCTGGGAAGTGGATCCTTACCTTCCGTCGATGCAGGACGCTTGGAAACATCGAATATCATGTATTCGTGCCATTCATTGATAGAAAGAACGATTATGATGGCTGGGAAGTGGATCCTTACCTTCCGTCGATGCAGGACGCTTGGAAACATCGAATATCACGTATTCGTGCCATTTATTGATAGAAAGAACGATTGCGATGGCTGGGAAGTGAATCCTAACCTTCCGTCGATGCAGGACGCTTGGTAACATCGAATATCATGTATTCGTGCCAATTATCGATAGAAAGAACGATTGCGAAGGCAGGGAAGTGAATCCTTACCTTCCGTCGATGCAGGACGCTTGGAAACATCGAATATCATGTATTCGTGCCATTCATTGATAGAAAGAACGATTATGATGGCTGGGAAGTGAATCCTTACCTTCCGTCGATGCAGGACGCTTGGAAACATCGAATATCATGTATTCGTGCCATTCATTGATAGAAAGAACGATTGCGATGGCAGGGAAGTGAATCCTTACCTTCCGTCGATGCAGGACGCTTGGAAACATCGAATATCATGTATTCGTGCCAATTATCGATAGAAAGAACGATTATGATGGCTGGGAAGTGGATCCTTACCTTCCGTCGATGCAGGACGCTTGGAAACATCGAATATCACGTATTCGTGCCATTTATTGATAGAAAGAACGATTGCGATGGCTGGGAAGTGAATCCTAACCTTCCGTCGATGCAGGACGCTTGGAAACATCGAATATCATGTATTCGTGCCAATTATCGATAGAAAGAACGATTGCGAAGGCAGGGAAATGAATCCTTACCTTCCGTCGATGCAGGACGCTTGGAAACATCGAATATCATGTATTTGTGCCATTCATTGATAGAAAGAACGATTATGATGGCTGGGAAGTGGATCCTTACCTTCCGTCGATGCAGGACGCTTGGAAACATCGAATATCACGTATTCGTGCCATTTATTGATAGAAAGAACGATTATGATGGCTGGGAAGTGAATCCTAACCTTCCGTCGATGCAGGACGCTTGGAAACATCGAATATCATGTATTCGTGCCAATTATCGATAGAAAGAACGATTGCGAAGGCAGGGAAGTGAATCCTTACCTTCCGTCGATGCAGGACGCTTGGAAACATCGAATATCATGTATTCGTGCCATTCATTGATAGAAAGAACGATTATGATGGCTGGGAAGTGGATCCTTACCTTCCGTCGATGCAGGACGCTTGGAAACATCGAATATCATGTATTCGTGCCAATTATCGATAGAAAGAACGATTGCGAAGGCAGGGAAGTGAATCCTTACCTTCCGTCGATGCAGGACGCTTGGAAACATCGAATATCATGTATTCGTGCCATTCATTGATAGAAAGAACGATTATGATGGCTGGGAAGTGGATCCTTACCTTCCGTCGATGCAGGACGCTTGGAAACATCGAATATCACGTATTCGTGCCATTTATTGATAGAAAGAACGATTGCGATGGCTGGGAAGTGAATCCTAACCTTCCGTCGATGCAGGACGCTTGGTAACATCGAATATCATGTATTCGTGCCAATTATCGATAGAAAGAACGATTGCGAAGGCAGGGAAGTGAATCCTTACCTTCCGTCGATGCAGGACGCTTGGAAACATCGAATATCATGTATTCGTGCCATTCATTGATAGAAAGAACGATTATGATGGCTGGGAAGTGAATCCTTACCTTCCGTCGATGCAGGACGCTTGGAAACATCGAATATCATGTATTCGTGCCATTCATTGATAGAAAGAACGATTGCGATGGCAGGGAAGTGAATCCTTACCTTCCGTCGATGCAGGACGCTTGGAAACATCGAATATCATGTATTCGTGCCAATTATCGATAGAAAGAACGATTATGATGGCTGGGAAGTGGATCCTTACCTTCCGTCGATGCAGGACGCTTGGAAACATCGAATATCACGTATTCGTGCCATTTATTGATAGAAAGAACGATTGCGATGGCTGGGAAGTGAATCCTTACCTTCCGTCGATGCAGGACGCTTGGAAACATCGAATATCATGTATTCGTGCCAATTATCGATAGAAAGAACGATTGCGAAGGCAGGGAAATGAATCCTTACCTTCCGTCGATGCAGGACGCTTGGAAACATCGAATATCATGTATTTGTGCCATTCATTGATAGAAAGAACGATTATGATGGCTGGGAAGTGGATCCTTACCTTCCGTCGATGCAGGACGCTTGGAAACATCGAATATCACGTATTCGTGCCATTTATTGATAGAAAGAACGATTGCGAAGGCAGGGAAGTGAATCCTTACCTTCCGTCGATGCAGGACGCTTGGAAACATCGAATATCATGTATGCGTGCCAATTATCGATAGAAAGAACGATTGCGAAGGCAGGGAAGTGAATCCTTACCTTCCGTCGATGCAGGACGCTTGGAAACATCGAATATCACGTATTCGTGCCAATTATCGATAGAAAGAACGATTGCGATGGCAGGGAAGTGAATCCTTACCTTCCGTCGATGCAGGACGCTTGGAAACATCGAATATCATGTATGCGTGCCAATTATCGATAGAAAGAACGATTGCGAAGGCAAGGAAATGAATCCTTACCTTCCGTCGATGCAGGACGCTTGGAAACATCGAATATCACGTATTCGTGCCAATTATCGATAGAGAGAACGATTGCGACGACAGGGAAGTGAATCCTTACCTTCCGTCGATGCAGGACGCTTGGAAACATCGAATATCATGTATTCGTGCCAATTATCGATAGAAAGAACGATTGCGATGGCAGGGAAGTGAATCCTTACCTTCCGTCGATGCAGGACGCTTGGAAACATCGAATATCATGTATTCGTGCCATTCAGTGATAGAAAGAACGATTATGATGGCTGGGAAGTGAATCCTAACCTTCCGTCGATGCAGGACGCTTGGAAACATCGAATATCATGTATTCGTGCCAATTATCGACAGAAAGAACGATTATGATGGCTGGGAAGTGGATCCTGACCTTCCGTCGATGCAGGACGCTTGGAAACATCGAATATCACGTATTCGTGCCATTTATTGATAGAAAGAACGATTGCGATGGCTGGGAAGTGAATCCTAACCTTCCGTCGATGCAGGACGCTTGGAAACATCGAATATCATGTATTCGTGCCAATTATCGATAGAAAGAACGATTGCGATGGCAGGGAAGTGAATCCTTACCTTCCGTCGATGCAGGACGCTTGGAAACATCGAATATCATGCATTCGTGTCATTCATTGATAGAAAGAACGATTATGATGGCTGGGAAGTGGATCCTTACCTTCCGTCGATGCAGGACGCTTGGAAACATCGAATATCATGTATTCGTGCCAATTATCGATAGAAAGAACGACTGCGAAGGCAGGGAAGTGGATCCTTACCTTCCGTCGATGCAGGACGCTTGGAAACATCGAATATCATGTATTCGTGCCAATTATCGATAGAAAGAACGACTGCGAAGGCAGGGAAGTGAATCCTTACCTTCCGTCGATGCAGGACGCTTGGAAACATCGAATATCACGTATTCGTGCCAATTATCGATAGAAAGAACGATTACGAAGGCAGGGAAGTGAATCCTTACCTTCCGTCGATGCAGGACGCTTGGAAACATCGAATATCATGTATTCGTGCCATTCATTGATAGAAAAAACGATTATGATGGTTGGGAAGTGGATCCTTACCTTCCGTCGATGCAGGACGCTTGGAAACATCGAATATCACGTATTCGTGCCAATTATCGATAGAAAGAACGATTGCGATGGCTGGGAAGTGAATCCTAACCTTCCGTCGATGCAGGACGCTTGGAAACATCGAATATCATGTATTCGTGCCAATTATCGATAGAAAGAACGATTGCGAAGGCAGGGAAGTGAATCCTTACCTTCCGTCGATGCAGGACGCTTGGAAACATCGAATATCATGTATTCGTGCCATTCATTGATAGAAAGAACGATTGCGATGGCAGGGAAGTGAATCCTTACCTTCCGTCGATGCAGGACGCTTGGAAACATCGAATATCATGTATTCGTGCCATTCATTGATAGAAAGAACGATTATGATGGCTGGGAAGTGAATCCTAACCTTCCGTCGATGCAGGACGCTTGGAAACATCGAATATCATGTATTCGTGCCAATTATCGATAGAAAGAACGATTATGATGGCTGGGAAGTGGATCCTTACCTTCCGTCGATGCAGGACGCTTGGAAACATCGAATATCATGTATTCGTGCCAATTATCGATAGAAAGAACGATTGCGAAGGCAGGGAAGTGAATCCTTACCTTCCGTCGATGCAGGACGCTTGGAAACATCGAATATCATGTATTCGTGCCATTCATTGATAGAAAGAACGATTATGATGGCTGGGAAGTGGATCCTTACCTTCCGTCGATGCAGGACGCTTGGAAACATCGAAGATCACGTATTCGTGCCAATTATCGATAGAAAGAACGATTGCGATGGCTGGGAAGTGAATCCTAACCTTCCGTCGATGCAGGACGCTTGGAAACATCGAATATCATGTATTCGTGCCAATTATCGATAGAAAGAACGATTGCGAAGGCAGGGAAGTGAATCCTTACCTTCCGTCGATGCAGGACGCTTGGAAACATCGAATATCATGTATTCGTGCCATTCATTGATAGAAAGAACGATTGCGATGGCAGGGAAGTGAATCCTTACCTTCCGTCGATGCAGGACGCTTGGAAACATCGAATATCATGTATTCGTGCCATTCATTGATAGAAAGAACGATTATGATGGCTGGGAAGTGAATCCTAACCTTCCGTCGATGCAGGACGCTTGGAAACATCGAATATCATTTATTCGTGCCAATTATCGATAGAAAGAACGATTATGATGGCTGGGAAGTGGATCCTTACCTTCCGTCGATGCAGGACGCTTGGAAACATCGAATATCATGTATTCGTGCCAATTATCGATAGAAAGAACGATTGCGAAGGCAGGGAAGTGAATCCTTACCTTCCGTCGATGCAGGACGCTTGGAAACATCGAATATCATGTATTCGTGCCATTCATTGATAGAAAGAACGATTGCGATGGCAGGGAAGTGAATCCTTACCTTCCGTCGATGCAGGACGCTTGGAAACATCGAATATCACGTATTCGTGCCAATTATCGATAGAAAGAACGATTGCGATGGCTGGGAAGTGAATCCTAACCTTCCGTCGATGCAGGACGCTTGGAAACATCGAATATCATGTATTCGTGCCAATTATCGATAGAAAGAACGATTGCGAAGGCAGGGAAGTGAATCCTTACCTTCCGTCGATGCAGGACGCTTGGAAACATCGAATATCATGTATTCGTGCCATTCATTGATAGAAAGAACGATTGCGATGGCAGGGAAGTGAATCCTTACCTTCCGTCGATGCAGGACGCTTGGAAACATCGAATATCATGTATTCGTGCCATTCATTGATAGAAAGAACGATTATGATGGCTGGGAAGTGAATCCTAACCTTCCGTCGATGCAGGACGCTTGGAAACATCGAATATCATGTATTCGTGCCAATTATCGATAGAAAGAACGATTATGATGGCTGGGAAGTGGATCCTTACCTTCCGTCGATGCAGGACGCTTGGAAACATCGAATATCATGTATTCGTGCCAATTATCGATAGAAAGAACGATTGCGAAGGCAGGGAAGTGAATCCTTACCTTCCGTCGATGCAGGACGCTTGGAAACATCGAATATCATGTATTCGTGCCATTCATTGATAGAAAGAACGATTATGAATGGCTGGAAGTGGATCCTTACCTTCCCGTCGATGCAGGACGCTTGGAAACATCGAATATCACGTATTCGTGCCAATTATCGATAGAAAGAACGATTGCGATGGCTGGGAAGTGAATCCTAACCTTCCGTCGATGCAGGACGCTTGGAAACATCGAATATCATGTATTCGTGCCAATTATCGATAGAAAGAACGATTGCGAAGGCTGGGAAGTGAATCCTTACCTTCCGTCGATGCAGGACGCTTGGAAACATCGAATATCATGTATTCGTGCCATCCATTGATAGAAAGAACGATTGCGATGGCAGGGAAGTGAATCCTTACCTTCCGTCGATGCAGGACGCTTGGTAACATCGAATATCATGTATTCGTGCCATTCATTGATAGAAAGAACGATTATGATGGCTGGGAAGTGAATCCTAACCTTCCGTCGATGCAGGACGCTTGGAAACATCGAATATCATGTATTCGTGCCAATTATCGATAGAAAGAACGATTATGATGGCTGGGAAGTGGATCCTTACCTTCCGTCGATGCAGGACGCTTGGAAACATCGAATATCATGTATTCGTGCCAATTATCGATAGAAAGAACGATTGCGAAGGCAGGGAAGTGAATCCTTACCTTCCGTCGATGCAGGACGCTTGGAAACATCGAATATCATGTATTCGTGCCATTCATTGATAGAAAGAACGATTATGATGGCTGGGAAGTGGATCCTTACCTTCCGTCGATGCAGGACGCTTGGAAACATCGAATATCACGTATTCGTGCCATTTATTGATAGAAAGAACGATTGCGATGGCTGGGAAGTGAATCCTAACCTTCCGTCGATGCAGGACGCTTGGAAACATCGAATATCATGTATTCGTGCCAATTATCGATAGAAAGAACGATTGCGAAGGCAGGGAAGTGAATCCTTACCTTCCGTCGATGCAGGACGCTTGGAAACATCGAATATCATGTATTCGTGCCATTCATTGATAGAAAGAACGATTATGATGGCTGGGAAGTGAATCCTTACCTTCCGTCGATGCAGGACGCTCTGGAAACATCGAATATCATGTATTCGTGCCATTCATTGATAGAAAGAACGATTATGATGGCTGGGAAGTGAATCCTAACCCTTCCGTCGATGCAGGACGCTTGGAAAACATCGAATATCATGTATTCGTGCCAATTATCGACAGAAAGAACGATTATGATGGCTGGGAAGTGGATCCTGACCTTCCGTCGATGCAGGACGCTTGGAAACATCGAATATCACGTATTCGTGCCATTTATTGATAGAAAGAACGATTGCGATGGCTGGGAAGTGAATCCTAACCTTCCGTCGATGCAGGACGCTTGGAAACATCGAATATCATGTATTCGTGCCAATTATCGATAGAAAGAACGATTGCGATGGCAGGGAGTGAATCCTTACCTTCCGTCGATGCAGGACGCTTGGAAACATCGAATATCATGCATTCGTGTCATTCATTGATAGAAAGAACGATTATGATGGCTGGGAAGTGGATCCTTACCCTTCCGTCGATGCAGGACGCTTGGAAACATCGAATATCATGTATTCGTGCCCAATTATCGATAGAAAGAACGACTGCGAAGGCAGGGAAGTGAATCCTTACCTTCCGTCGATGCAGGACGCTTGGAAACATCGAATATCACGTATTCGTGCCAATTATCGATAGAGAGAACGATTGCGACGACAGGGAAGTGAATCCTTACCTTCCGTCGATGCAGGACGCTTGGAAACATCGAATATCTGTATTCGTGCCAATTATCGATAGAAAGAACGATTGCGATGGCAGGGAAGTGGATCCTTACCTTCCGTCGATGCAGGACGCTTGGAAACATCGAATATCATGTATTCGTGCCAATTATCGATAGAAAGAACGACTGCGAAGGCAGGGAAGTGAATCCCTTACCTTCCGTCGATGCAGGACGCTTGGAAACATCGAATATCACGTATTCGTGCCAATTATCGATAGAAAGAACGATTACGAAGGCAGGGAAGTGAATCCTTCCCTTCCGTCGATGCAGCACGCTTGGAAACATCGAATATCATGTATTCGTGCCAATTATCGGATAGAAAGAACGATTGCGAAGGCAGGGAAGTGAATCCTTACCTTCCGTCGATGCAGGACGCTTGGAAACATCGAATATCATGTATTCGTGCAAATTATCGATAGAAAGAACGATTGCGATGGCTGGGAAGTGAATCCTTACCTTCCGTCGATGCAGGACGCTTGGAAACATCGAATATCATGTATTCGTGCCATTCATTGATAGAAAGAACGATTGCGATGGCAGGGAAGTGAATCCTTACCTTCCGTCGATGCAGGACGCTTGGAAACATCGAATATCATGTATTCGTGCCATTCATTGATAGAAAGAAACGATTATGATGGCTGGGAAGTGAATCCTAACCTTCCGTCGATGCAGGACGCTTGGAAACATCGAATATCATTTATTCGTGCCAATTATCGATAGAAAGAACGATTATGATGGCTGGAAGTGGATCCTTACCTTCCGTCGATGCAGGGACGCTTGGAAACATCGAATATCATGTATTCGTGCCAATTATCGATAGAAAGAACGATTGCGAAGGCAGGGAAGTGGAATCCTTACCTTCCGTCGATGCAGGACGCTTGGAAACATCGAATATCATGTATTCGTGCCATTCATTGATAGAAAAGAACGATTGCGATGGCAGGGAAGTGAATCCTTACCTTCCGTCGATGCAGGACGCTTGGAAACATCGATATCACGTATTCGTGCCAATTATCGATAGAAAGAACGATTGCGATGGCTGGGAAGTGAATCCTAACCTTCCGTTCGATGCAGGACGCTTGGAAACATCGAATATCATGTATTCGTGCAATTA